>CM065590.1:403201342-403861081 GCA_033119425.1 Bufotes viridis
TTGGCTGAATGTCTGCTGACTGTGAGGTACAGGGTCAAAGTTTGCTCAATGATGATGTATAGGGGGCGGACCGAACATCGCATATGTTCGCCCGGCAGAGGCGAACGCGAACAAGCTATGTTCGCCGGGAACTGTTCGCCGGCGGATAGTTCGGGCCATCTCTACTCCCCGGATCCCATCCAACACAGGTCCCCACACGTCCTCTCACACGCCACCCTCTTCATTATCCCAACATGCCTGAAATCCACCCATAGCTCATATAGCCTCCACTACATGCATTCCCTTCATCCTCTCTATTCTCTCTATTCATTCACTACAATCGCAGTCCGATATCCCGTTCATCGTCCAACCACTGTCATAATGCTGCGCTTCACTCGTCCAGATGACCGCAATCTCAGCCACTCCTACTCCTAGTTATCCCCGCCTTTGCCACTCCTCTCTCCTGCCATTACACACAGCCAGCACCAAGAGCAGGCGGGGGACCCGCCCCCTTCCTCTTCCCTGCCTTAAACCACTGGACAGCGCGTGCTTTTCACACAGTCTGCTGGAAGCGCCGCTGGATCTCGACACCCTCCAGGCTTCACAGAAGGTAAGGATGCAATGAGCATCTGAATACTCCCAATCCATTGAAGCATCATATGAAGCCTATTTCTTCCCCCATAAATAAACCAAACTAAGCATAAGGCAAGAAGCACTTCATCTAATCCCATCCATACACGGACTCTAGGGAGTTACTCTGAAATATGCATACTCCTTACTGAGCACCAAAAATAAGGTGAAGGATGCAAAGCGCACCCTATGACCTTCATCCATGCTTGTACTCTATTAGTAACCCCCCTTCATATATATACTTTAAAGTAGATATTACTAAAATATGTCCTTCTGTTTGTCATCCAGCTGTGCGGACCGTCCATCCTACATCTGGACCTTCCTCTGTGAGCATACGGTGAAGATTGTACAGGTACAAAACACACATAGTGACAAATAATGAATATTCATCCAAAATCCAACCAACAAATCAACACAGTACCACCAAGTAGGCACCCACCCACCTCCATTCATTTATCCTTTCTATAGAATTATTGCACTCAACATATGCTGAACACATATGGAGTATATACGCCTGCAATATTCCACCATACACGGCGAAACCAAATGCGTAATCCCTCCACACATTATAATCCACACTATATTACATATAATAACCTTCTCTGCTACCAACATTGACCATCATAACCCCTGGGACCACTTTTATATTATATTATATATATATTTTTTATACTTCATATATTTTATATTTTATATCTAAAATCTAAATTGTTGTCCTTTTACATTTATATTGACCATATTTCTGTTTGCATATATGTGTTGATGTATATTTTTATACAATAATATTTTACACTTGATTATCTTGTTCTCAAGAAAATGTATATATATATTTATATATATTTCTTTATACATATCTTTTATTAATTACATATCTTGTAGACTTAATAAAGGGGTCCTTTGAACCCCGAAATGCGTTGTCTCTGAATAAAAATCTTCAAAAAACCACACAATAAGACCTGGGTTGTGTTATGCGCCTAACGTCCATCCGCTCGGACTCAATCCAGACGAGCCCCCCAGTGCAAACCCTCTCCACTCTGTCATGGGGGCTCTACTTGTATAAGCGTTTAATAGAACAGGTTCTGTTTACATCTATGTGGAATCAGCTGACGAGGGTGTAAAAGGAGTGTGCTTCTTCTTGATGCTAAAAACTACCTGTAAGGCTGAGTTGATACTTGAGTTATTTGGTCAGTTTTGGCCCCGTGACTGCCCAAATATGTGAAGCATGCAGTTATTCTAAGAGCGACGCCTGTCATCTGCATGTCATTCTGACTCACAGTATTATTTCACTACCACAGTAGACTCCCTATGCGTGTTACTGCAAGGCACAGTGTTCTACACCCCTATAAAGGCTCTCTGAATCCCGGAAATAGTCGTTTTTTTAACGCGATTTGCCGCAAATAAATTTGTCTCATCTCTAGTCTTAATAAATGTGCCCCAAAATGTATTGAGACATGTCTAGTGCAGTGTCCCAGGGAGTTAATTACTGCTAAAACTTTTAATTTATTATTAGTTAAATGTCATGATTTCCTGTTAAAGCACTTATTTCTTTATGCACTGTATATAACTAATGGTAATGTATGGGTAATATATAGTTAACACTGGCATATTGGGTTAGATTACCAGGGCCCTGGTTAGTTAGTGGAGTCTTAGCAGAGCAGAGCTACAAACAAGGACTACATCTACAAGCTTCTGCAGACTATGCACAAGTCCTACAACCATTCTCTTTGAGGCTACAGCTGCCAAAGAACCAACTTTGGTATCAGAGTACCCCTGAAGGAAAGAGACCAGCCATCGTAGAACCATAAAGGTCATGCAAGATATCAACAGCAAGGTATCCAATCGTTTATGGCAGAAAGACTTTGCTGCTATGGAAAGCATTTATTGTCTCCAGGACCCACCATACTTTGAGACTTGCCATCCGGATCTAGATCAGCACATCTCAGAAATTGCAGAAAGAGTTAACAAGAGCAGAATAGCTTGTCTGTGGTTATTATGAGAGACTGCAAAGTGACCATAGAAGTAGAGTCAGAGAGCACTACTATTACCATCGTTATTGCTGCCCAAACATAGCTATTGGGAGGAGCCTATACTATTATATCCTTGGAACTGTGTGTTTTGCTGCAATATGTACTACTACTGCCATCATTAATTTAGTAAAAAAAAATGTTATTCATTGCAACCTAAAGGCCTGATTATTCACTCTACATCCATCTGGTGACCCTGCATCCATACTCCTGCCTTGCACACTGCCAACCACCCAACATTAAGGGCACCCCAACTACCACCAGGCAGGAGCCCCAGGAAGTCAGAGAGTGCCCTGAGGAAAGAAAAGGTGCACCTTATATATACTGCGCACAGACTGGTGAGTGCCAAAGTCAGGAATGGCAATGGGAACTGGAAGTACTACAACCCATCTAAGGGGCACAATTGCAACTCCTATTCTCTGCCTTGTGCCTCCCCCTGAAGCTTGCTGCATGATCTCTCACAAAAAGGTACACTGCCCAAAGGTAGCCTCTGAGAGCAGAGGAAGCACTTCTCTGCCTTCTTGTGGCAAGACCCAGTAACTAAGCAGACTACACCTGTAATCATTTACATATTTGCCTGAGGCATACCTGCATTTTTATCTGGTGAATTTTTCTTGTCAATGAGTGTATATAAATTAGCATTATCATAATCAAACTGCCAGATAAAATTATCTATTTTGTCACTCGTACTGCACAGTGAACACCATAATAATAAATAAATAAATAAAAAACAGAATTGCTATGCTTCTTCACACCAGAAAATTATGCCATTCAAAATATAGTGGGTTTCGCTAAAAATAAGCCCTCATACATTGATAAAAAAATAAAAGTTATTGATTTTTGCAATAAAAAACTAAAGAAAACCACTGTGTCCTTAAGTAGCAAACTAGGCAGTGTCCTTCAAGGGTTAAGGAACAACTTCATCTACACTTTATCTATATGAAAAGAACTTTGAACATGTTTTATGTGTCATGTCATGCAAATGTAAGACAAGCAAACTCTATTGTGTAATTCACTATTGTGGTTGTCCACTAGATGGTGTTGCAGGGTAATGATGATGTGGACAACACACATGACCCTTTTCACATTCCTTGGCAGTACAGCTTGGGTTAATTATTACCATAAAATTAGGTTTTCATAAAAGGGTGGAAAACATATGTGTATCTTATGGAAACCCATTTATGATTGTCTAATAGCTCAAACCCGAAAATGCAAGCTGCTGCTTATGATTACTTAACATATGACCATAACAGCATGTTTGTAGATTTGTTGCTCAAAATTACGGTAATTGTGTTTAGCAGCCGTTGTAACTGCCTGTGTGTGTGTTTGTACATGTACATGATTGTCCACAATCTTTATATTCTCCCACATTGCTGATTTTTACAAAAACGGGAAATGATGACCAATTTTCCCCATTCAGAACAAGTGAAAATGTAGTCAAAATCTGCCTCTAGGGGTGTCTAAAGGAAGATGAGGATTTTGAGCTATGCAACAGAAAACCAGAGCACTGACCTCTGTAAGGATATATTATGTTAATGCTGTGAACCGTTTCAGATTTAAGATAAGGATAAAAAAAAACATAATGAAGAAAACTTTAAAAAAGCTCAATTCCTCGCCTCATATATCAAAACCTTGAGAAATAAATTAAGAATGTTGCATGTCATTTTCTCCCCCACTTGTCACAAGTCTTCATCGAATCGAAGCATCCAAAGTGGAATTCGATATGAAGTTTAGGAAAAAACATTTTTACCAAAATAGTGGCTACATGTGTTACAAAGTCACCCATCTAGCGGTGCAGCCAGCCAATTTGCAGAGAGCCATCCTATGTGATTTCACAGCCCTTAAAAAGCCTCATCCTGTGCAGTCTCCGTGAGCTGAGCATGGGAAGAGACGTGGCAAGCACTAGGGAAAGTGTTTAAGAAAGATTTTAATTGTAGAATATTGGATAGGGAGGGTGCAGGGACAGTGTAGGGAGAGTGTAGGGAGAGTTTTTAGACAGTTTAGGGAGAGCATACAGGGACTGCTGGGACAGTGCAGGCTCAGTGTAATCGCCCTGATCATCTTGTTCAACTGCTGCGCCATTAATATCTTCAGTTATACATAGACTTACTGTGTGTCAGACTCATTGTCAACAGGTGGTCTAATAAACAGGAACATTTATCTAGTTCACCTGTTGTGCCATTAAGACTTAATCTGTTCTGTTATAAATAGACTTACTGTGCGTCAGATTCATTGTCAACATGCGATCTAATATATAGACGCGTTTATCTAGTTCACCTGCTGCGCTATTAAGACTTAATCTGTTCTGTTATACACATAGACTCATTGTCAACAGGTGCCATTCATACGTAGTTATATAGGTATATTACTGATTCAGTTACTGTACACTACGGCCACCAGACAGTTGCCTCGGCCTTCAAAAGGAACGGCAGTGGGAACAATGTTGTTGTAGTCGACACAAGTATCAACAGACGAAGGGATGGTGGTAGCAGCAGAAACAGGCCGGAGCTGCCACTGTCATCCAGCGGTTGCATTGTGACCAACAATTAAGCTGTACTGGAATGGTCGACTTGCTCTTCAACATCATCTCAAGTGAGGTCAGGCACACACAACCAGGAATCAGGGTTCCTCTGACACCACACTTAGTTTAAATGGCCCTCAGATGTCCTGCAACTGCATCTTTCTTTTGCTGGACCTTATGCCTCGGGAAGTAATGTATGCTGTCAGCTCAACTTCACTTTTCAGAGAGGACAGTCAGCACATACAGCTAGTGTTCAGCTAATCGAAGTTAACAAAGTGGAATTTGATTCAAATTTCAGGAAACAAAGGTAACGAATCAAATTTTTTTCTAAAATGGCGGCTGCACGTGTTACAAAGTGAAAGTGTAGGGAAGACATGTTCGGGAACGCAAGAACTCCCATATTGCCGTGCAGCCAGCCAATCCAGGGCTATCCACCCTCTGTGATGTCACAGCCATTTAAAAGTCCAATCCCGCTTGGTCATAGTAACATAGTTTAAAAGGCCGAAAAAAAACATCTGTCTATCCAGTTCGGCCTGTTATCCTGAAAGTTGATCCAGAGGAAGGCAAAAAAAAACTGAGGTAGAAGCCAATTTTCCCCTACTTAAGGGGAAAAAATGATTTCCCGACTCCAATCAGGCAATCAGAATAACTCCCTGGATCAACAACCCATCTCTACTAGCTATATCTTGTAATATTATTACACTCCAGAAATACATCCAGTCCCCTCTTGAACTCTTTTAGTGAACTCACCATCACCACCTCCTCAAGCAGAGAGTTCCATAGTCTCACTGCTTTTACCGTAAATAATCCTCTTCTATGTTTGTGTGAAAACCTTCTTTCCTCCAGATGCAGAGGATGTCCACTCATCACAGTCACAGTCCTGGGGATAAATAGATGATGGGAGAGATCTCTGTACTGACCCCAGATATATTTATACATAGTTTTTAGATCTCCCCTCAGTATGTTTTTTCTAAAGTGAATAACCCTAATTTTGATAATCTTTCTGGGTACTGTAGTCCACCCCATTCCAGTTATTACTTTAGTTGCCCTCCTCTGAACCCTCTCCAGCTCTGCTATGTCTGTCTTGTTCACAGGAGCCTAGAACTGTACACAGTACTCCATGTGTGGTCTGACTAGTGATTTGTAAAGTGGTAGGACTATGTTCTCATCACAGGCATCTATGTCCTTTTTTATGCAACCCATTATCTTATTGGCCTTGGCAGCAGCTGCCTGACACTGGTTTCTATAGCTTAGTTTGCTGTTCACTAAAATTTCTAGGTCCTTTCAATGTCAGTGTTACCCAGTATTTTACCATTTAGTATGTACGGGTGACTTGCATTATTCCTTCCCATGTCCATAACCTTACATTTGTCAGTGTTAAACCTGATCTGCCACTTATCTGCCCAAGCCTCCAATCTATCCAGATCCCTCTGTAGCAGTATACTGTCCTTTTCCGTGTCAATTACTTTACACAGTTTAGATGTCATCTGCAAAAATTGATATTTTACTGTGCAAGCATTCTACAAGATCATTAATAAATATATTGAAGAGAATAGGGCCCAATACTGACCCTTGAGGTACCCCACTAGTGACAGTGGCCCAATGTAAATGTCTACCGTTAATAACCACCCTCTGTTTTCTATTACTGAGCCAGTCATACAGACATTTTCTCCCAGTCCAAGCATTCTCATTTTACATAATAACCTTCCATGCGGTACAGTGTCAAATGCTTTGGAGAAGTCCAGATATATGACATCCATTGATTCGCCTCTGTCAAGTCTAGAACCTACCTCCTCATAGAAACTGATTAAATTAGCTTGACATGACCGATCATGAAGCCATGCTGATATGGCGTTATTTGCTTATTTTCATTGAGGTACTCCAAGATAGCACTTCTTAGAAAACCTTCAAACAGTTTACCCACGATAGATGTTAAACTTACCGGCCTATAGTTTCTGGGCTCTGTTTTTGGACCCTTTTTGAATATTGGCACCACATTTGCTTTCGCCAATCCTGTGGAACACTCCCTGTCAGTACAGAGTCCTTAAATATCAGAAATAAGGGTCTGGCTATGACATTACTTAATTCTCTTAGGATACGGGGGTGTATGCCCTCTGGTCCTAGCGATTTGTCTATTTTAATCTTTTTAAGACAATGCTGTACTTCTTCTTGGGTCAGACAGGGCACTTTTAATAGGGAATTTACTTTTACATTCTGCATTTCAAAACAGTTTATTTTCCACAGTGAATACAGTGGAGAAAAAAAAATTTAATACAGTTGTGTTCAAAATTATTCAACCCCCACTGAAATTGAGTGTTTTGGCCAGTTTGACATTGATTTTGATCATTTCAGTCATCTTGTTTACAATTAAATCAAAGAGGCACTTGTAAGTCAGACAAATATAACATAACATTTATAATGAAATAACCACAAATGTCTTTTCTGTGCTCACATCCTTATCAGTTTTATTCAACCCCCAAGTGACATTCAATCTTAGTACTTAGTACAACATCCTTTTCCAGTTATAACAGCTTTTAAACGTGAAGCATAGCTTGACACAAGTGTCTTACAGCGATCTACGGGTATCTTCGCCCATTCTTCATGGTCAAAAGCCTCCAGTTCAGTCACATTCTTAGGCTTGCGCGCTGCAACTACTTTCTTTAAGTCCCACCAGAGGTTCTCAATCGGATTTAAGTCTGGTGACTGCGATGGCCACTTCAAAATGTTCCAGCCTATAATCTGCAACCATGCTCTAGTGGACTTGGAGGTATGATTGGGATCATTGTCCTGTTGAAAGGTCCAATGTCTTCCAAGCCTCAGGTTTGTGACGGACTGCATCACATTTTCATCCAATATCTCCTGGTATTGAAGAGAATTCATGGTACTTTGCACACGCTGAAGCTTCCCTGTACCTGTAGAAGCAAAACAGCCCCAAAGCATGATTGACCCCCCGCCATGCTTCACAGTAGGCAAGGTGTTCTTTTCTTCATAGGCCTCCTCCAAACATAGCGTTGATCCATGGGCCCAAACAGTTCTAATTTTGTTTCATCATTCCACAGAACACTATCCCAAAACTTTTGTGGTTTGTCCACATGACTTTTGGCATATTGCAGTCGACTCTTCTTATTCTTTGGAGACAGCAAGGGGGTGCGCCTGGGAGTCTGGCATGGAGGCCTTCATTACGCAGTGTGCGCCTTATTGTCTTAGCTGAAACATCAGTACCCGCATCTGACAAATCTTTTTTCAGTTCCTCAGCAGTCACACGGGGACTTTTCTCCACTTTGCGCTTCAGGTAGCACATAGCAGTCGAAGTCAGCATCTTCTTTCTGCCACGACCAGGTAGTGTTTCAACAGTGCCCTTTGCCTTGAATTTGCGAATTATGCTTTTTATGGTGTCTCTTGGTATGTTTAACATCTTTGCAATCTTCTTATAGCCATTGCCCTTCCTGTGAAGAGAAATCACCCCTTATCTTGTCTTCCTGGACCATTCTTTTGACTTCACCACGTCTGTAAACACACCAGTAAATGTCTAGAAGGAGCTGAGTATCACAGTCATTTTAAATCTTCCTAATTGGTGCTTATTATGCTTGATTGCTGCTCCTTGACATCCAGAGGTGTTTTCAATACCTGATCGAAAACACTTGAATGAACCTCTGTTCTTAAGAGTGCTAGTCTTTAAGGAGTTGAATAATTGTGTCAATGAAGAAATCACAAAAAAAATGTAATACTGTATTACAAAAACAATTGATGTAATTTTAGTTGCATTTGGTTCTTTAAAAAGTCCTTGTAAGTTTTAATTCTGAACACAATTACAAATGTACACTAAATTTCCTAAAACCCTTTACAGCATTGGGGTTGAATAATTTTGAACACAACTGTAGCTTTGCTTTCTCCTCATTGCTCTCTGCAACTCCCCCCTCATTACTCTGTAGAGGGCCGACACCTTCAAATTTATACTATTTAACATTTATATAATTGAAGAACATTTTAGGGTTAGTTTTGCTCTCTTTGGCAATGAATCTCTCGGTCTCTAGTTTGGCTGCTTTTATTTTTTTTTTACATATTCTATTTTTTTCCTTATCATGTTTCAGTGCTTCATTGCTACACTTCTGTTTTATTGATGTAAATGCTTTCATTTTGTCATTTATTGCTTTCTTTACAGTTCTATTTATCCACATTGTTTTTTTCTTGTTCTTTAACATTTTATTCCCATAAGGTATGTGCCTCTCACAATTTGATTTTAGGATGCTTTTAAAAATATCCTATTTTGTGGCTGTATTTTTATTTTTGAGCACTTTGTCCCAGTTAGTTAGGCCTATGGCCTCTCTGAGTTGGCTGAATTTAGCTTTTTTGAAGTTTGGTATGTTTGTTTCTCCCTGAAGAAACACTCTTTTGAATGACAATTGGAAGGTTATTACTTTATGGTCACTATTTCCTAGGTGTCCCCGAACCTGCACATCTGTTGTTCTGTCAGGTCTATTGGTTAATACTAAGTCCAGAATGGCCGTCCCTCTAGTCGGGTCCTGAACCAGTTGGGAAAGGTAATTGTCTTTGGTTATTGCTAAGAATGTGTTTCCTTTTTGAGATATACAGGTTTCAGTTTCCCAGTCTATATCTTGGTAGTTGAAGTCCCCCATAATAACGACCTCATTACAATCTGCCGCTTCGTCTATCTAATTTAGTAGCAGATTTTCTGTGGACTCTAGTATATTAGGTAGTTTATAATAAACTCCTATAGTATTTCATTATTGTTTTTGCCTCCATGTATTTCTACCCACAGTGACTCCACATGTTCATGTCCCTCACTTATATCTTCTCGGACTGTGGGTTTTAGACAGGACTTTACATAAAGGCAGACTCCTCCCCCTCTCCGGTTTTGACGATCCTTTCTAAACAGACTGTAACCCTGTACATTAACTGCCCAGTCATAGTTATCATCCAGCCATGTCTCAGTTATTCCCACTATGTCATAGTCCTCCTCACACATAAATAATTGCAGTTCCCCAGTTTTATTAGTCAGGCTTCTGGCATTAGTATACATACAATTAGGAGGTTTATGTATATTTGTTACCCTACACCTTTCCTTCTTAACTGTTCTAGTCCCTCCTTCCATTCCTCCCCCAGTCTCATTGCCCTGCCCCTGGTCTCTATCTGCACTGTCTTCCCATCCTATAACATAATAACCCCCCCCCCCACAGATCCTGTAGTCATCGAAGAAGTCGGCCCAGTTCTCCAGAAACCCAAACCCCTCCTTCCTACACCAGTTCTTGAGCCACTTGTTAACCTCCCTAATCTCCCACTGTCTTTCTTGTGTGGCTTGTGGTACAGGTAGTATTTCGGAAAACACTACCTTTGAGGTCCTTGCCCTAAGCTTGTGACATAAATCCCTAAAATCATTTTTATGGACGCTCCACCTACCTCTAACTTTGTCATTGGTTCTGATACGGACCATGACTGCTGGATGTTTTCCAGCCCCTCCCAGTAATCTGTCAACCCGATCCGTGATGTGTCGAACTTGAGCACCAGGAAGACAACTCACCGTTTGACGATCCCGGTCTTTGTGACAGATCGCCCTATCTGTACCCCTAATAATTGCCGCCATTTCTTTGTCAGCTGCGTATTGGGAGAGATGGCGAAGCGCTGTTGCGTTAGGAATAGTTTTGCTGACAATCTGTTAAACAAACAAAACTGAAGTGCAGGAGTGAAAGGGACAGTGCAGGATCTGAAGCTGTAGGGATACTTAAGGGACGGTGCAGGTTGAATCAATTGTGGGCACAGAGCAATCTAGTTGAAAGATGTCCACATTGGGGTGTCCACATTGATTAATAGAAAACCAATTCTATTAATCCCTGATCCACAAATTGGGGGTGATACACATGTCTCATTCAGCTGTTTGTGAGGTGTCCACATTGATTAATCAATAAGCAATTCTATTAGGCCCTGATTCACAAATTGGGGAAATACACCTGTCTCATTCTAGTGTTTGTGGTGTTTTCACATTGATATTTAACCGCTTCTGTTAGCCAAACAGTTACTGTGATTTAGTGTTATAGAGGGGTCTTATTTAACACCTAGTGGACAGTGCAAATTAATCGATTCTTTGCACATCAGAGTTACCCACGAGTTGATTGTCATTGCATGGTGTAAAGTGTACTCATTTCAATGACAGGGCTTCAATAGTTCTGTATCGTTACTACTGCTGCTGGCACCATCGCATAAAATTTGTATTTGAAGCGCAAAAATGAATCTATGAAATTTAAAATGATTCTGTTAGCGAACATTTTATGCTGCGTCACTATGACTGCCACATCAAATTTTTTCCAGTTCTACATCACTGTGCAGTGCAATGAAATGTATACCGAATACGCCCTGAAAATTGTATTCTGCGTCACTATGACTTCCATTGCTACATGTTTTACAATTGCAAGTCAATGTGCAGTGCCGCAGAGCAAATAAATCGATTCTTTGCACAGCAGAGTTGCCCATGAGTTGATCGGCATTTTTTTGCCAGAACAAGTAATCTTTGATCTGAAAAATCATTGTTTTATTGGAAACATTATTTCTTTCTTTTTGAAAAAATTGTCTTTTATTCTTTTTGTGAAAACATTTGATTTCTAGCTAAAATATTTGTCTTTTAGCAAATAAATTTGTCTTTTACCGAATAAATTAATCTTTTACCAAATAAACAAGTTTACTCCAGTATTACAGTCCATCCCTATGACAAATGACGTTGAGCGGGTAACCCACACCTATCGGCAAAGGGTTGATACATGGCGAATCCTTCAGGGTAGAGTGTGCAGCCCTGCAAGTTAAGGGCATCATAGAAAAGTTAGTGCTGAATGCCACTTGTCCCTCCAGAAAATGTTGAACTTAGCATCATTATTAGGGCATTGTTACTGATAAAAGGATCACCTGTTTAAGGCTACTTTCACATTAGCAGCATACTTTTCTGCCAGGCTGTTTCGGCGGGTAAACAGCCTGCCGGATCAGTGCTGCCGCTAGTGCACGCATGCTGCCGGAAGTCGGCTCCGGCCCCATTCACTATAAGGGGGCAGACCGGCGGTCCGGCCGTAGCTCAGCAAACATGCCGAGAGGCGGCCGGGATAAAACTACGACATGTAAGTATGCCACTAATGTGAAAGTAGCCAAACTGCAACAACTTGGATTATACATTATTGGACGTCTGTTTACCTTACAAGGCTGCGGAGGCATATCCTGCACCTGTCAGCGAAGTGAAGAAACACGGCAATCCCTTTAGTGCAGCCCCGCACATGTAATGGGCATCACAGAAGTGAACGCCCTTTTGGCCTCCAGGAAGTTGGACGTGGTCTGCCTGGGGTCAAATAAGCAGTTAGCATCTTAATGGAACCAAATTTGTCACAGCTAATACGTTCGGTTAGGGAGAATTTTGCAGTTACGACAAATTTTAATCAAATTCTACGTCACTGTGCAGTGCAACAGAATTTTAGCACATGTGGATCCCTTCAAAAGGTCCAGGATCCCTCCCCATACTATGAATGACTTTCTAAATGTACTAGGGTTAAAACTAGATAGATCAAACATGGCCACTGGATTATTTGCCATAAGGGACAGGAGCCGGAAAACTAGTTGTCATAATATGGGGACCAAAGTGGGGACGTTGCTGATTAGGGTAACGGTATCTGAAGGGTTACAAGTCTGTCATTTTTTAATGCGTGGCTGCCGACCTAAATATACTGTTCATATTGAGAGGCCTAGATATACCTGATTTAAAGGAAATGTGTCACCAAAAACGTATCTGCCAGTTCTAATCAGTTTTTATTCTGATTGTAACATGATTATGGGGGTGGCCTGAGCCATTCTTAACAGCATTTAGCAAACATTGAGAAAATTGCTTTTCGGGAGCCCCATGGTCCAGACACAATGGTCATTGACTTCTATGGGACAGTTTTCTAGCCATGCACTGTGCCCTGTGCAGAGGTGATTTTACAAGGAGGGAATAGATTAGCTCTGACAATCACCTATAGGGGATCCTGTCTTATCTATACACAGAGATGATATTATTTCAGGCAGGATTAGAATGAGTTAATTGCAGTAAAGTGATCTGTATAAACCAAGAAGTGGCACCAATTATTAGACATAGTGGCCAGTGCGAAAACTGAAGGATTTGAACTTTTTTGTTTAAATATAAAAAGTGACATGGAAAATTAAAAACATCATCAAAAATTCTTTAAAAGTATGTTAAACATAAAAACGTGATTTAAACAGCAGGTCATTTTCTGATGACACATTCCCTTTAATGCGATTCGTGACAAATTAATTTGTAACAAAGCCAAGTTCTTGGAGAAATTAGGTGAAGCATCTGAATAGAATTTTTGGATACTTCACTCATCTCTACTTGTCACATACCTCAGACTAAATATGTGTCTAGCTGTGAGGCAACTGGCCTCATCGGTAGCCCTCCTCACTTAGCTGTCTGCAGCAGGAGAGCATACACTGTAAATAAAGTCCTGCCTTCACCAGAGAAAAAAAATGGGATAAAATAGAAATGAACAACTGTGTATACTGCAAGAACTCTTCAAGACAGTTTCAGGTGATGCAGAAGTTCTTAGAGACTTCAAGGGGGTTGTTTAAGTGTTTAATACTGATAAAATATCCTCAGGATAGATAATCAGTATATGATCAGTGGAGATTTGACTCCTGCCAACTAGCTATTTGAAAGGACTGCGGGTTACTCTGGTGAGCGCCACAGCCCCTTCCTAGGCCAGTGATGTCATTTTCATTGGCCACAAGGCTTAGGCACAGCTTGGTCCCATTTAAGTAAATAGAGCTGAGCTACAATACCAAGCACAGATTCTATACAATGGATGGTGCTATGCTTGGTCAGCTGTGAAAAGGGCGTGTCGCTCATCTGAGCTCCACGGCCTATTCAAACAGCTGATCGGTGAGAGGGCCTCAAGTCAGTTTCCCACCAATCCCAACCCTTTAAAAACGGCATTAACCATAGTTTCTTCTTTTTATTTGTTGTATAAAAAGTAGTAGGTAGGTGCATTCATTCAGTGGTGTATTCCCAATATGGCTAGTTGTACCACACAAGCAGCTGGGAAAAGAGACACTGGGACTCTAACATTGCTGCGTTTGAGCTAGAAGCTGGGATATCTTTCTGATTCCAAGGCATGGGATTCAGCCAGTTCCCTCAGGTTCTCCAGATCCGGTTGTTAAAATTACAGCGGCAGCTGGAGATGAGCGCTTCAATTCCATAGTTTAGCTCCTTAGGCTTTTTAAAAGTTGTGTGGCTTCTGTGTAGTGTATATATGGTGTATTTATGTATGTGTACCATGTATATGGAGTATTTATGTGTATGTGTGTTGCATATATATGGTGTATGTATATGTAAACATGTGTCGTGATGCTGCGTGTCTGCCGTTGAGTAGGGAACCTATTGTTAAAAATTTGAATCCCACCCCTGCTGATTCCCATCAAGAGCACCCATATGGATCAGTTTTATAAAGCAGGACCCTGACTTTTCTTAGTTTTACCATTTGGAGGCTTCTCAGTGCCACTATTCTTCAAATAGGAGATGTTCAATTTAATCAGGTTAATAACTAAGATAATTTAAGATATTTACATTGCTTTTCACAACTAAAGGAACATGCAGCATTTAGAGTTGATTTATTGTACTTGTGTGACAGTCATTCTATGCTTAGTAGCCAAACCACTCAAGCTAAATAGGGAACATCAATCCCCATGAGGACTAAGGTATGTGTTAAGTATGTGGTTATCATGACATTTGGTCTGTGATGCTTCCGCCAGATTTGTCATGTTCTCGGAACATTCTTAATCAGTGACCCTATAGGTCACTAGTTTCCTTTAGTTTAAATTGTGAACACTACAGCTTAGCCTGGGAATATTCCTGAATAAAAAATTTCAATGAGCAAACATCATATCTGACATAAATATTTTTTCAATCAGATAATTTTTATTGAAAAGTTTTTCTGACATTTTATCACAAAACAAATAAAAATAATGCCCCCCACTAACCCTCTCCCACCCCATAGCCATTATATCCCAAAGTCCAGCAGACAGTTTTCTCGGTCCACCGACGACATTTCTTGTCTTATACGTTTCTAGCGTGCGTAGGAACCAATTAAATAAGCGAGAATACAGTGCTGGTGACGTAACATAGTTCGTAGCAGTCCATGCAATATTATATTGAACATTCAATCACCCAGCATCCGACCATCTCATGACTCCAAACTGGTACCAGGCGGCAAGATCATATTCAGAGACATATAGCAATTACACTATACCAGCATACACAGATAATTTCGACAATACAAAAACACAATCAGTCTACTCTCGATCCATCCAGAGCTACATATATCGCAAACCGGAATATTGTATTTTTGTATCCATGGGGACCATCTTCTAGACAATTTCTGTAAAGTATTCTGTGTGGAGGTTCCCTATCGATCCAATGATGTGCTATAACTTTTCTGGCCTGATACAACACCCTTAAAACTGCCAGCCTGGAGTCAGCTGACAACTCAAGTTGATCCACACATCCCAGTAGACATTTCAGCACATCCACATCTAAGGTAATATCAAAAACACTATTAATCGTATTTACTACTTTATCCCAGTATCTTCTTAATTTAGGACAATTCCACATAAGGTGGATCAAGTCAGCATTGGAGACATCACACCTGGGGCAGAGATCATCCGATCTATAACCCATTTTTTTAAGCAGTACTGGAGTGTTATAGACTCTATGTATAAACAATAACTGCGACACTCTGTGGGCCTCGCTCACCGCCACCTGTGTGAAATCTTCCAATACTGAATTCCAAAATTCCTCCGACAGATCTGTTACAGCAGTCTTCCATTTATCATACAGCTGCAGGGGCTGTTTCTTAATCTGAGCATCCATAAGAGTTAAGTAATGCAGAGATATGACCCCACTAGTCGACCCTTGGGAACTTGTGAGTTCCAGCACTGAGTGTTTCGAGGCAGGGCCTATTTTAATCACCCGTTCTTGCACCCTAGTGGCGTGTCTCAACTGCAGATATATGGAAAATTAAGACTTAGGTAACCCAAATTTTTGCTGTAATGTTGAATATTCCTTAAGTATCCTGTTTTCAAATAATTGGTGCATGTTTCTCAACTCATATGTTTCCCATGCTTGAACTGATTGGACTTTATGCACCTCCTCATTAGGCCAGATTGGAGTAAATGCAGTGTAGCCCTGTAAGCCCACAATCGTCCGAGCCTACCACCACACATTATGGATAGTACGTAAAACCGGAACTGTAACCCCTTTGTTTTGCAGGGTACCATCTTACACTGCTGAGAGCAAGTTCCTATTGCCTACTAAGTATTTCACCACTTTTCCTGCAGTGTTTAGGCCACTATCAGAACCCCAACCCCTAAAATGCTGCAACTGTGCTGCCAGATAATACATCCTCGGGTCAGGTACCCCTAAACCGCCATCCGTTTTTGGTCTACATAATGTAGTAAGTTTGATCCAGGGGGTTTTCTTTTTCCATATCAGATCCCTAAAGATCAGATTCACTGTGTGAAAGAACCTAAGAGGTATCCAAACCAGGGAATTATGTAACAGCTAGAGAAGTTGAGGCATCAGGACTAGAGATGAGCGAACACCTGGATGTTCGGGTTCGAGAAGTTCGGCCGAACTTCCCGAAAATGTTCGGGTTCGGGATCCGAACTCGACCTGAACTTTATCCCGAAGCCGAACCCCATTGAAGTCAATGGGGACCCGAACTTTTAGGCACTAAAAAGGCTGTTAAATAGTCCAGGAACGGGCTAGAGGGCTGCCAAAGGCAGCAAAATGTAGGTAAATCCCCTCCAAACAAATGTGGATAGAAAAATGAATTAAAATAAAATAAATAAAATTTAACCAATATCAATTGGAGAGAGGTCCCACTGCAAGGAATCATGCGTCATATCACTCAACACCGGAGAAGGCCACTCTCAGTTATTTCGGCTCCACCACCCAGACAGAGGAGAGAGGTCCCACAGCAAGGAATCATGCGTCATATCACCCACCACCAGAGAAGGCCACTCTCAGTTATTTCGGCCCCACCACCCAGACAGAGGAGAGAGGTCCCACAGGAAGGAATCATGCGTCATATCAACCACCACCGGAGAAGGCCACTCTCAGTTATTTCGGCCCCACCACCCAGACAGAGGAGAGAGGTCCCACAGCAAGGAATCATGTGTCATATCAACCACCACCGGAGAAGGCCACTTTCAGTTATTTCGGCCCAGCACCCAGACAGAGGAGAGAGGTCCCACAGCAAGGAATCATGCGTCATATCAACCACCACCGGAGAAGGCCACTCTCAGTTATTTCGGCCCAGCACCCAGACAAAAGAGAGAGGTCCCACAGCAAGGAATCATGCGTCATATCAACCACCACCGGAGAAGGCCACTCTAAGTTATTTCGGCCCAGCACCCAGACTGTAACGGGGTGCCGAGGGCAGACTCGGTCTTCCATCGGCCACAGACCTGCTGCTTAGCTTCAGGAATGAGGACCTGTGTTTGGCCTCATTCCCAGGGTGACCTTGCTAGCTGGGAGGCTCCCTGCTCCTTGGTCTGCCTTGAACGCCAAGCTGATCACTCGGCGCTCGACTTGTCGTCACATGACCCTCACTCCCACTATAAATACAGGCGGCCTGCTGGCCACAGGTTGCCTGTGATTTTTGTCCTATAGGCTGTGTACTTTATGTTATTTGTTACCTTTGGAATTGAACCTGGATTCGCCTCTTGACATCTCTTCTGCCTGCTCCCTGTACCTTGACGTTACCTCTAGGATTTCGACCTCGGTTTGTTTACGGATTTGCCTTTGCCTCTTCCTTGTTCTGACTTGACGTCCTGGACTGACCTCGGCTAGTTGACTCGTCTCGCCTTTGTTTTTGGCTACCTCTGGTCCACTTTCTTTTGCTTCCCTTTGGCTGTCCTCTTCCCTGCCGTCTCTCTCTCTCTCTCTCTGCTTGCACTTAGTAGGTTAGGGACCGTCACCCAGTTGCGCCCCGTCACCTAGGGCGGGTGGTGCAAGTAGGCAGGGACAGGGGACCGGGTGGCAGCTCAGGGGTTGCACCTCCGCTCTATCTTGATACCTGTTACTCTACCCTCGTGACACAGACAGAGGAGAGAGGTCCCACAGCAAGGAATCATGCGTCATATCAACCACCACCGGAGAAGGCCACTTTTAGTTATTTCGGCCCCACCACCCAGACAGAGGAGAGGTTCCACCGCAAGATCATGGTAAAGTTAAAAAAATGAGGATTCAATAAAGAAGTGCCCCGGAGTACAAGAATACATGGTTGAGGGGGAGGCAGTTATAAATGTCTATTCTGCACAAGGGAGGGACAGGTCCTGTGGGATCCATGCCTGGTTCATTTTTATGAACGTCAGCTTGTCCACGTTGGCTGTGGACAGGCGGCTGCGTTCGTCAGTAATGACGCCCCCTGCCGTGCTGAATACACGTTCAGACAAAACGCTGGCCGCCGGCCGCTGGCCGCCAGCACCTCCAATACATAAAATGCTAACTCTGGCCACGTGGACAATTTGGAGACCCAGAAGTTGAATACTGTTCAACCATGTTAGTGAAATACTGCCTCCTGCTAACACATTCCGTATCAGGTGGTGGTGCAGTTAGCTGTGGCGTGAAGACAAAACTTTTCCACATTTCTGCCATGCTAACCCTGCCCTCAGAGGAGCTGGCCGTGACACAGCTGCGTTGGCGACCTCTTGCTCCTCCTCTGCCTTCGCCTTGGGCTTCCACCTGTTCCCCTGTGACATTTGGGAATGCTTTCAGGAGCGCCTCTACCAGCGTGCGCTTGTACTCGTGCATCTTCCTATCACGCTCCAGTGCAGGAAGTAAGGTGGGCACATTGTCTTTGTACCGGGGATCCAGCAGGGTGGCAACCCAGTAGTCCGCACACGTTAAAATGTGGGCAACTCTGCTGTCGTTGCGCAGGCACTGCAGCATGTAGTCGCTCATGTGTGCCAGGCTTCCCAGAGGTAAGGACAAGCTGTCCTCTGTGGGAGGCGTATCGTCATTGTCCTCCGTATCCCCCCAGCCACGCATCAGTGATGGGCCTGAGCGGTGTCGGGTGCCACCCCGCTGTGAACCTGCTTCATCCTCATCCTCCTCCACCTCCTCCTCATCCTCCTCGTCCTTCAGTAGTGGGCCCTGGCTGGCCACATTTGTACCTGGCCTCTGCTGTTGCAAAAAACCTCCCTCTGAGCCACTTCTAACAGACTGGCCTGAAAGTGCTAAAAATGACCCCTCATCCTCCTCCTCCTCCTCCTGGGCCACCTCCTCTTCCATCATCGCTCTAAGCGTTTTCTCAAGGAGACATAGAAGTGGTATTGTAACGCTGATAACAGTGTCATCGCCACTGGCCATGTTGGTGGAGTACTCGAAACAGCGCAACAGGGCACACAGGTCTCGCATGGAGGCCCAATCATTGGTGGTGAAGTGGTGCTGTTCAGCAGTGTGACTGACGCGTGCGTGCTGCAGCTGAAACTCCACTATGGCCTGCTGCTGCTCGCACAGTCTCTCCAGCATGTGCAAGGTGGAGTTCCACCTGGTGGGCACGTCGCATATGAGGCGGTGAGCGGGAAGGCCGAAGTTACGCTGTAGCGCAGACAGGCGAGCAGCGGCAGGATGTGAGCGCCGGAAGCGCGCACAGACGGCCCTCACTTTATGCAGCAGCTCTGACATGTCGGGGTAGTTGTGAATGAACTTCTGCACCACCAAATTCAGCACATGCGCCAGGCAAGGGATGTGCGTCAAACCGGCTAGTCCCAGAGCTGCGACGAGATTTCGCCCATTATCGCACACCACCAGGCTGGACTTGAGGCCCACCGGCAGAAACCACTCGTTGGTCTGTTGTTCAATACCCCGCCACAACTCCTGCGCGGTGTGGGGCCTGTCCCCCAAACATATGAGTTTCAGAATGGCCTGCTGACGTTTACCCGGGCTGTGCTGAAGTTGGTGGTGAAGGTGTGTGGCTGACTGGATGAGCTGGTGGAAGCAGAGGAGGAGGAAGCCGAGTAGGAGGAGGAGGCTACAGGAGGCAAAGAATGATGCCCTGCGATCCTTGGCGGCGGAAGGACGTGCACCAAGGAACTCTCCGCCTGCGGCCCAGCCGCCACTACATTTACCCAGTGTGCAGTTAGGGAGATATAGCGTCCCTGGCCGTGCTTACTGGTCCACGTATCTGTGGTTAGGTGGACCTTGCCACAGATGGCGTTGCGCAGTGCACACTTGATTTTATCGGATACTTGGTTGTGCAGGGAAGGCACGGCTGTCTTGGAGAAGTAGTGGCGGCTGGGAACAACATACTGTGGGGCAGCCATGGACATCAGCTGTTTGAAGCTGTCTGTGTCCACCAGCCTGAATGACAGCATTTCAAAGGCCAGTAGTTTAGAAATGCTGGCATTCAGGCCCAGGGCTCGACGGTGGCTAGGTGGGAATTTACGCTTTCTCTCCAAGGTTTGTGAGATGGAGAGCTGAACGCTGCCGTGTGACATGGTGGAGATGCTTGGTGACGCAGGTGGTGGTGTCGGTGGCACATCCTCTGTTTGGTGGGGGGCAGGTGCCAACGTTCCTCCCGAGGCGGAGGAAGAGGCCGAGGCAGCAGCAGAAGAGGGAGCAGGGGGAGCCAGAGTGAGTTCCTTGCTTTTAAGGGGTTTACTTCACTGCAGTTCACGCTTTGCATGTAGATGCCTGGTCATGCAGGTTGTGCTAAGGTTCAGAACGTTAATGCCTCGCTTCAGGATCTGATGGCACAGCGTGCAAACCACTCGGGTCTTGTCGTCAGCACATTGTTTAAAGAAGTGCCATGCCAGGGAACTCCTTGAAGCTGCCTTTGGGGTGCTCGGTCCCTGGTGGCGGTGGCCAGTAGCAGGCGAACTCTCTTGGCGGCGGCTGGTCTGCTTTTGCCCCCTGCTCCCTCTTTTGCTACGCTGTTGGCTCGGTCTCACCACTGCCTCTTCCTCTGAACTATGAAAGTCAGTGGCACGACCTTCATTCCATGTGGGGTCTAGGACCTCATTGTCCCCTGCATCGTCTTCCACACAGTCTTCCTCCCTGACCTCCTGTTCGGTCTGCACACTGTAGAAAGACGCAGCAGTTGGCACCTGTGTTTCGTCATCATCAGAGACGTGCGGACTCCGATGAGGTGGTATTCCCATGTCCTCATCATCAGGAAACATCAGTGGTTGTACATCAGTGCATTCTATGTCTTCCACCACTGGGGAAGGGCTAGGTGGATTCCCTTGGGAAACCCTGCCAGCAGAGTCTTCAAACAGCATAAGAGACTGCTGCATAACTTGAGGCTCTGACAGTTTCCCTGATATGCATGGGGGTGATGTGACAGACTGATGGGCTTGGTTTTCAGGTGCCACCTGTGCGCTTTCAGAAGAAGACTGGGTGGGAGATAATGTTGTGAACATGCTGGATCCACTGTCGGCCACCCAATTGACTAGCGCCTGTACCTGCTCAGGCCTTACCATCCTTAGAACGGCATTGGGCCCCACCAAATATCGCTGTAAATTCTGGCGGGTACTGGAACCGGAGGTAGTTGGTTCACTAGGACGTGTGGCTGTGGCAGAATGGCCACGTCCTCTCCCAGCACCAGAGGGTACACTAACACCACCATGACCGCGTCCGCGTCCCTTACTAGATGTTTTCCTCATTGTTACCTTTCACCAAGCACCACAATAAGGAAAAAAATATTTGGCCCAATGTATTGATTTCAAATTCAGGCCTTTTTTTACAGGCACCTAACGCTATCTGCCTATTTGTTTATGTAGCGTATTACACTAATCCAGGCACAGCAGTAACCACTGATTTAGGGGAATATCTCTTTTAGGGCTAGTATTTAGGCCCTGGATGAAAGGTATCCTTTTATGGACAGATTTACACTTGGCCTGCAACAGCTGGGACACCAGATTCAGGGTATTGCTATTTTGGCAAATTAATTTCACCCCAGAACAAAATATATGTTTTGGCGGACACTATGAAACCTGGCCTGCAACAGCTGGGACACCAGATTCAGGGTATTGCTATTTTGGCAGATTAATTTCACCCCAGAACAAAATATATGTTTTGGCGGACACTATGAAACCTGGCCTGCAACAGCTGGGACACCAGATTCAGGGTATTACTATTTTGGCAAGTGAATTACACCCCAGAACAAAATATATGTTTTGGCGGACACTATGAAACCTGGCCTGCAACAGCTGGGACACCAGATTCAGGGTATTGCTATTTTGGCAGATTAATTTCACCCCAGAACAAAATATATGTTTTGGCGGACACTATGAAACCTGGCCTGCAACATCTGGGACACCAGATTCAGGGTATTGCTATTTTGGCAAATTAATTTCACCCCAGAACAAAATATATGTTTTGGCTGACACTATGAAAGCTGGCCTGCAACAGCTGGGACACCAGATTCAGGGTATTGCTATTTTGGCAAATTAATTTCACCCCAGAACAAAATATATGTTTTGGCGGACACTATGAAACCTGGCCTGCAACAGCTGGGACACCAGATTCAGGGTATTGCCATTTTGGCAAATTAATTTCACCCCAGAACAAAATATATGTTTTGGCGGACACTATGAAACCTGGCCTGCAACAGCTGGGACACCAGATTCAGGGTATTGCTATTTTGGCAGATTAATTTCACCCCAGAACAAAATATATGTTTTGGCGGACACTATGAAACCTGGCCTGCAACAGCTGGGACACCAGATTCAGGGTATTACTATTTTGGCAAGTGAATTACACCCCAGAACAAAATATATGTTTTGGCGGACACTATGAAACCTGGCCTGCAACAGCTGGGACACCAGATTCAGGGTATTGCTATTTTGGCAGATTAATTTCACCCCAGAACAAAATATATGTTTTGGCGGACACTATGAAACCTGGCCTGCAACATCTGGGACACCAGATTCAGGGTATTGCTATTTTGGCAAATTAATTTCACCCCAGAACAAAATATATGTTTTGGCTGACACTATGAAAGCTGGCCTGCAACAGCTGGGACACCAGATTCAGGGTATTGCTATTTTGGCAGATTAATTTCACCCCAGAACAAAATATATGTTTTGGCGGACACTATGAAACCTGACCTGCAACATCTGGGACACCAGATTCAGGGTATTGCTATTTTGGCAAATTAATTTCACCCCAGAACAAAATATATGTTTTGGCTGACACTATGAAAGCTGGCCTGCAACAGCTGGGACACCAGATTCAGGGTATTGCTATTTTGGCAGATTAATTTCACCCCAGAACAAAATATATGTTTTGGCGGACACTATGAAACCTGGCCTGCAACAGCTGGGACACCAGATTCAGGGTATTGCTATTTTGGCAAATTAATTTCACCCCAGAACAAAATATATGTTTTGGCTGACACTATGAAACCTGGCCTGCAACAGCTGGGACACCAGATTCAGGCTATTGCTATTTTGGCAATTGAATTTCACCACAGAAAATAATCTATCCTTTGCCAGACAGCAGACCGTATTATACTTGTCTAGCCAAAGCTGGAACACCAGATTAGGGGATTTGTATTTGGGCAATTGTATTTAACCCCTTAATAAAATATAGAAATTGCTATCCTGAGTTTCTATGGGTGACAATTAGCACAGCCAAGCCCCTGATGTAGGATATAGCAAAAAAAAAAAAACTAGTATTGATGGATTGATGGACTTGGTGGCAGCTTGTTCTGGTGCACCACAAGTCACAAAATGGCCGCCGATCAACCCAGAAAATAAGTGACAGAAAAACGCTCTGTGCAGCCTAAAAACCAGTGAGCAAGTAACTAGCAGAAGTTCAATCATTCACAGCTGTAGATCGATCCGTTCATTAGGTGCTGTTGCTGACTTTACCCTGCCTAATCTCGCCCTGACAGAAGCTGCGTCCTCTCCCTACACTAATCAGAGCAGTGTGACGTGCGGCGCTACGTGACTCCAGCTTAAATAGAGGCTGGGTCACATGCTGCACTTGGCCAATCACAGCCATGCCATTAGTAGGCATGGCTGTGATGAGCTCTTAGGGCAAGAAGTAAAACGCTAGCTTATTGGCTGCTGTGCAGCCCTTCAGAAAGCGGGAAGTAATCGACGAACAACGAACCCGAACCCGAACTTTTTTGAAAAAGTTCGGGTTCGGGTCCGTGTCCCGGACACCCCAAAATTCGGTACGAACTATGTTCAAACTGTTCGCTCAACACTAGTTACAAGGGCAAGATGTTTACATGTGGATTAGTGATGAGTGAGCATGCTCGGCTGAGTATTGGTTCGGCTCGAGCATCGCTATGCTCGGCACTCGGCTTAACTCGTTCGAGCACCACGTGTGCTTGTTGCATTGCTTGAGTCTCCTCCCCGCACATTTGCCGCCTCCTAAGCAGCCAATCAAGGTCCAGGTAGGTAATACTCTTCAGTGTAAGGCCATAGCCATATTAGCTGTAAGCCTTACACAGATTGGCTGACCGGAACACGTGATACAAGTTGATATAGGAGCTGAGGTCCAGCGCTCGGATCATTCAGAGTCAGGGAGAGCAGACAGTAGGAAGGGACAGATACAGCGTTTTGCTGTAAACGTACTGATTTTACTCCAAAAACCTTATCGAAAGACCAAACAGTCCTTTTAAAGACTACAGTGTGTGTTTGACAGCAGTGCAGCACCTTCAGGAAGGGACAGATAGCGCAGGGCTTAAAAATCGCTTTTTTAAGTACCCAAACTTCTAAAAGACAGAAAGCTTTCAGAATAGTGACCTTCACAGTATGCCATCAGAAAGCAGTGTGTGGAGCAGACATTATAAAAAGGGGCTTATTCACTACAGTGTGCCTGCTAGTGAGATATACACTGCACCTTCAGAGAAATAATTTTTCTGGGAAAATTAACCTAATTTGTGCCACATCTGTGTGTGCGTTCAATCCGCAATCGTTATATTAATTACTTCAGCAGAGAGTGATTAATATTTTGGTTATAGTTAACTAGTTTTGGGCACATCTGTGCGTTTAGGCCGCAACTAGTATTCCAGTAGAGAATACATTTTATTTCGGACAAATTTGTATCCAATATAGAACTACATCTGAATATAGTGTATATAGTACAAATTCTATTATCTTAGGCCTAGTTTACTGGCCAAAATCTGTTGTATTTTGCTTTCAATACTGAACTACCTCTGAATACAGTGTGTATATTACAAATTCCATTATCTTCGGCCTAGTTTACTGGCCGAAATCTGTTGTATTTTGCTTTCAATACCGAACTACATCTGAATACAGTGTGTATATTACAAATTTCATTATCTTGGGCCTAGTTTACCGGCTCGAAATCTGTTGTATTTTGCTTCCAATACCGAACTACATCTGAATATAGTGTGCATATCACAAATTCCATTATCTTCGGCCTAGTTTACTGGCCGAAATCTGTTGTATTTTTCTTCCAATACTGAACTACATCTGAATACAGTGTGTATATTACAAATACTATTATCTTTGGCCTAGTATACTGTCCAACATCTGTTGTATTTTGCTTCCAATACCAAACTACATCTGAGTACAGTGTGTATAATACAAATTCCATTATCTTGGGCCTAGTTTACTGGCCGAAACCTGTGGTATGTAACGGATCAACGGGTGTGGACCCGCTGTGCCACTTACCGGTTTGGCTTTGGGCCAAACTTGGGAGCGGAGTCTAAGTGTCCCCCTGGTTTTCACCCTTTATCCCGCTCCAGGATGCGGAAGCTGGACTCAGCTGCAGGGTAGACACCAGGTCGCTACCGCAAGAGTGGTCCCGGTTAAGTGGCAGCTGGCCGGGCAGGCCAGAAAGCCCTGATGCTAGCACCGAGAAACAGGCAATATAGCAGACAGCCGCAGGATAATGCTGAGCTGAACAAGCGGTATAGCAGAGCTAGTGCTGTGAGAACAGCAGAGCTGAGTTAGTCCAGGTGGAGTTGGTGTAACGATCTGCACAGCAGACAGAGGCATGGTCGACAGTCCGGGTCTTTAACTTGAGAGCAGCGAGGTACAAGAGGATCAAGCAGAGATGAGGTCAGGATACAGGCAGAGGTCATAAGCAGGATATCGAATGCAGGAACAACAGGAGCCTTAGCTGTAGGAAGCACAATATTGCTCAGGCATTGCAGGAAGGGGGAAGCACCCTTATAAAGGTGGTGCCTGGCCAGGATTGGAGAGAGGGCGGAATCAGGGGCGTGCGTTAACCCTTAAGCTACCAGGACGCATGCGGCTCCTACAAGATACAACAGAAGCTGTCGTAGCCAGCGACAGCGCAGGAAAGCGGGTCTGGAGCCTGCAGCGAAGAGGAGGAGCCCCGCATGCAGCTCGACTGAAGTACGTAGTCGGACGCACTGCACGCTGGCGGCTGCCAACTGCCATTGTTACATTGTATTTTGCTTCCAATACTGAACGACATCTGAATACAGTGTGTATATTGCAAATTCCATTATCTTGGGCCTAGTTTACTGGATAAAATCTGTTGTATTTTGCTTCCAATACAGAACTACATCTGAATACAGTGTGTATATTACAAATTTCATTCATCTGGGCCTTGTAAAGTGTCCACAACCTGTGGGTTTTTGTATCCAATACTGTCCTGCATCAGAAAACTTTGTCTTTAGGGGACAGTAAAACAATCTGCGCCACATCTACAGACTACAGACAAAACCATTAATGTGAAGAAGGCGCGCAAAAAAGGGAGGGGAAAGTTCACGCAGAGGATTTGGCCCTGGGCTCAATGAAACAGAGTTAAAAAAATGTAGCAGATAGGCTCCAGGTGCGCTAACCCTCTAAAACAGTGAAGGCGATGGCGACCCTTTTAGAGACTGATTGCCCAAACTGCAACCACATACAGACTTATTTATCGCAAAGTACCCACACAATCAGTTACCTTGAATACTACAGTCCAATATAGTATATTTTACATGTTTCTTAATATTTAGCTATAGTAGCCTGCCTACAGTCAATTTGCTGCCTGTGCCATTCATGGCGTACCTGACGCTGATGAATGGCAGGAAAAAGGCATATTGGTGCACCACAGACTTTTTCAAGGGTAAGGGCTCTGAGCGTGCAAGAGTTTCGCTGACCCTATAAAACATTATTTGTCAGGGCAGCCTAAAAAGCACGTTAATATATAACCTTTTTAGTGGTGACAGAGGCATGTCAATACAGTGTATTCAGTACATTACAAACAACACATTTAAAATGCCTTTATGTTTAGCCGGTTCATTTTTATAATAGTCAACCTGTCAGCATTTTCAGTTGATAGGCGCAGTTGATATCTGTTCTTATGGCCCCAACAGCATTAACTACCCGCTGTGCCAAAACGCTGGCAGCAGGGCAGGTCAGCACCTCTGAGGCGTAAAGAATACAAACTAAGGGTGGTCTGGCTATCACCCTGTGTACTGTGTTTGACTTTTTGTTGGTTATGGTTTGAGTTACAGTTTATGACTAGTCTGTAAGATATGTTATTATTGTTATTTATTTTGTTATTTAGGAGTTAGTCAACAGGCCATGCGATTGTTTTACCACCACTGTTGTATGGTTTGTTTGTATTTTATAGTTATGTGTAAGTTTTGGATTGGTTTTAGTGAATACAGTGTACAGGCCAGCCCCTCAAAGGCATAGAGTGCAAGTTTGTGCCACGTGTCCAGCTTGGACACCCAATAGTTGTAAGGCACAGAGGGATCACTGAGAACGCTGACATGGTCTGCTATGTACTCCTTCACCATCTTCCAAAATGTTTTCCTCCTTGTGACAACAAGGTTCCCAGCAGTGACATTGGAGTCCAAAATGCATCCAGACATGGTCCCCCTGCTGTTCCTGATCGATTTCAGAGGTGTTTCTATCACTTTCAGACCTTTTCCTATGATCCAGGCACCCTTCCCTCATCCGACCAGAGGGTACCCGGTTGTCTTCCATTGGCTTCCATTATACTCTTGTGCTCGGCCGAGTGCACGAATATCGCTATGTGTTCGGACCGAGTACCTGAACACCCGAACACTTTGGTGCTCGCTCATCACTAATGTGGATTTTTCTCCAAGCTCTTCTCCCCTGCTGAGAGGAATTACTGGATAGGAGATAAAGAGCTTCTGGCCATAAGCTTGCCTTGGAGGAGTGGCGTTAACTTATGAAGGGGGCCCAGCATCTGGTGATCATCTTCACAGACCACAAGAACCTGACATGTCTGAACCCTCGCCAAGCCAGATGGGCACTCTTCTTCTCCGTTTGGATTTTAAGCTTCACTTTCACCCGGCCGAGCAGAACATCAAGGTGGAAGCTCTGTCTGGGTCATTTGACTTCTCCGACCAGCAGGAGGAGCCCCAGTACACTGTAGATCCTGCTTGCTTGATCACAGTGGCTCCTGTCCTGATAAAAGACATCCTCCCAGGAAGACATTCATGCCATCTGCCAAGAGAAAACATATTCTAGCTTGGGGGCACAACTGTAAACTGGCTGGTCACCCAGGGATCCGCAAGACCTCAGGACTTTTGTCTTGCCAATACTAGTGGCCCACACTGTCTAAGGATGTGCGTGATCATGTGTTTGCCTGCACCATCAGTGCTCAGAATAAAGTCTCCAGGAACAAACCACCCGGGCTGTTATTACTGCTTCCTGTTCCTGATGCCCCATGGCAACACATTGCCATGGATTTTGTTACAGATCTTCCCTCTTCTGCTGGATGTACAGCTATCTGGGTGGTCATGGACCGTTTCTCAAATATGGCGCACTTTGTTCCCTTGGCTGGTCTGCCCTCAACTGCTGAACTTGCGAAACTGTTCATGAAACACATATTCTGCTTGCATGGTCTACGCTGGCATATTGTTTCTGATCGCGGAGTGCAGTTTACCTCTAAGCTCTGGAGATCTCTTTGCCGACTGCTCGAAATTAAGCTGGACTTCTCTTCCGGTTATCATCCCCAGACCAATGGGCAAGTAGAGCAGTTCAATCAAATATTAGAGAACTATCTCTGGCATTTTGTTTCAGACCAACACGACAACTGGGTAAAATTGCTACCTTGGGCTGAGTTCTCCTATAAAAACCAATTTAGTGAGTCTAGTGATCCTCTCCATTCTTTGTCGTTTATGGACAATACCCTCATACTCTTCTCCATGTTCTTACGTCTTCTGGGGTACCAGCTGTGGATTCTTCTCATAGAGATTTTTTGAAGGACTGCATCAACAAAGCGGTGACCTGCCAAGGACTGCATCAACAAAGCGGTGACCTGCATGAAAACGAATGCAGACAAGAGAAGAAGAAAACCGCCTCAGTTCTCGTCAGGAAATAAGGTATGGCTCTCCTCTAAAAATATCCGCTTAAGAGTTCCCAGTTTCAAGTTTGCTCCTAAGTTCCTTGGACACTTTGAAGTATTGAAGAGGATCAATGAAGTGACAAATAAATTACATCTGCCTCTCTCTCTCTGCGTATTCCTAATGCCTTTCACATGTCCTTACTAAAACCAGTAGTTCTTAATCGCTTCTCGACAGCTACTTCTACTACAACTCCAGTATCTGGAGATTCGGATGAGATATTTGAGGTCAAAGACATCCTGGACATCAAGAAGACCTACTATCTTTTGGGCTGGAAAGGCTTTGGTCCTGAGGAGAGGCTTTGGGAATCAGAGGAGAACATTCATGATCCAAACTTGGTAAAAAGGTTTCTATCTTGTCGTGGACTTAAGAAGATGGGGCATAAGGGGGGGGAGGGGGGTAATGTAATAGCGTCTGCTGCGAGCTGTTGTTCCCTACTTACCATCGTCCTAGGCACCATGTTCAGCGGTGATCTGCTGACAGTGCTTCCCCATTCACTGCTGCAGTCTTGGGCTCTGTCTGTGTAGGTACTGTTGTTCTGGGATCTGCTCCACAGTTTCCTTTCAGCCCTGACCACAGTATGCTTGCTGCTTGTTCACTGTAGCATTTCCTTAAGGGCAGCCCGTGTCACTTCCTGTGCTTTATGGGTTAGATGATGTGACCTCGCTGACCAATCCTAGCCCTCCTGCACATATATAAGTGGCTCAGCCCCCTTCCCAGATGCATCAGCATCAAAATCCTTTTATCCTGCTAAGGTTGCTGTTATCTCTGCTTGTGTTGCTGTGTACCTGACTCGTGCTTGTGTTTCTGGACTCTGCTACCTGTTTGATCCCTGCCTGAATTGACTCTCCTGTTGCCGACCCAGATTGCCTTACCTGTACCACCTGACTGGACCTATTGCTTGTTCAACTTCGCCTCTGCCTCATCCTTTGGTCCTGCATTGTTGCTCTTGGTTACAACTCGGCCTACTGCTTACGTCTGTACCTCTTGTATCTTGCTCAGGTACCTCCTGGTCTGCCTGGACCAGCTGCCTTGTGGGCCAATCCTCCTCAAGAGGTAACGACCTGGTGTTCCCCTCGTGAAAGTCTATCCCCACCATCAGGGGTACTGTGAAGATCGAGGGGTTCAGCTTCTTTTACCAGAAATGCCAAGCTCATGAATTTATATTACTATTGATAGGCTAAGCACCCTCCCTTCAATCTTTAATGGAAGAAAAAATGATGATGGTGACCACTGTTGGACCATACAACATCATCATTACAAGGCTTGTGCTGATTTGTAAAGAGACATTCAACAATAAAAAAAAAAGAGATTATCGAATTTTATCATTCTAAATATTTATAGGACACTGAATCTTAAGACATTACTCACCACTGTTTATCTTACTAAGCAGATGGCTGTCACATTTCTACTTAAACCTTGTGTAGGAAGCTTTTTCTGTGAAGCTTTGTTTAAAGGAAACCATCTCTATTTAAAAAAGATGAAGGATCCTGAACATGTGTTGTTTACCATCAACTTCCAATCTATTTTGCTCCAGTAATTAATTCACCCTACACAAATTAGCTTGAAATTGGGGTCATTCATGTAGAATCTCATAGCTACAAAAGCAAAGTGGTCATAGCATCATGTGGCCTTGTCTAAGAGAATAGTGAACCTACTATTTATTTATTTCTTGATGGTTATTGGTAATGGGGACATAAAGGCTATTTCTGGCGGTCCCATAGAGAATCAATGGAGCAGCAGGGCGCATGCTCGACCTAGCACTCCTTCAGATCGGAGGAAGAGGACTCCCGTTCAGTGGGGGTCCCAGAAGTCAAACCCCCAGTGATCAGTTATCCCTTGTCCTGTGGATAAGGGATAACTTACAAACTTGGTACAATCCCTTTAATCTATCGGTATGTACACAGACCAAAAACAGTGACAGACACAGTGCCAACAAAACAGCAACTCAGAAAGTAGCACAGTACCCCAAAACTGTGGCTGCCAAAACTGTGGCAGCAATAGTGCAACTATAATAACAACACTGTGTCTTAATAATAGTACCAAACAGAGTAATGCTTTGATAATTAAAAGGATACTGCCACAATGCCCCAATAACTAATATAGTCATTGTGCCCCCAAAACAGAGGCAGCTGTGCAACCATAACTACGTCAACTGCAATTTCCATAGTGAGATTCAAAGTTCTTCTGAATCGGTACCTTAATAACAGTGAGAACAAACACAGATATTATAAAAAGGACATGTTGGTGGCAGGGGTGCACCACCAATGAGGCCAGGTGAGGTGATCGCACCAGGTAGAGGCAAGGGGGGGGGGGGGGCCCCGTAGAAAGACCATAGGCAATGAGCGCTTTCATTGTGGAAACGCTCATCTCTAAATATACAACTGCATCGCTGTACTCAGGACTAGTGTTGAGCGCGAATATTCGAATAGTGAATATTTTTTACGAATATTGACACTTTGCTCATTCGCGAATATTTAGAATATAGTGCTATATATTCTTAAAAACTAATATTATTTTTTTTTGTTTTTTTATCCTTTTTCTTTTCAATCAGAACCCAAGAATAAGATACTGTTAACGAAGAGAGAGAATATAGCACTATGTTCTCTATCTTCGTTTATTCTAGAAAGTCAACCAATTGGAAAGTCATAGCCCGTTCAAAGTGTCATTCGCAGTACGCGAATATTACATTATGAAATATTCGCGTACTGCGAATAAAACTTTGAACGGGGTATAACTTTCCTATTGGTTGGCTTGCTAGAATTAATGAAGATAGAGAATATAGCGCTATATTCGTATTCGTTATCTTCGCTAATTCTGATGAGCGACATTATTACTATTAGGTGCACTGTTATCACATAGCGCTCTCTGGCAGAGAATTATTATTCGTGTGACTTTTGGGAGGACAGTTACATTGGGAGGCACCCTGGCACAGTATCAGCTTAGCACAATTATTTTTGGAGGACACTATGTTTACGCCACTATAAGTTTCAGGGACACTATTTGCTTGGCACAGTTATTTTTTGGGGGAACTATCTGTGTGGTAATAGTATTTTCAGGGGGATTATCTAATTTTGCAGTATTGCATAGGGGAGCACAGTATTAGAGGTGGCAGGATGGGGTGTTCAGAAGGTCAGGAGGAGTATGGAAAGAGAAGAGACAAGAGAAGGCTGAAAGAAATAATCATAGTGGTCTGGTCTGAATGGAAAAGATAAAGAAAGAGAATGTCTACATCAGAGGAGACCTCACTGTATGTAAGAGATGTGGTGCTATATTGGCCTGTATCTTTTGTAACTCTGTATGTAATGTTTTCCTAGTATGTCTGTAACAGTAGGGCTGGAGGGAAGGGATTAGGTTAAAAAACTGGCATATGGGCACCATTTCAATTTTTATCTCAGGCAGCAAAAAGGCTAGGTGCACCCCTGGTTGGAGGCTGAAGTCACTGGGGTAATGAGTCAAAGTTAAAGAGGACCTTTCACCGCTCCTGACATTCCTGTTTTAATAGCTTCATGCATTCTCCATGTATTAACAATTCTGGAGCATCTATTCTTATGGCTATGTTGTGCCATTCCTGTATTATTTCTACTAAAAGTTATGAATGAATTTCTAGGAGTCTGCAGTAAGGGTACAGAGGGAAGGTAACCAGTTGGGGGGGGGGGGTGTCCCTGCACAGTCTCAAAATGGCAGCACTGATTGGATAGAGTGAGTCTGTGCAGGTACACCCCCTGTTCTGTCTTCATACACATTCACACAGTGTGCAGTCTGACATTCAGCATAAACCATTTCTGTCTTTTAAATAACACTGTTCTTTGTAGTCTAACTTCTTTATGGGTCAAACAGGAGTATTTGATGTGATTGATCATTTGTTTATTAAAACTATAAGAATACAAATAGCTTGTATAAGTAAAACATATAGCATGGCATGTATAGTAATATTACATTAACAGAGAAAGCATATGTCTAAAATGGCTGCCTATACATAGAATTGCAAAGCTAACAAACAGTTAGAACCTCTTCCTGATTACTGATTAGAACTAGCTAGACAGCTCTGCTTAACACAATATCCCTGAGACAGAGGTAAATCGCTTACCAGATATGCTCATACAAGGATGATGGAGTTTAAGAAGGATAACTGCAGAAGGACAGCTCTGCTGGTGTGTCCTAGATGACTGGGGACTGGGCTTGTCTTTACCAGAATGCATTACAATCCCACAATGCCTTGCACCACCCACAAATATAATAAGCTTTATTAACAGAAAAACAAAGTGTAGTACATTTTTAAGACCGCTAGATGGTGCTTTAACCTAATAACTACAGAAATACAGGAATTGCAGCAGAATGAATTAGAAATGAAATAGACGTGATCTGAAATGATTCTGAACCTCTTCTGGGGGCAGAACACCCTCAACTGGTTACCTCTCCTCTGTACCCTTACTAAAGGCTAATAGCAATTCATTCATAACTTATAGTGCAAATAATAAAGTAATGGCACCACATACAGACAAAGGAATAGATGCTCCAGAATTGCTAATATGTGGGGAATGCATAGAGCTATTAAAATAGGCAGGTCAGGAGCGGTGAAAGGTCCTCTTTAACATAAAGCAGTAGAATCAGATATGGAGTGCTAGGAAGACTTGAATAGAAAAGCACAAATAAACAACCATCTTTTAATATATTAGGTCATCTTGTGTTCAAATGAAAGAATAAGACTAGGTTTACTTCTGCTGTAGACCTGGAGTCTCCATCTCCATCACAGATTCCGGGGAAAAAAAGGATGAAATACCTCTGCATTTACACTGGAAATCCGACTGAAACGATTATAGTGGATGGGTTCCGTTGGGAGTCAGCAGTGTTCAACATATGTTAGATCCAGTGGTTCTGATATTCTTTTGCTATGTTGGTACAGAATACTGGAATGTGAGTGCAGATGTGGACTTAGCCTAAATTAGAACACCATATAGTTTCTTAGCCTAACACTGTATCTAAATACACTGGCCAAGGCTGAGTAGGTTTGGAACCCACACTGGCACCAGCACAGGGACTCCCCCTCTACTATGCCCCTGAAAAAGGATCCCATAGGACTACTACTTTGGCACTATAACAGTGTTGCCTATAGTTTCCCCTTAACAGTAACATCCATTACACCATCCATTAATATTGCTAAACATCCGCATTGCCATAATTCTTTAATTACTTTCCCATTTTTGCTGGTTTTATGGCTGTATCTGCCCATGTATAGGCAATGAAATAAATTTTGTTAACATGGGAATATATACAGTATCTTTGCTGTGGTTTTCATGGGAATATTGTTTATTCTGTTGACTATATGGTCTTTGTATGTAGTTCAACAATCATTCTTGCAATGGTATCCCAAATTTCTTCAGATGGGATAAATCATTTCTCTCTGAAGACTTTGGGGGATATTTATTATACTAATATAAGCCAGGTCTAAAAAAATTAGTGTGGCGTGGGCGGGGAAGGCGACGAGCCGGCAGGCCTGTCTCATTCACCATTTTCTACTCCTGGTTTAGGCATAGAAAAAAGTATAAATGTAAGGCAGCTCGGAAGCTGTCTGACATTTAGAACTGACAGAGGATCCCTCAAAGTTATGAAGAGGCCAGTGCCTCTTCATAACTTCAGCTGAACAACCGCCAGTTTAGGGGTTTATTAAGACTGGCATCTAAAATGCCTGCCTTAATAAATGTGCCCCTTTGACCTTACCTCACATACACATTAGAATAATAACAACCCAACCCGCTAATTTAATCAGAAACAACTGAACATCTAATGTGTATTGGGGCATCATGGTCATTAGAGTCAGGAAAACAAGGTTCAGGTTGTTGGATTTAAAGGTGCCCAATCCTTTCTTTATCAAGGGGGATTAGCTACCATTGAAGTTGTCTGTTATTAGCTTCAATGGTAGTATTTTTTGCACTAGGATGCATTCTATCGCAGACCCTTTTCATAAGAAAAGGGCCATAAACCAATCTTCAACACTCTGGGCCCACAGGCTTCTGCAAGGGTTGGGGACTAGTGGTCATCCTCAGCTGAAGCTGAGAAAGAGCCTATTTTGCCCTGGCTTCCACTGGAGCATCCAACCTCAGGTATTGGCCAAGAGCCTCCTTTGAGATCTAGCTTCTCCCTGTAGGAAGACGCCAAGGGGTTTACAGGGAAGTCAGGAACCAGATGCTCCCTTTCCTAGATCTCAGATGGGTAGCCCATAAGGATGCCGCAACCCTGGAAGTCCTTGTGACAAACAAACATGGAAAGTGAAAGAAGGCTTACACAACAGGGTTAACCTCTGTGAATTTTTCTGCTCCATTTCAATTGTCTGGACATGCCACTGATAAGCACAGATACTCCATGTGATCTAAGCCATAAGACCAAGAAGCTACCTTAGCCTGGAAGCACCATGACCACCTTAGTGAGAACCACCTCATTGATCATGGTATCTCCCCTGCCATGATGCATGCATCTTTTCTACACCCGTGCAACAAAACCGTGCAGCGTGCCACACAAAAACGTGCACAAGGTTACGGTCTATCGCAGGCCCTCTCCGTAAGAGTAGGGCCCCCCCATAAACCTTTCCCAGTCCCTCCGGCCAGAGGGCTCCTGCAAGAGACCGAGAAAAATAGGCAACTCCCAGCCTTAGCCGGGGGTATGACCAGGCAACCCTCAGCCGAAGTCAAGGGTATGCCAAATCTGTGCTCCGGCCTTCAACCTAGGCTGCCACCCAGGGTGTTGGCACGGAGCTCGACTACTAGGTCTGGGCCCTCCCTGAATGGAGAGCCCAAGGGGTTTTGCAGGGGGGTGCGAACCCAAGATGACCACACCCACCCCTAGACCTCTAGGGGGGTACCCGTAAGGGTGCCGCAACCCAAGAAATCCTTGTGACAAAACAAACGTGAAAAGTGAACACACAGTGAACAAAAAAGTTAAATAAATAGTGAATTTATGCTGAAGCTCCGCCAGGACATCCGGACAGAATTATAAAAATTCCTACTCCTTACGAAGAATTATTAAAGAATAGAGGTGTGTGCATTTAAAAATGTGAAAGTGAAGTGCATGCAAATGGGCCGTCACTCAGTGGGCTCCAAGCCCAATGAGTTCAGACACCCCAGGGTCACCACTCCTGGGGCACTGCTGCACCTTGGGCTTTCAAACATCTCATCCCCTGGCTTAGATCTGGCAGAGCCCTTAGTCACCTAGCAATGGGTACATTGATCACAGCAGTGGCGGATCCAGGGGGGGGGCAACGGGGCAATTGCCCCCCCCCGATATTGTGGCAGGCTGGCAGCACCGGTGGCAGTGACAGGAGATGAACGCTTCCACTGTGGAAGCGTTCATCTCCATAGTGATCTGTATCGCCGTCCTCTGGACAGCGATACAGATCGCTGTGCAGTGCGGCAGGGGAGGGAGAGGCGTCTCCCTCCCCTGCTCCTCTGATAGGCTGCCGGCCTCGTGCCGACAGCCTATCATAGCGGTTCAGGCGGCGCGATGACGTCATCGCGCCGCCTGAGCAGAGGACAGAACGGGACACAGGCCGGAAGAGGCCTGCATCCAGCGCTGCAAGGAGGTAAGTAGGAGGAGGGAGGGGGAAAAGAAGCCTGCACATGATTTTGGGGGAGGGAGGAGGGAAGGAGCCTGCACATGATTTTGGGGGAGGGAGGAGGGAAGGAGCCTGCACATGATTTTGGGGAGAGCCTGCACATGATTTTGGGGGAGGGGGAAGGAGCCTGCACATGATTTTGGGGGAGGGGGGAAGGAGCCTGCACATGATTTTGGGGGAGGGGGAGGAGCCTGCACATGATTTTGGGGGGAAGGAGCCTGCACATGATTTTGGGGAGGGGGGAAAGGAGCCTGCACATGATTTTGGGGGAGGAGCCTGCACATGATTTGGGGGGGCTGGGGAAAGGAGCCTGCAAATAATTTTGGGGGATGGGTGGGGAAAGGAGCCTGCACATGATTGGGGGGGGGGGAGAGAGGAGACTCCGGGGGGCACTATGGGGACATTACTGATGTATTTTATATGGGGGTAGTAGGATAATTTGTCCGGAATATGGGAGGATGATGGAAAAGTAGTAACTGAGATTTATTTTGTTGTCAAACTGCAGAGACGAAACCTGACGGTCTGGTCTGAAGGTCTGAGAGGAGAAGATGAGGAAAGAGAACATCTACATCACAGGAGACGTCACTGGATGGAAGAGGTAAGTGGGGCTGTTTTTCTGTAGTGATGGGAGCTGGGGCGTATCAATCGCCCAAAGTGCCCCTCCCGAGACCAGGCTCTGGATCCGCCAGTGGATCACAGGCCGTACACCCTTGGAGTGCCGTGTGGTTCTCTGTTCTACATCTGTTTACCAGGAATCAATAAGAACAGATTTGATCTTAGAATCCTCTGCAATGGCCTTCTAGGTAAGGGACACATGGATTTCTCAAATGTAAAAATGAACATAATGATCTTCAGGGATCTCACAAGTGGTCCAAAATGGATCAGTTTTGCCCTTGATCAGTTTTGCACTTGATCTTAGGCAAAAAGCCGAGAAGCGATGCATGCATGCTTTGGCTTAGGGGCTGAAGGGCTCAGAAGTTGTAGATGTCAGCTGAAGTGTATGGCCAGCTTTATACTAATTAAGTGCCCCCTCCTCCCCACAAAATCTCACAGGTCTTTAGCACAGATTGTATATTGAAATTAAATTAATGGTTGTCTAAATGTATGTTGGCTGCATTACATGGATTAGTGAGATTACCACACCGGAGCTGCTTGTTGCTGTTGCCCCATGCTGTGATATACAATGGGCTACTGGTCCAAAAAGCCAAAGGGGGTATGTCATTGCTTTACATAAGATTAGATAAGATATTTAACCATAGACTTCATGAGGATACAACCACCAAGGGACTGGCTGAACAAATTACCTTGACATCACTAAATGTCTACACATCTGTAGAAAAGAAGTCTGGGGGAAAACTATTGTTTGTGAAAAACATGGACGTTAGCAGCTTAGGCTACTTTCACACTCTCGTTTGGTGCAGGTCCATCATGGATCAGATAATACAACTGCATGCATCTGTTCAGTACGGATCCGTTTGTATTATGTTTAACATAGCCAAAACGGATCTGTCTTGAACACCATTGAAAGTCAATGGGGAACGGATCCGTTTTCTATTGTGCCATATTGTGTTAGTAGCTCAGTGTCGTCAGACGGACACCAAAATGCTGCAAGCAGCGTTTTGGTGTCCGCCTCCAAAGCGTAATGGAGAGTGAACGGAGGCAAACTGACGCATTCTGAGTGGATCGTTATCCATTCAGAATGCAATAGGGCAAAACTGATCCGTTATGGACCACTTGTGAGATCCCTGAACAGATCTCACTAACGGAAACCAAAACGCCAGTGTGAAAGTAGCCTTAGCTGATTAATTCTTAAGATCATTATGTTCATTTTTACATTTGAGAAATCCATGTGTCCCTTACCTAGAAGGCCATTGCAGAGGATTCTAGCAGCAGCTTTCTCCCCTTTCCCCATAAAACCCATACATGTTCAGCTAAGTGGACATTTGTATGGTCGGGGTTGGGAGTCAGGAGCATTCAGTTGCCAGGTATCTGATGTGCATGGTAAGCCCTAAGGTCCCTTTACACAGGCGGACATTCAGGGCTCATTTTTGATAATTGCCCTATAGAAAGGTGCCACTGATTACCTAATGACCAAGCAAATCCTCGTTCATCGGGTGAGCGCATCACTAGTGCAGATGCCTAAATTGTTTCTGGGCAGCAGATCATGCTGTGTAATCTGCTGCCCAGAAAAAATGCTTTTTTTTGCTCAGTAGCCATCTCTTATCCCCATACAGCATGCATTCCAGATATTGTCTGCTGTGTCAGCCCATATAATTGCCCTATAGAAAGGTGCCACTGATTACCTAATGACCAAGCAAATCCTCGTTCATCGGGTGAGCCCATCACTAGTGCAGATGCCTAAATTGTTTCTGGGCAGCAATCATGCTGTGTAATCTGCTGCCCAGAAAAAAATGCTTTTTTTTGCTCAGTAGCCATCTCTCATCCCCATACAGCATGCATTCCAGATATTGTCTGCTGTGTCAGCCCATAAAGGGCCCTTAAGTCAAAAACTTCCTCTCCAATCATTGTCTTCAAGAGCAAATATTGAGCACCAAATGTTTTCTTACTGAGCTCTTGTATGAGAAGCAATAAAAAAAATGAAGAAAACAAGAATAACGATTATCAGTTCAATCTTTATAGCTACATTGTCTCACACACACACACATCTTTTCTTCAACAGTCAACTCAACATAATGACTACAGTCCTTCATAGACAGGAAGAGACACCTGGAAATGGTCATTGGCCTTCACTAGCTATTAGACCACAGATTCTGCTTGCTCATGTTATCTCTATTCATTTTCTATTGCTTCCCACATCCTTTTTTGTCTAAGAGTCCTATTGCACATGCAGCAGGAAGGATGAAGCAGGCAATTGACGGGAGGAAAGCGTTCCTTCCCGCCAATCGTCCGCTCTCTAGCTGAGGAGACCACTACTATTACATGCAGTGATCTCTCCTTCCTATACATAATGTCATTGCCAGATCATCGCTAACAAATGTTCACACGAACGCTTGTTAGCGATGATCTTCAAGATTATGTTCAGGTGTAATAGGGCCTTAAGTTTGTAAATTCTCCAATACTTGAAAGAAGGAGAGGCATAAAATGTTGTGCATCGGGTGTCACTCTCCAGTGGAGGTAACCATTTGGTTTGGGCAAACATTGTATGGGTCATTATAATAATTGGACACTCAATACAGGCTACTCCTACATGTTCAAGCGTGTACAGGTTAATTTAGTAAAACAATAAGCAATTCAAGGCCAATATATGATTGAATTCAGATGTTTTCTAGGTCTGTTTTCTGGTAGTCTGGGTTAGCCACTTATATCTGTAGTGGAAAAAGGGAAGAAATTACTGCTTAGTACTATTTTCAAGGTACTGATTGAGGTACGGTAACTTTTTGGGGCCACGATATCATAACATTACTGAATTCAAATGTCTTTTAGCTAAAGCGGTGAATATCTAAATGACCTTGAAATTTTATGAAGGGGGGCTGAAGATCATCCAAAATGTTGCTTAAAGGTGTTGTCCAGGATTAGAAAAAGGACCTGCTATTGCTATCATTGGGCTGTGTTATTGTTACCTCCCTCTATTTGAACTGAATTACAATACCAGTCACAATTCATGGAATGGAGGAGCTGTTTTTGAAATAAAAGCTAATGCTTTTGGAAAACCGATTTGAAGTACTTTCAAACTAAGGAGATCATTGCCCCATTTGCATGGAGAAATCTGCACAAAATCATTGTACATAGCATTCACTGTTAATTTATACAATAACTGCTTCTTGCCTGTCTTTAAGACATAGGGATGGTCTAGGTCCACAACCTATTGCTCCTCTTTTACCGATGTCAACACTGGAAAGCCAGTGTATTCTACATATCAATATCATACATATATCTTGTGTGATTATTTAGCCCAAAAGTAGGGTCCAGTTTCTGGGCACCTGGTGAATCAGATCATTTGTATGGTAGCTTGTCCTCATAGTAACATGTTAGCCTAATGTCATGGATCTATTTAACACTTAAAAACAACCAAACAACAGATCTTACTTCCCATTTATGGTTCTTTTCTTGTTTGTTTGTGTGTGTTTGTATGTTCTTTTGTTACTAACCAGAAGATACAAGCAAGACCTTTTCCTCCTTGAAGACCATTGAAAACTGAGCAGACTGCTTGTCCGACTCTTCCTGGCCAATATCTTTATTGAAGGTCACACAGAGGTTGATGAGGCTCATTAATGTAAATTGTCCACTTCAAACAGACCCACCTGCCACATCCTAAAACCACCCACCCCTATAGCTATTCCCACACAAGAATATACCTGCTTTACCCGCTTTCTCATTCGGTCTTCTCTTTATCATGATGCTAGTTATCTTATAAATGAAGATAAAAGGACATTTCTATTGGAATATAGAGAATAGTATTTCTCCTTTTGGATTTTCACTTATTCTCACATAATTTGCAGAAATATATGACGCAATTTATGATTTCAAAACCAATTAGCTCATTCCTCCTGTGGATGCAGTTATATATATATATATATATATATATATATATATATTTATATAAATATATACTAAAACAATTTAAATACAACTAATAGTATTAGCAATAACGGGCTTTGCAAATTATCCTAGATTACTTGACTATAGTTTATTCACAATATGTGCACATAGGTCATAACTATAGGGGGAGCAAAATAGAAGGTGCAGCCCTGCCTTAATACCCTAGGGGGCCCAAAGTCCCTCTGCCATATAATAAGATAACTGTATTTAAAATCTAATATTATAGGTTATGAGCCCATTTACTGCTTTTGCATTGGGGCACAGGAGCGTTAAGTTACACATCTATATATGATAAACACATATATACAGTACATCTTCTGAATTTCTAAAGGCAAATCGAATATACCCCTCTTCTAACCTACCAAGCAGTGTTGGACTGGGTGCCTAGGACCCACCAGTAAAATGCATTCTGCCCACGATATAGCTACATGAAAATGTTACCTGCTCACAGAGCTGCAGACAGCACAGCGCTACAAGATGATTGATTACAGAGGTCCTTACAGTGACTTTGAGAGGGCAGGTCCTTAGGAAAAGAGGATACTGGCTAAATAATCCACCTAATTTTTATATGGACATAGGCTGTTTGAGATGCTGTCCGCGGCCAGTGCTGGTGCAAGGATTTTAGCCAACACAAGCGAAGCTACATTTTTCCCCCCACCCCTTCCCCACCAGAATTCCCCCTAACACCAGCATCCGCAAGTGTTCCGGAATTTTGGACGGAGAAAATACCGTAGCATGCTGCAGTATTTTCTCCATCCAAAAATTGGATAGTGACTGAACTGAGGACATCCTGATGCATACTGAATGGATTTCTCTCCATTTAAAATGCATTAGGATAAAACTTTCCGGTATTGAGCCCCTAGGATGGAACTCAATACCGGAAAAGTTTAACGCAAGTGTGAAAGTACTCTTATCCAGAGCTGCAAGCGCAATTCTGCTAAACTTAGGTGAAATCAGATGTTTTCTAACCGATCTGATAGAAGAAATCACTGGAAGAGCGCGGCCAAGCTGTCAGCTAGGTGCGGCAACAGGATCGGCAGGTGATCCGTCTGTAGGTTACTGCACAGATATGTGACACTGCATTCACTATATACGTTTACCAGCTGAGGGGGAGGGGGGCGCAGGCAAGTTGCCGACGGGCAAAAAGTGCATACTTATGACACATAATAAAATTTTATACATATATACACACAAGCCAACATTATTTACACATACACAAATCACATACATATCACTACACAGAATGAACGCCGCCATCTCCCATAGACTGGCACAGCGCCACATTCAGTGTACAGAACATCCGCATTCCAGAAGCTGGCAGACATTACACCAGAAGTGATGTATACGGGGTTAAGAACAAAAAAAAACTCAAAAACTGTACAAGTCACACCACTGAAAATACATCATCCAGAATACTTGCGCAGTATTATACACCACAAGTTGCAGCATATGTAGCCAGGACCTAAAGTTGCAAAGCTATAACCCTCAGCATGCCCTGACAGCAACAGATTATAAAAGAATGCTGAGGATTGTAGTATCACAGGGATATAGCCAGCCCAGTGGAGCAGTAAACATGGTAGAAGGAGCAGTCACAGATCTTATACCAGGCTATTCTGGCCATTTGGGGCCACTGGGGCACCTAATGGCAGAATGACCTCGTATAATCTGTTGCTGTCATGGCATGCTGAGGGTTATAGCTTTGCAACTGGCTACATATGCTGCAACTTATCGTGTATAATACTGCGCAAGCATTCTGGATTATGTATTTTCAGTGTTGTGACTTGCACAGTTTTTGAATTTTTTTTTGTTCTTAACCCCGTATACATCACCTCATATTGGTTTCTGAAGCATACATTCATAAAGCGCTGGTTTTGCATCAGGCCTCATGGAGCACTCAGTGAGGTGACCGTGTGCATTCACTTTACTGTGATGGGGGCAGGGCATGGGCAATTAGGCTTTTGCACTGTGCACACCTCACTAAGTCCATGAGGCCTGATGCAAAACCTATTTATGAAGGCAGCAAATCAATTCAGAAACCAATATGCCTATGAGCAAGCTGCTGATGATGTCAATTGTCATCATGCCAATTCCATAGACTGTGTCACCCCAGGTCCCCCATCATGTTATGTATGTTATTATTAACAGTTAATAATTTACTGTACTCACTTGTCTGTCTGTACACTAGTTGCTGGGCTGGCCTGGCTCTGGCTGACCGTGTTGTGTGAGTGACAGTCGACTGTGTAGTGTCCAGGGCTCCAGGCAGGCAGTCGGCAGTGAGTAGTGAGTGACCGTGACCTGACCCGGTCTGACCGACGCGACCGTCCTCCTTCTCCTCACCTCTACTACTATATACTACTACTAGCCAGGAGCTAACAGGCAGTGGCGGGCAGGCGCGCTTGACGCTGGCTGACGTCTGACGACGTGACGTCAGTCCAGCTTGCTTCCCCTGCGCGCCGCTGCCCTGCTCTTCAACCTGGCTGGCGGGGGGTGGATCCTGGAGGAGCTTGACTGCAGCCAGGAGGCAAGGCCAAAGACAATGTGAGTTCATTTGTGAGGCCGCCGGCTGGCCGAGCGCCCGCCCTCCATGGTGTGCGCAATCGCAGCCTAAACTGACACTGCGCCCGTGCGCAGACTGAGTGAGTCCGTCTATTTTAGTGCCACTGGCTCCTGCCGCCCGCCGTTTTTTTTTTTTTTTAGTGCATCCACATCGCGATTCTCAGCGCCGGCGCCCCCTGCTAAATTGCGCCCTAGGCAGTTGCCTAGGTCGCCTTACAGGTGGCGCCGGCCCTGACTGCTTCTCATCCCCCATTAACCCCCACCAGGAGTCCACGAGCCGGGCAGAGAAGACAGGACAGCTTCTCATCCCCCATTACCCCCCACGCCCAGACTTTCGGATCACCCACCTGCTATAATCAACCAGCTAAGAGCAACACCACACCCCCTCCCGGCCTTTCTTATATATAATCGCTGCTGAGTGACGTGTCGTCCCGCTGAGTTTTTCAGCTGATTTATTTAAAAAAAAAAAGTTTAATTTGGAAATTCCACCCCCCGTCTTTGCACCCTAAGGCAGCCTCTTGGTCTGCCTTATTATAGCGCTGGGCCTGTCCGTGGCCTAACTATGTGCAATGCAGTCAGTCTACTGTTTTATTTGGAACTTGTGTAGGGGTTGGGGAACTAGAGGCCCAACTTCCTCAGAGGCCCACCAGGTGATTCACCTGTTCCCCCGTGAGCCAGTGCGAGCCTGCTACCAAGGACCATGTTCCATAAATTGGATATATTTTTGTCTACCCAGCATCCTAATTCTTCTAAAACCTGCGACTAATAAATCTGTACATGGTAGCTTATAACAGCTAAACTTATAACAGGGAACAAAAATAGGGCATAAGACACAGTGGAAGAAAATTTGGAGCTTTATTTTTTCCCTTATGAATTATAGAAATATCATTAGGGAATTATTTTCAAGTAAAACCTGCCTAATTAAAAAGAAATTATATTTTTTCTGCATCTGACCATTTTTTCCAATATGAGCAAAAAATAGCAAAATAGTAAAATTGTCAAACATCATATGGAAGCACCATGTATGCCACTAAAAATATAATATATTTTTTAAAGCAACCTAAGAATGTATAACTTCAGAAGACAAACTTTAGTATGAACATTTTGGGATTGACAGTCTTAGTCACAAAAAGAAAAGTCAAGACTCTATTGTGCAGAGGGTCTCATTCAACATCCAACATCCATCTATGTAAATAGTAGAGATGAGCGAATTTCTGTTTATGAAATTCGTTCACACTTCGTTTGGGGGTAAAAGGGGAATTGCGTTATGGATTTCGTTACCACGGACCATAACACAATTCTCTGACAGAATGCATCACGGAATGCCTTTAGAAGCCTTCCGTTATTCATTCCGTCATAATGGGCTGCAAAACGGATCCGTCCCGTTTCCGTTATGCAGGGCATATTCGCGATTAAAATTCATGATTCGAATATTCGCGCCCAATACCAATTACTAACTGTAGGGACTCCATGTGACATGGTACAGGCTACACATGAATATGTTCTAAGGAATTTAGGCATGAATGATATGAAATAATAATGAATATTCTTGAGCAGGCTTTATTTTTAAGATTCAAGAGCACTATAATATTGAAATTGTCAAATGAATAAATAAAGTTTGAGATTTACTGTTTTGTTTTTAGATATATAAAATGTAATGATTACAATAGTAAGTCTTCGTAACATTAAACAATCTATTAATAATAATTATAATAATTATTATTATTATTATTAATAATAACAATATACTTTATTATACTTTTTTATCATACTGTTCAGTGGCCATACTTTTCCAGATACAGTTTTGTTGTTTCTATTATTTTGGATTTCTTTGTAAATCACATAAAATATAGAAAGACTAATTTCACACTAGAGTTTTCAATTCCGCTATTGAGATCCGTCATAGGATCTCAATAGCGGGGAAAAACACTTTCGTTTTGTCTCCATTCATTGTCAATAGGGACAAAACTGAACTAAACGAAACGGAGTGCTCCAAAGTGATGTGGTGCCAAGCAAGACGGATCCATCCTGACACACAATGTAAATCAATGTGAATCAATGTAAATCTGAAACAATAGAAAACAGATGACTTTCAATGGTGTTCATGACGGATCCGTCATGGCTATAGAAGACATAATACAACTGGATCTGTTCACGACGGATACATGCGGTTGTAGTATTGTAACTGAAGCGTTTTTGCAGATCCATGACAGATCCGCAAAAAATGCTAGTGTGAAAGTAGCCTAATACTTTATTATGTTGAAGTGTGAAAACAGCAGAGCAGATCCTTTCTAATCAATCAAGTGTCACTGATCAAGATTTTTTTGTTTGACAATTTAGGGCTCTTTCACACTTGCTTCTTTATTTTCCGGCATAGAGTTCCGTCCTCGGCGCTCTATGCCGGAAAAATCCTGATCAGGATTATCCCAATGCATTCTGAATGGAGAGAAATCCGTTCAGGATGCATCAGGATGTCTTCCGTTCAGGACCGGAACGTTTTTTAGCCGGAGAAAATACCGCAGCATGCTGCGCTTTTTGCTCCGGCCAAAAATCCTGATCACTTGCCGCAAGGCCGGATCCGGAATTAATGCCCATTGAAAGGCATTAATCCGGATCCGGCCTTAAGCTAAACGTCGTTTCGGCGCATCGCTGGATCCGACGTTTAGCTTTTTCTCAATGGTTACCATGGCAGCCAGGACGCTAAAGTCCCAGCTGCCATGGTAAAGTGTAGTGGGGAGCGGGGGAGCAGTATACTTACAGTCTGTGCGGCTCCCGGGGCGCTCCAGAGTGACATCAGGGCACCCCACACGCATGGATCACGTGATCGCATGGATCACGTGATCCATGTGCATGGGGCGCTCTGACGTCATTCTGGAGCGCCCGGGGAGCCGCACGGGCGGTAAGTATACTGCTCCCCCGCTCCCCACTACTACTATGGCAACCAGGACTTTAATAGCCCTGGCTGCCATAGTAACACTGAAAGCATTTTGAAGACTGATCAGTCTTCAAATGCTTTCAGGTCACTTGCGTTGTGACGGATCCGACGGGCATTTCCCGCAATGGAAGTGCACGCCGGATCCTAACAACGCAAGTGTGAAAGAGGCCTTATATAAAAGGTAAAATAAGGCTAATTTAATATACCAGTAAATCTCCAAATGCTACACTTTTTATGTCTTTCTTATATAGGTTTTTACTTGATATTTTAAAGCTATTTCATGCATTTTCATAAACCATTATTTTGCATTGAACATTTTAATAAGCAGCTAAATTAATATAAAATTCTGGGCATTTAAACAATTATCTATTATTTCTTTAAATGAAGATGACTATGGTTTCTAATTCTTCTTACATTGTACATGTACTCTTGTCTTTTTTTATCAAACAAAGTCGCATATTTTCTTTTTATTTGAGGGACTTGATGTGTCACACCAGGGAGGAAATGGTTAAACTACTTTCTTTTCACACTTTGATACTTTGACCAGTCTATTAACTGATAAAAATATGCCACTTAGGCACTCTAGAGCAGGGATCAGCAACCTCCAGCACTCCAGCTGTTCTGAAACTACAACTCCCACTACACTTCTATGGGAGTTACAAGAACAGCCAAGAAAGTATGCATGCTGGGAGTTGTAGTTCTCTGTTGATTCTTTTGCTATCTGTCCCTAACAAATTTCTAGCCAGAAATGCTAAAATTATCCAACATTTCTGATCAATATAATTTCATTTTACATACAGTGTATCACAGTGACTTCATGTTGGAGCTTATGTACAAGTTTGTGTTATGACTTTATAGAAGCTCCAAATTGTGCAAATCTCAACGATGCTATCTCTCTCATGACTCCCTCCCAACTCTCCTATAAATATGCATACTAAGTTTGGCCTAGTGCGTATGTCTTGTCAATGGGGAGAGAAGAGAAAGCAAAACACTTCTGATGAGAGAACAAAAGGTTAAAAATACTAATTTTATCCAGTTCTTCTCTCCTCTGCTATCATCTGTTGGAGGACGAGTTTGGAGCTCCCCATACACATTGGACTTTCGGATGAACCCACTGTTTTTGGGAAGTTCATCTGGTAATATACTAATCTGTATGGGGACCTTTAGATTTCCTAAAGATCAGTACTGTTCTTTAAAACAGAAGCCTTTGCAAGGAAAACCCTGAATGGTGGGAGAACAGAGAGCTTGGGAAATATTTAGCATTTTATGATTTGGAGAAAAGCAGTTGGGTCTTTGTTTTTATTATTTGACTCTCCCAGTTCCTGGAAACCCTGGAACAATAGCAGACAAGCTGCTCCCAAGACTGAGGTGTGAGGTGGAACCAGGGATGAAAGGATGTCCTAAAGGAATAATGGATGGACCTCTTTGTCTGCAAGTCTAGATTCAGATATCTAGGAGCCTGATAGTCTATGAACGTGTAACAGAGCTGGAGGGAGGGGGCAGGGAATCTTGACAAGAGAAAGGTAGAGGTGGGGTATATTGGCCAGAAGAACAGGATGGACAATAATGTGTCACCTGGCACATGGCAGACCCATCTCTTCATATTTCAGTCTCAGATCAGTATGTGCAATCATTTGCCTGAACAATACATGGGCCCAGCTCAATTATTTGCCTCTAATTAAATAAAGAATTCTCTTAGTTGACCTTGTAAATACATTTAGTGATGCACAATGTTATCAATACTGATGTTCTTTTGCAAATCAGAACTGAAAATGTATTGTAATCTCCAAGAACAAGGAAACAATGGGACCTTCAAACTGAATTTCTTGGACCCCTCTAGTAGATCTTCTGACTGACTGGAAATATGGATTTATACCGTTACCAGCCACCCGAGGTGGAAATTGTTTCGCTGGACATTAAGCTATGTGTATGACATCCATGTATAGAAAAAAATTGAAAATACGGATGCCTATATCCGGTATAGTATGTGACCACAGAAAGTTTGATAAATAATGTACACTTATGTAGCAAGATGTGATTTGTAAGCCACATACCCATTTTTGTTTTACTTCCCAAGTGTCAGGAAAAGTGTTGGTGAAGTTAAATATGATGTTCTGCCTGATCACCACAGGTGCCATTGCTCCAATTTGTGCAACTTTCATATAATTTTAATTCTCTTCATAGACTTGGGCTACACTGTACTACAGTACTCTATTAATATGCAATGCACAACTATGAAGTTCACAGGACATCACATTGACTTCTGTTGAATTATGAAAAAGATCTAGATGACTTGGACTTAGGTCATTTGAGAATCGAATACCCCCGGCATGAGCATAAAAATGTTGGTCTACTTTTCAGTAACAGTGACAAATGTCATACATATAATTAGAGTGACTACTGGTTGTATAAAGGTTAACTTCAACTGCAACGTTTGTTCGCTGACATGTCATGCATCATGCTACTGTGCCACCAACACAGTGCTGCACCAGTGTCCTGGCCAGCTAGGGCTTTTCAGCACAACTATGGCATGCGGTTTACAGTCCCGTGTAAATCATTTTAAGCAATCTGAACATTACGAGAGATTTCTTTCCTGGAATTTCCCTGACGTTATTTATAGATTTTATGGATCCTGATTAAATATTGCTCATGGTTCTACAGATTACCACATCACTCACGCTATCTTCATCTGACTAACCCTTCCTCTATCTACCCAGAAGCTCCGGCACTACAAGGTCCCACAAAACCTGAAAATACATTGACATCTTTACTGGTCTATAAGAATTCCTGGCTGCTCTTGTTGGAATAACACCCAGTGGGGGACAATATTAAAATCAAGAAGTTCCAATCTACTTAACATGGGGAAAGACCTTAAAAAACGGCCCCTTTATTGTAGGTAAACCCCTATAACTGCCTTATCTTTGCAGAAATGCAGTATTTCGAGATGAGGCCACATCAGAGGAACATATCAGTAATGCTTCCATAATGTATCATCTGATGGAATATGGCATAGATTTGGAGTTGGATTATGCAATTGGAGGCATACTGGGCACGGCAGGGCCACAAAGATTATTTGGGTGACATACTATGGCTCTGCACAACTTGAAGGTTCCAGCATGACTTGCAGTCAATAGGTCATAGCCATGTAAGGTTACTTTCACATTAGTGGCAGCCTTCTCCGGCAGGCTGTTCTGGTAGGTAAACAGCTTGCCAGATCTGTGCAACTGCTAGTGCACGCATGCCGCCAGAAGTCCGCTCAGGGACCCATTGACTATAATCGGGGAGTGACGGAGGTCTGGCCACAGCAAACTTGCCAAGAGGCGGCCGGAATAAAACTACGACATGTTAGGTGCGGCAGCTACGTACTAGCGGCAGCACGGATCTGGCAGGCTGTTCACCCGCTGGAACAGCCTGCCGGAGAAGGCTGCCGCTAATGTGAAAGTAGCCTAAGGGTCCATTTACACGTCCGTGTGTGTTTTGCGGATCCATGGACACTGACATCGGCGATGTGCGTTCCGCAATTTGCGGACCGCACATCACCGGCACTACATAGAAAATGCCTTTTCTTGTCCGCAATTGCGGACAAGAATAGGACATGTTCTATTATTTTCGGGAACGCGATTGCGGACCCAGAAGTGTGGATCTGCAGTTGCGGACCCGGGAGGGACATCGTCTGTCCCCATTGAAATTAATGGGTCCGCAATTCCGTTCCGCAAAATGCGGAACAGAATTGAGGACGTGTGAATGGACCCTAAAACTGTTATTTATATATAGGTTTCTATATTGGATTTGTATTGCTTGCTATAGTATTTGTATTCCTCTGTGCTTTTCCTGTAGATTTTCTTGCTGTGAAGGTATTACCTGTAGTAGCAATAAAAAATAGTATTGACCATCACCTACAAACAATTTTAATAACCACCTTACAACAGCAGATAATAGTAGTAAACAGAGTGCAGCCATCAATTAAGGAATCACCTTCTTTTAGTAACTTCATCACAATAAATCTGTGAGCAATTATCCCTGTATCTGAAGTCATCTTGTATATTGCAGCAATTGCATTGATTAAAACAAATAGCTGGTGTTATATTTATGGTTACAGTCAGTAATTATGGCAGTTTATGCATTTGATTCTGATCTTTATGTCACAGAAGCGGAAACGACAAATAAGCAAGGGCTATAATGAACTCTACATAGTAATCATAATAATACAGCATGTCGCTGAACTGGACAAAACTCACAGAAATATTGCTTTAGTGTCAAGAAGCAGCTGAAACTGAATATTGTAAAAATACTACTACTACTAATACTAGTATTATTACTACTGCTATTACTACTAATACTAGTATTATGACTACTAAAACTAATATTGCTACTACTACTACTTCTACTACTACTAATAATATTAATATTGTGTTATTTGAAGGCAGATTTACACTTGACAATTGTCAGGCCGATTATTGGGAACAAAAGTGACAACGACTGTTTGTTACTGATAATAAGCCCATGTAAATATGCTGCCGAGCATCGGATGAACCAGCAAAACGCTTGTTCATCGGGTGAAATAATCTTTCATGCAGCACATTAAATCATTGTTTCTAGGCAGCAGATTGTGTTGTGTGAACAGCGATCTGCTGCCCAGAAATAAGGAATCTGTATGAGGACAAAACATTGCAATAGCCATCACTAGTCCCCATACAGTGGAGGGGATTGCTGTAATGCAGCTCTTTACAGCCACTGGTAAGAAAACAATTTTCGTGAAGAAACGGTTCCTTCCCGGTAATTATATAAATGCGCCTTTAGTCATTAATGACAATGCACAAATTATTTTTCATATTGCAGGTCTCACCAAGACATAATAAGCGCCGATGGACAATATGCGGATCAGTGTTCGTTTTATCCTTCCACTTTCCATACCCTAAATGTATTTTGGCAGCATATCCTCTATTTAGACAGGGCCTTGTGCTGTCAACAAATGATATTTTTTGTGGCCGCGTAAAAGATGCGATCAGCCAACAAATGAGTGTTTGCTGATCGCTGCCCTGTTTACCTTGGGCAATGACTGAGATAGTCGTTCTTTGGAACAGTTGTTCGGCTGACTATCGGCCTGTGTAAAATTGACTTAGGGCTGTATTACATTACGCAATGAGCCAGGTGATTTTTGAGAGGGAAGCATTCTCGTCAGTGAAGAAGACTTTTGCATTTTCATGCAGCGATCTCCTCCACAGTATGAGAAAGAGTGATGGTTAATGTCATCGCTTGTCCCCATACTGAATCATTGTTTGCCATCACCATATCGTGATTAGACAGCAAGCTTAATAATCTTGATTACTCATCCATCAAGTAATCAGCGGCAGTATTACACAGCCAGATCATCGGTCAGTGGAACACAGCCAATTAGATGGAATTTTTATAATACGTGCACATCCATTGTTTTAAACTCATTGTGCTGCTGAATGGGGTAGAATGATCATGGTAGCAAACCTCCCCCATATATTTTATATTGACCAGTGTAATAAGGCTATTTCAACCAGTGCCGATTGATGAGTGTATTAGTTATTGGAGACCGTACATAAACACTAGGCAGTGTAGTAGGACCCGTAGTAATGCATAGACACACAGAGTTCTCCGGAAATGAAGGCTTTCATATAGCCCCTTTTCCAGGTGAAAATAGAAAAATTACGGTAGGTAGCGAACACAAAAGTATGAACATATGAACATAAAAGTAATTACAGTTATAGCCATAGAAAAATATTTAAAATAGCAATGCATGTTAACAGGAAATCTGCGGGAGGCAGAAGAATTATGTAACTCTTCTCCACTCCATTTTCAGCCTTTGATCTTACAAAATTTTATATTATATAACATTTTTGTGCTGGAAAGAAATGACAGATTATCAGACTTTCTGGTGTAATAATTGCAATAGTCAGCAATGACATAACAATTCTGACTCGGGACATGGATCTGCATTGAGAGATAGCTAATACAAAATATTTTATAGGTTACTGATAAAGGCCTGTTTAGGTTACACTAATATGTGAAAACCACCACTTCCATGCTGAGATATGATTGTTTGAAGTTACAAACCCAAGGTCCTAGGAGCTATTGATGTTGAGTTCTGTCCAGTGTATGGTTTTCACAGATGTTTAAATCCAAACCATCATCTATATTCTTCAAGAACACCCAACTTTTTTGTATAGACAAACTGGTAAACCATAATGAATGTTAAAGAAAATATGTAGTACGTGTCTACAGTATAATTCAATAAACTGATATAAACTCGTTACCACCAGTCTTTGCTCTGAACTGTAAATAATGATGAATACAAATCACAGTGATCTGTTCAAGTGGCACCAGTCTAAAACAAATCACAGACACAACTGTTTTATTTTCATGGAAATGTGAAAGATGTCCCCTATTTTCATAGACTGTCTGGAAATTTCTGGATGATTGTATGTAGACATAAATGTATCTGTTGATTAAGATGCACACAACGTCTCCATGACAACAGTGGGACATGTCATGGGCATCTCTCAGTCGTGCAGCCTCTGGCTTTGGGCCTATAACTTCAAATGATCTATTCTCAGCATTAAAGTAAACTCTTAAAAAATATCATTCAAATGTGTAATATATTCTAATGAGCCTTTTTTAAAGAGGTTACCCCATGATTAATGTAAAAATAGAAATTAGTCCTCATATAGTACATGGAAATCTCTTTCTAACAAAGCTGGAAACAGCCCTGTACCTCACATGGATCCAGAGATCTCCTCATTCATTACACCGAGAGATTTATATCAAGCGGAAAGCTCAAGGGAGTGTCTTTTCTGCTGCAACTAAGGGGGCGTGTCCATGCTCTCCCTATCACAGCTCAGGGGGCAGATGAAGGATGAATCTGAGCATGTGCAGCCATCTCAGTGAGCAGGTCAAAGAAATAAGAATAAGAACAATGAGCAGGTGGCGCTGTACAGATACATTTTATTGAATAGCTCACTGGCTATACAAAATGATTAATTACATGCAACTACAAAAGTATTCAGATGAAGTCGTTATTATGGGGACTTCAACTACCCAGAGATAGACTGGGAAACAGAAAGCTGTACTTCCCAAAAAGGAAACAGGTTCTTGGCAATAGCCAAAGACAACTACCTTTCCCAACTGGTTCAGGACCCGACTAGAGGGACGGCCATACTGGACTTAGTATTAACCAATAGACCTGATAGAACAACGATGTGCAGGTTGGGGGACACCTAGGAAATAGTGACCATAAAGTAATAACCTTCCAATTATCCTTCAAATGAGAGTTTCTAAAGGGAGGAACAAAAATACCAAAAAAACTAAATTTAGCCAACTAAGCATGGCCATAGGCCTAACTAACTGGGTCATAGTCCTCAAAAATAAAAATACAACCACAAAATGGTAGATTTTTAAAAGCACTGTAACATCTAATTGTGAGAGGTACATACCTTATAGGAATAAAAGGCTAAGAAACAATAAGAAACCAATGTGGATAAATAGAACCGTAAAGATAGCAATAAATGACAAAAAGAAAGCATATAAATCACTAAAACAGGAGGGGAGCCAGGAAGCACTGTTAAACTATAAGGATAAAAATAGAATATGTAAAAAACTAATAAAAATTGCCAAACTAGAGACTGAGAGATTAATTGCCAAAGAGAGTAAAACTAACCCTAAAATGTTCTTCAATTATATAAATAGTAAAACATATAAATCTGAAGGAGTCGGCCCTTTACATAGCAATGAGGGGGTGTTGCAGAGAGCGACGAGGATAAAGCAAAACTATTAAATATTTTTTTCTCCACTATATTCACTGAGAAAAATAAACTGTCAGATGAAATGCAGAATGTAAAAGTAAATTCACATAACTCACAGAAAAAAGATGCACCACATGGATAAGCAACTGACAACACTGGCTAATCCCTCACTCTGGTGTTAAAAGCTGAGAGATTCGCCAATATTTCCAATCAGGAACATATCGGAGCCCCTTTAGGCACCACTACACGGTATCTCAGCATGACATGGGGTCCTACCACTAGACTACCTATGGTGTGTGAACAAGGTCTGAACAGGTATTAAGTAGCCTACAGCCCCATCCCACTCACCTGCACTGCAGGACCAACAATGCAATGGGGAACAAATGAGGCCGCAGGCTACACCTACAACAGACCATGTGACACCGGCTTCCAGGTGCAACAGAATGTTTACCAGCCATATGCAATTGCCATTGGTGTAGCCTGCGGCCTCATTTGTTCCCCATTGCATTGTTGGTCCTGCAGTGCAGGTGAGTGGGATGGGGCTGTAGGCTGCTTAATACCTGTTCAGACCTTGTTCACACACCATAGGTAGTCTAGTGGTAGGACCCCATGTCATGCTGAGATACCGTGTAGTGGTGCCTAAAGGGGCTCCGATATGTTCCTGATTGGAAATATTGGCGAATCTCTCAGCTTTTAACACCAGAGTGAGGGATTAGCCAGTGTTGTCAGTTGCTTATCCATGTGGTGCATCTTTTTTCTGTGAGTTATGTGTTTATATATTTTCATCCGCACATGTTTTATTTTGTGTAGGATGTTTGTGTGGTGCTTGTGGTTCGCGCCGGCATCCTCCATTGTATGCAATTTTTGCTGTGGATAGCCGTTCGCTGCGAACCACATGCGGAGGAACTGCCCCCCCAGTTAGAAACACGCCACAGTGTTTGGGGTCTGGAGCAGTCCCACCCATTTAGGCCACGTTTATTTTTGTGATTCTAAAAAATATTAAAATAGACAAATCGCCAGGACCGGATGGCATACACGGATCCTAAGGGAATTAAGTGATGTCATAGCTAGACCTTTATTTCTGATATTTACGGACTCTATACTGACAGGAAATGTTCCACAGGATTGGCGCATAGCAAATGTGGTGCCAATATTAAAAAAGGGTCCAAAAACAGAGCCTGGAAATTATAGGCCGGTAGGTTTAACATCTGTTGTTGGTAAACTGTTTGAAGGTTTTCTAAGAGATGCTATCTTGGAGTATCTCAATGAAAATAAGCAAATAACGCCATATCAGCATGGCTTCATGAGGGATTGGTCATGCCAAACGAATTTATTCAGCTTCTATGAGGAGGTAAGTTTTAGACTTGACAGCAGCTAATCAATGGATCGTACATTTGGACTTCTCCAAAGCATTTGACACTGTACCTCATAAAAGGTTAGTATATAAAATGAGGATGCTCGGACTGGGAGAAAATGCCTGTATGTGGGTAAGTAACTGGCTGAGTGACAGAAAACAGAGGGTGGTTATTAACGGTAGATACTCACAGTGGGTCACTGTCACTAGTGGGTACCTCATGGGTCAGTATTGGGCCCTATTTTCTTCAATTTATTTATTAATGATCTTGTAGAAGGCTTGCACAGTAAAATATCTATTTTTGCAGATGACCCTAAACTGTGTAAAGTAATTAACACTGAAGAGGACAATTTTCTGCTACAGAGGGATCTGGATAGATTGGAGGCTTGGACAGAGAAATGGCAGATGACACTGACAAATGTAAAGTTATGCACATGGGAAGGAATAATGCAAGTCATCCGTACATATTAAAACACTCGGTAACACTGACATGGAAAAGGATCTAGGAATTTTAATAAACAGCAAATTAAGCTGCAAAAACCAGTGTCAGGCAGCTACTGCCAAGGCCAATAAGATAATGGGTTGCATCAAACGGGGCATAGATGCCCGTAATGAGAACATAGTCCTACTACTTTACAAATCACTAGTCAGACAACACATGGAGTTCTGTGTACAGTTCTGGGCTCCTGTGAACAAGGCAGACATAGCAGAGCTGGAGAGGGTTCAGAGGAGGGCAACTAAAGTAATAACTGGAATGGGGCAACTACAGTACCCTGAAAGGTTATCAAAATTAGGGTTATTCACCTTAGAAAAAAGACGACTGAGGGGAGATCTAATAACTATGTATAAATATATCAGGGGTCAGTACAGAGATCTCTCCCATCATCTATTTATCCCCGGACTGTGACGAGGGGACATCCTCTGCGTCTGGAGGAAAGAAGGTTTGTACACAAACATAGAAAAGGATTCTTCACTGTAAGAGCAGTGAGACTATGGAACTCTCTGCCTGAGGAGGTGGTGATGGTGAGGACAATAAATGAATTCAAGAGGGGCCTGAATGTATTTCTGGAGTGTAATAATATTACAGGCTATAGCTACTAGAGGGGGTCGTTGATCCAGGGAGTTATTCTGATTGCCTGATTGGAGTCGGGAAGGAATTTTTTTCCCCTTAAGTGGGGAAAATTGGCTTCTGCCTTACGGGGGTTTTTTGCCTTCCTCTGGATAAACTTGTAGGAAACAGGCCGAACTGGATGGACAAATGTCTTTTTTCGGTCTTATATACTATTACTATGTTAGATTCAGATGCTGGTTTCAAAATTGTAGATTATTTTTGGTGGAACAACCCCTTTAAGTTTAGTGTCATAGATCTTCTTTAAAATTTATAATCCTAAAAATCTTCCTGACAGCTTTCGTCAGGTGTCTATTACCAAAGGGATAATATAATTGGAGGGTTTCATTTTACTAACCCTTATGTGTATTTTTTCTTTTTACTTTTACCTCTTGTATTATTTTAGTTGCATGGGTGAATCACAAGTGCAGTATTTTGGTCATTATGGTCTATTATATTTTAAAGGTCAGTGATTCTGCACTAAAGGTTCCTTCAACATTCAGTATTTGCACAGTTTCTTAGAATAGAACCATTTGTGGGAGACAGACAGACTCTAATCAACACATAATTTCCATAAAGATGTTGTAGTTAAGTCTTTTCACAGATTTTTGATAATAACTTAATGGGCCTTGTCTTTACTTAGAATGTTTATGGTCAATTTACACACTTCATGGCGCCATTTTATGCTACGCGGCTCAATAAGCATGCTATATTGAGGGCCATATATCAACAAGGTGCCAGGTTACAAGCCACGTGGTTTCGGTAGGTTTTGGACCTGCTGGATTGCTGTCCAGAATAAAAACATTTTGGTTTACTGCATTTTCATATGGATTTTCAGTATAGCTATAAGTACAGTGATTTCTAATAAAAAGGCTTTGGTATGGAGCCAAAGCCTCGCATTGAACATACCACAATTTACATGGGACTTTTGGATTGCTGCGATTTTAAACATTTTGAAATATTTTGCTCAGAAGAACCCTCAAGAAATGAATGCATCCTTATACCAGAGAGAGGTTGATTTTATTGCTTTGTATTCATTCTCTTTAAATGTGCACATTTGCAGTTTTCTTCTACATCATGCACATAAAATTGTACTTTGGACTGTCAAGTGTTACATAAATCTAAGCAGTCATTGGGCAATCCTGCTACAGATGACTAAATAATTCTCCAATCTGACCAAATGTGGCTGACCAAATAAGACAAGATCTATCTACCTTTGTGTTCCTTAAGCTAGGTGGTCAGATATCTACTGGCCCCCAGATTCAGATGGCTCCATAGCGTATACTGCATTTTCCATTTACATGGGCTGATGATTGGCCAAATGAATGTGCATGTAAGCATGTCCTGTGATCAGTTGACAAGTTAACATAAGCAAACACTTGTTGGCTATTGATCATATCTTCTATGTGGTCATAAAAATCATGTCAGCAACACATCCCTTTCTTGTAAGCGGGGATGTGCTGTGGACATTTTGCAAACTGTACAGAGATGAAGATGAACAATCATACTAACGATTATTCAACCCAATGCACTAAATGAGTATCAATCATTGGTGCATGTTTATGAGCAGATCATCTGTCCGTGCAAACAGACCTTTACTGCAGGTTTCTGAGACCCAGTGGAAAAGATGAATAGGGTTTCAAAATACTATGTGTCTTTATAATGTAGAGTCTTCTTGACAGAAGAGTAGTAACCCCCGCTACCCCCAAGGCAACAGGGTCAGGTGTGACCTCTACTTTTGCACTCCCTACAGTTACTCATCTCTTTGTATCTGGTCAGTTCCTGGTACAGGTATGGGTTTAGTGCTACTCAGTTTGTGATATTGGCTCATGGCCTAGTAGCACAATTATTAGTAACATAGGGAATCTTTGAATCAACCCTACCACAGAGGACTAGTCAAGTTTGAGCCATGTTAAAGAGGGCTTGTATTGACAAAATGCCTGCAGGCAGCATGCTATAGAGCAGGAGGAGCAAAGCAGATTGATAAACAGTTTTGTGGGTAAACGATTGTTCGGCTGACAGCTATCTCTCCTGACTCCCTCTTGGCTCACCGATACACACACACATTCAGCTTGGCTGAACGTGTATGAGTGTTCAATGAGGAAAGGAAAGAAAGCTGCTGCCAGACATTTATGGTGGCCCCTTATCTCCCTGGAGAACAAAAGGACTGGGCAAAAATATAAATTTTGCCCCATCCTTTTCTCATCTGACATCAATTGATGGGGAAGAGCTCCCCATATGCATAAGACTGTTGGATGAACCTACCTGTTTTCGGCAGACTCAGCCAACAATGCACTGATCTAGTTTGAATAATTCCTTTCAGAATGCAGGTTCCCTGCCACAGCCTGCATTACAGGGGTTCACTTTCAAGGACCCAAAAAAATGTTTTTTGGCTGCTGGTGTGCAGTGAAAATAATTGGCAGTTGGGCCATATTTAGTATGATTGCTTCTTATCGCTAAAGGGGAATAGAAGAAACTGTATAAGCCAATTGATCCTATATGGAGAAAGCAAAATATCCACCTTCTTGTATATGCTGTAACTATTAACTTCCTAGACCAGGGATGGGTAAACTGAGGCTTCCCAGCTATTGTAAAACTACAACTCCCACTATGCCCTGCTGTAGGCTGATAGCTGTAGCCAGACTGGGCATGCTGGGAGTTGTAGTTTTGCAACAGCTGGAGAGCCACAGTTTGCCCATCCCTGTCGTATGCCATTCATGTCCTTTAATTTTTGATTAAACTAAAATTGTTTACTGTATTGAATGATTTTGCCCTAAATACTACCCTTAAAGGTGCCAAGAAAAATAGTCATCATTTTGCAAACCAACACCTGTATCTGAATACTTTTTTAATTGTATGTAATTAAAAATTTGGTATAGCCACTGAGCTATTCAATAAACTGTATCTGTATAGCGCCACCTGCTGTTTGCTATTTTCCTTTATTCCTTATGCACCTCACTGAGGTGGTCACACACACTCAGGTTAAATCTTCTGTTAGACATGGTGGCAGTTACTCTCTCTCCTTGGGCAGTGATGGAGAGATAGATACTTCCAAAAGCTTATACCCCATGAGTTGTAATAGAGCTGATGCAGAAAATATCCCTGATGCAAAAAAATATCCCTGAGCTGCTAGCCTGAAATAGATCTAAAAGAACAGTTGGAGCAATGAATGGGGAGATCTTTGGTTCAATGTGAGGTACAGGCTAGCTCTTGATTCATTATAAAGAGTCATGAACTCTATGATATACATTTTTAAAGCAATCATGTTATAATCCCTTTAAGGCACAAATACACCTTCAATAACTATGACTTAACAAGGTCATTTGGGCAACAGTTATCTCTTCCGACTCCCTCTTACACATGCCCCCTTTACTTGGCCAACGTGTATGTGTTTTCAAAAGGGTGAGAGGAGAAAGACGCTGCCAGACACTTCTGGTGGAGGCTTATCATCTGGGAGAACAAAATGATTGGCATCGAAATTCAATGTTCCTGATCCTTCTTTCCTCCAACATCATCTGTTGAGAGTCTTATGTTCCCTGTACAGATCAGCCAGCTCTACAGAAAACCATGGATTTAGCTAATAATGCTCAAATGTGCATAAAGGCCTTTAATCTGCACAACAAGGGTAACCCAACATTGAAAGATTTGCTTGTAAATTGGCATGTTCTTCTCCTTAATTTCTTGCAATGGATCCAATTCAGCAACATAAAGTCTTATTTTGTAAAATATTAGGTATAAATTATGGTTTCTATGGTTAAATTCTTTAAAGTGGCTGACTGAGATTAGAAAAAAGGGTCTGCTTTTTTGTCCAAAAACAGCAGCACTCTGCCACTCTTATCCATGGGCTGGGTCTGGTATTGCAGCTTATCCCTGTTAAAGGTGCACTATATAACAAACGTCGACAAGACTTTTTCTAAAACCTTTTTTTTCTATTCCTGAACAACCTCTTTAAATTAGAATAGCTTATGAATTTGTACTCATATAATCCACTGCATAGGTTTCCGATGTGAAATAATGTGCATACATAAGCATAACCTTTGACCACTTCAGTGCAAGACACAACTCATAAACAACACTTTTCTGGCATGTATGTATTGAAAAGCACACACTCCACAAACACATCCAATTGTAAGACTGAATAGACAAAGGCAATCTGAAACGAGCAAGATAAGATAAAAAATTGAGATCAACAACTCAAGACGTAAAGAAATACAAAAGATACAACATTTATTCTACATTATTTTTCAGAAGTTGCCATGCACAATTAACAACTTCCTTTGGAGAGTGGAGCTGGTATTTCAAGGGCAGTGTTCACCTGTTCTTCTGTATGACTTATCTTGTCATGGTGAACCCTGGAAAGTCTGTAAGTTTAACATAGTAAAAACTTTTCAGTGTTTGACTTGGATTCCAAGTGCTTTGGTTTGTTAATTGAGTTTGAAGTATTGTCCTTGGGATGATTTTTTTTTTTTCATGGAGACACACACTCACACACACCAGGGCTATCTGTTAAGCAATTTGTACTATTTGAATTCACCTAGTGGCTTCCACTTTGATTCTTGCACTTGAGTCTCTTTGAAATGCAAAAGTTGCCTTTCAATGCAAATCGTAGGCCTACTGGCCCAATAAAAGGGTTTAGACAGGGAGGTGCTTATGAAAGTGATTGCTAGTGAGCTGCCAAGGAAGGTGAAGGGAACAACAGTCAACCAGGAAGAAGTAGAGCAGAGTTGAGAAGAAAACTCTCATGACACAGCTGGGAGGCACATTATGTGCACTGGACTAATCTTTGAAAATGTACGTGGGTTATCTTTTGGATAAGGACAGCAATATGTACCCCAACCCTGTCAGGCACCCTGGTCTGAATCTTAGCCCCCAAAATTATGTTCCTGCGCCTCCTCAGTATTCGGATTTCGCCAGCTATCATCACGTCCCTGGGATTAACAGTGATCCACATCATGGACAGCCTGGTGGCACCTGGAGCTCCCCATATGCTTCTAGCAGAGATGACTGGCATGCTTATGGACCAGGACCAACAGCATCTTCTGCCAACCCTGGACAGCTTGGATTCAGCCCACCTGATTTCAATCCTGTTCAACCACCAGGTTCTGGACTTTTACCGCCATCTATGAGCAGCAGTGCTCCTTCTTTGTCCCCTAATGCACAAAGGCGCAATCCTTATGAATGGATGAGGCGTAGCGGAGTGCCACAAAGTAACCCCAGTAATGGTGAGTACAGTGCATTCATAATTATCTAGATAGATAATGTGTTCAGTTATTAATCTCGGGTGACCGATGGGTTTTATGTTTTAAAAACTTTTTTTTAGTTAGATTTTTGGCTTAGGAATTATTTTTAATGAATGTTTTTATGTTCATTTAGAATGTTTGACTCATTATTGCAACTTTTTGGGAAAAAATTGTACTGTTTTATCTGAAATGGACATAATTTACAGAACATCTACAGTACGTAGATTGACATTTGTTCTGACTGTTTACTCTTCCTGTAGAGTAAACACTTACATTATTTTCTACTGGATACTGTTTCTACCTGGATACTGTAACTATAACTGCAATTAGGTAAAAAATATATAGTTCTATTTTGTCTAGTAAAAAGGCGGGTTTTCTAAAGAAAACTTGACAGATCCCATTATAGTCAAAAGGGTTTCTTAGGCACTATCAGTTTCTGTCATTTGATGATGATAGGAGGTCTTTTTGCCGAAATATATGTGCTAGGCCTTAAAGGGGTAGTCCTTTTTGAATAAGCCCTCAGCACAAAGCAGGTTTCTTTGATGTTGAGACTATTTTAAGGGCCCTCTGTCAGGGGAGCTTGAAATCAGCTGTTTTTGAAAGATCAACTGTCAAATCTTCATTTCTCTTGAGTATTACCTGTATGGAAATTGGTACATTATACAGCACCCATTAAAGCATGTGGGCAATAAAGTTGATGCATTAACAAGCTGAGTCTTCCACAAGGAGAGCTGCTTTTTATTTGGTCTGGTTCTTGCTTAAAGGGAAGGCTTGAGTGGATGTAGTATAACATTCCATCTATCTAATTTTATATATATATATATATATATATATATATATATAGCAATAAAAATAGAGCAGCACTCCGAAAATTGATAAAAAACAAATGTGCTTCTTTATTCACCCAGAAGGCATGGCAACGTTTCAGCTCCTATGCCGGAGTCTTTCTCAAGCTGCTCTATTTTTATTGCTACATTATTTTGGATTGGTTTGTCCTTTCAAGAGCTTTGCACCCGGTCATCTGCAGGTGGTGCTGCCTCATTTTTGCATATATATATATATATATATATATATAGGCGTAAAAGAAAGAGGTAGCAGCACACTTGTAGGCAGCGGGTGCAAATCAAGGCCTAAGGACTGGCATCAAAGTCCACAATATACAAATTGAAAGAAGGGCCAGCAGCACTCCAGATGAATTCCAGTGAACAACGTTTATTCACCCAGTGTCCGGGTCAAACAGCGATGTTTCGACTGCTTATTGCAGTCTTTCTCAAGCCATTCTCAAGATTATATATATATATATATATATATATATATATAGAGAGAGAGAGAGAGAGAGAGAGAAAGAAAAAGAATATATATATATATACATACAAAAATCCAGCAGCACAGGTTAAAAGCGCATTTACACGTGCCGAGGAGAAGCCGATTGTCAGAAAGGAAGTGTTCCTTCCCGGCAGTCGGCTGCTCGCGCATCGGGGATGAAGCGCTGCATTCACATGCAGTGATCAACTCCACAGTATTAGAATGAAGGATTGCTATTGTGATACTGTCTAGATAGCAAAATCTTCTGTCCAGAAATGATAATTTAGGTGCCTGCACAAATGACAGGATCACTCGATGAATCAGCACACTTGACCACAGATCCACTTGATAAAAATGATCAACAACCTCCAAAAATTTGAAAAAATAAAGTTCTTTTATTCACACAAAATGGTTGTTTATATATATATATATATATATATATATATTTATAATTCCTGTCAATTTGACACTTTGAATTGTTACTAGTACTGGCAGGAAACAAGGCCCAGATGGATAGGAAGTCAGGGTAAGAGGCTAGCAGAATGGTTTGATGGCCCCTTATTCCGTGCTATCAAAATAATATGTCTGCTAATTCTGATAATTGGGGTATTAGGTAATGATACATACCTAATATCTATGGTCAGCTATGATATTTAACTAGTATCTATGGTCACCTTTAGATTCAGTGGTTTTTACATCTTTGGAAAATAAGTATGGCACAGTGATGAGCAATACTACAACTGAGCAATGGGTTTGACTCTTAATAAAAATCTCCCCAGGGTATTGTCAGCATGTGTATGTGCTCCCAACTATTTCCTGACAGAAGATGTTGGACAGGAAGAGAATGAAGCGCGTTGAACTTCAACGTCAGAACCTTTTGTTCTCCTGGGAGTAAGCTTAAACACAACCGCCAATTGGCAAATATGATTCTGAGGAAGTCTACAGACTAAACAATACATTGACACCTTCCAACATTAAAAAAATAGCTTTTAATAGATAATTCTAAAAGTAACGAAAACAACCTGAAGGATAAACTTCAAAAACCTTCACTCTGATATAAGGTCAAGTCTGATAAATGCGGCCAAATATCAATAAATGATGGATGAGGCAACACCAATAAAAAATGGTTATGCCCTCTCCACTTACAGTTAGTAGACACACTTAGGAGCCGTTAGGATACATCATTTCATATGTTGGATAACCTGATTTAGGGAAAGATATAAATTATCCCTATTATAGCCTGGCTTCCCTATCTATCCCTTTGCCCAGGGAAACCCCCTGATGGTGAGGGTCCCCTGTCCACGTTCCTAGAACTACTAATCACAACTAGTCAAACTAGTCAAACCCTAAACAAGATGAATATGGATAGATCAGGAAAAATAGAAGATGGTATAGTGTCTACATATAAATACAAAACAAAAAGTGTCCGCCAAATTAATAATCATGCGTTGGGACGTTTTTGTTATATATTTATATGTAGACACTATAACATCTTCTATTTTTCCTGATCTATCCATATTTATCTTGAGAGTAAGCCACAGCCAGAGGTGACTGGCAGCTGCTCACTCTAATCTACCCACTGAAAACGCATACACACTTGGCCAAACCTAGTGTATACGTGTATGAGGGAGTTGGGAGATCGCTTTTGGCTGACCGCTATAGAAGTTACAAGGGTGCCATATGGGCAGTAGTATTGGGTAAGAGATAAAACTGACACATCTGTGCTAGGTATTTTCCTTGGGAACAAAAGATTGGACATGTTCAAATATAGTTGCTTCCATACAAACCAGTTATATAATGGAGCTCACTGATAACAGGGGATCCACTCAGAAAAATTTAATGTGTATTACCAGCTTTGTCATGTTCAAAATAGGTATATTTGACCTTTGTATTGGCTCAGGTTGTTGATTTTATTTGCATCGTAAAAATCATAAAAAGTTACCTTAGACTTGAAATGTACATCTGTTTGTTCCCATTAGTACACATTAATATCCAGCAAAGCATTAACCTCATAGTACTGGATTTGTTTGTATTATTACTGTGAAGAAAGTACTTCTTTCCAAAGTGAATTTTGGTAATTTACTACATATATTAAATGAGAGTTACATTTTATTGTTTTTGAGCTCTCTATCTAATTTTTAAGGCAGGATTACAAGGGCATTTCCAGAATCACAATGAGGTTATATTTTAATAAGTTTATCTTTTTCTTGTTTTTTGGTAATTGTTATTTATAGCTATCAAATAGGTATTGTGTCTATACCATTGAATAAAACTAATGAGGGAAAGAAAAATAAATTACTGCTAATTATAATAAATAAAATCTAATTAGGTACTTCTGAGTCAACAGTTCTACAATGTCCATACTTTCATGACAATGGTTTTTACCATATCAATTGTATTGCAGCAAAGATAAAGTAGCATTGTTCTACATAAATAAGGAATAATGTAAAAATTATATATATATTACATAAAAACAGTGTTTTATTTTTTACACTAGATAATAAAATAGCGCTGAAAGGTAAGATAGCATTGTATTTTATAAAATATTAATAATATTTTATATGCACATAAAAAAGCAATGATAAATTACAGAAAAAATAAATATCAGAGAATCATGAAATGTTAATGTTTTACATAAATTTAAGTCAGTATGAAAAGATCACGGTGGACCATAAAACCTTTTGAACTTAGAAAACATGGCATAAATTAGTTTTATTATTATTATTATGATTAATATTATTATTGTTAATTAGTCCCCCATGGATTGTGACTAAATTGTGATGACTAGCATACTACTACTACTATTAGTACTAATAATAATAATAATTAATAGTACCATATAGAAACCAAACAGCAATGGTACATATTATACCCAAATATTTCTAAAGATAACACCTATTACACAATAATACCATGGTAACCATATAATATCAAAAAATTAACCTAACCTACAATAATTGGAGCCACAATGTACCAAAATATTAAAGTATGTTTACGATAAAAATAGTTAAAAAAAAATACAATGCATGAAATTAGCCAATCATGAGAGGAAGGACAAAAAGGAGACATCTCTGGTAACACACATCTAATGGGAATAAATCGGTAACTATGAAATGTACTACTATGGCCAGGGAGGCCAAAGATACGCAAATTATAATGATGATAAGGACAGTAAACAAATAGTAGACCAACGGGCACAGATGTATAAAGGTTAGCCTTGGGTCCCCTTACAGTATATATAAGGCCCCAAAATAAAAACAAAGGAAACCAGAAACAACATCACATATCCATTAGGCTACTTTCACACTAGCGTTTTTGCGGATCCGTCATGGATCTGCAAAATCGCTTCCGTTACTATAATACTACTGCATGCATCCGTCATGAATGTATCCGGTTGTATTATGTCTTCTATAGCCATGACGGACCCGTCTTGAACACCATTGAAAGTCAATAAGGAACGGATCTGTTTTCTATTGTGGCAGCGTTTTAGTGTCCGCCTCCAGAGCGGAATGGTGACTGAACAGAGGCAAACTGATACATTTTGAGCGGATCCTTTTTCATTCAGAATGCATTAGGGCAAAAGTGATCTGTTTTGGACCGCTTTTGAGAGCCCTGAATGGATCTCACAAACGGAAAGCCAAAACGCTAGTGTGAAAGTAGCCTTAGTCAAAGGCAGCACAAGCCCAAATGATGATAAGGTATTACTAAACTAACAATATAATAATATTACCCAGGGTGTGTGCAGCTTGGAATGGCTCCAACCCCAATGCGTGTTTTGGTTTACCTTCATCTGGGGATTAGCAGTAGTTACTCAGCGGGGTTCTTTTTTTCCTTTCAGTAATACAGTTGGGGTAGGTAGTCTTAGAGTTTTTTTTACATGGGGCAATTTCAACTCTGAGCCCGAGCTAATCGACAATATATATATTAATCTTAGTTAGTTTCTGCATGGCCTGATACAAACTGAATGGGGGACAAAGATCATTGGCCCATGTTAAAAGGGCTCTTACAGACAAGATTAGCTAATATGCATATTAGTAGTAGTAATAATATTTATTAAAAATACATTCATTGCGGTACTACAATATAACATATAACAGAACATTATAATTTTTTGCTCCATGCCACTCTGGTGGTCCGCGCTGCCTCCACTCTCTCCATTTTTAAGTCCTGGCACTGTTTACAATCGACTGGCTATGGCCATGGTCACATGCACTGCTCTAGCCAATGAATAGCTTTGGTGGTGATGCCACGACAAGCAGCACATCACAGCTGAATTCAGTCATTGGCTGGAGCGATGCATGTGACCGGAACATGGAGAGAACAGAAGCAGCGCTGAGGACCTGAGAAGCGGGGAGTAGGTAAGTATGAATCTTCTGTCTCAGGGCCCATGCTGCGGGAACTTTTTTACTTGAAAACTCCCTTCAGGTGCGACCTGTGCATGAGGGTTTTTTCCGGAAGCAGATGTTGGGCGGGAAAAAAAAGGATCAGGTTGTAGATTTTTTTTTTCTGAAATAATTGCTTACTTCTATTCCTTCATTTAGGACAAAGCCAAGCGTGTGTGCATATAGGGGTGTTGGGGGAACAGCTGTCTGAGGTGTTTGGCCAGCTTTAGTATTTAAACTTGATCCCACAGTTTAATATATTGTTGATAATAAAGATATGAGAATTTACCTTACGCTTTCATGCTCTGCATAACAGTATTTACCTTTCTTTGGTGATTTTATATGGTTATGTTTTTTTAAAGGCACTTGTAAGGTATATACTTTAGACCATTTAATCCATTAAATTGTCATTGGTCATTAAACATCAATCATAAATCATGCTGGTAAAGTTTAAAACGCGGACACTTTACAGCTTATTACTGCACTGCAATAATATTACTGTAAATATAGTAAAAGCGAATACTTCAATCTTAATAGGAAGGCAGTGATTTACAATTATTAAGATAGACAATATAAATAAGATATATTATTGCGACAAATGGATGGATAGATGGATGGACAGACAGATTGAAGGATGAATCCATAAATAGATAGTAAGGATTCTTTTATACTGAAAGGCAATGCATTAAATTTTTTTTTTTTGCTGTGAGAACAGCAATATAGAGTATTTATATTTACGGCTCATGGCCAATTTGTGCAGTGTGGGGAGCATCTATAACTCCATGTGCCTCCCATTCTGATATTTTTTTCTGTTGGATTCAGAAAAAATTGTGTTTTGTTCCATTGGATGACCGTTCAAAAATAATGATAAGTTTAGCAGTTGCATTCCTATCATGATATCATGATATTAGCCCAAGAACCGTGTATTTGCTAAGAGTTAGGCTACATGCACACGACCGTTGCCTGCCTCCGCGTCCGCTCCTCCTGCAAATTTTGCGTCCGTCAAAAAAAACGGATGACGGACCGTTTTTTTTTTTTACGGATCCGATTTTTATGGCAGATCCATTGTAAAAATGCCTATCCTTGTCCGCAAATGTGAAAAAAATAGGACATGCACTATTTTTTTGACGGAATGAAAACACGGATCACGGATGCGGAACAAAAACGGTTGACCATCCGCATTTTTTGACGGACCCATTGAAATGAATGGGGAAGCATCCTATCCGTGAAAAAAAACGGAACGGACGCGGAAACAAATAACGGTCGTGTGCATGGGGCCTTATTTATACAATCCGAACAATTTTGACTAATTATGAATAATGGGAAATCAATAGGTAATAATTATTTTGTTATAAGTACCAATATTATCATTACAAATGTGGCTGCATTGGTTAAGTCTATGAATTACTTAATAAGAATGATGATATGATCCTCACATGGTGGGGTGGAGATGAAATAATATTATATTGCCTTTTTCTTCATAGACTTTTAAGGTTCTTGTAATCATTTATGATAACTTGCTCAGTTACTATAAAAGCGATGATGATGTTCAAATCACTTTTGCTCTCCATAAACCTTTCGATCACACATCAATTTTTAAGAAACTGAAGTGGTCGCTATAGCCTTTGGCATTAACTTAAGTGCCTATTGTTGTCTTGTTTAGGGCCATAATTATTGTTGGTCTATTGTCTACTATAAGATAACAGTTGGAGCTTCCATCCAATACACACATTTCTAGGATATTCATAATATTCACCGGAAATATACTTTTTCTTGTAGTAAGATACATTTGTACTTTGCTCTCTCTGGTGTCTTTCCTAATTGTGTCTTCTCTAAATTCACATACAACTACAATGGAAAAGATGTTGGCTAGATTTTATTTAGTTTGATCTGATAGGACCAATATCCTTTTGAAAATCTTAATGTATGATACACATAATAATACACTGTAAATGTACTGTCATTATTTGTGGCCTTACTACAAGTGCAGATTGTAATGTATTAATGCATTAGACTGTTATCTATCATGAGTTTATAAAATGTATTTAAAAGGTTGGTTTTCCAATTATAGTCATTGGAATTCGTATTCCTAGCTGTCAGGAATATTTTGTGATTACATATAATTTCTGTTGTCTCATAGAAAATCTTGTATTGATCCCAGGCAAGGGTGAGGAGCACGGACAAGGTAAGACTGATTTTTTTTTTTTAACCTTAGAAAGTGGAAGCAAGTCCCCATGAAAAACCAAATAAGCATGTTTTGCAAATTGCAGTTCAAAGGCTGCCTGGGCAGCATCTGAAAGAATGTAGTAGTTTAACCCTGTTATTTCAACAGACCTATTGTCTTTGTGGGTTGTTAGCATTAGCCTTGTAGTGTCTAACAAGGTCAGAAACTGCTTTTACTTTTTTTTTAACTTGTTTCAATTTTGGTAACTAAAATAAAATGTACAAAATAAAACTATTTCAGTTGGTCAGTCTGAACTATTTATGCCTTTACAACCATAATGGTAAGGAGATATTTCAACATACATGGTCAGCATAAATTGGACAAACATATATGATAACATATCCGATCATTCCTCCAACAGCTATGTTCACCTGTCTAACCGTAAACATGAGGGCAGAACTCATATCATTTCAAAAGGGATAACTTTTATCTCTTGAGAAAAACAAAGGCTCAAGAGGGTAAAAATCTACTCAGAACATCCTGGGTGGCCAAAATACATGATCCACTTGAAATCGAAAAGATCCCTTAACAAATATCTAATCTGTATAGTCATCAATTTGACTTTGTGAATTCTGTCTTTTACTTTTAAGGGTCTTTTAAACTCTAAATTTATCTTATCAAGTCTCAGGTTTTGGGGGGTATTTTTTAAACTGGAAATATACAATCGTGAAATTTCCATGGGACTATATATGGTAGTCATACATATTAGATAGAAGTTGGTTGCTGGGTCAGAAGCATTTAGACAAGCAAACGTCTAGTGAATGTTCTTTTTACAGAAATGGCGATACACATTAATCCATACTGGCCATTACAGTTGTTCAAACTAGTCATACATAATGAATGATACTAGTGATGGATGAAAAATTTTATGAAACTAGTGATGGATGAAAAATCTTTCTGGGAACATTCTTCAAAACATCTTTTGTCCATGAACAATCTTTCTTAGAATGAAAGATCTTTCATCTATCGGATGAAAATATTAAACATGGTCGACTTCTTTTCAGATGATAATGGTCTGTCATCAGTTAGCTAAAATGATTTCTAGTTATTACATTTCACCCAATAAATATTCATTTTGGTTGAAATTGTCCATTTTAGTCAATTTTAGACTAATGTGTATGGCCACAATAAGACTCTACGAGGCTGCCCTACATTTAAGTCTGCAGCATTACCAGCGGAAGGATATTGCAAATCTATAAGAGGCGTACACATCTACATAACTTTGGCGCATCCTCTGTATACACAGGGAGAATCCAGGCAAAAAAACACAGGTATTGCTAAATGTCCCCTAGGTACTTTTATGTAAAATTCTGTTGAGCTTAGTATATATATTGACTTTTTTATGACAAAAGAGAATTCATTTTTTGTAAAACTATTTTTACATTGTGTTTTTGTTTTCTGGATGATTGTCTGAATTCATTATATATATATTCTTATAAATCATTTATTTGAATTATTTTCAGAGATGTCTGCTACTTTCCATGAATATTTTCGCTTCATATCACATTTTTGATATGGTCAAATTATCAAAAACTACATCATGTATGACCAACTGTACATCACTAATAGTTGAATCAAAAGCAGTTCTTTTTAGAGAAATCAAATGTCACAAGTCCTTGTTTTTGTAATGCAAATCTAGTACAGTGAGATCCTTGAGAGACTTGTATGCAGGAAGAGGGAGGAGAGATGCAGGACTCTTCATAGATACCATTGTTCTCTGACTTTGTCTTGAGTTGTTCTGGGTGGAGATACAGGAGGAAGACACTTTGATCTTTGACACAATTCTAACATTTTAAATTCAGAAGGTTCTTCTTGGTCATTGAAAATACAGAATAAGAAAAATTGCATGAGAAAGTCCACAGAGCTCCATTTTACTGGCCAAAGCTTCGAGACTTCCTCTTGATGAAAAACAGCAAACTCTTCTAAGACCATATAACATATCAATGGATTAGATCGGGAAGTGTAGAAGAGTCTTTTATCTTTCATTGTAGAAAATTTTTTGGAAAAAATTGTACATTTTTGGGAATTTATTTTGTAATATTTAAGAATATTTCCAATTACACCATGATTTTATAATCCATAACAGCCAAACTGCACTGAACAGCTACAGATGAGCGTGGATCTGCATACCAATCTGTGGCAGAAATCTGAGTTTTGACTGCATATTTCCATTACATATTATCCTCAATAGCCTCAAAAAGGCAGTTTTGTGTAAAGCCTGTATTACACCAGGCAATTGTCAGGCCACTATCGCTAACAAGCTTTCAGATGAATGGTCGTTAGCAATGATCTGGCAGTGTGATACTGCCACTGATTATCTGATGAAAGAGCTCGTTCATTGGGCAATCCAAATCTTTTGACAGGTTTAAAAATTAGCATTTGCCGGTGGCAGATCGTGGTGTCTAATCACAATCTGCTGCCGGCAAACAACTGGACAGCATAGGGATAAGTGATGGTATAACAATTGCTCCTCCCCATGCTATGGAGAAGATAGCTGCATGTAATAGCAACAGTGTCTTCTGCTAGTGAGCAGGCGACTGCTGGGAAGGAGTGCTTCCTTCCATCCACTGATGGAAATCACTGACCAAATCAGAGAAGTGTGAACTAGGCCTTAGCGTAAATCCTGGGGTAGGGCAGATAAAAAAAAAATTGGGGTATACTAGAAGGACTTCCTTCCACGAGTCAATATAAGGCCTTGCTTATTAAATCTGCCTTAAGGCTCATGCACGCAAACTTATTTTTCTTCAGGGTGCTATCCATATTTTTTGTGGATGGCACACAGACCCATTCTTTCCTATGGGGCCTAGCACACATCCACATTTTTGTGGGTCCATGTGGTAGTTCCCCAAATTATAGAACAGGTCCTATTCTGGTCTGTTTTGTCCACGAAAGGTAACCATATTTTGTGGATCTGTGGTTCTTGGACCAAAATACGGGTACGGTCATGTGCAGGAAGCCTTATAGATATATCAACCAATCACACTGCAGTTTTTTATATCTTTAGTATTCAATTCACAAAGATGTTTGCAATTGATGTATGTGAAAATTGATTATATTATAGTGAACGTTTGACATATATCATACTTCTCTACCTTTAAGAAACAAAATGTGCCAATATGTTTCTACATTAGCCTGTTCTCTGATAATACACCCACAGTTTCACTCTACATTGCATCCACATTGCATCCAAGTGCAAGGTCTGCATACAGTTTTTAAAGAATCAGCTGTAACTTGAATCCTCAGCAAGTGTTTAACTCCAACACAGCGCTGCTACTGGTGAAGGGAAGCATTACATGGTGCCTATCAAAATCAGCATACTGTGTGTGTACAGCATGGATGTGTTGAGTCTGTCAGAGAGAGAGAGCTACTCTCTCCAGCTTGTCTTACTAAAAGATAAGGTTCCCAAATGTAGGACCCTCCTCCTCTATTACTTCACAATTCCTTAGTAAAATATTTGAAAATACTTTGTTTAAACAAGAAAACTGCCTTAAATCTGTACAATTCCTTGTCTGAAGAATCATCCTTCGGGGTATTTACATGCCTGATCCTTTTTTCTCACGGGGAATCAGCCAGTGACAGAGATGTCTGTCAACAGCTAACTCCATTACCCCCATTCAGAACACATGCACTCTCAGGTTAGCTGAGCATGTACAGTAATGAACATAAGTATTTGAACGCCCTGCAATTTTGCAAGTCTCCCACTTAGAAATCATGGAGGGGTCTAAAATTCACATTGTAGGTGCATTCCCACTATGAGAGAGAGAATTAAAAAAAAAAAAAAATTCAAGAAATCACATTGTATGATTTTGAAAGAATTTATTTGTCTTGCACTGCTGCACATAAGTATTTGAACACCTGAGAAAATCAGTGTTAATACTTGGTACAGAAGCCTTTGTTTGCAATTACAGAGGTCAAGCTTTTCCTCTAGTTCTTGACCAGGTTTGCACACACACGTTGGCCCAGTCCTCCACACAGATCTCCTCTAGATCTGCGAGGTTTCGGGGCTGTCGCTGAGCAACATGGAATTCCGCTCCCTCCAAAGATGTTCTATTTGATTTAGGTCTGGAGACTGGCTAAGTCACTCCAGAACCTTGATTTACTTCATACGGAGCCCCTGCTTGGTTATCCTGGCTGTGTGCTTTGGGTCGTTGTCATGTTGGAAGACCCAGCCACGACCCATCTTCAATGCTCTGACTGAGGGAAGGAGGTTGTTGCTCAAAATCTCACAATAAATGGCCCCATTCATCCCCTCCTAATACAGTGCAGTCGTCCTGTCCCTTTTGCAGAAAAGCACCCCCAAAGCATGATGTCACCACCCCCATGCTTCACAGTAGGGATGGTGTTCTTGGGATGCAACTTAGGGCTCTTTCACACTAGCGTTGTGAGGATCCGGCGTGCACTTCCGTCGCTGAAAATGCCCGCTGGATCCGTCACAACGCAACACACCTGAAAGCATTTGAAGACTGATCAGTCTTCAAAATGCTTTCAGTGTTACCATGGCGGCCAGGACGAGACTAAAGTCCCGGCTGCCATGGAAAAGTAGTGGGGAGCAGTGGAGAAGCTACTTACCGTCTGTGCGGCTCCCGGGGCGCTCCACAATGACGTCACAGCGCCCCTACGTCGCATGGATCATAAAATAACAATTCTCGAGCAACTTTTCAAGTAGCCTTATGTTGTCCTGTATCTCAATTATTGCTTCTAGATGTTTATTAATTAATATGCAATGTGGTGCCAGCAGTGCAACTGGTGCAGCCAGTGCAAGGACACTCACTACACGTAATACCCAGTTGCAGATTCATTGATATACTTCTGGTAGCAATAACTGAGGAGCAGATAAACATAGAGTTAAGTTACCTTTACATGGGACAACAGAGCAGCAGATTATTGGGAAGGAAGCGTTCCTTCCCGCCAATCTGCTGCTCGCCAGTGGAGGAGACTGCGGCATTTACATGCAGCGATCTCCTCCAGAGTATAGGGAGGAGCGATCACTAATGCCATTGCCCGTTCCCATACTGACATGTTGTCTAGATGGCACGATTCGCTGCCAGCAAATGATGATTTTTGTGTGTGCACAAATGATTGAATCATCTGGTAATCGGCGGTACATTTACACCGCCAAATAATCGCTAATGAACGTTCCTATGAGTGCTCGTTACCGATTATTTTTTGGATTCACTACCCGTGTAAAGTGGTCTTTACTGTATGTCAAAAGATGCCCCAGGATGGTTATTACCTGGGAATTGCAAGTTACTAACAAATATTTCCGGATAAGTGATTGGTTGTAGAATAAATAGAAGAAGGGTATTAACCTGTAGAAAAAGTAGACTGTAGACTATCTCCATCTCTCAATGTTACTTGACATATTTAGTGATAAGGTTAAGGTGCTGCTGATTATTACTTCTGTAGAAATCAATAAAGGTGGGTCCCAGAATGCTGCCCAGATTAGACAGTTGTCTGCAGCTGGGAAAGGAAATTAATACCACGCTTATCACATGGATGGTTATAAATCTTTATATTTCAGAGGAATATAAATGAAGTGACTCGTAAACACTGATAATAAATAGACGGCTTACATGGGTACTAATGGGAAAATGACTCAAAGGGGTTGCCTCTTCTCTCAGTGTTTGTAGTATAATCAGGATCTATGTACACACCAGGACTTTGGTTATAGGGGGAGATATAACAGATCCACCCGGACCCTTGCACAGAGATGATATCATTACAGGCAGGATTAAAATGACAGGTAAGACAGGATCCACCATTTACAATAGCTGACTGTCAGAGCTTATCTATTCTTTCCTTGTACAAGGGCACAGAGCAGGCCTAGAAAACTCTCCCATATAAGTCAATGAGGTCCCCTCCTGACCATTGTGTCTATGGACCATGTGGCTGTCACAAAGCAATTTTCTTTTTTTTTTTTTTTTTTGTGTCAAATCTCTTTTTATTGAGTTTAAGAAGAAAGTCACAAAGTATACAGGCAAGGAAGTATACATTAAATGCACGAGATTGGTTACAATTCACTTCCAAATACAGATCCGGGAAAACACAAGTAAAACTAAACATGTCAAACAGTACACAGGTTACAAAAGTATTTCATTAAGGAGAAATGGCTTATAAATTGTCCATATGTGCCAGTGTCATAACACCGGACAAGAGAAATAACATGAGAGTCGCAAGCATCACTTAAAATCAATATATAACTTCTCAAATGCTGTTAAGAACAGCACAGGCAAGATGTCCGCATCCATAATAATGTTCAGAAAACAAAATAACAAAAAAATTTGCAATCAGAAAATAAAAACAGATGAGAAAAAAAGGATATGTTCCACTATCTGGTTTTAACTGGCAGATAAAATTTTTGGTGACACATTTCCTTTAAATTGTCCTCCCGTCCCCAGACTCCTGGTATCTTCTCACAATGTTTCATTGGTCATCAACACTAACCCCTAGAAGTTAATACCCCTGGAATTTAGGTAGTCCTAAGGTAAAGCCTCCTCTACTTTATCCCTGCTAAATAGGGGATCTACATGTATCTTCTGGCAAGCTACCATTAAATTGTTGTCTTGACTTGTCTGGGAACATGCATAGAGAATGTTCCACAACAGTAAGTCACTTAAAAATGTTCACTGGCTAGTCCTGAGGTCTACTGCCTAAGAGCTGAGAATACAGAAAGGCTGCAGGTCATACCTGTGGACTGCCCAACCATACAACATTAATGGATTATTGGAAATAATAATGGGTCTAACTACAGCAGACCATACACAATAAATTAATGGTCCAGCTGATCATCTAATGTCCAAGAGGGACTTGCAACTCTCTCTCAACAGCAGATGTCTGGAGTGATATGGTAAGAGCAGTTGGTTTTCAATTGACCAAACTTTTTCTTTTCCAGAGAGATAAGCTGCTGCTAGAGGTATCTAGCAGCAGCTTTATTTCTCTCCCCGGTTATGAGACATTCACGCTTGGCCCAGCCAAATGAGCATGTCTTTAATGGGACTGGAAGTGATAATTGAGAAAGAGAAAGTCAGGTAATTGAGAAATAGCTTGACACTTAGGCCTCTCCCTTCTGTGAACCCTTTCAGCCATTCAGACGCCCTAACATGACAGGGTTGCCATCAGAAATTTCTGTCAGTCCAGATCGCAATGACAACTTTTTTCAGCCACATCTCATCTCTGCAGAGTTTGTTACACAGACATTTCAGATTTCTCATTTTAACCACATCCTGACCGCCTAACGCAGGGATGCGTCCTGCGGGCGGCCAGGATGTTCCTCCTTGACGCGTCGGCGAGAGACAAGATTTCCTGTGAACGCGCGTGTACACGTTCACAGGATCGCGTCGGGAGGAAGTTTTACTACAGCCTGCCAGCGCTGATCATGCACTGGCAGGCTGTAGATGTTAGAAAAACGCCATCTAAATCGCATATCACACGCTGTTTTGTAAACAGGGTCTGATATGCCTGCTGCCTGCTCCTCTGGTGGTCCCTTTTGCTTGGGACCACCAGAGGACACTTAGTACACCAATCACCACACACCAACACTCCCCCCCCGACACTGATTAACCCCTGATCACCCCATGTCACCTCCCTGATCACCCCCTGTCACTAATCACCGCCTGTAAGGCTCATTCAGACGTCCGTATGTGTTTTGTTTGCGGACAGTAGAGGCAGTATAAATACCCCACAAGTGACCCCATTTTGGAAAGAAGAAACCCCAAGGTATTCCGTGAGGGGCATGGCGAGTTCTTAGAAGATTTTTTTTTTGGCACAAGTTAGCAGAAATAGACTTTTTTTTTCTTACAAAGTCTCATATTCCATTAACTTGTGACAAAAAATAAAATTTTACATGAACTCACCATACCCCTCACGGAATACCTTGAGGTGTCTTCTTTCTAAAATGGGGTCACTTGTGGGGTATTTATACTGCTCTGGCATTTTAGGGGCCCTAAAGCGTGAGAAGCAGTTTGGAATCCAAATGCGTAAAAATGCCCTGTGAAATCCTAAAGGTACTCATTGGAATTTGGGCCCCTTTGCGCACCTAGACTGCAAAAAAGTGTCACACATGTGGTATCGCCGTACTCAGGAGAAGTAGGGCAATGTGTTTTGGGGTGTATTTTTACATATACCCATTCTGGGTGAGAGAAATATATCTGTAAATGACAACTTTTTAAATTTTTTATACAAAGTTGACAATTTACAGAGATATTTCTCTCACCCAGAATGGGTATATGTAAAAATACACCCCAAAACACATTGCCCTACTTCTTCTGAGTACGGCGATAACACATGTGTGCCACTTTTTTGCAGCCTAGGTGCGTTATTATTATTTTTTTCCTCGGAAAGTGTCATTTTCCGCTAACTTGTGAAAAAAAAATTAAATCATACATGAACTCACCATGCCCCTCCGCGAATACTTTGGGGTGTCTTCTTTCTAAAATGGTGTCATTTGGGGGGTATTTATACTATCTTGGCATTCTAGCACCTGAAGAAACATGACAGGTGCTCAGAAAGTCAGAGCTGCTTCAAAATGCGGAAATTTACTTTTTTGCACCATAGTTTGTAAACGCAATAACTTTTACCCAAACGAATAAATATACACTAAAAAAAATAAATACAACAGAAAGCATAAAATGACATTTTTTGCAAAAATTTGGGTATTATTAATATAAAAAAAGTAAAATTGTCAGCAACAATGAAATACCACCAAATGAAAGCTCTATTAGTGAGCAGAAAAGGAGGTAAAATTAATTTGGGTGGTAAGTTGTATGACCGAGCAATAAACCGTGAAAGTAGTGTAGTGCAGAATTGTAAAAAGTGGTCTGGTCATTAAGGGTGTTTAAGGGCTCTTTCACACTTGCGTTCTGAGGATCAGGCGGGCACTTTCTGCCCGCCGGATCCGTCAGAACGCAAGTGGCCGGAGAGCATTTGAAGACTGATCAGTTTCCTGATCAGTCTTCAACATGCTTTCACTGTTACCATGGCAGCCAGGACGCTACTGGAGTCCTGGCTGCCATGGTACTCAGCAGCGGTATACTTACCTGCGCTGCGGCCGGGCGCTCCTTAATGACGTCACAGGTCCGGGCGGCGCATAGATCAATGCGCCGCCCGGACCTGTGATGTCATAATGGAGCGCCCGGCGGCCGCAGCGCAGGTAAGTACACTGCTGCGTTGTACTTACCATGGCAGCCAGGACTCCAGTAGCGTCCTGGCTGCCATGATAACCGATTGGAGCCCCAGCTTACCGAATCGACGTTTAGCTTAATGCCGGATCCAGAATAATGCTCTTCAATGGGCATTAATTCCGGATCCGGCATTGCGGCATGTCTTCCGGCTTTTTGGACGGAGACAAATCCGCAGCATGCTACGCTTTTGTCAACGTCCAAAAAACGTTGACATACTGAACGGATGACGTCCTGATGCATCCTGAACGGATTTCTCTCCATTCAGGATGCATTAGGATTTTCCTGATCAGTTTCTTTCCGTCCTAGAGCCCCGAGGACGGAACTCTAGGACGGAAAGAAACAACGCTAGTGTGAAAGAGCCCTAAGCTAGGGTGCTGAGGTGGTTAAAATCATCCTCCCCACCTTCCCATTACAAACTCTCCATCCTTGTGCCCCAAAAGTGTCATTCTGGTGCCAACCAAAGACTGTACCTGTTGTGCTCCCCAAATGCACCCATATACTATACTGAATTAAAAGCAGTGCCCCAGTAGTAATAATGCTCCCCTTGGTGCTTCATATAATAATGTAATAATGCTCTCTATCATGCCCCCAGTAATAACATCCCCTATAATGCCTTCATTAATAATGCCTCTAATATTGCCTAAGTATTAATAATTCCCCTGTATTACCTCCAGCAATATTATGTAGCCGGCCAGTGGTCCCTGGTTGAGGTCAGGACCGGTGATGGCCATGCCATACTCTGGGCTCTGCCCAAGCTTAGGATTCACATCAAGCCCCTGGTGAGAGTACCTGAAAGGTGGCACTTTGATGGTTGGGGGGGATTTTTGGTATAATGTTTAGAGATAAGCGAATCGACTTTGGATAAAACCTTCAAAGTCGATTCGTATAAATCTTCGTTAGAATACTGAATGTAGCGAGCGCTCTGTACAGTATTAGAATGTATTGGCTCCGATGAGCCAAGTGGTACCTTGGAACCGAACCCGAGTTCGGTAAAAGGTTTTTACAGTAGAAATTAATTTCTAAAGTTATTTCCCGAAGTCTCGAGAGACTTCGCAAAGTAATAACTTCGGCTCATCGGAGCCAATACATTCTAATACTGTACAGAGCGCTCGCTCTGTACAGTATTCTAACGAAGTTTTATGCGAATTGACTTAGAATGTTTTATCCGAAGTCGATTTGCTTATCCCTAATAATGACACTCAATAGTTCAGCTTTTATATTTAATTATAACCCATTCAAAGTGACACACTTCCTTTAAAACAAAGATGGTAGATTCCCCGTTAACTTCTTTATTTCTTTCTCACCTTTCATGACACGTCTGTTTTAGTAGCTACTTGCATAACCCATGCAATAACAATTCTTATGACTCTATGTTTTGCTCTACCTCTTTTATTTCTGGCAGAAGTTAATGAATTAAAGGTTCATCTCTTACCAGTTGGGATTGTGTCCTTGCACAGTCTGACACTGGCAGAACTGATTGGACAGTTTCAGGCTATGCAGAGACATACCTCCAACTAGTAACAACCATCTGTACTTTTATCCTTGAACTTCTAGCAGGAATAATGGAGGAAAGGCACAACATAGAGTCATAAGAAGAACTTCTCCAGAATGGTCATTTCTTAAGGAATACAATCATTTACTAAAATAGGAGTGGTGACAAGTCCTCTTTAACCAACATATTGAAGCAAAGTGTTGCCGGCAGGGCGACAGATCTTAAGTTATTGATTTTAGCAAATGTAATGATTTAGATATGGATGTAGACAGCAGGCCTCCCTGTTTAAAACGGGGAAGCTAATATTGTTGACAGTGAAATAAATCAATAATTAAGTGCTAGACAAACTTTACATGGTCCTTTGATCTTAAAGGGTGACAATTAACCCTCTTTAACCCTTAGGTATGAGTGTGCAAACCCAAGCTAGCCAAATCAGGTCACTAAAGCTGGCCATAGACATTAGTCTTTTGTCGACCGAACCCGCTGAGAACGGCAGGCATTGGATGCACTAACGTGTGTGGGGAGCTTCCAACTCTACCCTGACAGATGATGTCTGGGGAAAAAAAAGGCTAAATGAATATTTACGTCCAATCCTTTTGTTCTCTTTGGAGATAAGCCACATCCAGAAGTTCTCCACTCTCATAGAATTCATATACATGTTTGGCTGAGCCAAATATGTATGGGGAAGCTGTGAGGGAGTCGGGAGAGATGGATGGAGGCCAAATGTCCTTTCTTATTCACTTCAATGGGGCTGAACTGCTCCTAGGCCATGTGACCGAGGAATGTGTCATCTCTTGTCCCAGGAAAAGCTGTGAGAAGGCTGTGGTGCTTCTGCCTTCTCAAACAGTTGATGGGCGGGCGCCATGGGTGTCTGACCCTCACCGAAATGATACTGATGACCTATCCCGAGGAAAGGTCATCAGTGAGAAACTCTTATAAAATCCCTTGTAAGTTGTAAACTTCCTAACTTCTTGGTTGTATTATTTCTTCAGATATCAAGACCTTTATACCTGTGAACTAGATACTGTTTGTGGTGCTCCTAGATTTTTTCATAATAACTAAAATGACCCACTTCCTAAACTGAAGATGGGAAACTGCAGGGCCAGACTCGATATTTACCAAAATGCAGCCCCCTACAGTCAGAAAAGGGTGGTAACAGAGGCACAGTGTTCACCTCACCTCATGGATGATGCCTGGTCATCTCTTAAAAAGCACCTGTGAACATGAACATGATCAACATGTTGTGTTATACCAAAGAGACTTTTATGTGAGGGTTTAGTGAAACGAGGTGGGGTCCTAACCTCTTGGTACCTAGAAGTCATCTCAGCTCTGATCGTGTCTATAATGATAAACTGGGGAGTTTCTTTATTAATCTATATGAACATAGGCTGGTTGAGGTGCTGTATATTAAATATCTGTATGTAGTGCAGTAAGTCTTATGTGTTATGTGCCACTTGTGCAGGGGGTGGGAGACTAGGGGCCCACCTTGCTCTGGGGCCCTCCAGGGGATTCTACTATACCCCTGTGGGTCAGTCCGAGCCTGGATACCACCTCCGCCCTACAGACCCCATTTACTCATAATGGGGTCTGTCAGGTTTCCAACATGGTGTCCATCACTTTACCATAAAATAATAACACTGCATGCTTCACTATTTTTTTTTTATGCACTCATGATGGAGTCGTCAAAGGACTTCTTGACGTCCCCTTATTTTCATGGCATTATCTTTCTGCTTGCTCATAATAATAATAAATTCCCCATTCCTTACTTCCACCTCTTTAGACACCTAGGGCTGTATTACACTGCCCGATGTTGGGGCAGTGTGATCACTGATAGATGATAACTAGTGTTGATCAAGCACCAAAGTGCTCAGGTGCTCGAGTAGAACACTTTGAGATGTAAGTCAATGGGAGAACCCGAGCATTAAACCAGGCACCCCCTGCTCTGAAGAGTGGAGGGTGGTGGGACTCTAGTCCCTGCTCTGACTCCATATATAGCTATGTCCATATATGGAATCAGTGCTTGGGGACACCCAGTGCATTTAAATAAAATTTAGTCTGTATTTCAGAAAAGTTTCTGCCAGGATTTCAACTCACGACCTTCTGCATTAGAGGCAAGCAGCTTAACCACTGGGCTATACAACCCAATGATAAACTGTGCTGGAGCCCAGTGGTTAAGATGCTTGCCTCTAATGCACAAGGTCGTGAGTTCAAATCCTGGCAGAAACTTTTCTGAAATACAGACTAAATTAGATTTAAATACACTGAGTGTCCCCAAGCACTGACTGACATATATGGACATAGCTATATATGGCGTCAGAGCAGGGACTCCTAAGCCGTGGACTGACACTGGGGTATTCCCCCACTGTACAGCAATCTTCTGCATAGACCGCAATGTGCCAAGCATCGCGATGCTCGAGCCGAACTGGTGTTTGGCCGAGCATGCTTGCTCAACACCAATGATAAATACATCCATCGGTGCTCATTTGCACTGGTCTGATTACACAGGCTGATGCAAACTGGAAGCGCAAGAAACGATTGCTACCCTGATTGCACAAGGAGATGTACTGCCGATAATCGGTATCTTCCATCGTGATGAAAGATGCCCATCAGCTGACAAATGATCATGGGTTGATCTGCTCTTCTCACTTGTGACCCAGGCTAAGGGCTCATTCACACAAACGTATTCTCTTTCCGTGTCCGTATACGGAACCATTCCGCGGACCATATATGGAAACATTCATTTGAATGGGTCTGCAAAAAAAATTAAGTTACTCCATGTGCATTCCGTTTCTGTAGGTCTGTATGTCCGTTCCGCAAAAAAGTAGAACATGTCCTATTATTATCTGCATTAAGGACAAGGATAGTACTGTTGTATTAGGGGCCAGCTGTTCCGTTCCACAAAATACGGAATGCACAAGGACGGAACCCGTATTTTTTGCGGATCTGTTTTTGCGTATCTCAAAATACATACGGTCGTGTGCATGAGCCCTAAATGTTTTTAACGGGTTTATCACAACTTATTTAGAATTGGTCTTAGACCACTGGGCTGATCTGCTGCTCTATCTGCTGCTGCTGATCTGCTGCTGGATTATACTGATCAATTATCAACTCTCTTTCCCGATAGTTAGTCTAAAAATTGTCTAATAGGACCCTACAGTGGTTCTTCAAATAGTCTGCAGATGTTCGTGCCACAGAAGACAATTTTACATAAAATATCTAACAACTGCAGGATTATTGGCTTATAAAGGTGAAAATGATTCTTTGCAAGATGTAAATGTGATTGTAAGATGACTTAGAATCTTCTTATGTGTGGGAAATTAAAGCAAAACATTTAAAAAACCATGTGAGCAAATATAAACCATGCAGCCACAATAACGTATAGTGCAAGGCATTCCGTCATAATAAAAGTCTATGGCCTGCATAACGGAAACCGAACTGATCCGTTATGCAGGCCATAGACTTCTATTATGACGGAATGAATAACGGAATGCCTCTAAAGATACAGAGACTGTGTTGAACCTGTGTTGGCGTACTTTATGACAGATTTAACAAATGTCATATGTTGTTTGATACATTTGTCTTATTTTTAAACCTAACACTTCTGTCTAGAAAAGCTGCTCCAGTGTCCCTACTCCACCCTCCAACTAGAGTGAGAGTGTGACTTTTTTTCAACTTTTTAAAAAAGTCTCAGTGATAAATTTGGAGTGAAATTCATTAACTTAGCTTACCATACCAAAAAATGTGAAAAGTCGCAAAATTTTTAAGCCCTATTTTGCTCTTTATTGAAGCCACAATTCTGGAAGCAAGACATAATAAATCAGGGCCTTAATTGATAAATCCAGTGTAGCCAGCCCATGAGGAAGAGTGCTCCCTGACTACCCTCATCCTCCTCACAGTGATTGAAGACTGGCTGCTGTGTTTATTTATACACAACAGCCTGTCACTCACCTACCTGTGAGGAGGGTGGGGGAAGTCAGGAGAGGCGGCTACTCTTTCATCACTCCTATTAGACGAAGGGCACAAAGGCCCAGATTTAATAATGCATCTGTGCCAAAAATCTGGATAGAAAAGTGGTGCAAAATGGCACAAATTGGCACCATTTGGCGCATCTAGGGATTCTACACTTTTTTCGAACATGTTCAGAGAAGGGGCAGAGCTTAGTAGAAATAGGCAGAGCATTGTAGAAAGGGGAGGGGCCTAAGATGCACAAAAAGTTTTGGTGCAATTCGGGTGTAAAAATCTAAAAACTGAAAGTAGGCCTAACAGTAGTTGGCACAGAGTCAGACAAAAGTGTCTATCCCTGCACCACATTTAAGCCACTGTGATAAATCTTAAGCCATTTTTAGGATTGGTAAATCTAGGCCAATATTTTTGTGTCATTGTAGCTAACAGAGCAAAACTCTTCCAAAGAGTATTTCTCGCCCTAGAGGACCCAACACCATGTAAAACTAATGTTATTATGGTGGTGCTGCGATGGAATTGAACCAGTTTCTATTTAGGGAACAATTCAAACAAAGAGGGATGTGAAAAGTAGGCAATCACTTACTTTTAGGTGAACTGTTGTGTAACATGTCTTTTGTTCTCTTTTAGGTAAGACAAGAACAAAAGACAAATACCGTGTTGTATACACAGATCATCAGCGTCTTGAATTGGAGAAAGAATTTCACTACAGTCGCTACATTACAATACGCAGAAAGGCAGAGTTGGCAGCCACATTGTCACTAACAGAGCGACAGGTAAACCATTTTCTCCATAGTCTTTATGAAAAACATTTTGCAACTTCTCAAGTGGGGTGTCCAGATTTCAATGTGGCTGTGTACAGTAGCAAGAAATAGTATGTGAAACGTTTGGAATTACCCAGATTTCTGCATTGGTCACTAGTTTAATGTGGTCTGATTGTTATCTAAGTCACTAAAATAGACAAACACAATCTAACTAACCTGAATACACAAACAGCTTTACTGTTCATGTCTTTCATTGAGCACATATAGTAACCAGCCACAGTGCTAGCAGAAAATGTAAGTGAACCCTTGAATTTAATGACCTGTAGGTCTTCTTTAGCGCCAATCACTTTCACCAAACATTCCTATAGCTGCAGATAAGGTTTGTACAGCTTGGAGGAGGAATTTTTGTCCATTCCTCCTATCAAATGTGTTTCAGTTCATAAATAGTTCTTGGATGCCTCATGGCTAGAGATGAGCGAACTTTAAAAAAAAGTCCGGTGTTCGGCGTTCGGGTTGTGGTAAGTCGCGCATCCCGTTATGGATTCCACTATAGCGGCATATGGAATCCATAAGGGGCGGCTGCCACCAACCCGAACTGTTGAACAGCCGAAGGACCTGGGGTGACGTCAATGCCATGTGATCAGTGCAGGGGGCGTGGCTCAGCACGGGATCAAATTCAGCCCCCTGCACTGATCACATGACGGTGACGTCACCCCAGATCCTTCGGCTTTTCAACAGTTCGGGTTGGTGGCAGCCGCCCCTTATGGATTCCATATGCTGCTATAGTGGAATCCATAACGGGATGCGCGACTTACCACAACCCGAATGCCGGACTTTTTTTTAAAGTTCGCTCATCTCCACTCATGGCATTTTCAGGTCATGCTACAGGATCTCCATAGGATTAAGGGAAGGATGTGACCATTCCAAACACAAATCTACTTTTTCAAACACTCTTTAGTTGATTTTCTGGTGTGCTTTGGATTATTCTTATTGCACCACCCAATGTCTTTTAATCTTCAGATCATGGGCTGCTGCCCTTACATTTTCCTATACAATGTTTTCATACCCCTTAGTATTCAGTGTTCCCTCAATGAAAGCAAGATTTTCAAGCTCTGAGACAGCCAATGCTTATTAGCCTTTGTCAGCTTCATGTGTCTTTATAACGTGTCTTGAGAGGTCTTCTACTTGCATCAAGGCATGGTTCACATTAACCAATCTTTGTCAGTAACCAGATTTTGTTTACCTTTTTATTAATGGGTAGAAGCATCTATGATGACAACACTTCTGATCTCATCTACTTAATGTGGTTGGCCTCGTTCTGGTTACTGAGGTGTTGACCAAAGTGCTGGTCTGATTACACAGGCTGCATACTGTATGTCCTGAAAGGAGACAGGGAGAGAGCCACTGCCAGATACCTCTTGGGGTGGCTTATCTCCCCAAGAAAAAAATGATTGAGCAGTTGAAATCCAACTGCCCAATCTTTACCTCCCCCAAACAGCTGCTGTCGGACAAAAGTCAGGAAGCCCCCATACATATTAGAGGTTTGGTCAACACTTACCGAATATGTTTGGCCAGCTTTAGCTGGATATGAGCCCAAAAACTTTTTGATCTCTTTATGTAAATGAGAATGTTCTCATTCACTTGAAACCTCATCCAAAGTGGTGGTGTGGTGGTTTCAAGAAAATGGAAAGAAGCATATTTAGGGCCAATAGTTCTATAAGAATTGTACTGACATTAAGAATGTTTCTTATCGTACAGGTAAAAATCTGGTTCCAAAATCGAAGGGCAAAAGAAAGAAAAGTAAACAAGAAGAAGATGCAACAGCAGAGTCAACAAGCCACCACCACCACACCTACTCCCCCCACTGTTGGCACCACTGCAGGAATGGGAGGCATTTGCAGTAGCAGTAGTAGCAACAGTAACATGGTATCACCAACAGCACTGACTATCAAAGAAGAATATCTCTCATGAAGTATTCGGACCTTCAGGCACCAGGACTACAGAAAATGCCCATATCTTTGTGTGACCCATACAAATGAGTTTCTAAGGAAATACATAAATGGACCTCACGCATTTTGGGGCCAGAAATTATGCCTTTTATAAAGAACTATTCGCATAAATTCCTCCACTATAAGCAGAAGTGACCTGGGCCTGCTACTGGACTATATCTGATATATATTTGTGTTGCTGTATATTTAAAGAAGAAGGGATGTGTAATCTAAGGCTGGAATTTTTTTTATTGTGTACATTTGGTTTTGTTGTTTTTTAGTTTCTGCTATGAGCTTTTGAGTTGGAAAATTTCTTACATTTCTTCTTGAGTCTGAAAAAAAAATGTGATAAAAATCACATGATCTGATTGTTCTGAACAGGCTCCTTTTCTGTAAATTAAGGTTTATTGTCATTGCAATTTTCTGTAATACACACAATATGTATTTTTAAACAATAATTAAATTACTTGATATTATTTTATGCAGGTGAAAATTTTTGCACAAATTTCTTCTATGTTTTAGTGATAGAATAAAAGTCAGCTAATGTTAGAACCTAGCCTTTGCACTCACCTATAATGAGTTGTCAATTTTTGATAAACTTGTGATAGGTAAGTGACTGGTGGCTGGTGGGACTTGTGAGCCTGGTGCTGGGCATCTAGCAAGACCTCTGCTATATAGAAAATAGCATTGCTCCTGGCACACAAAAATGCTATCAATATACACATGTGGACAAAAATATTGTCCATGTGTGTATATTGGTCTTTTATATACAAGAGAATAGGGCACAATACTGACCTCTGTGGTACCCACTAGTGACAGTGACCCAATCTGAGTGTGTACCATTGATAATCACCCTCTGTTTTCTATTACTCAGCCAGTTACTTACCCACATACAGAGATTTTCTCCCAGTCCGAGCATCCTCATTTTATATACTAACCTTTTATGTGGTACAGTGTCAAATGATTTGGATAAGTCAAGATATATGATATCCAACAGCCACCTATAATATTGCTCGCTCACAAGACAAAAAAGAAGCATGTCCAATACAGTAAAAAAATATTAACTTTATTGCATATCAATAAATAGACACAATATATAGCAATATAATAATAGTAATAAAGGGAAAACGTCAGATATAAAAAGGTGCCACCTATGATTCCTGGGAGATGTGAAATATAACACCACTCATCACCCAATTAGGGGATCCACTAGTAATGTGGCAAACAACTATCACAAATAACCACAATGTAATGTATATTACATACCACAGGACATGATTGGGGGTATACAAAGCAGCGCAGGTCAGCAGAAATACCTCGACAAGCGATTCAGTCTCGTCAGGAGAAGAAGCAGTGGCGAAACGCGCGTCGAGGTATTTCTGCTGACATGCGCTGCTTTGTATACCACCAATCATGTCCTGTGGTATGTATTATACATTACATTGTGGTTATTTATGATAGTTGTTTGCCACATTACTAGTGGCTCCCCTAATTGGGTGATGAGTGGTGTTATATTTCACATCTTCCAGGAATCATAGGTGTTGGTTAAGTGGTCATCTTGTTATACAGTGTGGATATTTTGGACCTGATGACACTGGATATGTGTGACACCTTTTTTTTGTGGGTGGCACCGGCATAGGTCAGCTGATTCTGGCACCTTTTTATATCTGACAAGTTCCCTTTATTACTATTATTATATTGCTATATATTGTGTGTATTTTATTGATATGCAATAAAGTTAGTATTTCTTTTTACTGTATTGGGCATGCTTCTTTTTTTTTTCTTGTGAGCGAGCAATATTATAGGTAAATGTTGTAGTTTATGCATTTTCCCTAATTTGTTTTTGCTGCAGCCTGCTTTGGTTGTATATATGATATCCAAGTCCAGTCTAGAACTTACCTACTCATTGAAATTGATTTGATTAGTTTGACATGACCGATCCCTCATAAACCCATGCTGAAAGGGTGTTATACACTTTTCTTTTCACTGAGATACCCCAGGATACCATCACTTAGAAAACTAGCCTATAGTCTCCAGGCTCTGTTTTTGACCCCTTTCTGAATATTGGCACCACATGTGCTATGCGCCAAACCTGTGGAACAGACCCCTGTCATTATAAAGTCCTTAAATATCAGAAATAATGGTCTGTCTATGACATTATTTAATTATCTTAGAATCTGGGGGTGTATGCCATCTGGACCTTGTGATTTGTCTATTTTAATCTATTTAAGGCACTTCTGTACTTTTTCCTGAGTCAGACAGGCCACATTACTTTGACACTCTGCATTTCATTTGACATTTCATTTTCATCAGTGAATACAGTAGAATTTTTTTTTTCTTTCTCTACAACTCCTCCCTCATAGCCAACACTTTCAGGTGTAACATTTTTACCATTTATATAAATGAGGAATATTTTATGGCTAGTTTACTCTCTTTGGCAATGAGCCTCTGTTTCCAGCTACGCTACAAAAAAAAAAAAAAAAAAAAAGGTAAATTATACAATGCAATGAAACTGATAAATAAAAATGAATAAAAGCAATATTCTCTTAAAGTCCCAAGTCAAGTAATCTTAAGTCACACACTTGGGATCAAAACATAATTGGATGGTCCTAAAGTCACTTTTTTAGTCTGCTTATAAACCTGCTATTCCCAATCAGCTGCGACCAGTCTACAGATTTTTTTTTACTCTGGATTCAAAAGGGTGATGTCAACACAGTTTATATCTCTGCTGTTCAGAGGAACAATAAAAGAAGACATAGTGCAATAACCTTTGGGGCAGCTAGATTAAAAGCATTTATTCATATTCACAACAAGTGGAAAACTACATATAAACATGGCTAAACTCCATAAGGCATCAAACTCCAGCAGCCCAACTTGAGTTTCACCATCAACAGGCTTCTCCTGAGGTAGTCAATCAAACACTACAAACTGGTAGACAAAAGACCTTGCTTGGGCAAAATCTTACGTGGACCAGTAATAGGAGGAAACATAGACCTCTTCACTAACACTATGGGGCACATTTAATAAGACCAGCGTTTAATAAAGGCCCTGCACTGGTGGTGGATCCGCCACAGTTATGTAGAAGTGCCGGCCTCTACATAACTTTGGCAGATCCACCGCCGATTCTAAATAAAAGACAGCTTCCTAGCTGTATTACTTTTAGAGAATTTTCCACGCCTAAAACAGGCGTAAACAATAGTAAATGAGACAGTCCTGCCACCCCGTCCCACTTTTTTAGACCTGGCGTGAGCAGGGAAAAGTTGCAGATTGCAGTGCAAAGAACCTTTGTGCTGCAATCTGTACCAGAAATACGCCCAATTTAGAAATAACCCCACGGTTTACCAGGAGTACTGGTTGAGTGCAATAAATTATTATATAAAGAAGGACGTATATATGTATGTGTGTGTATGTTCCGCGATCACTTAAAAACGCAACCATCGATTTCAACGAAACTTGGTATATACATCCCTTACTTCAAGTGCAGCGAACACACGTTTGGAGGAACAACACCTTCATAATGGGGCACAAAAAATACGCCCAAGAAATAACAGAGGCACTGATAGAGTACTTAAAAAAAAGGCGTAAAGGTCAAGCTGAGGCCATGTCCCCAATTTTGAGACCCAGAAGTTGAATGCGGCAGACCCAGTGGTGTAGCTAGAAATGACTGGGCCCAACATCAAATTTTTGAATGGGGCCCCCCTCCCGTAGTACCTTTTTCGCAACCCCTTCCTTTCATGCTGCCCCCCATTCCTGTGGCTACTAACGATCGCTCTCTCAGACCAGGCCCAGCAGCTGTTCCATCCGTTTTCTACACTGTCTATACTGCCACTTTATATATTTTCACTGTATAATACTGTTGAGGTCTTTTAGTCCTCCTCCTGCTGGATCGGCCCCTTCTGGGCCAGGGCCCCAAAGCAGCCGCTTTCCCTGCTTGCCCTGTAGCTACGACTCTGGGCAGACCCATCAGTCAGTACGTGTAGGCGTGTGCACAGATACTATTCCACCATTTTGCTGAAATGCTGCCTCTTGCTAAGACATTCCATATCTGCTGGTGGTGCTGGTTGTTGTGGCGTGATGACAAAGCTTTTCCACATTTCGGCCATGCTAACCCTGCCTTCTAAGGGGCGGGCGTTCACCCAGCTGTGTTGGCGACTTCTTCCTCCTCCTCCTCTGCTTTAGCCTTGTGCTTCCACTGAGCCCCCAGTGTCAGGTGTGAATGCCATCAGCAGCACATCTACCAGGGTTGGCTTCTTCCGATCATGCTTTAGTGTAACGGGGATCCAGCAGGGTGGCCACCCAGTAATCTGCACAAGTTAGAATGTGGGCAGCTCGGCAGTCGTTGCGCAGGCACTGCAGCATGTAGTTGCTCATGTTTGCCAGGCTGCCCAGAGACAACGACAAGCTGTCCTCTGTGGGAGGTCTATCATCTGTGTCCTCCGTATCCCCCCAGCCACGCTCAAGTGATGACCATGAGCTGTTTTGGGTGCCACCCTGCTGTGAACACGGTTTCTTCTCCTCCTCCTCCTCATCCTTCAGAACTGTGCCCTGGCTGGACAATTGTGTACCTGGCCTATGTTGGTGCAGGAACCCATCCTCCGAGCCACTTGTATATGACTGGCCTTATAAGTTAAGGGTAAGGCATGTATATAGTTTTGTTTGTTTATTTAGTTTATCTGACTTATAGTTACTTAAATATGTTTATAAGTAAATTTGTAAATAGTTTGGGAATGGGCATTAATGAGTGGTTTGAGTGAAAGTGTGGGGGGGGGGGTTTAGGGTGGGAGGCTGGTCGGGTTAATTTTCTCTTTTTGAAATGTTTCTTGTATAGTTTTTGTTACGATTTATAATAAAAAGTCCTAATAACCGTGGAAATGTTACCCAACAATCTAACCGACAAATTGAATAAAAATTTTTGCCTGTCACATCTGCAGCTCAGGCCGCAGGGGTCCTTGAGCACCAATAAAAGTGAATTTGTCCCACCAGAATCTAAAAGCTGGATTAACTGAATTGATTTTCACTGTCAGGTGTTCAGGCATTTCTGCACCACCAAATTCAGCACATGCACCAGGCAAGGGATGTGTGTCAAACGCCGAACCCGTCAAACCCGAACTTCCAGGTATTCGCTCAACTCTAGTTGCTTTTAATTTAGAGGCTAGAAGTTTACCTGCCTTGTTACCCTGGGCATAATATCTAGATTTTGTATAGGATAAGGCTTTCTCATAATTAATAAAAGAAGGTTTCTTAGCCTCTCTCTCTCTCAGCTATTATTTCTGCCGAGCGAGTTGCTGTTGGTTGCTGCTTGTTAGCTCGTTCCAGTGTGGCCAGCTTGGCTAAGGTGGTATCTATGTATTTTTGGCACATATGCAGGTGCAAGTGCACTACACTTGCACAAAATGGCTGCGGACACCAACCTAACTCACAGACGGATTAAAGTCTTTGTCACCGGCCTTAGAGTCAGGACAGGGTAAAAAACTGTTGCATTGCACCCACAAGAAAAAAAGGATGTAGATCGCTGAGTGAACAAGTTCTGATATCAGATATTATTCAGCTTCTGTCCTATTCTCTCCCTCACAGCAGCAGCAGCATCCTATCCCTACACTAATAAGAGTAGAGTAACGTGTAGCGCTAATTGACTCCAGCTTATATAGAGGCTGGGTCACATACTGTACTTGGCCAATCACAGCCATGCCATTAGTAGGCATGGCTGTGATGGCTTCTAAGGGCAGACAAGTGACAAGCTTGTTGATTGGCTGCCCTGCAGCCTTTCAAAAAGCACCAAGAAATCGCTGAATACCGAACTTGAACCCAAATTTTTACAGAAAAGTTCGGGTCCTGGTCCGGGTAGTAAAAACCCTAAAGTTTGGTATGAACCCGAACTCAACCCTAAAAGCAACACATGTCAGATCCCAAATCTCCCACATTTTACACTCTCACACAATTGGGAAACTTATAGACCCCAGAGACATAGTAGATCAAATTAGATCCTACTATGAAAAACTCTACAACCTTAGGGACCAAAGCTGCTGCCAGAATCCTACCCCAAATTAGTACATGACTTCTTGATAAGTGCATCCCTACCTTCTCTCTCAGAACTCCAATTAACACAGCTCAATAACCCCATCACAGACAAAGAGAGCGAATTGGTGATCAAATCCCTCTCCCAGGGCAATTCTCCTGGCCCGGATGGTTTATCAGCGAAATATTACAAACAATTCACCAGTGCTACTTCCTCATTTAACTTCTATATATCAAAGGGCAGCTAGAGGAATACCAAACCCAACCGAAATGCAAACAGCACTCATCATTACCCTCCCAAAACCAGGTAAACCTGACAATGTCCTCCAAAACTTTCGACCCATATAATTGCTTAACTCGGACCATATAATTGCTTAACTCCCCTATTACCCTCACTAATCAAATCAGACAAAATAGGATTTATTAACCCCTTAGTGACCACCCATATGTGTTTTTACGGCGGTCACTAAAGGGCCTTGGGGTGGAGCGCCGCCTTTTTTACGGCAGCACTTAACCCAAGTTAGCGCTTAAATCAAGCACTGGAGCTCTGTGCCTGCAGCTACCGGAGGTAGTTGAGGGCTCGGGGCAGTGATCAGAGACCGTGACAAGCGGTCTCTGATCATGTGATCGCCGAAAATGCCGGCAGCAGAGTTCACGTAAGAGAGAAGGGAGAAAGTCTTCGGTGCTAGGATCAGGTCCCCAAGCTTCCCCATAAGGAAAAGCTGGGTACCAATCCTCACCCCTGCCCTCAAGAAAGATGGCGGCGGCATCCCTTGCAAAGTTGAGGAGAGAGAGGTTTTAGTTATGCCCCAATCAGGTCCCCAGCACACCGATCGGGGCAATATGGCCCCCAAACTATTTAATAAAGTTTCAGGACACACTGATATAGTTTATAAAGAAAAAAAAATGGCGCAGACATGCGCACTGGTTACTGTGCTGAAGCTCTGCCTTCAGCACAGTAACCATGAGGGACGCTCAGTGATGAGCGAGCATGCTCTGCCAAACTGGTGTTCAGCCAAGTATTTGGCCGAACACTGCATGTGCTCGTGTGCATTGAGCACAATGTAAGTCAATGGGAGAACCCCAGGCACCCTCTGCTTGGAAGAGGAGAGGGTGTCTGGTTCCCAAAAAAACAGCCAGCCAGCTGAGGGGTTAATTGCGCGAATCACAGCGCCCTTTTAGAGGTCAGGTGCCGTCGGACAGCAGTGCGCCCTCCCGCCCCTCCCTAGTATTAAAATCATTGGTGGCCAATTTAAAAAAATTGGGGCTTACCCTGGACATGGGCATTGTAAAAAAGCCATCTGTCCGATCGTATTAGGCTACAAGTACTGTCCACTCAACCCCTGTGTTTGCAGCAGTTACAGTATGTCCCAAAACTGCTATGAAGCGGTAATGCGGTTTATGCATTTTTCGGACAATTCCCAAGTCCCCCCCCAGAACTGACCCAGCCTACGACCGCCTGAAGAAATTGAGACCCCTTATTTCCCTTAAAATTATATACCCCTGATAAAAACCTATCTGTCGATGAATCCCTTTTTAGTTATAAAGGCCGCCTTTCCTTCCGTCAGTTTATTCCCTCCAAACGTGCCAGATATGGGGTAAAATTATATAAGGTGTGCGAGAGCACAACCGGCTACACCTGCGGTCTGTCTGTATATGAGGGCAGAGACTCCCAACTTATCCCCCAGGCTGCCCCGTAAATATTGGGACACCGGGAAAAATTGTGTGAGATCTATTGGCGCCATTCCTACACAAAGGGTACCACGTGTACAACGATAATTTTTACAGTACTATACCCCTTTATCCCTCCATGCTGCAAACACAGGGGCTTGTGGGACAGACCGTAAAAATAGAGTGGGATACCCACAACTGCTAGTGTCCAAGCGTTTGGAGAAGCGTTTGGAGAAAGGAGCATCCTTCGCCCTTGCAAGTGACCAGCTGCTTGCAGTGAAATGGAAGGACAGAAAGGATACCTATATGCTGACCACCATGCATGCAGACACCACAGTGGCAGTTAGGGAGAGGGGGGCTACTGCTGACACAAATCGGTCTGTGTGACAGATTATAATAACTTTATGGGAGGTGTAGACCTCTTGGACCACACGCTTCAACCCTACCTGATGAAGCGAAAAAACAGGGCCTGGTATAAAAAGGTAGCAATCTACCTCATTAAAATTGCTACCTATCATGGTTTTCTTTTATTTAAAAAGGCCCAAGGAACCCTCAACTTCCTTAAGTTCCAGGAGCAGGTGGTTGAGAGTCTCCTGCTTGAGTTTGTGGGCTTTCCAGGGAGGGAGGGATCCTTTTTTTTCAGATTTTCAAATTTCACCTTTTCTGATTTGTTTTCTTAATTTTCCTAATTTCATTTCTTATGACTATGTCCTGCCACACAAAGCTGTTAATTCCCTTTACATTGCTGTATCATGGTATTAGCATGATATTTTTTTATTTGGAGGATCTCTAATGATTCAAACAAAAACACATTGCCCTACTTCTTCTGAGTACGGCGATACCACATGAGTGACACTTTTTTGCAGTCTGGGTGCGCAAAGGGGCCCAAATTCCAACGAGTACCTTTAGGTTTTACATGGCTGCTCACAATTTAGCCCCGCCCAAAATGCCAGAACAGTAAACACACCCCACAAATGACCCCATTTCGGAAAGTAGACACCCCAAGGTATTCACTGAGGGGCATAGTGAGTCCATGGGAGATTTTTTTTTTTTTTTTTGCTAGAAGTAAGCAGAAGTGGAAACTATTACTTTTTTTTTCCTCAGAAAGTGTCATTTTCCGCTAACTTGTGAAAAAAAATGAAATGATATATGAACTCACCATGCCCCTCCGCGAATACTTTGGGGTGTCTTCTTTCCAAAATGGTGTCATTTGGGGGGTATTTATACTATCCTGGCATTCTAGCACCTGAAGAAACATGACAGGTGCTCAGAAAGTCAGAGCTGCTTCAAAATGCGGAAATTCAATTTTTTGCACCATAGTTTGTAAACGCTATAACTTTTACCCAAACCAATAAATATACACTTATTGGATTTTTTTTTATCAAACACATGTAGAACAATAAATTTAGAGAAAAATTTATATAGAAATGTAGTTTTTTTTTAAATTTTACAACAGAAAGTGAAAAATGTCATTTTTTTGCAAAAATGTTTTAATATCAAAAAAAGTAAAAATGTCAGCAGCAATGAAATACCACCAAATCAAATCTCTATTAGTGAGAAGAAAAGGAGGTAAAATTCATTTGGGTGGTAAGTTGTATGACGGAGCAATAAACGGTGATAGTAGTGTAGTGCAGAATTGTAAAAAGTGGTCTGGTCATTAAGGGTGTTTAAGCTAGGGGGGCTGATGTGGTTAAAAAAGCCCAGAATCTCCTAAATAGATACATATGGACAGTGGCGTACACACAATCCATGGGGCCCCGGTGCGAAACTGATCCATGGGGCCCCCTCCCCATTGCCGCCCCCCACCCCTAACCTGCCTTCACCCCCTGTACGCTAAAAACATCCTATATTGTGCTCCAGGCAGTAATCCCTGTATAGTGTCCCCAAAAATAATAGAATTGCCCCTACAGTGCTTCCCCAATAGCAACGCCCCCCATGCTGCCTCCATATAGTAATTTCCCCACACTGCCCCCCATAGTAATTTGCCCCCACACACACACACAGTCATTTCCCCACACTGCCCCCATACACTAATTTCCCCACACAGTAGTTTCCCACACTGACCCCATATAGTAATGTCCCCCACACTGTAGTTTCCCCCACATTGCCCCATATAGTAATTTGCCCCCACATGTCCCCCCACACCGTAGTTTCCCCAACACTGCCCCCCCACCGTAGTTTCCCCCACACAGTAGTTTCCCCCACACTGCCCCCCACACAGTAGTTTCCCCCACATTGCCCCTCACACAGTAGTTTCCCCCACTCTGTAGTTTCCCTCACTCTGTAGTTTCTCCCACACTGCCCCTATAGTAATTTGCCCCCACACTTCCCCTCACACAGTAGTTTCCCACATTGCCCCCCACACTGTAGTTTCCCCACTCTGTAGTTTCCTTCACTCTGTAGTTCCCCCCACTGCCGTATAGTAATTTGCCCCCACAATCATTTGCCCCACAAAGTAATTCCTCCATTATCTCCATAATAATTTTTCCCCACATGTCCCCCAAAGTTGTCACATAAAAATTAATAAAAAAAGAGATAAAAAAAACCTAAAAGCTAAATACTTACCTGCGCTTGCTTGCAGAGAAGACGCTCACACTTCTCTGTGCTGCTGCGTCCCGGCCCCGGTCGTGCGTGATGACGTCATCGCGCACGCCTGTGCCGGGATTTCACTACCGCATAGGCCTCAGGCCTATTAGGCCTGAAGCCTATAGCGGTGAGCGGCGGCAGGGCAGGGAACTATGCGCTCCCTTGCCCCGCCGCAGTATGGTGTCAGCGCTCATTCTGGCACCCCAGTGAGGGCCCCGGTACAGCGCTACTGCAGGGGTCCACAGGCGGCCGGGCCCCCTGGAGTGCCGGGCCCGGTCGCAATTGCGACCGCTGCGACCCCTGTATGTACGCGCCTGATTATCTCCATAATAATTTTTCCCCCACATGTCCCCCAAAGTTGTCACATAAAAATTAATAAAAAAAGAGATAAAAAAAACCTAAAAGCTAAATACTTACCTGCGCTTGCTTGCAGAGAAGACGCTCACACTTCTCTGTGCTGCTGCGTCCCGGCCCCGGTCGTGCGTGATGACGTCATCGCGCACGCCTGTGCCGGGATTTCACTACCGCATAGGCCTCAGGCCTATTAGGCCTGAAGCCTATAGCGGTGAGCGGCGGCAGGGCAGGGAACTATGCGCTCCCTTGCCCCGCCGCAGTATGGTGTCAGCGCTCATTCTGGCACCCCAGTGAGGGCCCCGGTACAGCGCTACTGCAGGGGTCCACAGGCGGCCGGGCCCCCTGGAGTGCCGGGCCCGGTCGCAATTGCGACCGCTACGACCCCTGTATGTACGCGCCTGCATATGGAATAAAAAAACACCTAGATTAGCACATTCCCTATTGACTAGAGGAAGAGAGTAGGAGGTATAGGTTTGACATCCTTGAGAGATTTCCATAGAGCTATAGGGCTATCCTTCCTGAAGGAAAAGTGGTTAGACGATCACCAGAAACTATGGGTACAAATAGAAAAATACTCTTTAAGCAAATGTACTCTAAGAGATATATCGCTTGGAAATATTTGGAGGAGAGACATTCCGAATAACACTCTGCTCACGACCTAACATGCCATTGCTCTCTGGACTAAACTGCACTCCTCAATTGGAAAAACAGCCACTCTTCCAACACGACTTATAACTATGTCAACATTAGAAATGGCTATAGGGGATATGGCACCAAGCGGAGATTAGAAATACTACACAATTGGTAGAGGGTAACTCAATGAAATCCTTTGAACAAATCCAAACAGCTTTCCAAATTCCACATAGGGAATTCTACAACTATTTAAGAGTACAACACTATTTAAATCCACTACTTCTCTCCTCTCTTAGATTTAATTCGGACCTATCAGACTGTTCCAGACATCAGCACTCTCCACCAAAAACACAAAATTCATATGACATCCTAGATGACAAAAACTCCTTTGTCAAAACCTCTCCCATTTTTTTTTCTTTAATATAATTTTTTTTTTAAGCATCACAAAACATACAGTCCATAAAAGGACATCAATACAAAATCAAGCCCATCCACCCCACAATACCCCCGCCCCCCCCCCCCCAAAAGGGGAGAGAAGAAAAATAATAATAATAATAATTTGCGTCCCTTAATCGTCCCAATCCTTCCAAATAATACTCCACTTAGTATAAGAGCCTCTTTGTCTGTACAGCACCTTCTCATAGCTTTTCACCTTCTTGACTAAGCATAGCCAATTGTTGCACTCTGGAGCAGAGGGGGAACACCATTCTCTAGCTATGAGAAGCCTAGCCAAAAACATCACTTTCATCAACAATTGACGCTTCGGGGGCTGACAGTTAACTTCCAATAAATCACCAAGAACCCATATCTTTGGGGATAGAGGAATATCCACACTAAGCCTCTGAACCAGAACTAATTGAACCATTCTCCAATACTTGTTCACTATCGGAAAATCCCAGAACAGATGAAGATGATCTGCCCAGGGGTCCCCGCATCGAAGGCAGTCGGAGGAAGTTCTAAATCCTCTCCTATGGAGCCATAAAGGTGTAAAATATATTTTGTGTATAATATTGAACTGAACAACAGTGTGATTGAAATTGTGAGAAATCAATATTAACCCCTTAAGGACTCAGCCCTATTTCACCCTAAGGACTTGGCCATTTTTTGCAAATCTGACCACTGTCACTTTATGTGGTGATAACTTTAAAACGCTTTAATTAACCAGGCCATTTTGAGATTGTTTTTTCGTCACATATTGTACTTCATGACACTGGTAAAATTAAGTCGAAAATTTTTATTTTTATTTATAAAAAAATATCAAATTTACCAAAAATTTGGAAAAATTAGCAATTTTCCAAGTTTCAATTTCTCTACTTCTAAAATACATAGTAATACCGCCCAAAAAAGTTATTGATTTACATTCCCCATATGTCTACTTCATGTATCGATCATTTTGGGAATGCCATTTTATTTTTGGGGACGTTACAAGGCTTAGAAGTTTAGAAGCAAATCTTGAAATATTTCAGAAATTTTCAAAAACCCACTTTTTAGGGACCAGTTCAGGTCTGAAGTCACTTTGTGAGGCTTACATAATAGAAACCATCCAAAAACGACCCCATTCTAGAAACTAAACCCCTCAAGGTATTCAAAACTGATTTTACAAACGTCATTAACCCTTTAGGTTTTCCACAAGAGTTAATGGCAAATGGAGATAAAATTTCAGAATTTAGATTTTTTGGAAAATTTTCCGTTTGAATCCATTTTTTCCAGTAACAAAGCAAGGGTTAACAGCCAAACAAAACTCAATTTTTATTGCCCCGATTCTGTAGTTTTCAGAAACACCCCATATGTGGGCGTAAACTGCTGTATGGCCAAACGGCAGGGCACAGAAGTAAGGGAACGCCATATGGTTTTTGGAAGGCGGATTTTGCTGGACTGGATTTTTGACACCATGTCCCATTTGAAGCACCCAGATGCACCCCTAGAGTAGAATCTCCAAAAAAGTGACTCCATCTAAGAAAGTACACCCCTCAAGGTATTCAAAACTGATTTTACAAACTTTGTTAACCCTTTAGGTGTTCCACAAGAGTTATTGGCAAATGGTTATTGTAAATTTCGGAATTTCTATTTTTTGTTACCTTGCCTCAAAAAAAAGTGTAATATAGAGCAACCAAAAATCATATTTACCCTAAAATAATACAAACAAAACTGCCAACTTATTCCGTACTTTCCAAAATGGGGTCACTTTTTTGGAGTTTCTACTGTAGGGGTGCATCAGGGGGGCTTCAAATGGGACATGGTGTCAAATAACCAATCCAGCAAAATTTGCCTTCCAAAAACCATATGGCGTTCCCTTCCTTCTACGCCCTGCCGTTTGGCCATACAGCAGTTTATGACCACATATGGGGTGTTTCTGCAAACTAGAGAATCGGGGCAATATATATTGAGTTTTGTTTGGCTGTTAATTGTTGATTAAAATGGAAAATTTGCAAAAAAATAGCTATTTTCGGACCGTTTTTATTTTTTGTTATTTACATCGTTGAACTGACAGGTTAGATTGTGTGCTATTTCTATAGAGCAGGTTGCTACGGACGCGGCAATACCAAATATGGCTACTTTTTGGGGGGTTTGTTTCAGTTTTACATAATACAGCATTTTTGAAAAGCCACATATGGCTTCACATTCTGAAAGCCATATATTTTTTTTATTTTTTGGGCGACTGTCTTATGTAGGGGCTCATTTTTTGCGGGATGAGATGGCGGTTTGATTGGAACTATCTTGGGGTGCATATGACATTTTGGTCGCCTGCTATTACACTTTTTGTGATGTAAGGTGACAAAAATGGCTCTTGACACCGTATTTTTTTTTTTTTTTGTTGTTGTGTTCACCTGAGGGGTTCGGTGATGTGTTATTTTTATAGAGCAGGTTGCGACGGACGTGCCGATACCAAATATGTATACTTTTTATTTATTTATTTAAGTTTTACACAATATTATCATTTTTTAAAACAAAACAAATCATGATTTAGTGTCTCCATAATCTGAGAGCCCTATTTTTTTAACAGTATTTACCTGAGGGGTTAGATAATGTGATATTTTTATAGAGCAGGTTTTTACGGACGCGGCGATACATAATATGTACCGTATTTTTCGCCATATAAGACGCACTTTTTTCCCCCCAAAAGTGGGGGGGAAATGGCAGTGCGTCTTATATGGCGAATACTACCATTTTCCTATAGCTGAAGCCGATACATCGCACAGCCTGCGATGTATCAGCATGGAAGGAGGAGGGGGCGGAGCCTGGCAACACGCGGCGGGCGGCCCGCCGCTCACAGCGTGACTGCTTGTATAACATTTAAAATCTTTAATTATGTCCCCTTATTTCCTAAAAGCCTAGGACAGTAGCGCTCTGCTAACCTGCTATAACGATCCTCTAGCAGGCAGAGCGGTGCGGCAGCAGGCTGGTGTGTAACGTCCTCACTGACGTCATCTGCCTGCTCCTCCTGCTTCATTCATAAAGTGAAAGGAGCAGGCAGATGACGTCAGTGAGGACGTTACACACCAGCCTGCCGCCGCACCGCTCTGCCTGCTAGAGGATCGTTATAGCAGGTTAGCAGAGCGCTACTGTCCTAGGCTTTTAGGAAATAAGGGGACATAATTAAAGATTTTAAATGTTATACAAGCAGTCACGCTGTTAGCGGCGGGCCGCCCGCCATGTGCTGCCAGGCTCCGCCCTAAGCAGCCATGGGCCAGATGTTTTAGAAAAGGGGCACCTGTGGATGACACTGTATTGGGTGATCTGTGGATGACACATATAGCATAAGATGCTATATATGTGTCATCCACAGATCCAATCCATTACAGTGTCATTCATAAATGCCCCCATCACAGTGCTATCCACAGATCCCCCATCACAGTGCTATCCACAGATCCCCCCATCACAGTGCTATCCACAGATCCCCCCATCACAGTGCTATCCACAGATCGCCCCCATCACAGTGCTATCCACAGATCCCCCATCACAGTGCTATCCACAGATCCCCCATCACAGTGCTATCCACAGATCCCCCATCACAGTGCTATCCACATCTCCCCCACATAACAGTGCCATCCACAGATCCCCCCCATAATACTGTCATGCACAGACCACCATTACTTCAAAAGCACACCTTTTGGTTAAAAATATTTTTTTCTTATTTTTCTCCTCAAAAACCCAGGTGCGTCTTATAGGCCGGTGCGTCTTATAGGGCGAAAAATACGGTATACTTTTTATTTATTTATTTTACTTTAACACAATAATAGCATTTTAGAAAAAAAAAATTATGTTTTAGTGTCTCCATAGTCTGAGAGCCATATTTTTTTATTTTTTTGGGCGATTGTCCTATATAAGGACTCATTTTTTGCAGGATGAGATGGCGGTTTTATTGGTACTATTTTGGGAGGCATACGCCTTTTTGATCACTTGGTATTACACTTTTTGTGATGCAAGGTGACAAAAAATGGCTTTTTTACACAATTTTTTTGTGATTTTTTTTACGGTATTTGCGTGAGGGGTTAGGTCACGTGATATTTTTATAGAGGAGATTTTTACGGACGCGGCGATACCTAATATGTGTAGTTTATTTGTTTTTTTTTAATTTTTATTCAGTGATATGTATTTTTCAGATTTTTACTTTTATTTTCACTTTTTTGACATTTTTTTGACCCAGACCCACTTGGTTCTTGTAGATCCAGTGGATCTGGTGTCTATATAATACAGAACAGTACACTATATAGTGTACTGCACTGTATTTTTTTACTTTGCACAGTCTGGTCAGACTTCTGCCTTTAGCAAAGGTATGGAAGCCCCCCGATGGGAGAGGGAGGGAGCTCCCTCCATGTTAACACCTTCTATACCGCGGTCCGTATGGACCGCGGTATAGAAGGGTTAAACTGCTGACATCTGCAGCACAGATGTCAGCAGTTTATAGCAGGGGTCAGCAATGTGCTGACCCCTGCTATACCCACTAGACACCAGGGAAATGCATTGAAAGGAGGCGGGCGGGGATCGCGCCGCCCACCCGCCAGCACCGCCACAGTCCCCCTGCACCGCCCAGGGGGACACTAAGATGGCGGGGTGCAGGGGGGTTAAAATTTACAATTAGGGGCAGATTTTAGTCTCTGATCCCGCGGTCACAGACCGCGGGATCAGAGACTACACATGCGCAACAAACCGCAGGTCTGAATTGACCTGCGGTTTGTTGCGATCGCCGACACGGGGGGGTCACAGGACCCCCCTCGGCATTGTCACAGGATGCCTGCTGAATGATTTCAGCAGGCATCCTGTTCCGATCACCGCCACGTGCGCAGCGGTGATCGGAACTTCTCAGGGCGTACATGTACGCCCTGAGTCCTTAAGTACCAGGACGCTGGGGCGTACATGTACGCCCTGCGTCCTTAAGAGGTCAAACCATCACCTATCTTCTCCCAATCTGGGGAACCCACCTCAGACAATAAAACAGACCAGGATCTCTGTCCTGGAGAGAGACAATCCATAAAAATTTTTTTCACCAAGTGCCTATAACAATGTGAAAGTTTAACTTTCATACATCCTTTCTTACTAATCAAATGTGCAAAAATTCAGGAGTGTCTACATTAAATGAATGACTATCAGCTCTAAGAAGTGCCGACCTCAATTGGAAGTAGGCATACCAAGCCACCTCACCTACATTTAACTTTTGTTTTAGCTCCATATGCGACAGGATCTGACCATTTCTAACCACCTGATGTATATATTGAATATTTTTCATCCTCCAGTATTGCCTGCAGTTAGAGTCATCTAAGTTCAGAAGTTTTTGGTTATGCCATAGTGGGGTACAGATTAGTAATGCCTCAACTTTAAACCAACCTTTTATAACCAACCAAGCTTTAATAGCCATCTTGCAGAAGGGTTTATACCCAGTCTGTGTATTAAGTAAATAATCGGACTCTAGTACTGTAAAAAAGTCAGAAAAACCCGAGTCCTTTACCAATTTTCTACAGAGATGGCTATTTTCCCAGTCATTCAAAAAACTGAGTTGGGAGGCCATATAGTAACCCCTAAAGTAGGGGAGTTTAAGACCTCCCCGATTGTAGGGCATAGAAAAATATAGCGCCTTTAATCTCACACGCTTTCTCCCCCATAGCAAATCGTTGATCATCCGCTCTATCAACCTAAAGTACTTATCTTCAATCCATACAGGCGAATTGCGAAGAACGTACAGAACCTGGGGAAGCACTACCATTTTTATTAATGAAATTCTATCTGCTCTTGCGGGCAGAATTTTTTGCCATACCTTAATTTTAGATCTCACTTTTAACAATAAGGGAAGCAGATTAAATTGTAGGTAATCTTGAATTTTGGCAGTAACTATTATCCCCAGGTATTTTATTGAGTCAGAAATCATTAACCGATTAATAAAAGAATTTTCCCTCGATCCTCACAATTCATCTACAGGGAGAAGAGCAGTTTTCTCCCAGTTAACCTCAAGTCCGGAAGAGGCAGAAAACAGATTAACCAATTCCATTATTCGAGGGAGTGTAGTTTCTGTTTGCTGGATAAAAAACAAGATATCATCTGCATACAGGGATATACGGTCCTGTTTCCCCATTACACCAAAATCGACCACTTTCAAGTCCTGCCTAATACTAGCTGCAAGGGGTTCAATATAGATATTAAATAAAAGAGGGGAAAGGGGACACCCTTGGCTGTGTACCTCTTCCCAGTACAAAGCTCTCTGTCAATATGTCATTAATCCTGATCCTAGCTACTGGGCATTTGTATAACAACTGCACCATCGCCGTAAACTTAGGGCCAAAGCCCATCCTCTTCATCACCTCCCAGAGGAACCCCCACTCGACTCTGTCAAACGCCTTAGTGGCATCCAATGACAGAATAGAGAGGGCGCCCCTCCCGGGAGATTGAATGTTAGTGTAGAACCTGTGCAGATTATGGTGGGTGCCCCTTTTTGGCATAAAGCCATTTTGATCTGGATGGATAACGGAGGACATAACCCCAGAGAGCCTCCTAGCCAGAATTTTTGATAGTATCTTAATATCCGAATTTAATAAAGAAATAGGTCTGTATGAACTCAAATCAAGCGGATCTTTATCTTTTTTAGGAATTAGGACTATCAAAGCTTCCATCATGGACTGTGGTAGGCCCCCTCCCTGTAGGGCTTCAGAGAACACCTCCAGTAGATGAGGGAGAATAACATCCCTATACTTGCGATAAAATTCATATGGAAGACCATCTAACCCTGGAGATGAGTTCCCAGAAATAGAGTCCAAGGCCTCCTGGATCTCCAAAAGAGACAGTTCTCTTTCCAAAAATTTTTTGGGCTTCCGTTATCATTGGAAGAGGGATTTTCTCCAGGAACTGCCTCGCCAAGTCAGATGGTAAACCAGGAGAAGCTCTATAAATCTGAGAGAAATATTGCAAAAAAGTATCTCTGATTTCCTCTGGGTCTGATATAATTACTCCATCTAAATTACAGATCGAAGTAATAACTTTCTTTTTCTTATCCTGTTGTGTAATTATTCTGGCTAGGAGCTTACCAGGACGTCCGGACTTACAAAGTCCTCCAGAAAGCAACTAGCCTTCTGCATCTCTTCTTTATTATCTTCACTAGGTTGAGCAATAAAACGCCCAGTTGTGGATGCCACGATCTTAACCAATTCCTCCTCTTTTTTCCTAAATGTTCTCCTCACAGCCGCAATATCACTTATAAGAACCCCCCTCAAAAATGCTTTCAAGGCGTCCCAAACTGAATGGATTCTAGCAGAGGGGAGATTCACTTCCCAAAAGGAGGATACATGTGATTTAATGGACTGATAATTATCCATAATGGTAAGCCAGTATGGATTCAGCCTAAAGCCTAGGCCGCTATTATCTTTATCCTCCCCAATGCAAACCTCAATAGAAACGGGTGAGTGATCTGAAACTGTTCTTACTCCATAACGTATCCTCCTAATGTTATTTAAATTTCTCTCATTAGTAAACGCTAAATCAATCCTAGACATTGCTCTACCCCCTCTGCTAACACACGAGTAAACTCTCTTTCCTCCGCCAAGATATTCCCATATATCCACCAAACCAACCTCCGAACAGAACTGAGGCAATGGAGAACTGCGGATATTCCTTCCCAATTCTGCATCTAGAGACAGTCTGTCCTTTTCAGGATCCATAACAGCATTAAAGTCTCCCATCAGCACTAACCGACATTCTGGTCTCTTTTCCAAAAAGCGCAATAGTTGGGTAAGTGGATACACAGAAAATGGCGGAGGTATATAAAAGAAAGCGAGAGTGTAGCTATGACCATAAAGCCTACCATACAAAAAAATAAATCTACCCTGGTCATCTATATAAGATTCTAATAGGGAAAAATCTATAGAATTATGAATCAGGACCGATACTCCCCTAGAGGCACTACTAAAGTTTGAGTGGTAGGATTGGGAATGCCATCCTGTCATCAAGCGGGTCACAGACTCATCAGTAAGATGGGTTTCCACTATGCAAATGATTGCAGGAAGATATCTCTTTAATGCATCCATAATAGCTTGCCTCTTAACCCTTTCCCCCAAACCTCTAACATTCCAAGAGACAATTCTAACGATTTTACCAGACATCAATTATAAACGAGAAAAAAGAGAAAAAAAAAAAAAAAAACCAACACCCCTTCCCTGCAAGGCAGTACCCATCCCCTCTCCCCCCCTCTGTTGGTCCGCCCGATCTAGTCGGCAAACCTCTATCTTCCGGCCGTTCTCCCCCCCCGCTCATCCTATCCTCCAGCCCCCCCGCTAATTTACCGTATTTTTCGCCCTATAAGACGCACCGGCCTATAAGACGCACCTGGGTTTTTGAGGAGAAAAATAAGAAAAAAAATATTTTTAACCAAAAGGTGTGCTTTTGAAGTAATGGTGGTCTGTGCATGACAGTATTATGGGGGGGATCTGTGGATGGCACTGTTATGTGGGGGAGATGTGGATGGCACTGTGATGGGGGGATCTGTGGATAGCACTGTGATGGGGGATCTGTGGATAGCACTGTGATGGGGGATCTGTGGATAGCACTGTGATGGGGAGGATCTGTGGATAGCACTGTGATGGGGGCATTTATGAATGACACTGTAATGGATTGATCTGTGGATGACACATATATAGCATCTTATGCTATATGTGTCATCCACAGATCACCCCAATTACAGTGTCATCCACAGGTGCCCCCTTTCTAAAACATCTGGCCCATGGCTGCTTAGGGGCGGAGCCTGGCAACACATGGCGGGCGGCTCGCCGCTAACAGCGTGACTGCTTGTATAACATTTAAAATCTTTAATTATGTCCCCTTATTTCCTAAAAGCCTAGGACAGTAGCGCTCTGCTAACCTGCTATAACGATCCTCTAGCAGGCAGAGCGGTGCGGCGGCAGGCTGGTGTGTAACGCCCTCACTGACGCCATCTGCCTGCTCCTTTCACTTTATGAATGAAGCAGGAGGAGCAGGCAGATGACGCCAGTGAGGACGTTACACACCAGCCTGCCGCCGCACCGCTCTGCCTGCTAGAGGATCGTTATAGCAGGTTAGCAGAGCGCTACTGTCCTGGGCTTTTAGGAAATAAGGGGACATAATTAAAGATTTTAAATGTTATACAAGCAGTCACGCTGTGAGCGGCGGGCCGCCCGCCGCGTGTTGCCAGGCTCCGCCCCCTCCTCCTTCCATGCTGATACATCGCAGGCTGTGCGATGTATCGGCTTCAGCTATAGGAAAATGGTAGTATTCGCCATATAAGACGCACTGCCATTTTCCCCCCACTTTTGGGGGAAAAAAAGTGCGTCTTATATGGCGAAAAATACGGTATTTCAATTCATTTCCTTTCGAGAAGGTATTTCATATGCCCAGTTGTTCCATCCAGTCCAGCACTTGTTGCGGTTTTTCAAAGAATTGGGAAGTCCCGTTATAAATCACTCTCAATTTCGCTGGATACTGTAGAGAATATTTAATATCCTTAGATGCCAAACGTTTCTTTATCTCAGTAAGGCTACATGCACACGACCGTTGCCTGCCTCCGCGTCCGCTCCTCCTGCAAATTTTGCGTCCGTCAAAAAAAACGGATGACGGACCGTTTTTTTTTTACAGATCCGATTTTTATGGCAGATCCATTGTAAAAATGCCTATCCTTGTCCGCAAACGTGAAAAAAATAGGACATGCACTATTTTTTTGACGGAATGAAAACACGGATCACGGATGCGGAACAAAAACGGTTGACCATCCGCATTTTTTGACGGACCCATCGAAATGAATGGGGAAGCATCCTATCCGTGAAAAATACCGGAACGGACGCGGAAACAAACAACGGTCGTGTGCATGGGGCCTAAAACTTCTTCTTTTCTCTTGAGTCTGCCGAGCAAAATCAGGGAAGAATAACAATTTTGTATCCTGATAGTCAATAGGTGAGCATTATCTAGCTCTTCTCAGTATCATGTCTCTATCCATCGACAATAACAGCTTTATTAAGATTACTCACGGCGGCCTCCCTGGGATGGGTTTCCCCCCTGGGATCCGGTGGGCTCTTTCTATTTGAAACATAGACGAAAAATATTCACTGCCCAGATTTTCCACAATCAAATCTTTAAGTTGCTCCACTAACTGCCGACCTTCAACTCCTTCTGGAAATCCAACTATACGGATGTTATAGCGCCTAGATCTGTTTTCCAGATCCTCCAGCTTATTTTGTAAAGAGGAGTTTTCTGAAGCCAGGAGCGCCATCTTAGTTTTTAACATGACAGTATCTGTTTGCAGGGAGTCAACTATTTTTTCCACGTTAAGAACTCAATCGCGGATTTTAGCCAGCTCGTCTCTTATTAAAGATATATCACTTTGCATAGACCCCAACTGGACAGACATCCCCTGCATTAGAATACCGTTATCTTTGACAGCACACAGGATTTTTCCCAGAGCTAAGGGGTCATGTTCGATCTCTGTTGGCGCCAGCAGACTTTCCTCCCCTCCTTCCTGGCCCACCTCTAAGGACTCGTCCTCCGACAGTTCTTCAGCTTGAGGGATTTTAACAGTTTTCTTGGGGTTAACATGCAATTTCCCTTTAGGTAGTTCCTTTTCACTTAGAGAGGGAGATTTCAAATACTTATCGATTTTGCTCTCTAAGGTCTTGGACCCCGGCTTAATTCCAGAAGAGTCAATTGAGCGCCGCTTGGGGGCCATTTCTGTTTAAAGCCTCTTTTTTTATGTTAATATATTTGTTTTTATATTCGTTTTTTATTTTTTTTTTACTCCTTTCTTCCCCCTTTACCTCTCTACCTCCCTCTATTTTTCCTTAAAGCTCCTCCTTTTACTTCCTAAAAGAGCTTTTTTTTGGGGGGGGGATTTTTTAGGGATTTTTTTTTCCTTTTTTTTTTTAAGGATTCCCCCCCCCCCCTTTTCTTCTTTTTCACTTTTACTTTGCTGATTAGACTTTTAATTATTATTATCTCCCCCCCTTGTCCTTATACTTCAATGTTCAGATAAACAATGTCCAAATAGACAACTCCTGTGGAGCGCCACACAGAGCACAGGGCACCCAGGTAAGTGCAAGCAGAAACAAAACCAGCACACACAGTCTTTAGATTTAGGTTTTCTCACGTGTCAGATGGATACCCAGCCACAGAGGTCCTCACTTGACAAGCACGATTCCGGACAGGAGCAGACAAGGGCAGGCGGAGACAACCAGCCCGGCTGGGGAGAACGGCAGATCCAGCCAGGGAGCAACACAGAGGAACAGAGAAGGCGGAAGAAAGGACCGGGGGAGACCCAAACGAAGCCACGGCGGGTGAAGGGAGACGCCGGACTACACACGAGGGGGAGAAGGAGAGACGGAGGCCAAGAGCAGCAAGCGGAGGTCAGGAGGCAGGAGGCGGGAGCAGTCCAAGAACGCCGTCAGTTTCAGGGAGGCAGACTTTCGGGTCAAACTTCGCGCCCCAGGCGCTGCACGGGAGACATGGAGGGAGGGAGGGAGAGCGGGGGAGGAGAGCGCAACGTGAACATTCACGTCATCACGCCGCCTAGGTCCAAAACCTATATTGTAGGGGGCTGTTTGAGCAGGTGATGTCTACATGGGATTGCATGTTAGAGGCGGCTGGGGAGGGGGGATATTATTTACATGGGGCTGTATGTTGAAGGCGGTTGAGAAGGGGGTTATGTTATTGACATAGGACTGTATATTGGAGGGGGCTGAGGTAGGGGTGATGTTATTTACATGGGACTGTATATTGGAGGGGGCTGAAGGGAGGGGAGTGATGTTATTTACATGGGACTGTATATTAAAGGGCTGAAGGGACAGAAGTGATGTTATTTACATGGTACTGTATTTTGGAGGGGGCTGCAGATAGTGAGGGATGTTAGTTACTTGGGACCGTATATGGTAGGGGGCTGGAGAGATGGTGTGATGTTATTTACATGAGACTCCATGTTGAAGGTGGCTGGGGGAGGGACATATGTTATTTACATGGGACTGGATGTTGAGGGGGTGATGTTGTTTACATGGGATTGCATGTTAGAGGCGGCTGTGGAGGGGGGTATTATTTACATGGGATTGTATGTTGAAGGCGGTTGGGGAGGAGGTGATGTTATTTACATGGGACTGTATATTGGAGGGGGCTTAGGGAGGGGGTGATGTTATTTACATGGGACTGTATGTTGGAGAGGCTGAAGGGAGGGAAGTGATATTATTTACAATGGACTGTATTTTAGAGGGGGCTGTGGATAGGGATGTTATTTACATGGGACTGTATATTGGAGGGGGCTGGAGAGATGGTGTGATGTTATTTACATGGGGCTCTACAGAGGAGGGAAATAGAGTTATTTACAGATGGGACAGTATATTGGAGGGCAGAAGGGGGGGAGTAATGTTATTTACATGGGACTGTATTTTGAAGGGGCAGGATAGATGGTGTAATGTTATTAAATGGGACTGTATGGTGGAGGAAGGAATATAACTACAGGGGGTACTGCAAGGGGCAATATAAAGACTGAGGGCACTTCAGGGCAAGCATTATAACAGTAGGTGGCAGAATAAATACTGGGGCACTTCAGGGCGAGCTTTATAATAGTAGGGGGCAGAATAAATACTGGGGGCACTGTAGGAGCATTATAAATACTGAGGGCACTTCAGGACGAGCATTATAACAGTAGGGGCAGTATAAATATTGGGGGACTGTAGGGGCATTTTAAATCCAGGGGACATTAGGAGTTCTTATAACTACTGGGAACTCGATTGGAGGGACTTATAGATCCACCTTATTTCTACTAAGAGCACTATTAGTTACATGGGGGCTCTGTGAGGGCTGGACTGGAGGGTTCTTCTAACAATGGAGGCGCTCTTGGGGAGCATTATCACTGTTGGGTCCAGTAGGGGGCAGTATTACTAACAAGGGCATCCTAGAAAGAAATTACTATTGGTGGGATTTTGAGGAGCAATATTATTATGGGTAGTATAAAAAACAGCTATTTCCTGGCCGCAGAGAGCCTGTACAGTGGTGGAGAACACTGTGCCTTGCAGAAACACGCATAGGGAGTCTGGTGTGGTAGTGAAACAATACTGTGAGTCAGTATGACACGCAGCTGACAGGCGTGGCTCTTAGAATCACTTCATTTATTTGGGCAGTTATGGGGCCAAAACTGACCAAATAACTCAAGTGAACTCAGCCTTACAGGTCAATGTTAGCGCCAGGTATAAAGAACAGCGCACTCCTTTTACACCATCGTCAGTTGATTCCATCCACATAGATCTCTACAGAACCTGTTCTATTAAATGCTTATACAAGTAGAGCCCCCCTGACAGAGTGAAAATGGTGTCAGCAGTAAGTTTGTGTTGAAGTCACTGATTATTTTGCCCTTCCTCTAAACCGTCAGAACGATAACCCCCAAAAAACTGATCCTGTCTGTTGAACATCCACCTTCACTCAGTCAGCATTTGGTCAGTAATCCATCAGTATTGCAAAAGCCCCCCCCAAAAAACCAGCAGTCATGGCAGTGGAACGTGAGCGCAGAGGGCACACATAGGCAGTGGCCAACTGACTACATAGGATGTCTTGATAGTAGTTCAGTTTGTCCTCCCTCTCAGCAGGTGTGAAAAAAGCCTCTATTTTGGACCAGTAGCGAGGGTCTAACATGGTGGACAGCCAGTAGTCATCCCTCTGCCAAATGTGACAATTCGCCTGTCATTATGCAAGCAAGTGAGCATGCGTTGGGCCATTTGCGCAAGTGACTCGGAGGGACTCCCTGCCTCTATTTCCACCGCATACTACCACGGTGTGTCTGGGTCCTCTGCCTCGTCTTCCTCATCACCCTGTAGCTCGTCTGGCTGCTCCTGCTCCTACTGTCACCTGTGGAATGACGTTGTTCATCTCATAGTCCTGATGACTGACAAATAAAGTGGCCTCCTCAAAGGGCCCAAGCAAACGGCAGGTGTCACGCATGAGCTGCCACTGGCTAACATCGAAGTTACACCTCTGTCCGCCCATATCATCAAGAAATCTTTTATTGCCTTTCTTTGTTCATATAATTGGTCCAACATATGGAAGGCGGAATTCCAATGGGTGAAAATGTCACATATCAGCCTATGTTGGGGGCTGCCGTTCTGCCGCTGCAGCTCAAGCAGGGTGTGTTTTGTGGTGTACAAGTAGCTGAAGTGCATGCAAAGTTTCCATTTTCAGGATGTTTTGCAGATGAAGACTTCAGAAACCGCTTTACAACCCGATTGAACATATGCGCCATGCAGGGCACATGGCTCTGCCCTCCTTGACGCAGACAACACCATGTTCTTCCCAATGTCGGTCACCATGGTTCCGATTTTGAGTGATCGAGGAGAAAGTCAGGATTTGATTTCTTGATGAATGACACGGAGCAGTTCCTCCCCTGTGTGACTCCATTCGCCTAGTCAAACTAGGTGCAGAAAAACATGACACCGCTGTGCCCTGCACATGTGGTATGCTGGAGAAGCACTGTGAATTGTCCTTGCAGTGGAGGCAGAGTACACGGTGGAGGATGAGGAGGCAGAGGCCGACATTGTCGCAGGACCAGCGGCGTCACCTGGCCAAAATGCTGGTGTGGCTGGGCAGGAACCACTTTTACCCAGTGGGTCTTAAAGGACATATATTGCCCATGACCATAGTTACAGCTCCACACGTCCGCGCTGCCGTGCACTTTGGCAGACACCGACAGGCTCAAGGACTGGCCCACCTTCTGTTCTACATATGTGTGCAGGGCTGGTACTGCCTTTTTGGCAGAAATGATAGCTTGGGACTCTCCACCTCTGCTCGGCACAAGCCATCAGTTCTCTGAAAGAAACAGAGTCCACCACTTGGAAAGGGAGGGACTGCAGCACCAGAAACTTGGCAAGGAGCACGTTCAGCTTCTGCGCCATTGGATGAGTGCACGCATACTGTTGTCTCTTGGCAATCGCTTCGGTGATCGATTGCTTATGGAATGACTGACGAGGAGTAGGAAGACGAGGAGCAGGAGCATCAGGACCAGCTGCTAATGGGAAGGACAGACAAGCTCCCTTCAGCTGAAGTGGTGGAGCCTTGACTGCATGAAATTGGGTGATGCAACAGTTGCTATGGCAGGCTGGACCACCACATCAGAGCCACGGTTCTCCCAGGCCACTTTATGGTGACACTGCATGTGTTGACGCGGGGCCTTGGTGCCAACATTGGCAGCCTGGCCACGCTTCACCTTCTGACCACAAATTTGGCAAATGGCCATGTTCACCTCATCCAGTGGCTTAACAAAAAATTGCGACACCCCCGAGTATGGCATTTTTCCCCCAACACTCCGCTCTGACTGCTTGCTATCACTGCTTCTGTGAACCCCTGCACCGCTACTTTCCGGGCAGGTAGGTTCCTGCGAAGCGGGTGCTCTACCCCGGGCATGTTAGGCTCCCGACCTCCCACTGCTGCCACTCTGCTGACTCAGGACCACACTACCACCTTGCTGTCTCAGCCACTGCTTCATGCGCAAACTGCCACCCTCTTCTCCTGATGATAATGATGAAGCCCCATTTTTCACCCAGCTCCCAAGTGCGTCGGCTACATCATCATCATCATCCGCTACTGTCTGCATGTTATTGTTGTCCCCCTCAATGGTCTCAGGGCCAGAAGCCTGACCTTTCGCAACACCTGCTCCCACGTGACTCTCATCATCACTACATGCCCGCCTACCGGAGGAAGCGGCGATGTCTCGTCCAGATCTTGGCTGGGCAGTAGCTGCTGACTGTCCTCTAGTAGCTCGTCCTCACTGAAAAGTGGAGCTGAACCTATGGCATATAATACTTCTCGCGCTGAGGGAACAGAAAATGACAGAGGCAGGTTCAGGACAGGTGGGGGCACAGGGCCTGCTCCTGGGCCATGCCAACTAAGCATCGTGTCAGAGGAACCCACCGACTCTTAGCTGGGTGTGTCTAATGTCACTTGCAACGAAATCGAACACAGAGTTAACCATTCAAGCACCACTGGGTTGCTGGTCAAGACACGACCGCTAGATGACACTGCTCAGGCCTCTCGCTGCGACTCCTGCTGCCACCCCACCTTCTTCTGCTGCTACTTCTGCCTGCGATAGAAACATTTTGGCCACTGCCTATTCCCTTTGAAGGGCCCTTCACCTGTCTGACATAGTGTATAATAAACAACTTAAATTAAAAATAAAATAATACAACCCAAAAAAGGAAGGTACAATGTAACTTCACCGCAGAACAGCGATTATGGTGTATTCTTTTTCCTTTTAATACACCCCCAAAAAAATATAACAATCACAATTCACCGCAGAACGACTAATAGGAGGAACATATATTTCCTATTAATACACCCCATAAATGGCTGTAGTACAATGTAACTTCACCACTGAAAGGGAATTATAACATATATTTTTTCCTCTTTTTTTCCTATTAATACACCCGTCCCCCAAAATTAAATTTCTAAATTCACCGCTGAACGGCTACTAGGACGGATGTATATTTCCTATTAATACACCCCGTAAATGGCTGTAGTACAATGTAACTTCACCACTGAAAGACAATTATAACATATATTGTTTCCTTTATTTTTTCCCTATCAATACACCCCCCCCCCAAAAAAAAAAGAAAAAAAATGCACTGCTGAACGGCTACTAAGACGTATGTATATTTCCTTTTAATACACCCCGTACAATATAACTTCACCGCAGAATGGCAATTGAGACGTATTATTTTTCCTATTACTAAACCCCCCCCCCCCCAAAAAAAAAGTATAACAATCAAAATTCACAGCAGAACGGCTAATAGGACGTACGTATCTTTCCTATTAATACAACCCGTAAATGGAGCTAGAACAGTGTGCATAAACATAGTGCATAAACATTAGTAGGAACAGTCTATATTAAATGGCACTGGCACTGACTGGTGGATGAGACTGGTGGCTGGGACTGCTGGCACTGACTGCTGGCTGTGGCTAAGACTGCTGGCTGCGACTTCTGGCACTTAGTGCTGCTGGCTGTGCCTGAGACTGCTGGGTGTGGCTGGGACTGCTGGCACTTAGTGCTGGCTTTGGCTAAGATTGGGGCTGCTGGTTGAGACTGCTGGCACTAAGTGCTGGCAGGCAGTGGCTAAGACTGCGGCTGCTGGCTGAGACTGCGTGCACTGAGTGCTGGTTGTGGCTGAGACTGCTTGTACGGCTGAGACTGCTGGCACTGACTGATGGCTGTGGCTGAGACTGCTGGCACTGACTGGTGGCTGAGACTGGTGGCTGTGGCTGATGGCCGAGAATGTTGGCTATGGCTGAGACTGCTGGCACTGACTTCTGGCTGTGGCCGAAAGTGCTGGCTGCGGCTGGTGGCTGAGAATGCTGGCACTGACTGGTGGCTGTAGCTGAGACTGCTGGTTGCAGCTGGTGGCTGAGACTGCTTGCACTGACTGATGCCTGTGGCTCTGACTGGTGTGTGTCGCTGAGACTGGTGGCTGTGGCCGAGACTGCTAGCACTGAGTGCTGGCTGTATCTGAGAATGCTGGCACTGACTGGTGGCTGAGAATGCTGGCATTGTGACTAGTGGCTGGTGGCACTGACTGATGGTTGAGATGGCTGGCACTGACTGGTGGCTGAGACTGCTGGCATTGTGACTGGTGGCTGTGGCAGTGACTGATGGATGAGAAGGCTGGCACTGACTTATGGCTGAGACTGCTGGCACTGTGACTAGTGGATGGTGGCACTGACTGATGGTTGAGATGGCTGGCACTGACTGGTGGCTGAGACTGCTGGCATTGTGACTAGTGGCTGGTGGCACTGACTGATGACTGTGGCTGGTGGAACTGACTGATGGCTAAGATGGCTGGCACTGAGTGCTGGCTGTGGCTGAGACTGCTTTCTGTGGCTGGTGGCTGAGACTACTGGCATTGACTGGTGGCTGTGGCTGGTGGCCGAGACTTTTGGATGTGGCTGAGACTGCTGGCACTGTGACTGGTGGCTGGTGGCACTAATTAATGGCTGAGATGGCTGGCACTGATTGGTTGCACTGACTGGTGGTACTAAGACTGCTGGAAGCGACTGGTGGCTGAGACTGCTGGCACTGACTGGTGGCTGAGACTGCTGGCACTGTGACTGGTGGCTGGTGCCACTGACTGATGGGTGAGACGGCTGGCACTGACTGGTGGTGCTGAGACTGCTGGCAGTGACTGATGGCTGAGACTGCTGTCACTGACTGCAGGCTGAGACTGCTGGCACTGTGACTGGTGGCACTGACTGATGGCTGAGATGGCTGGCACTGACTGGTGGTGCTGAGACTGCTGGCAGAAACTGGTAGGTGAGACTGCAGGCAGGGGCTGCTCTCTGAATCTGAGAGTGCTGGGACTGTGCAGCTCTGTGATGCATAGACAGTAATGGTGGCGCTCTGACGTGGAGAGCACACCATAACCTGCGACGGTGGCGGTGATTGGCCGGCTCGCAGGTGTGGACGGAGTGGCGTGCCTAGTGTGTTTGGCACCTGGGGTGGGTCCTTTCTCTGGCCCCCCCCCCCCCCAATACTTTAAAAAATTGTACCCCCTCACAGTAGTTTTGTACAGATGTGTGCCCCATCACAGTAGTTATGCCCACATTGTGCCCTCTCACAGTAGTTATGCCCTCTTTGTGCCCCCTTCACAGTAATAATCCCCATTGTGACCCCTTAATAGTAGTAATGCCCACTGTGCTGGTAATGCCCTCTGTGCCCCCTCCATAGTAGAAATCTCCATTGCGCCCCTTCACTGTAATAATGCCCACTGTGCCCCCTTCACAGTAATAAAGCCCACTGTGCCCCCTTCATTGTAGTAATGCCCTCTGGCTCTGTGCCCCCTCCATAGTAGAAATGCCCATTGTACCCCCTTCACATCAGTAATGCCCTCTGTGCCCCCTTCCATAGTAATAAAGTGACAGGACCCAGCTCCCTGCCTTCCAGCAATGAGAGCTTCCATCTGTATTCATGGAAGCGCTCATTGCCTCTGGCCTCTGTCAGCCCCTGAAAGCCGGCACCTGGGGTGGACCGCATCCCCCACAGTACGCCACTCGTGGAAGGTGTGGGCGGCGTGTGGAGCGACGTGTGCTGATTGGTCACTGCTCATGCCCACATTGCCCAGTGTAAAAATCGGTGCACACACATGGACACAGCGCAGGCACACAGGGCCTTTATTATTTAAGATAAATTTTGTCCTTTTTTTTAAATCAACACAGAATAGGACGTAGGTACATTTCCTATTAATACACCCTGTAAATGGCTGTATCAAACAGAACTTGCACCCAATTACAAGCAAGGTTTTGCTGGAATTACTGATGTATCATATAGTGCAAGCAACCTAAAAGCAGCAGTATAACTGCAATTTGAATCACCAGTCAGTGCAGCAGGGTGTAATAGAATTGCTCCTATTAGGCCTCTTTCACACTTGCGTTGTTAGGATCCGTAACAGAAGTCCTATCTAAGAGAAGTCCTATCTAGCACTGTCCCTAGCGCCTGATGACGTCTCTCCCTGCACTAAGCACACTGGAAAACGGCTGAATCCAAGATGGCCGAGGGTATTTATAGGGCTGTGACATCACAGGGCTGGCTGGCTGCTGATTGGCTGCATGCATGGCATTGTGGGTGATCCCTCGTTCCCAGAGTTCTTTGCTCCATGTCCTAACACTTGCAGCAGCCATTTTAGGAGAAAATGCGATTTGTTACCACGAAGCGTGAGGAAATTCGGCTTCGGAGAAAATCGAATTTTTCCTGAAATACGGATCGAATTCCACTTCATCAACTTCGATTCGCTTATCTCTAATTATTAACTAGTGAAGGTGTATAACATGTGGGACAGGTGTGATGAGAGCATATATAGGAAAAGCACAACAGGAGGTCAAAGAACAAGGCCAAACCCTTATAAAATCTTTGGATTCTGACCAGCATCCCAGAATCTTGTCTAATCAGTGTCTACGACTTACAACAGACTGAATATCCCACTGCCATAAACTTGAAGCATTCCGAGATATCTGTGGAAGCAGCTGGCAGAGAGGAGAGCAGACAACAGGTAAGCGGTGAGGGACTAAAGTTGAAAAGTTCAATGCCCTAACGAAGAAAAAAAAACTGAAATTAATAATTTACGTGCAGGAAATGCATAAAACAAGAAACTCATTCATGTGAAATTATTTATGTGAAGGTTATAAAACTTTTGGCAGAGTTGGGTTGTCATTAAGTATCATCTTGTTTGTTCTTCTCTAACAAGCATGCATCTCAAAGTATATGACACCTGATATATTAGTCAGGCCTATAGCTGTGAAATATCATGTGATGAAATTGCTCTTTTCTACCACAATTACCACAAATAGTGATGAGCGGCAGAGGCAAAATTTAAATTTGCGATATTTTGCGAATATTCGTCATAAATTCTTGATTGCGAAAATCATCAATGAAATATTCACGTAATGCGCGCGCAATATAGGCGTGGGTCACTATTGCTACATTTTTTGAGCTGCGAGAAGTTTCCTGAGACTGGAGAAAATGGTTGGCACGGCAGAACATTACAATAGCTTTATATGCAGATTGAGCGCTCCGATATATTCGCGATTGCGCAAATCGGCAATTAATGATGCACATATTTTTGCACAATACGTGCAACTTCACATTTTAGCAGGTCTGACTACATATTAGTGATTGGTGCACTAAGTATTGTTGTGAACTTGTCGGTAGCATGTATGTATGGACAGCAGAACCTATCACACTACCTAACACCCTGCACTGGAACCTATCCACTACACTATATCACAATCTAACCTACACTGACTATCTCCCACTAACTATCTGTATTATATATATATAAGCTAACTAACTAACTATCTAATGTAATGTGACACAGAAAGGCAGAGAGCACAGCAATGTCACTACTGTCTCTCTCATAACTAATAAACTGTAGAAAATGGCTGCTGGGGAGGTTCTTATATAGTAAGGGGTAGGCAACTTACCTATTGGTTTCTAGGGATGTTGATAGCAACCAATCATAACGCTTGGCTCACAGCCAGGGAGAGGAAAACCACTCCCCAGGCAAAAGACAAGTCCCCACCTAGTACAAAGAATCGCCTCATATGAGAACTAATGGAGACCGGAGCGGATAAACCGGGGGATATTTTATAAACAACTGTTGCCTGGACCGCAGCGGGGGCCGCCCAGGAAGGTAGTGTAAGTATTTCACTACCTCAATGCAAAGTGAAAGGTCCTTTTTAAGTTCAATGTTTTGTTAATCTGAATTCTATGTGATGGATCAGAACACAACAGTCTAAGTTGGTGAAGTGAAATGAGAAAAATATATAAATAAAACTATTGTTTAGAAATAGAAAACAGAAAATTGGCATGTGCGTATGTATTCACCCCGTTTGTTAGGAAGCCCATAAAAAGCTCTGGTGCAACCAATTGCCTTAAGAGTTTACATTATTAGTGAAATGATGTCCACCTGTGTGCAGGCTAAGTGTCACATGATCTGTCATTACATATACACACCTTTTTTGAAAGGCCCCAGAGGATACAACAACTAAGCAAGAGGCATCACTAACCAAACACTGCCATGAAGACCAAGGAACTCTCCAAACAAGTAAGGGACAATGTTGTTGAGAAGTAAAAGTCAGGGTTAGGTTATAAAAAATATCCAAATCTTAGATTTGATGGTGCTCCTGGGGATCATCAATCATAACAAAATGGAAAGAACATGGCACAACAGCAAACCTGCCAAGAGACGGCCGCCCACCAAAACTCACTGACCGGGAAAGGAGGGCATTAATCAGAGAGGCAGCTCAGAGACCTAAGGTAACCCTAGAGGAGCTGCAGCGTTCCACAGCAGAGACTGGAGTATCTGTACATAGGACGACAATAAGCTGTGCACTTCATAGAGTTGGGCTTTATGGCAGAGTGGCCAGAAGAAAGCCTTTACTTTCAGCAAAAAACTAAAAGGCACGTTGTGAGTTTGCGAAAAGGCATATGGGAGACTCCCAAAATGTATGGAGGAAGGTGCTCTGGTCTGATGAGACTAAAATTGAACTTTTCGGCCATCAAAGAAAACGCTATGTCTGGCGCAAACCCAACACATCCCATCACCCAAAGAACTCCACAGTGAAACATGGTGGTGGCAGCATCATGATGTGGGGATGTATTTCAGCAGCCGAGACTGGGAAACTGGTCAGAATTGAGGGAAGGGTGGATGGTGATAAATACAGGGATATTCTTGAGCAAAACCTGTACTACTCTGTGCGTGATTTGAGGCTAGGACGGAGGTTCACCTTCCAGCAGGACAATGACCCCAAACACACTGCTAAAGCAACACTTGAGTGGTTTAGGGGAAACATGTAAATGTGTTAGAATGGCCTAGTCAAATAGAAACTCTGTGGTCAGGCTTAAAGATAGCTGTTCACAAGCGCAAACCATCCAACTTGAAGGAGCTGCAGCAGTTTTGCAAGTAGAATAGGGAAAAAATCCCCGTGGTAAGATGTGGCAAGCTCATAGAGACTTATCCAAAGCAACTTGGAGCTGTGATTGCTGCAAAAGGTGGCTCTACAAAGTATTGACTTTAGGGGGTGAATAGTTATGCACATTGACTTTCTGTTATTTTGTCCTATTTGTTGTTTGCTTCACAATAAAAAAAAAAAATCTGTAAATTAAATGATGGAAATCCTTAAATAATCCATGTTAATTCCAGGTGGTGAGGCACCAAAACATGAAAAAAGTCAAGGGGGGTAAATACTTTTGCAAGGCACTGTACATCTCAATATAAATAATAATGGTAATCTGCACTAAGAGTCAATTTCTTTCTATTTGCGCTGCAGGTTCTGAATGTGATGTGGGTCCATTCACAAAAGACTTAGTGAGTAGAATAGAACCGCGCTGCTTCTTATTCACACTGGTAGCCTTAACGCAATCATCCACATTCGCCGGCACTGGACATCGACAGGCTCCACCTCCAGATATTTGGTCTCCACAACCGTCCCTGCGTGTTTCTGCCGAAAATTCGCACAAATAGTGAGGTACCTTCAGGGTGTTTTTCTAAAAAAAAGGTTTTATTATACTCACAAGATTTTCTTTAAAATACAGCATATAAAATCAATACGCCCGACCCGGGTTTCACACACTTGCTTTCATACATGATTGCGGCATCAGAGAGTAATAATACAGTTTAAAATTAACAGAAAAAACAATTAAATCATACCACCTCCATTTGCTCTGCCATCTTGCTTGAACATCTTGTATGAAATCTCGTGCCGCCCAAGAACGCCGGCCGTTGTGGTGACATCATACGTTGCCACACATGGGTTTTCAAACAAGTTCTTCAATAAAGATGGCGGCGGCAAGCCCGTCGTGAGCAAATGGAGGAGGTAAGTCTGATTTATTTATTTATTTTTTATACTATTTTAGGTTAAATCGATTCTCTACCACGAAGCATGAGGAAATTCGGCTTGGCAGTAAATTAAATTTATCCTGAAATTCGGATCAAATTCCACTTCGTTGGATTTGATTCGCTCATCTCTAGTACTGATCACCTATATGCTGGTTTCATTATATTCAATAACCCCCCCAAAAAAATAAGTAAATTTTAAAAAATTGGAACTTACAATTACTGTGTGATTTAGCCGTAATATTTTGTTCTCAATCACTGATTGATTTTTCAAATTAAAACAAAAAAATACATAAATTAAACATGTGAGATGACATGACACAGAGTTCTCACTAGTATTCTATATGCAATTCTAAATTGATGGTAGAACACACATTGGTACCGTTTTCGCTTTTTCCAGCCCCCCAAAAAAAAGTATTTCTGTGAAAAGGGAGGGTAGAGTAAATTAAAGTATTTCCTTGCAGGTAGCTGCTTTTGAGGGTTGCATCAGCTGCAATTCTGCTAGGGGGCACAGCTGCCACAGGTTCTCAATCTCCCGGCTTCCTCCCACTCCTGCTCCTCCCTACCTGGGTCGGTCCGAACTGGTTCGCACATCCTTAGGGCTCATGCACATAAATACAAAAGTGATAGGTATCTACCTCTATGGCCAACATATGCTCGTAGGGCAAATGGCCACTTGCTACCCAATACTAGACAACAAAATGAAAAAAGGGGGTGCAATAATATAAAACGTAACGTTTACTACCTCAATTAAAATATATAATCGATTTCAATACATCATTAAACACATGATCAGCGTAAATCATTCCATTCAGACATAAAATATCAAATGATCAGAGCACCAATTACAGTCCATGTGTCCGGGAGAGAGGATAGGTACAGGCAGTAACCAGTATGTAGTCAGCCCTAGTGCAGCCGTACTTGGCCTAACAGTCCCTGGGCCTATTAACAGTGTCCTATCCCGCAAGGGACAGCACCGTTACTGCATCCTGTCTCTAGATACACTGCCCCTACTTAGGTCCTGTTAAGGGCACAGGTCTCCCGACACATATATAAATCTTGCTACTAAGGGGTTCCCCCGACCTCAAATTAAGTTGATATTGCAAGAGGTCTGAATTGAGCAGGGTATCCCGTAACTATCCAAAGAAATGGAAAAATATTACTTAACGATTGGTGTTTCAATAGACGTGTCAGGCTCCATCCCAATTAATTATGTCAGCCTGGCAGTGCAATCTCGACGCGTTTCATCTCTAGTCAGGCCTATTATGTGGCCCAAAGAATCTTCAGGGGGCATAAGGCCACCAATGGGTATGGGAGTATATCAAATCAAATACGCTCCTATTGATAATTGACCGGTATGACGTATGGTCCGGAACGGTCAAGTGGAGCTCCTGCAGGGACCGATGTGTCCCGTGCGCCCGTTTGGAAGGAGTGCGCTCGATCCAAATTTGATATTTTATGTCTGAATGGAATGATTTATGCTGATCATGTGTTTAATGATGTATTGAAATCAATTATATATTTTAATTGAGGTAGTAAACGTTACGTTTTATATTATTGCACCCCCTTTTTTTCATTTTGTTCTCATGCACATAAACCTTATTTTTCTTCCCTTTCCGTTCCGTTTTTTTACAGGTCCGTATGCGGAACCAATAATTTTAATGGAGGTTAAAAAAAAACGGAAATGACTCGTATAACTCGTATATAGAACATGTCCTATTCTTGTCCATTTTGCAGACAAGGACAGGCATTATTACAATACATCCGCCAAAAAAAAGAATGCAACATGGACGTCACACAGATGTCATCGTTTTTTTTTTGCAGATCCATGTTTACCATCTATACTAGCAGAAGGACCCGGCTTCACACGGGTATATTTCATCTATTTCATTTAATGTTTGTGCGTGTTGTTAAGAGATATTGACAGTATCCCCCATAACAGTGACCTCCACAGTGCCCGCCCCTTTAACAGTGACCTCCACAGTGCCCGCCTCTTTAACAGTGACCTCCACAGCGCCCGATCCTTTAAAAGTGACCTCCTCAGTGCCTGTCCCATTAACAATGATCTCCACAGTGCCCACCTCATTAACAATGACCTCCACAGTGCCCACCCCTTTAACAGGGACCTCCACAGTGCCCACCCCTTTAACAGGGACCTCCACAGTGCCCACCCCTTTAACAGTGACCTCCACAGTGCCCGCCCCTTTAACAGTGACCTGCACAGCGCCCGCCCCTTTAACAGTGACATCCACAGTGTCCGCGCCATTAACAGTGACCTCCACAGTGCCTGCCTCTTTAACAGTGACCTCCACAGTGCCTGCCCTTTAACAGTAACCTTCACATCGCCCTGCCCTTTTAATGCTAGGGCTACACGACGACGTGTTGCGCGACATTTTGTCTTAACAATTTTTATAATGATAGTCTATGGTGTCGCACTATGTCGCACTGTGACTGTGACAGTCGCAAAAAATCTATCCAAAATGGATGCATGCAGCAGCGTAGTTGTGCCCTATGTGTCATGCGACTTATTGTCATCCTGTAGCCCTAGCCTAAAGCTGAGCTACAGCAGTGAAGAAAAATGGCTGGGTTGTTATGGAAACCTGGAGTAAAACTGTGTGTATGTGGAGATTAGGGCCTGCGAGCTTCTATTGGCTGATAAGGGACATGTGACCGTGTGTATGGCAGTTGGGATATGAAGAGAACGGTACGTCCTAGAGAGCTGAGCCGGTCTAAAACCTTCAGGGACACCTGATGTACCTGTGTGCCGAATTTGATGAAGATCGCTCCAGTCGTTTGGTCAAGCATAAAGAACAGACAGACAGACGTCGGAACAGACAGACAGAAGCTCATTTTTATAATATAGACTAGCAGAAGGACCCAGCTTTGCATGGGTATATTTCATCTATTTCATTTAAAGTTTCTGTGTGTTGTTAAAAGATATTGACAGTATCCCCCCATAACAGTGACCTCTACAGCACCCCACCACTTTAACAGTGAACTCAACAGTCACCCACCCCTTAACACTGATCCCCCCCCCCCACAGTGCCGCTCCACTTTAAAATGGGACCTCCACAGCAGCCCATTCCCTTAACTATGACGCTCACAGCAGCCCGCCCCTTTAACAGTGAGTTTTCCAGCAAACCCATCACTTGACAGTGACCTCCTCAGGGGCCTGACCCCTTAACAGTGACCTCCACAGTACCTTGCGGCCTTAACAGGAGACCTCACAGTACCCTGCTGCCTTAACAGAGACCTCCACAGCAGTTGCCCCTTTAATAGTGGCCCCTGCCCCCTTAACAGTGACCTCCACAGTGTCCGCCCCTTTAACAGTGACCTTCACAGCACCCTGCCCCATTAATGCTAGGGCTATGCGAAGACATGTGTCACGCGACATTTTGTCTCAACAATTTTTATAATGATAGACTATGGTCTCGCACTTGTGATACTGTTTGCTGAGCAGTGTATCTAATAGTATCCTGTGTGATACTGTCTGATGAGCGGTGTATCTAATCCTATCCTGTGTGATACTGTCTGCTGAGCTGTGTATCTAATCCTATCCTGCTTGATACTGTCTGCTGAGCTGTGTATCTAATATCCTATCCTGTGTTATACTGCCTGCTGAGCTGTGTATCTAATCCTGTCATGTGTGATACTGTCTGCTGAGCTATGTATCTAATCCTATCCTGTGTGATACTGTCTGTTGAGATGTCTATCTAATCCTATTATGTATGATACTGCCTGATGTGTATCTAAGTATTTTGTATGATACTGTATGCTTAGCTATGTAGCAGTCGCAGCATGTCACATGTCGCAGTGCAACACCATATAGACTATCATTATAAAAATTGTCTTGCCACACATGTCGTCGAGTAGCCCCAGCCCAGGGATGGGCAAACTGCGGCTCTCCAGCTTTTGGAAAACTACAATTCCCACCATGCCCTGATGTAGGCTGATAGCTGTAAGCAGTCTTTGCATGCTGGGAGTTGTAGTTTTGCAACATCTGGAGAGCTGCAGTTTGCCCATCCCTGCCCTAGCCTAAAGCTGACCTACAGCAGTGAAGAAAAATGGCTGGGTTGTTATGGAAACCTGAGTAAAACTGTGTGTATGTGGAGACTAAGGGCCTGTGAGCTTCTATTGGCTCATAAGGGACATGTAACCATCTGTATGTCAGTTGGGATATGAAGAGAAAGACTTGCAGGCTTGTATTGGCTAATGCAGGTCATATTTTGGGAATATTTCAGGAGAGAGAGCTGAGACCTGGTCTAAAACCTTCCCAGACACCTGATGTACCTGTGTGCCAAATTTGGTGACAATCGCTTCAATCGTTTGGTCGCACATAAACAACAGATAGACAGACGTCGGGACAGACAGCCAAAAACGAATTTTTACATATATACTAGCAGAAGGACCCGGCTTTGCATGGGTATATTTCATTTAATGTTTCTGTGTGTCATTAAAAGATATCAACAGTACCCTCCATAACAGTGAGTTCTACAGTACCCCGCTCCCATAACAGTGAACTCCACAGCCCCTCACTCCTCCCTTAACACCGACCCCCCCACAGTGCCCCGCCTCCTTAAAATGGGACCTCCACAGAAGCCCATCCACTTAACAGTGACCTCCACAGTGCCAGCCCCTTTAACAGTGACCTCCACAGCAGTTGCACCTTTAATAGTGGCCCCTGCCCCCTTAAGGGCTCATGCACACAAACCTATTTTCTTTCCGTGTCCATTCGTTTTTTTTTTGGCAGACCGTATGTGGAACCATTTATTTCAATAGATTCGCAAAAAAACTGAGGTTACTCCGTGTGCACTCCATTTCTGCATGTCCGTATTTCCGTTCCGCAATTCCACAAAAAAATAGAACATATCCTATTATTGTCCGCATTACAGAAAAAGGATATTACTGTTCTATTAGGGGCCAGCTTTTCCGTTTCGCAAAATACGAAATGCACACGGATATCATCCGTATTTTTTGCGGATCCCTTTTTTTGCAGACTGCAAAATACATATGGTCATGTGCATGAGCCCTAACAGTGACCTCCACAGTGCCCTGCCCCTTTAATAGTGCCCCCTGACCCCTTAACAGTGACCACCACCGCGCCCTGCCCCTTTAAGGCTAGGGCTACATGATGACGTGTTGTGTGACATTTTGTCGTACCAATGTCGCGCAACAATTTTTATAATGATAGGTTATGGTGTCGCTCTGTGACATGCTGCGACTGCGACATGTCAGTCGCAAAAAATCCATCAAAGATGGATGCATGTAGCAGTGTAGTTGTGCCCTATGTGTCATGCGACTGATTGTCGTCGTGTAGCCCAAGCCTAAAGCTGACCTACAGCAGTTAAGAAAAATGGCTGGGTTGTTATAGAAACCTGGAGTAAAACTGTGTGTGTGGAGACTAACGGCATGCGAGCTTCTATTGGCTGATAAGGGACATGTGACCGTTTGTGACACGTACCACAGCCTATCATTATAAAAATAGTTGAGACAAAATCTCGCTCTACACATGTTGTCGTGTAGCCCTAGCGTTAAAGGGGCAGGGAGCTGTGGAGGTCACTGTTAAAGAGGCGTTCACTGTGGATGTTACTCTTAAGGGGGCAAGTCGCTGTGGAGGTCACTGTTAAAGGGGGCGGACAATGTAGAGGTCACTGTTAAGGGGCAGGGGCCACTATTAAAGCAACTGCTGTGGAGGTCACTGTTAAGGCGGCAGGGTACTGTGAGGTCACTGTTAAGTAAGGGGGGAACTGTGGAACTCACTGTTAAAGGGGCGGTCCCCTGAGAAGGTCACTGTCAAGGGAGTGGGGTGCTGTGAAACTCACTGTTAAAGGGGTGGGCTGCTGTGAAGATCAACGTTAAGGGGATGGGCTGCTGTGGAGGTCCCATTTCAAAGTGGCAGGGCACTGTGGGGGGTCAGTGTTAAGGGGTGGGGGACTGTTGAGTTCAGTGTTAACCCCTTAGGGATCGGGCTCATTTTCACACTAAGGACCAGGCCATTCTTTGCAAATATGACCAGTGTCACTTTATGCCTGAATAACTATAAAACGCTTTTACTTATCCAGGCCATTCTGAGATTGTTTTCTCGACACATATTGTACTTCATGACACTGGTAAAAAGGAGTAAAAAAAAATCATTTTTATTAAAAATTTGCAAATTTCCAAGTTTCAATTTCTCTACTTCTATAATACATAGTAATACCGCCAAAAAAGTAATTAATTTACATTCCCCATATGTCTACTTCATGTATGGATCATTTTGGGAATGACATTTTATTTTTTAGGGACATTACAAGGCTTAGAAGTTTAGAAGCAAATCTTGAAAATTTTCAGAAATTTTCAAAAACCCATTTTTTAGGGACCCGTTCAGGTCTGAGGTCACTTTGAGAGGAATACATAATAGAAACCACCCAAAAATGACCCCATCCTAGAAAACTACACCCCTCAAGGTATTCAAAACTGATTTTACAAATGTCATTAACCCTTTAGGTGTTCCACAATAGTTAATGGCAAATGGAGATAAAATTTCAGATTTTAAATTTTTTGGCAGATTTTCCATTTTAATCCATTCTTTCAAGTAACTAGGCAAGGGTTAGCAGCCAAACAAAACTCAATATTTATTGCGCTGATTCTGTAGTTTATAGAAACACCCCATATGTGGTCGTAAACTACTGTACAGGCACACGGCAGGGAGTTTTTGGAAGGCAGATTTTGCCGGACTGATTTTTAGACACCATGTCCTATTTGAACCCCCTCTGATGTACCTCTAGAGTAGAAACTCCAAAAAAACTGACTCCATCTAAGAAAGTACACACCCTTTAAGGTATTCAAAACTGATTTTACAAACATCGTTAACCCTTTCGGTGTTCCACAAGAGTTAATGGCAAATGGAGATAAAATTTCAGATTTTTTGGCAAATTTTCCATTTTAATAAATTTTTTCCAGAAACAAAGCAAGGGTTAACAGCCAAACAAAACTCAATATTTATTCCCCCGTTTTCTGTAGTTTGCAGAAACACCCCATATGTGGTCGTACACTTCTGTATGGTTAAACTGGAGGGCTCAGAAGGAAGGGAACGCCATATGGTTTTTGGAAGGCAGATTTTGCTGGACTGGTTTTTAGACACCATGTCCCATTTGAAGCCCCCTTGATGCACCCCTACAGTAGAAACTCCAAAAATGTGACCCCATTTTGGAAACTACGGGATAAGGTGGCAGTTTTGTTTGTACTATTTAAGGGTAAATATGATCTTTGGGTGCTCTATATTACACCTTTTTTGAGGCAAAATAACAAAAAATAGAAATTATGAAATTTATTCTCCATTTGCCAATAACTCTTGTGGAACATCTAAAGGGTTAACAAAGTTTGTAAAATCAGTTTTGAATACCTTCAGGGGTGTAGTTTCTTAGATAAAGTCACTTTTTTGGAGTTTCTACTCTAGGGGTGCATGGAGGGGGGGGAGGGGCTTCAAATCAGACAGTGTCAAAAAACCAGTCCAGCAAAATCTGCTTTCCAAAAACCATATGGTCTTCCCTTCCTTCTACGCCCTGCCGTTTGGCCATACAGCAGTTTACGACCAAATATGGGGTGTTTCTGCAAACTACAAAATCAGGGCAATAAATATTGAGTTTTGTTTGGCTGTTAACCCCTGCTTTGTTACTGGAAAAATTGATTAAAATAGAAAATTTGCAAAACAAATTGCTGTTTTGTTATTTATATCGTTGATCTGACAGGTTAGATTGTGTGCTATTTCTATAGAGCAGGTTGTTACGGACGCGACAATACCAAATATGACTACTTTTTGGGGTTTTTTATTTCAGTTTTTCATAACAAAGCATTTTTGAAAAAATTATTTTTTAGTGTCTCCACATTGTGAAAGCCATATTTCTTTATTTTATTTTTTGGGCAACTGTCTGATGTAGGGGCTCATTTTTTGCAGGATGAGATGACGGTTTGATTTGCACTATATTGGGGTGCATATGACATTTTGGTCGCTTGCTATTATACTTTTTGTGATGTAAGGTGACAAAAATGGCTTTTGACACGGTATTTATATTGTTTTTTTTTGCTGTGTTCTCCTGAGGGGTTAGGTCATGTGGTATTTTTATAGAGCAGGTTGTTATGGACGCAGCGATACCTAATATGTATACTTTTTATTTATTTATTTAGGTGTTACACAATAATATCATTTATGAAACAAAAAAAATCATGTTTTAATGTCTCCATAGTCTGAGAGCCATATTTTTTATATTTTTTTGGGCAATTGTCCTATGTGGGATATTATTTTCCGTGGGATGAGATGACGGTTTGATTGGCACTATTTTTGGGTGCATATCACTTTTTGATCACTTGGTATTACAGTTTTTGTGATGTGAGGTGACAAAAAAGATTTTTTTTACATTGTTTTTATAAAATTTTTTTGAGGGATTAGATCATGTGATATTTTTATAGAGCAGGTTTTTACAGACGCGGCAATAACAAATATGTACACTTTTATTTATTTATTTTACTTTAACACAATAACAGCATTTTAGAAAAAAATATAATGTTTTAGTGTCTCCATAGTCTGAGAATCATTTTTTTTTATTTTTTGGGGCGATTGTCCTATGTAGGGGCTCATTTTTTGCGGGATGAGATGGCGGTTTGATCACTTGGTATTAAACTTTTTGTGATGTAAGGGGACAAAAATGGCTTTTTTTTACACAATTTTTTTGTTTGTTTTTTACGGTATTTACTTGAGGAGTTAGGGCATGTAATATTTTTATATAGCAGGTTTTTAAGGACGCGAGGATACCTAATATGTGTAGTGTATTTTATTTTTTTAATTTTTATTCAGTGAAATGTGTTTTTTTATTTTATTTTTGACTCAGACCCACTTGGTTCTTGAAGATCCAGTGGGTCTGATGTCTGTATAATACAGTACAGTACACTATATAGTGTACTGTACTGTATTTTTTACTTTAAACTTAGTCGAATCAGACTTCTGCCTTTAGCAGAAGTCAGATCAGACTTACCATCACCATGGCAAGCAGGACGCCTCTGAAGGCGTCCTGTTGCTATGATGACCATCGCCTGCTGCCAGAACAGAGCAGTGGGTGATGGGGAGGGAGCCCCCTCCCTCTGTGCTCCCATCAAGAATCAGGGACTGCAAGCTGCCTCCCTGTTAACCCCTTCCATACATCAGTCCGTGCCGCGGCATGGAAGGGGTTAAACTGCTGACATCTGCACCAGCAGTTTATATCTGCTTTCCACTCGGCCACCAGGGAAACATTAGAGAGGAGGCGGGCGGGGGATCGCGATTACGCCCACCCACCTCCCACACCGCTCGCGTTGCCCGCAACACCCCCCCCCCTCTGCACCCTGCTGCCACAATATGATTGCAGGCTGCGGGGGGGGGGGGGGTAAAATTGACAAGTTTAGGCATTTTTAAAGTCTCTGATCCCCATCAGACACTGCAGAAGGTGCTGCAAACCTCAGGTCTGAATTTACCTTCGTTTTGCAACGATCGCCATTACAGTGGGGTCGGTAGTACACATGACGTACACATACATCATGTGTAGTAGTACACATTAGTACCAGGACACCATGACGTACCGGTACATCATGTGTCCCCAACAGGTTAAAGGGGTGGGGTGCTGTAGAGGTCATTGTAATGGGGGATACTGTCAATATCTTTTAACGACACACACAAACATTAAATGAAATAGATGAAATATACCCGTGCGAAGTCAGGTCCTGCTGCTAGTAGTTGATAAAATAACAAACAATAAGGTTAGAAAGGGAATAAATGTCACATTTTTGTATAGCCCACTATATGGTTGTAAAAACTACTATGGTTCTTGTTTTCATCCATTTTTAATCTCATGCTTTTCCATTTTGGAAAGATGAGTGGAAGGTATGAAGATAATGATCTCCATAAGAAAATATCAGTGCAGTAATCTTGGCCAGCTTTTCAAAGCAGAAAACAAAAGCTGGCCATACATATTAGATCTACATTGCCTGACAAGGGTTCACTTTTTCTTTCTCTGCCATAGCTCTAGCATAGCAATGCCCCTAACTAGAACCAGCTAGTTTATAGTTCTTCAAACCAAGTTAGTTACATAGACACTCCCGTCACTGCCCGGGCTGCTACTTTGAAACGAGCATAGCAGAGGTATAGCTAAAGGCACATGGGCCCTGGTGCAAGAGTTCAGCTTGGGCCCCCCTTCCCTTAGTGCTTTGCAAGGGGCAAGGGAGCCCCTAGCTTATCCGATGAAGGCAAAAATTGAAACCAAATTCTCAACCTAACCCCATTCCTCAGGCCCTAATGTTAAAGACATACTTGGAAAACACCAATAGAAAAAATGATGTGCCAGAGTGCACTCAGTGTTATCAGTGCCCCCAATAGTAATAATGTTTCCCATTGTTTCCCCAGAAGTAATAATGCCTCCATAGTGCCCATACTAGTAATTATGTTCCCCATAGTCCCTCAGTAGTAATAATTCTTTTTATAAAGTGTGCTAGTAGAAAAATGCCCTCTAATGTGTGCCAGTACTAAAACACCCCCTTTTAATGTGTGCCAATACCAAAAATAACTGCTTGCAATGTACACCAAAGCCAAAAATACCCTCTTATAATGTGTGTCTGTGCAAAAATGCCCCCTTAAAATGTGTGCCAGTACAAAAAATGCCCCCTTCTGTGTGCCAATACAAAAATGCTCCGACTTAGTGGCCCCTGTAGAGCCAATCTCCTCATAGTGTCTCCCATAATGTATGCCTGTACAAGAACATGCCCCTTTTTGTGTGCCAGTACAAAATGCTTCTACGTAGTGCCCTCAGTAGATGCCCTCATTGTGCTCCTTCCCCCCCCATGGTGGCCCAACAGCATGATGCCAAATAATAAACAATAAACTCAAATACTTTCATGCGGCTCTCAGTGATGTGGTGCGGTCCTTTTCCAGCCTGTTTCCTGAGTAGTACGCTGCATTGTTCAGGCAGAGGGATGATGATTACATCATCGTGCTGTATGTGCTAGGCTCTGATACCAACAGGCACTAGGCCTGAAGTTTATCAGCAGGGAAAGGTGGGACCTGGAGGCATGGCACTGTTGCCCCACTGCAGCACCTAACTGTGCCACTGGCAAAGGTTTAAGGGCCTGGTCTCAATTGAGACCACTGAGACCCCTTATAGCAACACCCCTGGACCATGGACCATCACAGGAAATAAGAAAAAGCTGCATGGACACAGTAATGTGACCTTAGACCAGAACAGAAAGTAGGAGCAATAAAGGTAAAAGAAATACATTACTAAATTACAGCTACTTTCATGAATGATTATTTTAAAGTATGTTGATGCAAACTGGAAAACTCCAAAATCCAATCGCAGTGCTCCGCTCTTAGCCCGGGAGGAGCTCCCTTTTCCTGGCTAAGAGAGGAGCGCTGCGATTGGATGCGCTCGCTGCCAGGGAAAAGAGACAGCACCCACCGGAACTAAAAGAAACCTCCTACTATAACCAAGTCGCCTCATTAGCATAAGAGGCGCAGAAGATAACGGGAGCGCAGCGGGCAAACAGGGGGTCGTTTGAAAAAAAAAAAAACTGTGTGCGGACATCAGCGGCAGCAGCCCAGTAAGATGTTATAAGTATCCCAAACAATATTTTTTTGCTGAAAGGTCCTCTTTAACCACTTCAGTCCCACTAGCTTAAAGTGCAGTGAGATCCCTGGGCGCCACTCTACATATCATGATACTTAATTAAGAATTTTTTTTCCAGATGGAAGGTCCTTTTTAAACCCCCTTAATGACCAGACCACTTTTTACAATTCGGCACTACACTACTTTAATGATTTATTGCTCGGTCATACAACTTAACACCCAAATGAATTTTACCTCCTTTTCTCCTCACAGCTTTCTTTTGGTGGTATTTGATTGCTGCTGAGATTTTTCATTTTTCTGATATTAATCAAAAAAGACCGCAATTTTCTCAAAAAAAGTGTATTTTTAACTTTTTCTGGTAAAATTGTTCAAATATAATTACATTTCTATACAAGTTTGTGTCAGAATTCATTGTGCTACGTGTCTTTGATAAAAAAAAAAATCCAATAAGTGTATATTTATTGGTTTGCGCAAAAGTTATAGCGTTTACAAACTATGGTACAAAAAAGTGAATTTCCGCATTTTGAAGCAGCTCTGACTTTCTGAGCACCTGTCATGTTTCTTCAGGTGCTAGAATGTCAGGATAGTATAAATACCCCCAAATGACACCATTTTAGAAAGAAGACACCCCAAATTATTCGCGGAGGGGCATGGTGAGTTCATGTATCATTTCATTTTTTTTTCACAAGTTAGCCGAAAACTACACTTTCTGAGGAAAAAAAAAAAATAATAAATTTTCCATTTCTTTAACTTCTTGCAAACAAAAGAAATCTCCCACTGACTCACTATGCCCCTCAGTGAATACCTTGGGGTGTCTACTTTCTGAAATGGGGTCATTTGTGGGGTGTGTTTACTGTTCTGGCATTTTAGGTGGGGCTAAATTGTGAGCAACCCTGTAAAGCCTAAAGGTACTTGTTGGACTTTCGGCCCCTTTACGCACCTAGGCTGCAAAAAAGTGTCACACATGTGGTATCGCCGTACTCAGAAGAAGTAAGGCAATGTGTTTTGGGGTGTATTTTTACATATACCCATGCTGGGTGAGAGAAATATCTCTGTAAATTGACAAGTTTGTATAAATTTTTTTTATAAAGTTGTAATTTACAGAGATATTTCTCACACCCAGCATGGGTATATGTAAAACTACACCCCAAAACACATTGCCCTACTTCTCATGAGTACGGGGATACCACATGAGTGACACTTTTTTGCAGCCAAGATGAGCAAAGGGGCCTAAATTCTAATGAGTACCTTTAGGATTTCACAGGGCATTTTTACGCATTTGGATTCCAAACTACTTATCACGCATTAGGGGCCCCTAAAATGCCAGGGCAGTATAAATGCCCCACAAGTGACTCCATTTTAGAAAGAAGACACCCCAAGGTATTCCGTGAGGGGTATGGTGAGTTCATGTAAATTTTTATTTTTTGTCACAAGTTCGTGGAATATGAGACTTTGTGAGAAAAAACAAACAAAAAAAAAAAAAAAACTATTTCCGCTAACTTGTGCCAAAAAAAAAATCTTCTATGAACTCGCCATGCCCCTCACGGAATACCTTGGGATGTCTTCTTTTTAAAGTGGGGTCACTTGTGGGGTATTTATACTGCCCTGGCATTTGAGGGTCTCCGCAATCATTAAATGTATGGCCAGCATTAGGAGTTTCTGCTATTCTCCTTATATTGAGCATACGGGTAATGAGATTTTTTTTTTCCGTTCAGCTTCTGGGCTGAAAAAAAATGAACGGCACAGATTTCTTAATTCGCATCGATCAATGTGGATGAAAAAATCTCTGCCAAAAAATGTGCAAAAAAAATAAAAATTGAGGGGAAAGGACATAGGAGTGCTTGCGAAGTAAAGCTGCGATTGCTAATAAAGATCCAAAAATTTCAAAAGTGATCTCTTTAGCGCCGCAGTGATTTTACAGTGTTTTTGCAGTGATCAGAAAAAAAAATATTCAGACACTGTGGTGGGGCGGACTGAACGCAAGTGTGCTCACAAGATCAGGCCTGATCGGGCAAACATAGTGTTTTTTGTAGAGCCTAAGGTGACCGATCAGTCTTGATCACTTACAGATACTATATAGTACTAGTGCTGACTGCTGATTAGCGACAGCGATGATGCTAATCAGCGACTAATCAGAGATTGCTGTGTGGTGGGCGCTAACTAACTAACAAGTAGCTAACTAACTGGCGGTGATAAGGGACCCTTAGGCCCCATTCACACGTCCGCAATTCTGTTCCGCGGAACGGAATTGCGGACCCATTCATTTCTATGGGGACAGACTTTGTCCCTCTCGGATCCGGAATTGCGGCAAGTTTTGGCAATGTGCGGATCCGCAAAATGTGGAAAGCACATTGCCGGTGTCCGTGTTTTGCGGATCCGCGGATCTGCAAAACACATATGGATGTCTGAATGGAGCCTTACAGGGGGGTGATCAATGACAGGGGGGTGATCAGGGAGTCTATGTGGGGTGATCAGGGGTTAATAAGGGGTTAATAAGTGATAGGGGGGGGGTGTAGTGTAGTGTGGTGCTTGGTGCTACATTACAAAGCTGCCCGTGTCCTCTGGTGGTCGATCCCAGCAAATAGGACCACCAGAGGACCAGGTAGCAGGTATATCAGACGCTGTTAACAAAACAGCGTCTGATATACTTATTTGATGCTTTTTATTTAACATCTACAGCCTGCCAGCTATTGATCATCGCTGGCAGGCTGTAGTATAACTTATCTGCTGCACATGCGCGCGCGTTCACAGGAAATCTTGCGTCTCACGAGATGACGCGCCGATGCGTTTAGGAGGAACATCCCGGCCGCCCGCAGGACACATACCTGCGTTAGGCGGTCGGGAGGTGGTTAAGATGTAACATGCCAAAATTGTGCCAAATTTTGAACATTGTGTAAAATAACTGACAGGTGGTATAAACCTATGACTAGACAGTCTAAAGAGGTTCCAAATGTATCATCCTGCATCAGCTGCTTTGATAAATCAGACACATTTTTAGACTAAGTTTACACTGTCTAAGGCTAGCAAATTAGCGAAGTTTCGCTATTCCAATATTCGGGCTCAACACTAATCATTAAGTACAGGGTTTGTTAGCCCCCTAGTGGCAGGTGCAGCAGCCAGCATGTTTCTTCTTTCATTTCCGTATCAGGAAGATTTGATCGCCTTCAACGTTTATTTAGAAATTAATCAGCACAGAATTTTGAACCTATTCAAATTAAAAACTCAAAATACAACAATGGGCATGTAATTATTGGTCAATGATTGTATTGCAGTAAGGAAATCTTCCTTTTCATTGTCCTATGAGGACAACCCAGTCCATTTGCCCTATTAGGGGAATCAGATATCATGGAAGACACCCCCCACCCTCATATGAGATTTGCATCTCCACTAGAGAATATAATTCTAATAGCCCACCAGAAACCTACACTATACTACTTATGCAAATGTATTTTATTGTGGATTCTAGGATATGGGAATACATAGGATTGAACAATGGCTAAGTGAATAAATGATTAACTAAATAACTGCAATGATATAAGACTATATTATAGCTCAGATCAAAGTTTTGTAAGCTCTCTTTGTGCCAACACCCAAGATGGCGGAAAACTAAGAAACAGGGTATTCAAAAGACATCTTGTTAAGAGCTTACCCTCTGAGATAAAACTGTTAGCAAAGTGATACTGTTCAGATTTGAGCTAGGCACCACTTTTGGTATTTCCTAACTGTTGTGAATAGTCTTAAAGTGCAAGAACCAGTAAATGCACCCTTCCATGCACAAAATTTTAATCTGTTATTTTGAAATATCCCCCAAAATTTGCCTCTAACAGCAAATAATTGGCTTCTAGTCAACTTCAAATGTTTTTTTTTTTTTTTTGGGCGCAACAGACTGCTGGGGAATGCGTGTGTTAGTTGTGGCTTTGAGGGTGGTGGCAGTACTCCCAGATCATGGTGGCGCACCCTATCTTCCCACAGGGCACATCCTGGGTATTGGGGCTGGTGTTGATTGGGAGCTGCTTTCTGGGCAGGTTGTAGGGTCACATATTAAGGTTTTCTGAACTTGGGCCTAGTTGTGCAGGAGGTTGAACAGACATGTTTTCCCTCCAGGCTGGTTCAGACTAGACTGCCACAACATTAACTAGTCAGGGGGAGTACCTAGTCCATCTCCTGACAACCTAACACAATTTGGCAAGTTATTAACCATATGTTGTTCATACGATGCGATTAAGTGTAGGTACATAACATATCAGAGCATTTAAGTAAAAGAACATTGCCTTAATGCTGTTAATGGTAATTAACCCTTTGCAGTAGTTCTTCTGGGGTACTGCACCTGACCTTGTTCCTATTATTATTTCAGAACCTGGGTCCACTCGAGGATACTTTGGTACTGACAGTCATGATGTCCACCATTCACATAAAGGTGGCCATACCTATTAGATTGAAGTTGGCTGCTGGTTGAACATGAGTTGCATGAACAGCAATCTTTTTACAGACCTGACCATACACATATTAGACGACATTGGCTATTACAGTTGTTCAAACTGGCCATACATGTTAAGTGAAACTAGGTGATGGGCGAAAGATCTTTCTGGGAATGTTCTTTTAAATAAAGATCTTTCGTCAACGAGCAGCCTTTCCAACATGGCTGACTTCTTTTCAGACGGTGATGATCAGTCATTGGTCAGCTAAAATGATCGTTCATTATTAGATTTCACCACAGGAATGATCGCTTTTGTTGAAATCCTCCATTTTTATCAACTTTTGTGTGAATGGCCACTAGACTGAAGCCTACCCCTTTGATGAAGAAGGTCAGAAAAAAAAAAAGAGAGAAGTTCCTGCTGATACAATATCTTGGTTGTTTAAACAGGCAGGGCAAAGGTCCTCCCGACGTGTGATCCTCACAAGGTGTGTACTGCAGCAGGTGCTGTTGGGAAAGGCAATAAATACGAGCCCTCTACTCTTCACCCCTCCATCTCATACATAAACAGGCCATGTTGTCTGGGGGAAGGGTGCTGCGGAGTCTACACTTCCTATAAGGGCCACGTGATTTCTGTGAAATACAATCAGGAGGATCTTTATCACCAGCATAGGTAGATGGAGCCTATGTAGAAACAGCAATACTAGACATCTGAGCACTCGACATTATGAGGAAATGTAGGCTCCAAATACTCTGCATTTATTGTGTCACGCTGAATTCCACAGAAATGCTTGGCCTATCAATCAGTTATTGAATACCACTTAATAAAATCGTATCTAATACCGCCCTAATCAGATGTATTGCACTGACTGATAGGAATAAAAGCATGAGCGATAAAAGTATGAATGCACAGGCAAGGCTGATTTTAGCCATGAGATAAATACACTATTAGGGCTCATGCACACAAACTGTCCGTTCCGTTTTTTTTGCGGTCCGTATACGAAACCATTCACTTCATGGGGACCTAAAAAATAAATAAAAAAAAAACGGAAAGGACTCCATGTGCATTCCGTGTCCTTATGTCCACAAAAAAAGAACATGTCCTATTATTGACCGCATTATGGACAAGGATAGGACTGTTCTATTAGGGGCTGGCAATTCCTCAAAATGTTGAATGCACATGGCCAGTATCCATGTTTTGTGGATCTGCAGTTTGTGGACCGCAAAACATCCGGTGTTCGAGTCCTTATATCAATAGCTTGGGAATAGGACAACACTCCCTGAGCCACACATGTCAGTGTCATTGGGGCAAGCTAGATTTTACTTTAAAGGGGTTGTCCCATGAATAATATTCTACAGTTTTTAACCCAGCACCTGGATCTGAACATTCTTGTAATTGCATGGAATTAAAAATGTATCATAGCTACCGAGTTATTCAATGAAATCTATCTATATAGCGCCACCTGCTGTTTGCTCAGTGCCCTGCTCACCGAGATGGAAGCACATCCTCTGCTCCACCCTTCAACTGCCACCAGCTGCAGCAGAAAGGACACGTCCCCTGAGAAGGAACACACATTCTAAGCTGAAAGCTTGAAATAAAACTAGCAGAGGATTTTTTAAGAACTAGATGCGCCAAATATGCAATAGCTAGCACTAATTTGCGCCAAATAACGGCGCAGTTTATGACTGTGTCTATGGGAGACCTGACAGTAAACAAGGGCCAATATACTTGTATTATGCAGCATGCTATAAAGTCAAATCATGTAACAGGACCAAAAAATTAAGACTTCAAGTGCAAAAAAGAAATGGAGCGGCACAAGCTGTGAAAAAACAGAATTTATACTCACCTCTCCTGTTCCCCTCCTGCCGCTGCCATTGTGACGGTGCTGGGGTCCCCATGATTCTCCCTATCCTGGTCCTCTGTCGACATGGCAGCAGATGTCTGTGAATGCCACTCAGCCAATCACTGCCTGCAGCAATGACCCGCTTCCGCCCATGATTGGCTACGATTTTCTGCCGTGTCGAGACAGAAGTAGGAAGTGGAATAGGACCTCAGGATCCTCAGAACAGCAGAGTCAGGGTAGGAGCAAGGAGAGTGCAGGATCATGTGCAGACCGGGGGAAAACTTTTTGTTTGTGCTGGGATATCTCTTTAAAAAAAATCAAAATTGAAGAAAATAGAATATAAAATTTTCATTAAAGGGATTCTGTCACCAGGTTATAGCCTATATAGATGCGGGCATGCATGGCTAAATCGCCGCTAGCATGTCCGCACTATATCTGTGTAATAGCGCTGCGCTTTTTATTCAGTGTAAAAAATGATTTTATTGATATGTAAATCAGGCTGTTAATGTGCCCAAGGGGCGGTACGAACCTTTCTTGTGTCCAGCCACGCCCCCTGTGAAGGAGCCTAGCACCGCCTCCGTTTTAACAATCTCCTCCTTGCTCACAGTTATATCGCCGTAAATTTTGCGAGGCGCGAGATCGCGCATGCGCAGTTCCGACATAGTGTTCCTTCCCTGTGCTGGCATCAGCCTCAGGGAAGGAACTGGGCATGTGCTATCTCGCGCATCGCGAGATTTACGGCGATATAACTGTGAGCAAGGAGGAGATTGGTAAAACGGAGGCGGTGCTAAGCTCCTTCACAGGGGGGCGTGGCTGGGCACAAGAAAGGATCGTACCCCCCCTTGGACACATTAACACCCTGCTTTACATATCAATAAAATAATTTTTTACACTGAATAAAAATGCGCAGCGCTATGGCACAGATATAGTGCGGACATGCTAGCAGCGATCTAGCCGTGCATGTCCGCATCTATATAGGCTATAACCTGGTGACAGAATCCCTTTAAACTTCACATAGTAAACATATTAGACATTCTTTAAAACAAGGTACAATGCTGACATACGTATCGAAACTACGATGTCTAGAACATCCATAAGACTGAATCATATGCGTGCACAGTGACATAAGTCACGTCAGGTGTTATGATCTGTTCAGGTTTCTTCCGCTGCACGTCGCCTAGAAAAACCATCCGGAATCTCAAGTAACAAGAGTGTAAAATAGAAGAACTTCAGTCCAGGTTCAGGACCCCACCGCCTACTAAGAGGATCTCTTGTTCTTGAGAACCTGTCCAAAAAGGACTGCATAATCTGCTGATAATTAGAGGATAATGGAGCTCCATAGTCCAAATAGATATTCCATTATATTAATAAATACACCCGTGATCAGTTGTTTTTTCTTATTTTACATGTGTGGACAGCACAAGGGATGGAGTGATATCCGGACCTTACCAGCAGATGGCGCCCTGCGCTCCATCTGTCAGTAGCCGTTTCATTTCGAAGGTGTTACAGACTCTTCTTCACAACTTCTTTAATTAGATTTTTATGCAAATGTCCAAGTGGTAGGAAGAACATGGAAAAGGAGAGGATGAACTAGCTTATGGGGATCATAAATATTAGTGTAGCCATTGCATGGTAAATCATAAAGTTTTTAGGTCTCTTTTATCCAGAAAGGTAACTAAAACAGCTCCAGGAGCTGACATTTGGAGAATTTGTCACTACAATCCTTACTGGGTACTAATTAACGTTTCACGTTCTCCACAGACAACATTATGTAAAGTGAAATCAGAAAATGTTAAAATGTTTATTCTGTAATGATATGCTTAAAAAAAAACAACAACAAAACAAAAACATGGTGTGCACATGATCCAGGCAATCACTCCAAAACCTGGGCGGATTGGTCATGGACCCTACCTGGATAATTCCCAATAGGCCAATGTCCAGTTGGCCACCTGAGCCCCCCCCTTCCTGCTGGGAGTACCAGGTACTTATCTACCTGGCTGGTGACCGTAGGTGCCCCCTGAATTCAACTGTATTGCCATCGTCTATACCAGTGATGCACAACCTACAGCCCGCAAGCCACATACGGTCCGCGAAGCTGTATCATGCGGCCCGTGCAGTGACCGAAGGTGGAAGTCACAATGACTCCTGTACGTCGGGTTCAGGACGTTTTGCTACCTGGAAAAAGTCTAAGGCGTACCAATATGCCTTAGGCTACTTTCACGCTCGCGTTTTGGCTTTCCGTTTGTGAGATCCGTTCAGGGCTCTCACAAGCGGTCCAAAACGGATCAGTTTTGCCCTAATGCATTCTGAATGGAAAAGGATCCGCTCAGAATGCATCAGTTTCAGTCTCCATTCCACGTTGGAGACGGACACCAAAACGCTACTTGCAGCGTTTTACTGTCCGTCTGATGAAACTGAGCCAAACGGATCTGTCCTGTCACACAATGATCAATGGGGACGGATCCGTTTTCACTGACACAATATGGCACAATAGAAAATGGATCCGTCCTCCATTGACTTTCAATGGTGTTCAAGATGGATCCGTCTTGGCTATGTTAAAGATAATACAAACGGATCCGTTCTGAACATATGCAGACGTTTGTATTATCTGAACGGATCCGTCCATGACGGATCCGCACAAAACGCGAGTGTGAAAGTAGCCTTAGACTTATCCCTGCTTTTCATCCACGCAGGACATTCTGTGTATGGCACAGACAGCGCAGCGATGCTGCCTGTGCCTGCAAAAACTAATGGCAAAGCTCCGGACAGAAAGGAGCTTTGCTATTGATTAGTTTGGGTGGGCGCAGGAGTGATACAGCGTCCTGCAGAAGAGGAAGCTGGAAGGAGAAGGGGCCGGCTCCCCGGGGGTGGCTGAAGCAAGGAGTCCTGGGCGCACTGCATAAGGACCCTGAGAAGCATGGCGGCTGAGGAGCTGAAGCCTATTGCCCAGACATCAAGATGGACCTGCAGAAGAAGATGACAGCGCAGGGTGTAATGTATCGATGTGTGTAATGTATGTAGTGCAGTGTGTGATCATCATATACTACACACATGTATATATCACATACTGCACTACATACATCACACACATGTATACATCACATACTGCACTACATACATCACACACATATGTACATCACATACTGCACTACATACATCACATACTGCACTACATACATCACACACATGTATACATCACATACTGCACTACATACATCACACACATATGTACATCACATACTGCACTACATACATCACATACTGCACTACATACATCACACACATGTCATGTATACATCACATACTGCACTACATACATCACACACATATATACATCACATACTGCACTACATACATTACACACATATATACATCACACACTGCACTACATACATCTCACACATGTATACATCACCGCTGTACTACATACATCACACACATGTATACATCACACGAATTTAAGTGGCGCAGTGTGTGATGTATGTTGTGCAGCGTGTAGTGAATTGCCTGATGTTAGACCAGTAATGGTCCTCCTGAATACCCACGTCTTAGGCCCCATTCACACCAGCGCTATTTATTTCTGTTGTTCTGCACATCTAATGGAGCAGAACAATGAAAATAGCGGAAGTGGGTTTTTGTCATACGTTCAACATACCACATACTGTAACATCCAGCACCATGGAGATCCATTGTAAAAGCAAACTAAAAAAAGTATACTTTTTTTTCCAGAAAAATAGGATGGGAAAGTCTAATGGACCACGTTTTTCCATCCTGCAAAGTCCAGCAAAAAACATGTAGGTTAATGTATATATATATATTTTACAATGGAACTATGGTGACCGAGGCCACAGTATGGCGTCTGTCTGAGGCGCCTGGTAACATATATGCTTTTATTGTGTGTACATTAAATGTATGAAAAAAACGTGATGTGAAGCCAGCCTAGCTGACAGGGAAGAAGCTGAACAGACTCTGCCGACTATGATGGAGTTTCCATTTTCCAGTTTCCATTTATGAGTCTGTCTTTCTACCAGACAAAAAAGTCCTTCATATAAGGCTTTTAGGTCTGGCCTTTTTGACAGAATCTGCAACAGAGGCTCCAAACGCAGCCTCCAACGTATATGTGAGCAAGTGTAGGCCTTTATATTATGTATCTGAATTACTGCAGATGTCGTACTCCTCCTTAGGTAAAAATACTCCTCAAAAATGGTCAGAGGAGTATTTTTACTCTTATGGAAAAAATAAAGTGCAACCTCCACATTACTAATTATACTGTGGGACAGTACTATTATTAGTTTTGCTGCGACTGAAGACCCCATCTCCCCACACCCAACTGTACAGACCCCCTCTGGACTCTCAGCCAGGCACCAGAACACATCGAAGGAGAAGGTGAGGACGAGTCAGATGGGAGCAGGAGGTCTATGGAGGATGTGACTAGCGAGGTGTGGTAGTGGAAGTGAGTGGACCTGACCCTGTTAACATGTGATCACTATGTCTGGTGCCCGTGTGGGCCGCCTGCGTTGCTCCTCAGGACGAGCTTAGCAATATTAATAAGAGAGAGAGGACTCATAATATTGCACCACAAGGCATTTCTAGAGAGAGTAACCTGCATTTCACTCCTTAGTATTGCTATGCCCAGAGATGTGTCACCTTCACAGTAGCAATGCCCAGAGATGTGCCCCCTTCACAGTAATGCTCACATGCTCCCTTCACAGTGGTAATACCCAGATGTACCCCCTTCACAGTGGTAATGCCCAGAGGTGCCCCCTTCACAGGGGTAATGCCCAGATGGGCCCCCTTCCCAGGGGTAATGCTCACATGTGCCACCTTCATGGTAAAAAAGCCCAGATGCGCCCCTTTACAGTAAAAATGCTCAGATGTTTGCCCCTTCACAGTAGTAATGCTCACACGTGCCCCGCTCACAGTCTTTGCATTTCTTTCCGGGAAAGCTACCTGGTTCTGGCCCGCGAAATTTATACCATGTCTAGTGCAGCCCTCAGACAAAAATTGGGTGGGCACCACTGGTCTATACAGTGATACAGTTGAATACTACAGTGGGGAACAGGAGCTGATAGCTCCCTGCCCCTTTGTTCTTCCTCATAGGTTTCAGACCACAAGGCTTGAAGCCTATGTGGCAGTAGAATGGTGCTGGTGTTCTATCAAAAAGCCTTACCTTGTCAGAATCCCTTACCCCTCGTGACCTCCGGTTGACATGGCCTCAGTGCAAGCGCACTTCAACGGGTGTGCGAGCACACAACTACCACGGGTAAGGGAAAACTACAGTGGAAACCGCGCGGACACATCGCTTCACATGCATTGCAGATCTGATCGAAGCCAGCGTCAACCAGAAGTAACGAGGGGTAAGGGATTCTGACGAAGCAAGGCTTTTTGACAGCCGACCACCTGTGCCAGGATACAAGCTTCTCAGGCCCCAGACTAGAAGAGGCTTGAGGCTTACACTGCAGAAGGAGGCGGGGAATGGGACTTAGATGAGTATCAGTTTTTTTTTTTGCTGGAGCACTATAAGGCATTAGTGTAGTGCCCCAATGCTAGAGCAGTGCTCCACTACTAAGAAGGGTTAAAAATGTGCTTTTAGAGGGGGTGTGGCTAAGCTCTGTCTAAGATGGCCGCTATCTAGAGGAGCTCCACATCTCACTCGGTAATAAGCGACTAGGACTAGGACAAACGACATCCACACTTGTACAAAGCCATAAGAGAGAGATACTACCCATGCTTCTAGAGATGCTTCTAGCCTTAAAAGGCTCAATGAATGAAGACATCACTAAAATGTGCAATACTTTCTCAGCTAACCTAGATGAGCTACAAGATAGGGTAGGTCACATTAAGAACAAGATGGCCGAATATGCGGGAGCACATAACACATTAGTTGACGCACAAAATTCCCTGGACGATGACATCACAGCCATCAAATCAAAAATAGCAGATCTAGAAGACCGTTCCAGGAGAAACAATGTAAAATTTTAAGGGATTTCCGAAGCAATTCCCCCCAACGAGATTTCTAAATTCTTCAGAAATGAATGCAAGGCTTACTCCCAGAAGCATCACCTTTGGATATTACGGGGCACATAGACTTACAAAGCCTAATTCCATACCAGAAAATAAACCCAGAGACGTTATCGCCCACATCCACTTCTACGACATCAAAGAGGAAGTTGCAGCTGCAAGAAAGCTGACCCCTATGGCCAGCTTTTCACAGGCAACCATATTAGAAAGAAAGAAATTTAATCTAATCACATCATGCCTGAAGGAGAACAAAATTCCCTACAAATGAGGTTTCCCTACCAAACTGATACTTCTTAAGGAAGAAAAGACCCACATCATACAAAATGTGGAGCAGGGAAAGAAGCTGCTCACACAGTGGCAACTCAACATCACAGAGCAGGGGCATAGCTATAGGGGGTGCAGAGGTTGCAGTCGCTACCGGACTCAGGATGGGCCCTGGGTGGGCCAAAAGACCCTTGTGCCGCATAAGAAGACACCAGTATTATATAAAGCGCATGCTGGTCAAGTTACACCTCTGGCTGGAGGGAAGGGGTTAGGTCAAGAATTTGGTATGGGTATCATTTCAATTTTTGCCTAAGGCAGCATGAAGGCTATCTGCTTCCCTGCCCCTGACCACAAAGCACTGAGGAAAGAGGGCCCGATCTGAACTTTTGCACCAGGGCCCATAAGCCTTTAGCTACGATGCTGTCACAAGGCCTGAGGATAATGGCAGAAAGAAAGGGAAATTGACTGTTCAGCAACCATGGATCTCTACCGCTAAGGAGACCTGAACCAAACAATAAGTGAGGTGAACCAAGTCCACAATGACTGTCCCCGTACATGTGCAGATTGCTCAGATTTATCTTTGTTACTCTAAATCCACAAGGATTTTTGTTCTTGCTTTGTTTCTTTCTAGGTCTTTAATACAACTTACCTTGATGAATCCAGAAGATCCTCTTTACACCAAGACATTCTCAAAAGATCCTGTGTCCCGATATGCTGAATGTCATCACCCAGGACAAGTCAAAGTACCCCAGACTATCTACAAGGAAAAAAAGAAACCTTAAGCGCTACATATTTACCAGGGGCGTAGCTAAAGGCTCATGGGCCCTGATGCAAGAGTTCACCTTGGGGCCCCCCTTCCCTCAGTGCTTTGTGGGTAAGGGCAGGGAAGAACATATCCTTTGGACTGCTTGAGGCAAAAATTGAAACGGCAGCCCCCGCCAATGCTAAATTCTTGACCTAACCCCTTCCCTCCAGCCAGAGGTGTAACTTGACCAGCATGCACTTTCTATAAAGTCTTCTTATGCGGCACAAGGGTCTTTTGGGCCCCCCTCAGGCTCCTACAGCTAGGCCCCTGATATTTACATGAAATGACTATTAAAAAACTCTCCGTAAATGTTACTGGACAAAAAAAAACATACAAGTGCCTATCCCTCTGGAGGAAAGTGAAAAACAGTGGGGCGGACATTTTCTGTATCTGGGTGACCCCCTTATTCGCAGAGGACACTTGCTGACTAAAACACAAGCAATATCTCCATATTTTCCACTCATTTCCAGCCACAAAGAAGACTGGAGTGAGCATTGTATTTAAAGACACCATAGCAAAATATGCTTACTGAATGATAATAGGGGAAGGTTTCTTGTCTTGGTATGTAAGCCGAACAATATCATTTATACTATATGTAATATACATGGTCCCACGTTTTCTCAAATCTCCTTCTTGAACAAAAATTACAAAAAAAATGGCCAAAATTCAAAAAGGTCATATACCGTACCTATATCTGGTGATCTTAAAGGGAACCTGTCATCAACTTTATGCTGTCCATACTAACTGCAGAATAAAGTAGAGACAGGTGAGTTGATTTCATCGCTCTGTTATTTAACCCCTTAAGGACCCTGCCATTTTTCACCCTTTAAGACCAGGCCATTTTTTGCAAATCTGACCAGTGTCACTTTATGTGGTGATAACTTTAAAACTCTTTTACTTATCCAGGCCATTCTGAGATTGTTTTCTCGTCACATATTGTACTTACTTCATGACAGTGGTAAAATTGAGTCAAAAAATGTCATTTTTATTTAAAAAAAATACCAATTTTACAAAAATTTTTTACTTTTATGGTTCAATTTGTTTTTATTATTCCGTTGTGAGAAAAGCAATAAAACAACAGAAATTCTCAATTTGTGTAAGGTACAAGTATGGTACTCCACGCAGGGAGATATAGAAGGATAACATGCATGCAACAAGCATGAGAATATGTATAAATAGTATACTAGCAAAGACATACGGGGAAGACAAGACAGAGGATGGGATAAGAGAGGAAGGGGTGGGGAGGATAGGAGGGGTAGTCAATGGTCCATATCTTAACTCTAATTGACTGAAGGCACCAAATTATTTTGTGTAATAGTATCTGAGGCCAACCAGCCCGAGAAGGCATTCGAGCCACGAAATTGATACCAGGCTGCCCACTGATTAGAATGTAGGGTTCCCTGACCTCGATCAGAGGCAATAAGTTCTTCCATCCGTGCCAAACGATCCAGGGCGATAGACCATGTAATCCTGAGGGGGCTATCAGTCGATCGCAAAGCTCGTGGGATGATCTGGCGCATAGTAATAACAAAAAATCTAAATACACTATGTTTTACATGTTTGATTCTGCCTGGAAAGATCGAGAGAAGCGCTATCAATGGAGAAGGGGATATTTAGGTCCCATATAGAGAGTTGTACAATTGAAAAACATCCCGCCACAGTGGGGTTATGCCCGGGCAGTCCCACCAAATGTGAAGCATGGATCCCCTGGAAACGAGGCAACCAATTTCTCTACTTTTATAATAGATAGTGTGGGGAGTCGCTCTGGTAGATAGCGGTGCGGGTGCAGTACAGAGGCAAAACAGGGAGTCCAGAAAGTGCAATAAACAGTGTTTTATTCACACTTGCACAAAATAAATGACAAACAGTCTCTTGGTGTTAATTCACACACATCAGAAGTAATGAGGCAAAACAAAACAGTCCCGTACAGGTTTCAGTGCCCTGGGAGGTTTTAGGTGCAGGTTCGCACCTGGCTGTCAGTCCAGCCGCAAGACAGTCGACGTCAGGTTTCCAGGCCGTCTGCACTCCTCCTTGTTGGGCTCTTGCTTCCAGCCCAGAGAACTCCCAAACTCAAATGGTTCCACAGCCTAACAGCAGCTCCAGGACAATCCCACACTCAGCTGCTGAGGAGGCTGCCTTTTTAAAGGCCCGGATAAAGTCCGGCCTGGACCGTGGGGAATAGGCACCCACCCAACTCTTTGCCTACTCCCAGTAAGAGCCTGCCCGGATTGGCTTTGCAGCCAAACTAAATATCAAGTTGTCAAGCAGCACTAGCTGCTGCTGACACACAAAAACCCGGCTCTTACCTCACCGAGGCCAGGAACCTCGGTGACACGTACCTCCCGTCGACAACGGTACCTTGCACCTTACCACAATAGTAATAACTCCAAAAATAGTTATTACTTTACATTCCCCATATGTCTACTTCATGTTTGGATAATTTTGTGAATGCCATTTTATTTTTTTGGAACATTAGAAGGCTTAGAAGTTTGGAAGCAAATCTTGAAATTATTCAGAAAATTTCCAAAACCCACTTTTTAAGGACCAGTCCAGGTCTGAAGTCACTTTGCGGGGCTTACATAATAGGCCACTCCATTTTAGAAACTACACCCCTCAAGGTATTCAAAACTGATTTTACAAACTTTGTTAACCCTTTAGGTGTTCCACAAGAATTTATGGAAAATTAAGATGAAATTTCAGAATTTCATTTTTTGGCAGATTTTCAATTTTAATAAAAAAAATTCCACTAACAAAGCAAGGGTTAACAGCCAAACAAAACTCAACATTTATTGCCCTGATTCTGTAGTTTACAGAAACACCCCATATGTGGTCGTAAACTGCTGTACGGCAGGGCGGAGAACGAAGGGAACGCCATATGGTTTTTGGAAGGCAGATTTCACTGGGATAATTTTAGGCTGCCATGTCACATTTGAAGATGCACCCCTAGAGTAGAAACTCCAAAAAAAGACCCCATTTTGGAAATTACGGGGTAAGGTGGGAGTTTTTGTTGGTACTATTTTAGGGTACATAAGATATTTGGTTGCTCTATATTACACTTTTTGTGGGGCAAGATAACAAAAAATAGCTGTTTTGGTCAAGTTTTTATTTTTGTTATTTACAGTGTTTATCTGACAGGTTAGATCATGTGCTATTTTTATAGAGCAGGTTGTTACGGACGCGACAATACCAAATATAACATTCAGTTTTACATAGTGTCTCCATATTCTGAAAGCCATATTTTTTTTTTTTTTTTGGGCAACTGTCTTATGTAGGGGCTCATTTTTTTTTGTATGAGATGACGGATTGATTGGTACTATTTTAGGGTGCATTTGACTTTTTGATTGCTTGCTATTACACTTTTTGTGATGTAAGGTGACTGTTAAAAACTGTAGCAGCCAGAGCCACTACCACTCCCATCCTCCGAAGCTTGTGGCAGATGTATTCCCCATTTTAATGGGTGATGACAACATGTGAGAAATAAAACCAAGGATCATGGAAAGGAGATGTGTGTCAAACATGCCTTAAGTCTTTTTGTTCCATGTGGTTCAGGGTGGGGTAGTCCTGACATGCCTGTTTTAATAACTACTTGCATTCCCCATGTAATAACAATTCTGGAGCATCTATTCCTATGGCTCAATGTGGGGCCATCCTTTATTATTCTATGCTAGAAGTTCTGAATAAATTACTAGCAGTTTGCAATGAAGGTCCAGATGGGTGTTACCAGTTGGGGGGGTCTGAACAGTCTGACATTGGCAGCACTGATTGGATAGTGTCAGACTATGCAGGGACATAACCCCAACTTGTAACACCCAGCTGGACCTTCATTGCAAACAGTGTATTACTCATAATAACTTCTAGCAGGAATAATAAGGGAAGGCATAAATAAAGTTATAAGAATAGAAAATGATTACATGGGGAATGCAAGTAGTAACTAAAACAGACATGTCAGGAGAGGACAAAGGTCTCCTTTAGACTACACTACAGAGGGGGAGGGATTTGACAAATATCTGCTACATACCCCTTTACCTCTGTGTATATTATATCAGTTTTTTTGCATTGTTTTGTTGTGATGGTTTATTCATTGATACTGACTGTAGTATGTTTTTATAGCACATCACTAACAGACTATTCTCTCATCTCCAATAGCTTTGTAATAGCGGTATTTATTCATATAGAACCAACATATAGAATATTGCAGTGCTGTACAGAGATGGTCACCAGTCTCATCAATCCCTATGCCCTGTGGGGCTCACAAGCTATGCCCATTATGCCTGGCACACATTAATATACGTTACGGCCAGTTTCATAGGAATGTGTGTCATTCTCTCCTCAGCATCCCTCTAACCAGAGGGGTTAACTGCAGAACAAGCTCATCCCATTCTGTGCCAATCACCTGAGTGTGAGAGATACAGCGAGAGAACGAGGGAGAGCAGGCGAGGAGGAACGTCTTTCCAGCAAGCTGGCCTGGCATCTTCCAGCTGTGGGCACAGAATCTGAGACTGGGAAAGCCTCGAGCAACAGGATGAAGCGGTACCAAGAACATCATCTGCAGCAGGTAGGCAGCAGGCTTCTAGTGACTGGAGACATCAGGCTGGGGGTCCAGAACCTCTGTCGTCCATTCTGTAACATTAGGGTAAGGATAATGGATGCTGTCTAGTATTCTGCTGAGATTATAGATATATATACTGTATATATACACACACATATGTGCTCCTGGAGAACGCCATGATACCGAGTAATGAGGCTATTGACCACGGGGTCACACAAGCCATTCATTCTAATAGGGAATACTCTGTATTGTGCATATATGAGCAGGCACCTGTAGGATTACCCCCATTCACAATCCACAGAGGAATGCAGTGACGATAAAAAGGAAGAAACAAACACAATAAATTGAATTACGGAAATGAATGGTATTTGTGTAATTGGGAAGTAGATCTTTGTAACCCTCGGCGCTCCGGAGAAAACAATAAGAACTCCCATTGTTTGTGTTCTTGGATGTAGTAGCTGTCAGGGCTGTGTGTTCTCCTATGTAGAGGAGATGGGCTCTGCTGTCAACCCTTTCACTGCCAGAAGGGTTATGGGGGTATAGATATTATATAATACAGCTATCAATCTATCTATGTCATATCTATCTATTATCTATCTATCTATTATCTATCTATCTATCTATCTATCTATAGTCCATCTATCTATTATCTATCTATCTATCTATCTATCTATCTATCTAGTATCTCCCTATTATCTATCTATCTAATATCTATGTCATATCTATCTATCTATCTATCTATCTATCTATCTCTCTATTATCTATCTATCTATCTATCTATCTGTCTATCTATCGATCCACAGTATCTATCTATCTATCTATCTATCTATCTATCTATCTATTATCTCTCTATTATCTATCTATCTAATATCTATGTCATATCTATCTATTATCTATCTATCTATCTATCTATCTATCTATCTATCTATCTAATATCTATGTTATATCTATCTATCTATCTATCTCATATCTATCTATCTATCTATCTATCTATCTATCTATCTATCTATCTATCATCTATCTATTATCTATCTTCTATCTATCTATCTATCTATCTCATATCTATCTATCTATCTATCTATCTATCTATCTATCTATCTATCTATCTATCTCCTATCTATCTCATATATATCTATCTCCTATCTATCTATTTAATATCTATCTCATATCTATCTATCTATCTATCTATCTATCTCATATCTATCTATTATCTATCTTCTATCTATCTATTTAATATCTATCTCATATCTATCTATTATCTATCTATCTATCTATCTATCTTATATCTATCTATTATCTATCTATCTATCTATCTATCTATCTCTGAGTAAATGAACAGCGATCACATACAAATAAACTCTTAGTCTAGCCTTAAAGGGATAGTCAGGATTAGAAAAGCATGGCTTCCAGAAACAGCGCCACCACTTTCAACAGGTTGTTTGTGTTATGGCAGCTGAGATCCAGTGAAGTGCAGGGGGCTGTGCTGCAGCATCACATACAATGTGTGAACAGATGGGGCACTGTTTCTAGAACAAAGCAGCTATCTTTCTAATCATGACCGCCCTCTTTAAGGGCCGATCCACATGGAAACCAGCACTAACAAACAGCATCCCTACTGCAAGGCTAAGTACCCATGACTCCTAGGTAAATCTCTTGCAAACCTTGCCAAGCACAATCATGTAAATTCTTCCTAGATACCCAGATAGAGACCTCCCCCCCCCCCCCCGGCCTCTATGTGCCCCAAAACACAATATGGTGCCTCAAGCCCCAGAGCTGCTGACTCTTACTGCAGACCTGCTCCAGTCCGTCTAGTGGCTAGGCAAAGCAGGCATGACGATGCCAGCACCACACCGCTGTTCACAGGGACCCAGTGGATCTTTGGGGCCCCATGCAATTGTGTGGCCAAATCCACCACTATAGATAACCGTTTAAGACATATATATATATATTACACCAGTGTCAGTCATAGCTGACGATTTTGGCAGGGCCGGATGACTACCTAATCAGTTTGGTGGTGTCCTGACTTCCCCCCAATGACTGCTGCTGGGGGAGACAAGGACCAGGCTGTTCTATTTCAACATGCCTCATCCTTTTGTTCTTAACCCTTTCACCTTTTAAAATTCTGTGATTTTTTTTTTGTTTCTTAGTTTGTCATAGAATGTCTTGTTTATTTGTATGCAGGACACAAGGGGTTTGCTTTTATTCTTAACAAACTTAGATAAAGTAAACTTTTTCTTTGCTGTAGTGACTTGAGCAAGTAAATCGTTACAATGACAGTTGGCATCAGGAGTTCCCCTTTATGTATATGAACAGTCTCTTGCAGGGTCGTTGCTAGGGTCTCAAAAGATCCGGGGCACAAGCCCCAATGAATATGGCCCAGTTCTTTAAGTCGACCCCCCCCACACACACACACACACACACACACCTCATTTTGATGTACTTGCTATACAGCAGCAAATACCTGTCAGATCCAGGTGATGTCTCCTCTCATATAGATCTTCTCATCATCTTCTCATTTTGGTCCATACAACATTCAGCCGCGCCTCGTCTCTGGAGAGTGTGACACACAGACATCTTAGGTTCCTCACATTTCTATCATCATCCCCCAACCTGGAGCCCCCACAGTGTTATCCTGCTGGTCGCTGTGCTCCCCATTACCCACAACTACTATCCTGAAGAAAAATGACTGCCCCCATAGTAATAGTGCTCCTCATAGTCCCACCAATAGTAATTCCCTTCTAGAATGCCCTCATTAGTAATACTGCCCTACAGTGCCCCCAACCATGATAAAGCTCCCCAAGAATGCCCCCATTAGTAATACTGCCCCCTACAGTGCCCCCAACAGTGATAATGCTCCCCAAGAGTGCCCCCATTAGTAGACGAGCCCCCCAGTATTAATAATACCCTCACAGAGCCCCCAGTAGAAATAAGGCTCCCTATTGTTCCCCCAGAGGTAATAAAGCTTTCTACAGACCCTACAGTACCTTCTATAGAGTGACCAGTAGTAATAAGAACACCTATAGTGTCCCCTACAGTGCCCCCAGTATTTATAATGCCCCCTGCAGTGCCCTCTGTAGTTATATTCCTCCCTACAGCATACAGTCCCATGTAAATAACATCACACTATCTCTCCTGCCCCTTCCAAATTATAGTCCTATGTAAATAACATCACCTCCTCCCCAGCCGCCTTCAACATACAGTCCCATGTAAACATCACCCCCTCAACATTCAGTCACATGTAAATAACATCATTCCCTCCACCAGCCACCTTCAACATACAGTCCCATGTAAATAACATCACCATGCCCCAGCCCCCTCCAACATACAGTCCCATGTAAATAACATCATTATGCCCCAGCCCCCTCCAACATACAGTCCCATATAAATAACATCAGTCCCTCCTACTGCCACCATCAACATACAGTCCCATGTAAATAACATGACCCCCTCCCCAGCCACTTCCAAAATATAGTCCCATGTAAATAATATCCCTCCCTTCAGCCCTAAAATACAGTCCCAGTTAAATAACCACAACTCTCAGCATTGCTCTGCCTCTCCCTTCACTTACCTCTCCTCACCAGGTCTTCTCAATCTTCTCACTGCTGTCCTCTCCTGCACTGGTCACATGATGGTGACATCATCGCAGGTCCTTCTCAACCTTTTCCTGTTTCATTGGAGTGGTGATGTCACCACAGTTCCTTCAGATGTTCCACTGCATTAGGTTCAATTGTATTGCCATCCTCAGGAAGGCAATACAGTTGTATCTATCTGGCAGGCAGGACATTTGGGGCCCGGGAGAAAACATCAGGGGCCCAGGCCCCGAATGTTTTAACCTAGCGACGCCCCTGGTCTCTTAAATGAATAGGCAGCAATACTGGTAACAGCATAACAGAATCAGAACTAGAGTACGATAGACCAGTTCAGTCCTTGAAGAGGACCTTTCACCCCTCCTGACTTGTCTGTTTTAGTAACTATGTGCATCCCCCATGCAATAAAAATTCTGGAGCATCTAATCTTATGATTCTCTGTTGTATAATTCATTTATTATTCCTACGAGAAATTACAAATGAATTGCTAGCAATTTGCAATGAAGGTCCAGATGGGTGTTTCCAGTATGGGATGTGTCCCTGCACAGTTTAAGGCCTACTCACACATCTGTGTCCGTGATGAAATCCATGATAATTTGGTCAGTGATTTATCCATGAAGATTTCTGTGGAAATCTGTGTTTCGTCTGTGTGTGCGTTCTTTGCTCTCAGTGTGTCACCTGTGTTCCACAGACACTGGATAGCTGAAAATTAATTTTCAGAGCATCTCCTTTTAATGGTCCATGAAACACGGATCTTGAGTCTGTGTTTTTTACAGGCCCCTTAGACTATAATGGGCGTGACAGACAAAATAGGGCATACTTCAGTGCTAAAACTATGGACCCACGGACTGTGCTATAAGACGGTTGAGTGAATACATATATTAAAATGAATGGGAACATGTGCTGTCGTAGCGGACATGGACAACACACATCTGTGAATGAGGCCTAGCACCGTCAGCACTGACCTTCACTGTAAACTGCTAGTAATTCCTACATAACTTCTAGTAGGAATAATTAAGGAATGGAATATCATAGAGTCATAAGAATAGATGCTCCAGAATTGTTATTACAAGCGGAGTGCCAGGAAAGGTTACATGTGCCTTTTTCCTTACGTAGGGCTGACATGGACGGCCCCGCACTGACAACCTTTTGGACGTAGTTACTACTAGTCACCGGGATCAAGCCGTCCAGAATGTAGTATTGCGTAGTGTTGATCACGAATTTTCGAACTGTAAATTTTAATCGTGAATATCGGCACTTCGAGAATTCGCGAATATTTGGAATATCACGAAATATATTTGCAATCGCGAATATTCTTTTTTTTAAATACCAGTTTATGCAAATTTTTAATGCAAATTTTTAATGCAAATTTTCTCAATCAAGAAAATAATGTTATTTTCTTAATTGCGAAATTCGCATATAAAAATTTGCATACAATTTGCATAAAAATTAGAATAAACTGGTATTCAAAAGATAACTTTTAAATACCAGTTGATGCAAATTTTTATGCAAATTTTTATGCGAATGTTATATGCAAATTTTTATATGCGAATTTTCGCAATCAAGAAAATAATGACTGGAGATTACGAATTCGCGAACTTTCGAATATATGGCGAATATTCGCCCAAATATTAGCGAAATATCGCAAATTCGAATATTGCCCCTGCCGCTCATCACTAGTATTGCGTGTGGTGTTACTGAGGCCCCCAGGCCAAGGTCTTTCATCCGCTGGCACAGTGATCACCCTCCGACTGAATCAGAAGGGTTCTTTTCTGTGACATTTTTCTTTTCATTGTCAGATTAGCAGAGCTGAGTTTATAATTTGGGGCCGAGGACTCATGATAAGGGGGAATGTTGTGTCATCTATGGCTTTGATGCAATGAGTCCCTGAGAAATCAGCTCTGCTACATCTATAGTTTGGCCCGGTAATCTGTCATATAAACTACAAATTATTAATTTCATGATATCTGATGAGTACAATTTCTACTGAATAATTTGTTTCCTGCTGACCCTTGGCAATATTATTTCCTCTGACCTGGAAAGAATGGAAATAATAATGCTCCTGGTTGTAATAGCAGTCATGTGCATCATGATTCACCGGGAACAAGTCTATGCCAAAATGATAACAACAATTTGTAGATTCTGCCGTGCTACAAAATGCAGACTGACAGTATTGGGCTCAGTTCACATCTGCATTGACAGCATCCATCGGGAGTTCATTTGAGGTTTCTTCTTATGGAAGCCATGATGCTAGTGTGAACATAGCTCTATTCTAATACAGTAAAACAAGTGTTTTATGGATGGAAGCTGAGCACATCATTTAGACAATTATATCACTCGATTTTGCAGCAAATTATTTTGTGAATCCACTATTCAGTGAAAGGTTAAAAAAAAATGCCACAGATTTGAAAATTCACTCAGATTTTTTAATGTTTGGATAGGGTTTTTAAAACGCTGTCCCCATATATTGTACCATGGAGTCCACATCTTAAAGGGAGTCTTTCACCCCAAAAACCCATTTTTCAACACTCACATCTTTCTCTGCAAAATTGCCCCCACATTAAAAGCTTCTTACCCTATTGCTGTACCTCCTACAGATCTTCAGAAAATCACTTCAATTGCAGATGTCAATCACAGTCGAAGCTGCCCAGGGGCGGCATCATAACGGCCGGTGCCACGCGCTCATCTTCATAACTTTCCACTCCGCCTTTCACCCAGACGGCCCACCCAGTATTTTCAGCTTGTCCTCCTCCTCCAGTGGCCAAATCCTGTGCCTGCACCGAGGATCCAGATGTCTGCGCCTGTGCACTGGTTTCCCAATTACTGGCCGAAACATCGGAGTATCCAGTGCGCAGGCGCGGACATCCGGATCCACGGCGCAGGATTTGGCCACTGGAGGACGAGGACAAGCTGAAGACACTGGGTGGGCCGTCTGGGTGAAAGGCGGAGTGGAAAGTTATGAAGATGAGCGCGTGGCACCGGCTGTTATGACGCCACTCCTGGGCACCTTCAACTCTGATTGACATCTGCAATTAAAGTGATTTTCTGAAGATCTGTAGGAGGTACAGCAATAGGGTAAGAAGCTTTTTAATGTGGGGGCAATTTTGCAGAGAAAGATGTGAGTGTTGAAAAATAGGTTTTTGGGGTGAAAGACTCCCTTTAACGGGCTTTCCTGGGAGTAAAATATGAATGCTATCCTCAGGATTAATATCTGATCAGTATGGGTATTGGTCCAATCTCCATTATAGTGAAGCCTTGCTTGGCTGTTTCTGCATTTCTTCTTAGGCTATAAGTTTTCTTACATTATGAGGACAGCCCCCAACGAGGACCATGAAGAACATTCTGACGTCACTTTCTATTCTACTCAATGTATTAATTGGATTGCCTTCCATTGGAAGGGATTCATGTAATAACTCAGTGACGACTACAGGGCAAATTCCACAGCAACCACTGTACATTAAAAGTTTACTGTGATCATAAGTATAATTAGAATTAATAGGACCATATACCAAAATAAGATGGGCCCCCAACACATATGACTGGAAACTGAAGCAGTGGTATTGTGAGAGACATGGATAATATCATGGAAGCCATATTTTGTACTAGTACTAGATAGCAGAACTCATATGGTTTGTTATTCCCTACAGAAAGCAACAATGTTCCTGCATCTGAGTAGGCCCTCCAAACCTCTGGGCCCTACACCAGCTGCTATGGCTAGTTATGCTTATTGCAGTGGTTGCTATCCTAAGAAGGTCATTCACCACATTTTTGCCTAGTCTCTTTCTAGTAACTTCATGACAAATGACCTTAGCTGGGGTTAGATTGGTCTATGTGTCTTCTAGGATGATAGTTTTTTTAGCTTCAAAGATGAGTTGTTGTAGGGCGGTCACAGAAAGCAGAGGGCCCCTGTGCAAAGATGATATATGGGCCCCTTTCTCTCCTACAGCACATCATAGGGTGCCCTCAAACAATCCCCAGTAATTGTGAGCCATGAACTTCATTAGTTCAATCTCTTAGATGATATAATAGACAGTAGAACGCTGTGCCCCCACCAGCTACTGTGCCCTTGTGCAGTTGCACCAGTTGTGCACATGGTATGTTCACCTCCTGAGTTATGGCCTTGCTTTTTGGATGACTTGTTACTATGTTGTCAGTTCTACTTACTATGGTATCTGTCAAGGATCAAAGCTAAAGCTTCTTTAGTGCTTATTTGAGGTTCATTTGGACAATAGTGTTGACCTGGCCGTCATATTTCTTTCCTTTCAAGGTTCTTTTCAACACAACAGAAGTACAGTATATTTCTCATACAAAATGTCAATACAGAATTACAGGAGAAAAGCCCCCAGATTTCGGCGCTACTCTGGAAAAACAGACCAGATCATATTGATTGTACTTGTGGATATAACACAAATTCATTTTTGTTATGAGTAGGAGGGGGAGATATGATCTGTATAGTAAGGAAAGGAAGAGAGATCAAGTACGGGGAGGGAAGGAAGTATGCATCAGGAGAGATGCAGTAGAAGTCAGAAGTATGGAGTGTTAGTGTACACAACGCCAGTTAAGTGGCACTTGTCTCAACCTGGCCATCGTCTTTACCATCAATATTCCTTGAAACTATAGCTAACAAATACCTGTGTATTAATGCAGTCATATAAAATCTTACAATGGAATTAATTTATATTAGCAGGTGATCCACACTAAACCTGTAATAAACAAACATGTCAGCAAGAAATTAAATTCCTTAGAGATTTAGACTACAACTGGCCATAACCATTAGGTGTACAGTCGTGGCCAAAAGTTTTGAGAATTACATAAATATTGGAAATTGGAAAAGTTGCTGCTTAAGTTTTTATAATAGTAATTTGCATATACTCCAGAGTGTTATGAAGAGTGATCAGATGAACTGCATAGTCCTTCTTTGCCATGAAAATTAACTTAATCCCAAAAAAATCTTTCCACTGCATTTTATTGCTGTCATTAAAGGACCTGCTGAGATCATTTCAGTAATCGTCTTGTTAACTCAGGTGAGAATGTTGACGAGCACAAGGCTGGAGATCATTATGTCAGTCTGATTGGGTTAAAATGGCAGACTTGACATGTTAAAAGGAGGGTGATGCTTGAAATCATTGTTAACCATGGTGACTTGCAAAGAAACGCGTGCAGCGATCATTGCATTGCATAAAAATGGCTTCACAGGCAAGGATATTGTGGCTACTAAGATTGCACCTCAATCAACAATTTAAAGGATCTTTAAGAACTTCAAGAAAAGAGGTTCAATTCTTGTTAAGAAGGCTTCAGGGTGTCCAAGAAAGTCCAGCAAGCGCCAGGATCTTCTCCTAAAGAGGATTCAGCTGCGGGATCGGAGTGCCACCAGTACAGAGCTTGCTCAGGAATGGCAGCAGGCAGGTGTGAGCGCATCTGCACGCACATTGAGGCGAAGACTTTTGGAAGATGGCCTGGTGTCAAGAAGGGCAGCAAAGAAGCCACTTCTCTCAAAAAAAAACATCAGGGACAGATTGATCTTCTACAGAAAGTATGGTGAATGGACTGCTGAGGACTGAGGTAAAGTCATATTCTCTGATGAAGCCTCTTTCCGATTGTTTGGGGCATCTGGAAAAAGGCTTGTCTGGAGAAGAAAAGGTGAGCGCTACCATCAGTCCTGTGTCATGCCAACAGTAAGGCATCCTGAGACCATTCATGTGTAGGGTTGCTTCTCATCCAAGGGAGTGGGCTCACTCACAATTTTGCCCCAAAAACACAGTCATGAATAAAGAATGGTACCAAAACACCCTCCAACAGCAACTTCTTCCAACAATCCAACAACAGTTTGGTGAAGAACAATGCATTTTCCAGCACGATGGAGCACCGTGCCATAAGGCAAAAGTGATAACTAAGTGGCTCGGGGACCAAAACGTTGACATTTTGAGTCCATGGCCTCCCCAGATCTTAATCCCATTGAGAACTTGTGGTCAATCCTCAAGAGGCGGGTAGACAAACAAAAACCCACTAATTCTGACAAACTCCAAGAAGTGATTATGAAAGAATGGGTTGCTATCAGTCAGGAATTGGCCCAGAAGTTGATCGAGAGTATGCCCAGTCGAATTGCAGAGGTCCTGAAAAAGAAGAGCCAACACTGCAAATACTGACTCTTTGCATAAATGTCATGTAATTGTCGATAAAAGCCTTTGAAACGTATGAAGTGCATGTAATTATATTTCACTACATCACAGAAACAACTGAAACAAAGATCTAAAAGCAGTTTAGCAGCAAACTTTGTGAAAACTAATATTTGTGTCATTCTCAAAACTTTTGACCACGATTGTATGTTGATCAAACCTGCTGATTTTGGTGGGATTGGTCAACCATCTAATGTGCATAGTGACTATCACGTCTGATTAGGCAGGTAACAGACATGCGGCGCAGAGGGGAGAAAAGGGGAGTACCATACCACTAGTGAGAGGGAGTGGTGACCCCCTCATTCACCTAGCACTGGCACCTGGCTGCTCTGACATCCCTAGACAGGCTGCTAACCCGTACGCCGATCACATGCCTCATCCCTGGCTTACCCTGAAATAATCCCTAGGTAGTGAGTGGGGCGGTGGGAGCACTAGTCCTCCCCACCGACACGTAGGGTAAAAACAGGGAAAGGACAAACAACACAGAATCCACAACCAATCCCAGAAGGGAGACAACAAACAGGAGAGAACCAGAGATCCGACAGCACCAGTTCCAACAGCTCCACAGCAACTCCAACTCCACCAGAGGTCAGAATAGAAGATCTGGAAAGAAGGTCTATATATGGCAACAACGGAAGCAGAAAAGGAGGGGGGAAACGGTAGTGCGTCTTATAAAGCGAACGGTGCGCTTTTTAAATGTCTGACACTGATACATCGCCGGCCGCTATGCTGCACAGCTCGGCCTGCGAAGTATCAGCGGAGAGGGGCTGGAGGCCGCCATTGCTGTTTCACTCACGGTACTCCATTACATCAGGCCCCGCTCACAGCAGTTTTCATATCTAAAGTCCATTCATGTAATCTTCAAGCAGTGGCTCTGCTTTAAACTAGTGCAATCCTCCGTAGTAGTACTTACTATCAAAGCGGCAGGCAGGCTGGCAGTGTAACATCACTCACTCATTCACGCTCCTCCCACTTCATTAATGAAGCAGGAGCGTGAATGAATGAGTGAGTGAGGTTACGCTGCCGGCCTGCCTGCCGCTTTGATAGTATTTTTAACTTCAACTGATCCATACAAAGTTATATGGGTTATACAATGCATCAAAAAGGATTAAATATGAATAACAATTTGCAAGTACCTTTATCTGGGGTACTGCACATTTAATGTTTGTTTGCTTTTGCAAGTGTAGTTTCTTATTTATATACTTTTAAGATAGCTCGATAGATAATTGACAAGTAGATGGATAGAAGGATAGATAGACAGAAAGATATGTAGCTTAGAATAGATGCTGGACAAAGCATGGAGGCTGCTTACAAGCTACTGCTAGTGCTTGGACGGGCAAGATTTTGTTTATCTTTTGTGTTATTTTTTATCTTAGAACCTGTATACCACATTTTCACCCTATAAGACGCACCGGCCCATAAGACGCGCCAAAGTTTTAGAGGAGGACAAAGAGAAAAAATATTTTTTATTACACCTCAGGTCAGACCACCAATAAGACCCCCAATGTTGATCAGACCTCAGCTGACAGCCCCGGTCAGACCCCCAATGTTAATAAGACCCGAATAAGATCTCAGATCAGACCCCCAATCAGACCTCAACTAAGACCCTAATATAAATGACCCCCAATCAGACTTCAGATAAGAGCCCCATGCCTCTCATCAGCCCCATATCATCTCCCATGCCTCTCATCAGACCCCATATCAGCCCTATGACTCTTATCAGCCCCCATAATCAGCCCTTATGCTTCTCATCAGCACCCATTATAAGCCCTTATACCTCTCATCAGCCCCCATTATCATCCATTATGCCTCTTATCAGCCGCCATTATCAGCCATTATGCCTCTCATCACCCCATTGCCTCAAATCAGCTCCCAGTAGCCTCATGTTTTATAAAATAAAAAAAACACTTACCTCTCCTGCTCCTGGACGATGCTGCTCCTCACCGCCCGCAATCTTCTTCCTCCTGCTGTCAGCTGTGCTGTGCACTGTAGCGCACAGCGTGAGGTCACAGAGCGCCCTCACGCTGTGCGCAGCCACTGCACAGCCAAGGACCAGGAAGCGATGAGTACAGAGCCTTCACGGCTTCCTGGTCCTCCGGTACTAATGAGCGCTTGCATAATGGAAGCACTCATTAGTATTCACCCCATACGATGCAGGGGCATTTCCCCCCACTTTTGGGGGGAAAAATGCGTCTTATGGGTCGAAAAATACAGTACATTATGCCTGTATTTTTGCTTGCAACAAAAGACGGAAAGGAACAGAGCTTTGGATATTTGAAGCCTATCTGTGTCCCTATGTAAAATATTCAAAAAAATCATTAATTGGGAATCTTCTTCAAAAGTAGTACATGTGATATTTGGAGCTAGAAATATATCATGGGGATGCAATTTATTTTCAGTCTTCATAAAAGTTGATTTATTATAGAAGTAATACAGAAAAGTTCATTAGTATATTGTCCATGTCAATGTGAATGTGTCCTTAGGCTGAGTTCAGTTCACATCAGTACACGACTTTTGTCTCTGATTCAAAAATCTTCCTCTAAGCGGAAACATTACAGACCCCGTTAGTCTATGGGTCCTGTAGGCTCTGTTATGTGCCAAATCCGTCTTTTCAGTACTCCTGCTCCTATAAGTAGAGATGAGAGAATTGAAGTTGACGAAGTGGCTGCTGCACATGTTAGGACATGGAGCAAGGAACTCTGGGAACGAGGGATCACCCACAATGCTATGCATGCGGCCAATCAGCAGCCAGCCAGCCCTGTGATGTCACAGCCCTATAAATAGCCTCAGCCATCTTGGATTCAGCCATTTTCCAGTGTACTTAGTGGAGGGAGAGACATCAACAAGCGCTAGGGACAGGGATAGGGAAGACTTTAAAACTTTTATTATGCTGTATAGAAGTTATGGGAAGGTTAGGGAGGAATCATTCCACAGTATTGAAGCAGAACAGGGTTCAGTAGGGGGAGTTTACAGCCTGGGTAATATGAACAATTCTATTACACCTTGCTGCACTGACTGGGGATCCAAATTGCCATTATACAGCTCTGTAATTCCCGCAAACCGTTCATGTTATTGGGGTGTAAGTGCTGTTTGATACAGCCATTAACAGGGTTTATTACAAGGAAATATTTCTATGTCTTATTTGCCCTTGTGGTGTGCAGTTATATGCTCTATAGCATGTTTTGGCTTGTATTAGAGGGGGAAAAAAAGGCTTATTAGCCATTGTGTGGTGAAGTGAGAAAATCACAGCCCTTTTTGGGGTGTATTACTGGCAAAAAAATATATATTATTTGCCATTCAGTGATGCAGTTATATGTTCAAAAGCCTTTTGTGGCATGTATAAGTGGAAAAAAGTAAAGGCCTATTTGCCGTTTTGCGGTGCAGTTATATGTTCAAAAGCCTTTTGTGGCATGTACAAGTGGCACAAAAATATATATTATTTGCCGTTTAGCCGCGCAGTTATATGTTCTAAAGCCCTTTTTGGCATGAATTAGTGGCAAAAAATATATATATTATTTGCTGCTCTGCGGTGCAGTTATATGTTCTAAAGCCCTTTTTGGTGTGTATTAGGCTAGTTTCATACTAGCGGCAAGGAACTCGGCAGGCCATTCCGGCGGTGAATATCTTGCCAAAGTTCCTTGCTGCTAGTATGAATGTACCCTTAGTGGCAAAAATATATATATATTATTTGCTGTTCTGTGGTGCAGTTATATGTTCTAAAGCATGGGCCGGCAACCTTTTTCTTACGGAGTGCCAATTCAAGAAAAAAAATCAAAGCTGAAACGCTCAGCGTGTCGGGCAATACAGGAAAGTCACAGAACAGAAACTGTATGTGACAAAAAACAAATAATCAGTTTAACTTACCACTCAATGCAAGCCTTGTTCCTGACTCTGTGCAAAGACGATTCAGCTTTAGTTCACATGAGGAGACTTTTAGGTACCTCTGGCAGTCACATATAGGCTCACTATCCTCAACAACCCCTAAAGTTGTCAGAAGCTTGCTCCCCATCCACCCCCCCCCCCCAGCAATCAAATGTAGGCTCACTATCCTCCACACCCCCTAAAGATTTCACAAGTTCGCTCCACATTTCCCCCCATTTTCCCCAGCAGTTACATGCAGGTTCACCATTCTCCCACCCACCCAAAGTTGTCAGACGCTTGCCCCACATTGTCCCCCCATAACCCCTAGCAGTCACATGCAGGCTAACTATCCTAAACCCATCCCTAATTTAGTCACAAAGCTTCCCCAATTAGCCAAGCTAACTATCAACCTTCCATCTGACTGCCCCAGCACATCATCCCCTGCTGTCCCCTATCCCACTACTACTCCTTACCCTCTGCTGTTACCTGTGCCACTACTACCATCTCCTTAACTGTCACTTGTGTCACTATTACTCCCATCCTTGTCACCTGTGTCATTAATCCCATCTCTATGCGTTCAGCTTCCCCAGCAGAACAGCAGTCGAGGACTATTAGCGGTACAGCAGCCAGCCCGTGAGGTAGCGGAGTCTGAAGATGGCTGGCACAGCGGGAAGCATGAGGGGCGGGCCTTGGTAATGGGTTCTTAGTAGCGGATCAGTACTCAGCCAGCCAGCCAGCCAACTTTAGGCAGTGGAGTCTCGTAGCTGGTTGGCACTGCTGGAAGCATGCGGGGCGGGCCTAGCAGACCCTGTGTAGCGAGTCTGATTTTTTTAAAATTAAAGGTGCAGTGAGTTGCGATGCAGTGTGACTATGTGCCAGTCAAATATGGCCTGCGTGCCATCTCTACCACGTGTGGCGGGGGTTGCCGAAACCTGTTCTAAAGCCTTTTGTGGCGTGTATAAGTGGAAAAAAGTAAGGGCCTATTTGCCATTCAGCGGTGCAGTTAAATGTTCTAAAGCCTTCTTTGTCGTGTATTAGTGGAAAAAAGTAAGGGCCTATTTGCAGTTCAGCGGTGCAGTTATATGTTCTAAAGCACGTTTTGGCGTGTATTAGTGGCAAAAAAATATATATTATTTACCATTTAGCGGTGCAGTTATATGTTCTAAAGCCCTTTTGGGCATGTGTTAGTGGCACAAAAATATATATTCTTGCCGTTCAGCAGAGCAGTTATATGTTCTAAAGCCGTTTGTTGTGTGTATAACTGGAAAAAAGTAAGGGCCTATTTGCTGTTAAGCAGTGCAGTTGTATGTTCTAAAGCCCTTTTTGGTGTGTATTAGTGGCACAAAAATATATATTCTTGCCGTTCAGTGGAGCAGTTATGTGTTCTAAAGCCCTTTTTGGCGTGTATTAGTGGCAAAAAAATATATATTTTTTGCCGTTCAGCGGTTCAGTTATATGTTCTAAAGCCCTTTTTGGCGTGTATTAGTGGCACAAATATACATATTATTTGCCGTTCAGTGGTGCAGTTATATGTTCTAAAGCCCTTTTTGGCGTGTATTATTAGCACAAGCATATATATTATTTGCCATTCAGCAGTGCAGTTACATGTTCTAAAGCCCTTTTTTGCGTGTATTAGAGGCAAAAAAATATATATTATTTGCCGTTCAGCGGTGCAGTTATATGTTCTAAAGCCCTTTTTGCGTGTATTAGTGGAACAAAAATATATATTATTTGCTTTCAGGGGTGCAGTTATATATTCTAAAGCCTTTTATTGCGTGTATAAGTGGAAAAAAGTAAGGGCCTATTTGCCATTCAGCGGTGCAGTAAAAAAAAAATTGTTTATTAGCCGTTGTGTGTTGACTTTTTTGGGGTATTGTAATTTATTTTTTATTTATTTATTTGATCTAACAGTATGTCAGACGGAGAAGTACCAGGCCCTGCACAGGGGAGTAACAGAGGCCTAAATGTATCTGACGCAGGCACAGTTCGCAGCAGAGCAAGTGGGTGTGGCAGAAGGAGTCCCAGCGAGGGGCCTGAGCTCCAGGTGTCATCTAACAGTCGTGTCTTGACCAGCAACTCAGCGGTTCTTGAATGGTTGACTCGGTCATCCACTTCATCCCAAGTGACTTTAGACACCCCCAGCCAAGATTCGGCGGGTTCGTTAGACACAACCCTTAGTTGGCATGGTCCAGGAGCAGGCCATGTGCCCTAAACTGTCCTCAACCTGCCTCTGTCCTTTTCTGTTCCCTCAGCTAGAGAAATATTATATGCTACATATTCACTATACAGTGAGGACGAGCTACTAGAGGACAGTCAGCAGCTACTGGCCAGCCAAGATGTGGAGGAGACATCTGCCGCTTCCTCCGGCAGTAGTGATGAGGAGAGTGGCGTGGGAGCTGGTGTTATGAGCGGACGGGCTCCTGACCCAGAGACCGTTTAGGAGGACATCAGTGACGTGCAGACAGTACTAGGTGATAATGATGTAGCTGATCGCCCTTGAATTAGGGGCTTCATCATCAGAAGAGTCGCTAGCGTGGCCAGGAGTCAGCAGGGTGCAGCAGTGGGAGGTCGGGATCCAAATGTGCCCGGGGTAGACCACCCGCTTCTCAGGAGCCTACCTGCCCGGAAAGTAGTGTTGCAGGGTTTCACGGAAGCAGCGATGGTAGCAGTCAGTCAGTGCGAAAGTGTTGGGGGTAAAATCACCTATTCGGCGGTGGGGCAGTTTTTTGTTAAGCCGCCGGAGGAGGTGAACATGGCCATTTGTAGAATCTGTGGGCAGAAGGTGACGCGTGACCAGGGTGCCAAACGGCTCTGGGTCAACATATGCAGCATCCCCATAAAGTGGCCTGGGAGAACCGAGGCTCCGATGTTGTGATCCAGCCTGCCGCAGCAACCGCTGCATCACCCAGTGGCACCCACCCAATTTCAGGCAGTCAAGGCTCTACCACCTCAGCCAAAAGGAGCTGTCTGTCCTTCCCATCATCTGCTGGTCCTGATGCTCCTGCTCCTATTCCTTGTCAGTCATTCCATCAGCAATCGATCACCGAAGCGATTGCCAAGAGATAACAGTATGCGTGCACTCATCCAACGGCGCAGAAGCTGAATGTGCTCCTGGCCAAATTGCTGGTACTGCAGTCCCTCCCTTTCCAAGTGGTGGACTCTGCACCTTTCAGAGAACTGATGGCTTGTATCAAGCCAAGGTGGAGAGTCCCAAGTTGTCATTTCTTTGCCGAAAAGGCAGTACCAGCCCTGCACACGTATGTAGAATAGAAGGTAGGCCAGTCCTTGAGCCTGTCGGTGTCTGCCAAAGTGCAAGGCAGTGCTGACATGTGGAGCTGTAACTACGGTCAGGGACGATACATGTCCTTTACGGCCCACTGGGTGAATGTGGTTCCTGCATTCACTCCAGCAACTTGGCCAGGTGAGGCCGCTTCAGCCTCCACGTTGTCACACCATTGGCCCTGCGACAATGTCTGCCTCTGCCTCCTCATCCTCCACCGTGTCCTCATACTCCACTGCAGCGACAATTCACAGTGACCCTCCAGCATGCCACATGTGCAGGGCACGGCGGTGTCATGCTGTTCTGCACCTCGTTTGCCTGGGCAAACGGAGTCACACAGGAAAGGAACTGCTCCGTGTCCTTCATCAAGAAATCAAATCCTGGCTTTTTCCTTGACAACTCAAAATTGGAACTATGGTGACCGACAACGTGAAGAATATGGTGTCGGCACTGCGTCAAGAAGGGCTGAGCCAAGTGCCCTGCATGGCACACGTGTTCAATCTGGTTGTCAGGTGGTCCCTGAAGTCTTGCACCCATCTGCAAGACATCCTAAAAATGGTTAGGAAACATTGCATGCACGTCAGCCACTCGTACACCGCAAAGCACACCCTCCTTGAGCTGCAGAGGCAGAACGGCATCCCCTAAACTAGGCTGATACGCGACATTTCCACCCATTGGAATTCTACCCTCCATATGTTGGACCAACTATACAAACAGATAACAATTTCTTGATGATCCAAGCGGACAGGAGTACTCCCCTGTCTAACTTCAATGTCAGCCAGTGGCAGCTCATATGTGACTCCTGCCATTTGCTCAGGTGACAGGAGAGGAGGAGCAGCGAGCCAGAGGAGCTACAGGGCGATGGGGAAGATGAGGTAGAGGATCCAGACACACCGTGGCAGTATGCAGTGGGGATGGAGGCAGGGAGTCCCTCCGAGTCACTTGCACAAATGGCCTGATGCATGATCACTTGCTTGAGTAGTGACAGCCGAATTGTCACCATTCGGCAGAGGGATGACTTCTGGCTCTCCACCTTGTTGAACCCTCGCTACCAGTCCCAAATGGGGGCCTTTTTTACACCCGCTGAGAGGGAGGACAAACTGAACTACTATAGACACATCCTATCTAGTCAGCTGGCCGCTGCCTATCTGCACCATCGTCCATCCTCTCACAGTTCTGACCAGGAGGGCCCTCAGCGCTCACGTTCCTCTGCCATGGCTGCTGTGGCAGGGGACGTTGGGGGTTTAGGAGCAGTTCCAGCTCCATCAGCAGCAACTTGAGTCTAAAGTCGCTTATGAGCAGCTTTCTTCACCCGCCTAGTGAAAAAACTACTCACCAGCAGCAGCAGCTGGACCTGGAGCAGGACCTGAACCAGCAGGTGGTGGCATACTTGGACAGCACCCTGCCACCCCACATTGAAGATCCGCTAGACTACTGGATTTGCGACAACTGGCAGAGTTTGCCCTGGAAAAGCTGTCCTGCCCAGCCAGTAGTGTGGCATCAGAGCGGGTGTTTAATGCGGCGGGGGCCATAGTTACCACAAGAAGAACTCGCCTGTCCACCAAAAATGAGACTGACCTTTGTCAAGATTCATCAGGCATGGATCAGCCAGGATTTCCACCCACCAATGCCTGATAGATCATCCATGGTGCCATCCATGAGACCGTTTTCTTCTGGCTACCTGCCTCAGCTATTTTTCTGATGCTGCCACCCATCTGGTGCCACCCATCTGAGGCCAAGTGCTCCTTCTTCACCCACCATCTTCAGCTGGTACTGGTATTGCCACCCACCTCCCCACTCTGTCACTGGATACTCTGTGCTCTCCTGATGCTGCTGCTACCTCTACACTATGTCACCTTGCCAGTCTGTGGTCTCCTGATGCTGCTGCCACCTCCACACTATGTCACCTTGCCACTCTGTGGTCTCCTGATGCTACTGCCACCTCCACACTATGTCACCTTGCCACTTTGTGGTCTCCTGATGCTGCTGCCAACTCCACACTATTTCACCTTGCCACTCTGTGGTCTCCTGATGCTGCTGCCACCTCCACACTATGTCACCTTGCCACTCTGTGGTCTCCTGATGTTACTGCTACTTCAACACTATTCACCTTGCCACTTTGTGGCCTCCTGATGCTGCTGCTGCCACCTCCACCTTGTCATTGTGCCACCCTGCAGCCTCCTCCTGATGCTGCTGCCACCGCCACACTCTGTCATTGTGCCACTCTGTGGCCTTCTGATGCTGCTGCCACCTCCACACTGTCATTGTGCCACCCTGTCGCCTTCTCCTGATGCTGCCACCACCTCCACACTCTGTGATTGTGCTGTGCCACTCTGTGGCCTCCTGATGCTGCTACCACCTCCACACTGTCATTGTGCCACCCTGTGGCCTCCTCCTGATGCTGCTGCCACCTCCAGACTCTTTTATTTGGCCACTCTGTGGTCTCCTCATGCTGATTCCACCTCACCATTATGTCATAGAGCCACTCTGTGGTCTCCTCATGCTGTTCCCACATCCACACTTCATGACTGGGCCACTATATTCCCTTTTGGCCTGGCTGACATCATCATTTACCGGAGCAAGAGGAAGAAATGGTGGCACTGCTCAAACCCGATGCAAAACGAGACTCCCAAATTCCGGCCTTAGCGACCTCACTGGACCGGGGTGCCTGGCGAATATAGATATCAAACATACGTAATGACATGTCGGTTTTCATTTAGCTGCCTATGTTGATTTCCTTTATGAATATGTATCTTTGTATATACAATGTTGCCCCTTAGTGGAGGCGCAAGAGTTAGGTGTGTCACAGCCTCAGCCTTGCATTTTGATACATGTAATAATGTATGTCTTTTGTACTTGCTTTTATCTATGTTCCCTATAGTCCTATAGCGCACAGACGCTGCCTATTATGCGTCTACCAGTTGCTAGGAGATGGGTTGGTTTTACCCCTCCCTCCTGGTGACGCACATATTAGGCGCAGACGTGACGTTTGGAACATGCTGAACAGCCGGAAGAAGCGGTCGCCCCGCGAAACGGCCGTCGCTGTTTGTTTCTCTCCATGTGAGTCTGTGCCCCTGTACACGTAGTACCTCTGCAATAAATTTACCATGAACATCGGATGGTGAGTGCCGCGGACTGTTTTTCTTCATGTTGGATGTTTGATATCTATATTCGCCAGGCACCCCGGTCCAGTGAGGTCGCTAAGGCCGGAATTTGGGAGTCTCGTTTTGCATCGGGTTTGAGCAGTGCCACCATTTCTTCCTCTTGCTCCTGTATTGTTTCGGCTTATTTCGGGTTGAGCACGCTCTGATATACGACCCTTGATACTGCACTTAAGACACCATGGCCGAAGATGAGACCTCGAGTTTGGTTACAGGCAGAGAAGGGGCAGACTCGTTTTTCATGGACTGCAATTCTAAAGACTTATTACAATCTTGCAGTACGAGGACTCTAGAAAATAAAGTCCTTCAATTGGCTGAAAAGGAAGTCCGTTTATTTTGGACATTAAACTCACTCAGATCGTATAAAGATAGTGGGCGTGTCCCACGTGGTCTCCGCATTTATAAGGAATTGGCGCAATACGAGGATGATTCTACATTTGCAGCTGAATGGAAAGAATTGCACATGGACTTCTCTTTAAGGATCCTACAGACGGTAACAGACAGGAATGAGAAAGAGTATACCCTCAGTAGTGAGGACCTCCAGCGAGCAATGGAGGAACTAAAGACCCGTTTGTCTGAGATTCAATTCACATCTTTTGAGAAACGTATGAATAAAAAACTGACCATAATTCAAGCAGAGATAAAAGAAAAAAAGAAAGATAAGTTCCTACGGGATAAGATGGACTACGACTCAGGTCGAGTATTCGATTGGCAAAAAAAGAAACTGAGAAGACGACGCCCCTTCAGGAAACCTAAAAGTGACTACTGGACAACGGACTCAGAATCAAGTGCGTCTGATGACTCCAGTAAACAACCATCGAAGCCGCAGAGTAATCCCCCTTTAGGAGGAGAACTAGGAGGGGGGGCCGCAGGCGGGGGAGGAGACATACGCAGGTCGACGCAAAGGAAAAAACAGGTTTCTTGGAGGGACTGAATGAATCTGATCATGCCGCTCAAAACCTCGTGATTAACATTAGTAATGTCGAACTGCCCTCTGACTGCACCTCAGTCCTGAATTTAGGACTGGGGTTCAGTCCGACGATGCAGTTCGACAGAACAGTGTTTGAAATTGACCTATTCAGGAATATCCGCAAATTGTATTTGAAGAAACACTATAGTGGTGTTCCAATGCACCAGACTGATAAAAAAGAAGGTGACAGGCCGGTAAGCCTAAACCCCATGGGATACAATGTGTCTGAACCCTTTAATGCACAGGAAGTGAGATGCCTAGAACTTCTTGCGGATACTGATTTAACCCCTGACTCGACGCCCATGGATACGAGTAGGGATTTCTGTGGGGGAGTGCCGTCATCTTTTTGTCCCCCTATGCCCGCTGGCTCGTTGATTGACGTTTTTAGTAACAGGGTCTTGAGAGATACAAAGGCTTTGATTTACCCTAAGGAAAAAGGGAATCTGAATAAGAAGCAGTTAGCCGCAATACAATGGTTGCGCGACTCAGACCTCGTCATCAAGCCAGCGGACAAGGGGGGCAATATAGTTGTGATGTCAAGTGACTTCTATACTATGGAGGCAGGAAGACAGTTGAATGACGTTTCTACCTATGAAAAAATCCCCACGGATCCTATTCCAGGGATCAGTGCCAAATTGTTGGCACTCTTGCAGAAGTATGTGGGGGCAGGCGTCCTCCATGGTAGGACCATTGATAAATTGGTCCCTACTTATCCTAAAAGACCAACTTGGTATTTTCTCCCCAAGGTGCATAAGTCACTGACCCATCCCCCTGGGCGGCCTATCATATCGGGGGTTGGGTCAGTGACTGAGCCCTTGTCGAGGTATTTAGATTGGCTTCTACGTCCCATTCTATGTAGGTTCCCAACATATCTAGGTGACACCAACGACTTCCTACTGGCACTGGATAATTTCCAGTGGCAGGAAGGTTGGAGTTTGGTGTCCCTGGATGTTGTGAGCCTATATACACGTATCCCCCAAAAAGCTGGGGTGGACGCCGTTCTCGAACTTATTGAACACTCAGGGAGGAACCCCTTGTTTGGACAGTTTGTGGAGGAATCCCTACTGTTTGTTCTTGAGAACAACGTTTTCCAGTTTAATAACCAATGGTATAGGCAGATATTTGGAACTGCCATGGGGACGCCTGTCTCATGTACTTTTGCGAACATATTTTTGGGGAGATTCGAGGATAGATACGTCTTTACGACGTCTAATCCCTTCCTTAGGTATGTACGCCTATTTTTGCGCTACGTGGATGATGTCTTCATGGTGTGGGCTGGGACGCCGGAGCAGTGCGAGCAATTTGTAGCCCATCTTAATGACACGAACGACATGAACATGGGATTCACCCTTAATTATGGGGGGCAGACCATTGAGTTCCTGGACGTTCGCGTCACTGTGATAGATGGGTCTTTGCGTACCGAAGGGTATCATAAGCCCACTGCTTCCAATACCCTCCTACACTATGACAGTTATCATCCACGTAGCGTAAGGGACTCTGTCCCATATGGACAGTTTTTGAGATTAAGGCGAATCAACAACTGTTTTGAAGTCTTTCTGAAACAAGCAAATGAATTGAAGAATAGACTCATTCAACGTGGTTATCAACAAGAGAGCCTGGATAGGGCTCTGGAAAAGGCTAGTAACCATACACAGAGAGAGCTACTAAGGTCTAAGGGCCATAGGAGAAAGATTGATGAAGGGAATCAAAATAGATTTATTTTTGTGTTCCAACATAGCCCGATGGCTGAGAACATAAAGAAGTCTATTTTGAACAACTGGGAGATATTGAAATCGGAGGAAGGTTTAGGTCAACTTACTGAACAAAAACCCATGATAGCATTTAAAAGGTGCAGAACTTTTAGGGACATTCTAGTCAGGAGCCGTTATAGTGAACAAAAAGGAAAGGATTGGTTATCCCTAGGGAAACCGATTGGTAACCACCGTTGTGGGAATTGCTCTGTATGTAATTATATATTACAAGGTCAGCACGTATTCATTGGGGGTGTGGAGTATTATATCAACCATTTTATAACTTGCAGAACCAACTTTGTCGTCTATGCCTTGATCTGTATATGTGGCTCCTTTTATGTTGGGAAGACAAAAAGACCCCTTCTGGAGCGTATTCGCGAGCACCGTAACTCAATTAAAACAGGTAAAGGAAGAACACGCTTAATTGAGCACGTTAGATGCCAACATGGTGGTGACGCAAATGTTTTGAAATTTGCGAGTCTAGAGCATGTACCCCCGGCAGTACAGGGGGGCGATAGACATCGCGTGTTGCTCCAAAAGGAGGCCCGACATATTATAAGGACAGATGCCACGGGCCATTTGGGCCTTAATGAACGTAATGACATGTCGGTTTTCATTTAGCTGCCCATGTTGATTTCCTTTATGAATATGTATCTTTGTATATACAATGTTGCCCCTTAGTGGAGGCGCAAGAGTTAGGTGTGTCACAGCCCCAGCCTTGCATTTTGATACATGTAATAATGTATGTCTTTTGTACTTGCTTTTATCTATGTTCCCTATAGTCCTATAGCGCACAGACGCTGCCTATTATGCGTCTACCAGTTGCTAGGAGATGGGTTGGTTTTACCCCTCCCTCCTGGTGACGCACATATTAGGCGCAGACGTGACGTTTGGAACATGCTGAACAGCCGGAAGAAGCGGTCGCCCCGCGAAACGGCCGTCGCTGTTTGTTTCTCTCCATGTGAGTCTGTGCCCCTGTACACGTAGTACCTCTGCAATAAATTTACCATGAACATCGGATGGTGAGTGCCGCGGACTGTTTTTCTTCATGTTGGATGACATCATCATTTATTTGACCCTTCTGATCTGTCAGAAGGAAAGAAAAATTAGACGCACAATGGATCCTGTCTACGTAACAGCTGTAAGGCCTGCATGACATGGTCCCTATTTTGCATCAGAATCGGCTAATGATTTGGTAGCCAAACGCAGGAATGGGTATAAAACACATAAGACATGCAAATATTCGATTAAAGTGGCTTTAGCAATACTGATGGATTACTGACCAAATGCTGACCAAGTGAAGGTGCATGCTCCACAGACAGGATCCGTTTTTTAGGGGTTATAATTCTCACGGATCAGAGAAAGGGCAAAATAATGTGTTACGTCAACAGAAACTTACTGCTGACACCCACTCCACTCTGTTAGGGGGATCTACTTGTATAAGCGTTTAATAGAACAGGTTCTGTAGAAATCTATGTGGAATCAATGAATTGGTATAAAAGGAGTGCGCTCTTTCACGCTATAGTAAGAACTTGGGCCTCTGCATGGTTCTTTATTCCTGGCGCTAAAATTGACCTGTTCACACTTGAGTTATTTGGTCAGTTTTGGCCCCATAACTGCCCAAATAAGTGAAGTGTGCAGTGATTCTAAGAGAGACGCCTGTCATCTACATGTCATTCTGACTCACAGTAATGTTTCACTACCACAGTAGACTCCCTATGCGTGTTACTGCAAGGCACAGGGTTCTACACCACTATAAAGGCTCTCTGCAGCCAGGAAATAGCTGTTTTTTTATGTGAATCGCCTCTAATAAGTTCGTATCGAACCAAATTTTTTCGAACAAATGCTTAACCAGCCGAATCAAATTTTTGATAAATTCACTCATCTCTACCTATAACGGAGCAGGAGATCAGAAAGGCTGAACGCTGATATGAACTCAGCCTAAAGGCATCATGTGGAAAGTCAGAGACCCTTCTCAGGGCTCTTTGACTGCCTTATCAACTTGTCAGTCTTCTTACAGCAGCAAACCCCAAGAGAACCCCCTCATATCTGTCCCTCTCAGTCATATATAGTATAGATATAGATATGTCTTACACATGTAGGGGTTTCTTCCTCTTAAAATATGAAATGGAAGACTTCAAATATAGCCTTGACATTCCCTTACAGAACATCTTCCCCCCTCGTGTATCAATATACATTCTATGTCAGCAGTGTGGATTTAACTCTACATTAACTGCAAGTTATTAGATAGATAGATAGATAGATAGATAGATAGATATGAGATAGATAGATAGATAGATATGAGATAGATAGATAGATAGATAGATAGATATGAGATAGATAGATAGAAGTCAGATTAGATAGATAATAGATAGATAGATAGATAGATAGATAGATAGATAGATAGATAGATAGATATTAGATAGCTAGATAGATAGATAGATATGAACCACACCAAAGAAGAAGAGAGCAGGCGAAGCACGACTAACAATATATATAGACTTTATTATGGTTCCCAAAAAGGGGAAAATCCAATAAAATCCAATAACAGACAATACAATACAATGGATGACACACAGGGTAGGAGAGGATCACAAAGTGGACAAAATGAAGCTTAGAAAAAACACATTGGACAAGGCCGAAGGGATATTGGGTGGTAAATAAATGAATAAATGTTTAGATGACCTCGCCAACCTAAAACAAGATATTGGAGACAGATACAGTACATACATTTAACCTACATACATAAAAATGCAATAAGTGTATATTTATTGGTTTGGGTAAAAGTTATAGCGTTTACAAACTATGGTGCAAAAAAAGTGAATTTCCGCATTTTGAAGCAGCTCTGACTTTCTGAGCACCTGTCATGTTTCTTCAGGTGCTAGAATGTCAGGAAAGTATAAATACCCCCCAAATGACACCATTTTACAAAGAAGACACCCCAAAGTATTCGCGGAGGGGCATGGTGAGTTCATGTATCATTTCATTTTTTTTCACAAGTTAGCGGAAATGACACTTTTTGAGGAAAAAAAAATAATAATAAAGTTTCCATTTCTGCTAACTTCTAGCAAAGCAAAAAATAAAATAAAATCTCCCACGGACTCATTATGCCCCTCAGTGAATACCTTGGGGTGTCTACTTTCCGAAACGGGGTCATTTGTGGGGTGTGTTTACTGTTCTGGCATTTTGGGCGGGGCTAAATTGTGAGCAGCCCTGTAAAGCCTAAAGGTACTCGTTGGACTTTACGCCCCTTTACGCACCTAGGTGTATAGGCCTAGTACGCATACTCACTTACTTTGTGAATTATCTACGATTGGTGTTTATAGATAGATATGAGATAGATAGATAGATAGATAGATAGATAGATATGAGATAGATAGATATGAGGTGGATAGATAGATAGATAGAAGTCAGATTAGATAGATACTAGATAGATAGATAGATAGATAGATAGATAGATAGATAGATCGATAGATATTTGATAGATAGATAGATAGATAGATAGATAGATAGATATGAAATAGATAGAGAGATAGATGGATAGATAAATGTGCATCTTATCAGAAAAATAACTTATGTAGAACATCTTTGCATTGCAATATAGTAGCAGACTGTACATATAAATACACCCTCACACATACACATGTGTTAGATCAGCTGTTTTAGTATGTCTCCATGGAAACAATGCAGTAGACTGCACAATTGTAGAACAACTTGCTGGTAAAAGGGCAACCCAGCAATCTGTGAGAGGAAATAAATGACAGAAATTTTCCATTTAGGATTACTAGCACTATAAGCTCTATTCACAGGAAATTTCCAATCCAATTCTATCTGAAGGGGGGAAAAAACACTGTTTGTCTGTCTATCTGTCCATCTGATGTCTATCTGTCATATATCTGTCTATTTGTCTATATCTGGGCTCCACTCCAGTAGGACTACCGTCATCAGCACTTAAAGGGGTTCTTTGGGAATTAAGAAAATGAAAATCCTTAAATATTACTTTATTATAAAAGTATTCCAAAATACCTTTGATTAGTTATAATGTCTTGTTTTGTCTAGGGACTCGAGCAATCAGCAGGGGAAATAAAATGGCTGTCATCCTATTAGTACACACAAAACCTGTCCTAATCACACAGCAGGACAAGTTACTTCACAACACTGAGGAAAAGAGCTGCCTCATCTTCTTCTCTGCTCTGCTTGTCAGGGATTATGATCCAAAATAGTGATGAGCGGCAGGGGCAATATTCGAATTCACGATATTTTGCAAATATTTGGGCAAATATTCGCCAAAAAATCGCAAATTCAAGAATTTGCGATTATTTTCTGGCAATGTAATATGCGCGTATTGCGCACACAATGCAGACGAGGGTCACTACTGCTACATTTTTCAAGCTGCTAGAAGTTTCCTGAGATTGGAGAAAATGGTTGGCATGGCAGATCATTACAATAGCTTTATATGCAGATAGAGTGCTCAAATATATTCGCGATTGCGCAAATCGGCACTAATGATGCAAATACTTTGGCGCAATATGTGTAACTTCACATTTTACATAGTAACATAGTATATAAGGCTGAAAAAAGACATTTGTCAATCCAGTTCGGCCTGTTATCCGGCAAGTTGATCCAGAGGAAGGCAAAAAAAAAAAAAAGTGAGGTAGAAGCCAATTTTCCCGACTTAAGGTGAAAAAAAATTCCTCTCCGACTCGAATCAGGCAATCAGAATAACTCCCTGGATAAACAACCCATCTCTAGTAGCTATAGCCTGTAATATTAATAACACTCAATAAATACATCCAGGCCCCTCTTGAACTCTTTTAGTGAACTCACCATCACAGCCTCCTCAGGCAGAGAGTTCCATAGTCTCACTGCTCTTATCATAAAGAATCCTCTTCTATGTTTGTGTACAAACCTTCTTTCCTCCAGACGCAGAGGATGTCAGTGTTACCCAGTGTTTTACCATTTAGTATGTATGGGTGACTTGCATTATTCCTTCCCATGTGCATAACTTTACATTTGTTAGTGTTAAACCTCATCTGCCATTTCTCTGCCCAAGCCTCTAATCTATCCAGATCCCTCTGTAGCAGTATATTGTCCTCTTCCGTGTCAATTACTTTACACAGTTTAGTGTCATCTGCAAAATTAATATTTTACTGTGCAAGCCTTTTACAAGATCATTAATAAATATATTGAAGAGGATAGGGCCCAGTACTGACCCCTCAGGTACTCCACTGGTGACAGTGACCCAGTCTGAGTGTGTACCATTAATAACCACCCTCTGTTTTCTATTACTGAGCCAGTTACTTACCCACATACAGGCATTTTCTCCCAGTCCGAACACTCTTCTTTTATATACTAACCTTTGATGTGGTACAGTGTCAAATGCTTTGGATAACTCCAGATATACGACATCCATTGATTCGCCGCTGTCAAGTCTAGAACTTACCTCCTCATAGAAACTGATAAAATTAGTTTGACATTACCGATCCCTCATGGCATTTTTTGCTTATTTTCATTAAGGTGCTCCAAGAGAGCATCTCTTAGAAAACCTTCAAACAGTTTACCCACGACAGATGTTAAACTTACCGGCCTATAGTTTCTGGGCTCTGTTTTCCGACCCTTTTTGAATATTGGCACCACAGGATTTCCCCAATCCTGTGGAACACTCTCTGTCAGTATAGAATCCTTAAATATCATAAATAAGGGTCTGGCTATGACATTACTTAATTCTCCTAGGATATGGGGGTGTATGCTATCTGGTCCTTGCGATTTGCCAATTTAATCTTTTTAAGACACTGCTGTACTTCTTCCTGGGTCAGACAGGGCACTTTTTGGGGTATTCACTTCTACATTCTGCACGTCACCTGACAGTTTATTTTCTTCAGTGAGTACAGTGGAGAAAAAAATATTTAATAGCTTTGCTTTCTCGGTATAAACCTTCCGATTTATACTTTTTACCATTTATATAATTGAAGAACATTTTAGGGTTAGTTTTGCTCTCTTTGGCAATTAATCTCTCAGTCTCTAGTTTGGCCGCTTTCATTAGTTTTTTTCTTATTCTATTTTTTTCCTTATAGTTTTTCAGTGCTTCCTTGCTAACCTCCTGTTTTAGTGATTTAAGTGCTTTCTTTTTGTCATTTATTGCTTTCTTTACAGTTCTATTTATCCACATTGGTTTCTTCTTGTTCCTTAACCTTTTATTCCCATAAAGTATGTACCTCTCACAATTAGATTTTAGGAAGCTTTTAAAAATATCCCATTTTGTGGCTGTATTTTTATTTTTGAGGACTTTGTCCCAGTTATTTAGGCCTACATCCTCTCCTAGTTGGCTAAATTGAGCTTTTTTGACGTTTGGTATTTTTGTTCATCCCTGAAAAAACACATTTTTGAATGATAATTGGAAGGTTATTACTTTATGGTCACTATTTCCCAGGTGTCCCCCAACCTGCACATCTGTTCTGTCAGGTCTATTGGTTAATACTAAGTCCAGTATGGCCGTCCCTCTAGTCGGGTCCTGAACCAGTTGGGAAAGGTAATTGTCTTTGGTTATTGCCAAGAACCTGTTTCCTTTACGAAATGTACAGGTTTCAGTTTCCCAGTTTACAGTATATCTGTATAGTTTAAGTCCCCCATAATAACGACCTAATTATGATATGCTGCCTAGTCTATCTCGTTTAGTAGTATATTAGGTGGTTTATAATAAACTCCTATTAGTAATTTATTATTGTTTTTGCCTCTATGTATTTCTACCCACAGTGACTCCACATGTTCATGTCCCTCACTTATATCTTCTCGGACTTTGGGCTTTAGACAGGACTTTACATAAAGGCAGACTCCTCCTCCTCTCCGGTTTTGGTGATCCATTCTAAACATACTGTATTTTTTACTTATTAGTGACATAGACTGTACATCATCCGCAGACTGTGTCTTTAATAATCTAGACCACATGTAGTGTCCATAGTGTGTGGCTTTGTTTTACCAATACTATAGAACATGTGCAAACAGTGTCTGTATAACAAATTCCAATAATCTGGGCCTAATAAAGTGTACATAATCTGTGGTGTTCTGTAACCAATACTGTACTACATCTGCAAACAGTGTCTGTATTACAAACTCCAATAATCTGGGCCTAATATAGTGTCCATAGTCTGTGGGTTTCTGTGACATATACTGTCCTGCATCAGAAAACAGTGTCTGTAGCGCAAATTTAAATTATCTACTGTGTGTGCATTTAATGCATATCACTGACATATACTGTACTTTATCCGTAGAAGGTGTATGATAGTCTGTGACATTATCAGAGCTAAATCTCCTGTGTAATGTGTCCGCATCCCAAATACCTTTTTTAATTTATTAGCGCATACACTTACAAATCCTATGCTACTATACATGTGACATACTTTTAGGCATATATAACATTTAATATTAAGAAGGTAGCCATGGAAATGAACGCGATGCTGATGGTGCCCGCAGAGGCCGTTGCCCTGGGAGCGATGAAACTGAGTAAAAGAATGTAGCTGAGGGCCTCCAGGTGCGCTAACCCACAAAAACATTATTTAGAAGGGCCTTCAGGTCAGCCGACCCTCTAAAACATAATTTGCGAGTGCCTTCAGGGCAGCTGACCCTCTAAAACATCATCTGCGTGTGCCTTCAGGGCAGCTGACCCTGTAAAACATTATTTGTGAGGGCCTGCATGTGAGCTGACCCTCTAAAACATTATATGTGAAGGCCTGCAGGGGAGCTGACCTTCTAAAACATTATATGTGAGGGCCTGCTGGTGAGCTGACCCTCTAAAACATTATATGTGAGGGCCTGCAAGTGATCTGAACCTAAAAAACATGAATTTCAAGGGCCTGCAGGTGAGCTGACCCTGTAAAGCATTATATGTGAAGGCCTGCAGGTGAGCTGACCCTCTAAAACATTATGAGTGAGGGCAGCCTAAAAAGCATGTTGATATGATGGAGGAGTAGGAGGAGTAGAGATGTCAGGGGCAATCCAGGCCTTGTTCATTTTTATAAGAGCCGACCTGTCAGCATTTTCAGTTGACAGACGGATGCGCTTATTAGTTATTATGCCCCCAGCAACACTAAATACCCGCTCTGACAAAACGCTGGCAGCAGGGCAGGCCAGCACCTCTGAGGCGTAGAGTGGCAGTTTGTGCCACGTGTCCAGTTTGGACATCCAATAGTTGTAAGGCACAGAAATATTACTGAGGATTCTGACACAGTTTGTTATGTACTCCTTCACCATCTTCCAAAATTTTTCCCGCCTTGTGACACTAGGCCGCGCATCAGGGTGAGGGTGCTGGCGGAGTGTCATGAAACTGTTCCAGGCCTTGGAGAGTGTTGTCCTGCCTCTGTTGGAACTGCTGTGTGTTCCCCTCATCTCCCCTCTTGGGTTACACATGGAACTACGTACTCTGCCGCCAGCATTGTCAACTGTAAATTTATCCCGTTCTATTATTATTATGGCTTGTGGTTGTATTATTGTTGGTATTATTATTATTATGGTTTATGGTTGTAAAATATGATATGGTTATTTGGTTATTCATGTCATTGGCTTACCTCCACTCTTGTGTGTTATGTTTTTAGTTATATTAATGTATAAGTTTGGGATGTTTGTTGTGCATGGGGCATACAGTATATGCTGTATGATTGCCATGTGTGTGTGAGCTTGCCAAGCTTCAAAGCTGCAAACAAGTTACGGTCATTATCAGACACAACAACCAACCAAGCCTGGTTGTAGGTTGAGTGGCCAGAGCCACAGCTCACTCTGGTCCCTTATACCCTGCAACAGCTCTGCGGCGGTGTGCTGTTTGTCACCAAAGCAAAATGAGTTTCAGCACGGCCTGTTGCTGCTTCTCCACGGCCGTGCTACACCGCTACTTCCAGCTACTGACTGATGGCTGACTGGTGCTGCAAGATGAGAATTCAGAGGTGGAAGTGGAGTAGGAGTAGCAGAAGGGGGGTTTGCTGCAACTAATGTAGGTGGTGGTGAAAATCCTAATGGAATGGGGGCCCGCAATCCTTTGCGTTGGTAGCACCTGTGCCATCCCACGGTACGACTAGCTACCGGCCTCCACAAGGTTCACCTGGTGTGCTGTCATAGAAATGTAGTGTCCCTGCCAAAAGCAATTCTCCGTGTGTCAGTTGTTAAGTGGACCCTCCCAATAACTGCGTTCGTCAGGGCACGGGTGATGTTACGGGACACAAAGGTGTAATACGGGGACGGCACATGGAGAAAAATAGTAGCGGCTGGGGACTGAGTAACAAGGGATGTCCGCCGCCATGAGGCTGAGGAAAGCCTCAGTGTCCACAGGCCTAAATGACAACATTTCCAGGGCCAGCAATTTTTAAAGGTGTGCATTTAGTGCTATGGCCTGTGGGTGGGTGGCTGGGTATTTGCGCTTACGTTCAAAGGCCTGGGTTAAGGACATCTGTAAGCAGGCTTATTTGGTGTGGCCCGCTTTCTCCCTTTTGCCATTCCGCAGCATCTTCCAGCCTGTTGCGGTGCTGTGGATCCCTCTCCCTCTGTACTGCTGTCCTCGCTTGGCTTGCCACCTTACCAGGTTGGGTCAGTGATGTCATCGTCCACCACCCCCTCTTCCACTTCCTCACTCGGGTCATCCTCCTGACTTGTGTTGTTGACATAACAAGACCCTCCCTTATCGACAACTGTGTCTCATCCGCATCATCCACCTCATGAAACACTAATTGCCATTCCCCACCACCATCTTCTTCTGACTGTGGATGCTGAAAAGTTTGGGAATCAGTGCACAAGATCTCCTCATGTCCCTCTTCAGCTCACTTGCAGGCCCTCCCCTACAATATTTTAGAGGGTCAGCTCACCTGCTGGCCCTCGCCTACAATATTTTAGAGGGTCATCTCACGTGCAGGCCCTCAACTACAATATTTTAGAGGGTCAGCTCACCTGCAGGCCCTCAACTACAATATTTTACATGGTCAGCTCAGCAGCAGGCCCTCATGTACAATATTTCACAGGGTCAGCTCAGCAGCAGGCACTCGCCCATTATTTTTTCAATGGTCAGCTAAGAAGCAGGCATTTGTCCATCATTTTTTGCAATGCTCAGCAGCAGGCCCTCGCCCCTAATGTTTTAGAGGGTCACCAGCAGGCCATCAATGATAATTTTTGAAGGGTGTGTATGATGCCCTCCTTTATGTGTAACAAAGGGTGTATTGCAGTGTCAGTTCCTTGTAATTTTTAGCATCCCTTTCAATTAGTGCATAGGCTTTATGAGTGTAGGAGTCCCACTACCTGAACAATTGTACCACAATGTGAATGAGTCCCTCCTTTATGTTACATACAGGCTGTTTTAGAGTGCCTCTTGCTTGTACTTTTTTTTGCAGCACTTGCACTTTATATACAATTGAATATACTGGAAAGAATGTTTCCTAACAATTTTTCCTGTGAAATTGATTTTTTGGGGGGGGTTTTGTGCATATTTTTGGCAGTCTGTAAAAGTGGCGTCCAACTCGGACAACATGGTTCCCAGCAGCTACCTGGGAGTTTGAGATGCATCCAGACATCGTCCCCATGCTGTACCCGATCCATTTCGGTGGTGTTTCCGACTCACTTTCTGACTTTTTCCAATGGACCAGACTTTTTCCAATGGACCTCCCATTGACTTTTATTATTCTCAGGTGCTTGGTCGAGCACACAAATATAGCAATGTGTTCAGGCCGAACATCCGGACACCCCAATACTTTGGTGCTCAATCATCACTGTTACACACTCCTCCAACCTTCTAGCCCTTCTCCCCCAAGATAGCTGCCCTTTCCCCATTGAGGTGCAGCCCATCCCTACAATAGAGCCTGTAGCCGACAGAGAAGTGAGCCCAGTTCTCCAGGAACCCAAACCCCTCCTTCCTACAACAGTTCTTGAGCCACTTGTTAACCTCCCCAATCTCCCACTGCCTTTCTTGTGTGGCTCGAGGTACAGGTAGTATTTCGGAAAATACTACCTTTGAGGTCCTTGCCCTAAGCTTTTTACCTAAAATCATTTTTAAGGATGCTCCACCTACCTCTAACTTTGTCATTGGTTAGCTTAGCAGGTCTGATTACATATTACTGATTGGTGCCCTAAGTATTGTTGTGAACTTGTGACATCACAGCACTATGTATGTAGCATGTATGTATGGAAAGCAGAAACTATCACACTACCTAACAATCTGCACTGGAACCTATCAGCTACACTATATCACGATCCTACACTGACTATCTCCCACTATCTGTATTATACATATAAGCTAACTAACTATCTAATGTAATGTGACACAGTAAAGCACAGAGCACAGCAATGACATTGCTGTCTCTAAGGACTGAAAGAAAAAAAAAACTGCAGAAAATGGCTGCTGAGGAGGTTCTTATATAGTAAAGGGGTAGGTAACTTTCCTATTGGTTGCTAGGGATGTTGCTAAGCTTAGACAAAGACATTGCAGCCTTCTCATTGGTCCACAAGCAAGAAGCAGGGAGGGATCATGGGTTCAGAGTAAAAAAAAATCTAGAATATTTGCAAATATGAATACATAGCACTATATTCTAAATCTTCTCAAATTCTCGAAGTGGCGATATTCGCGATTAAAATTCGCAATTCGAATATTTGCGCCCAACACTAATCCTGAACATTGTAAAAAGATCTTCAGATGAATCTCTGTAGGAATAGAGCCAGAGAGGACTGACAGGACAGACTGTGGTAATGTGTTGCTGTAGTAATGGAGACTGAATACAAGTCATGCTGCTCATTAGCCACACCCTCCCTCCTCTCTGTACTTTTTGTCTCCATTCCTACAGAGATTAAGCTGAAGATCATATTAAACTGTATTCAGGATCATAATCTCTGATAAGCAGCTCTTTACCTCAGTGTTGTGAAGTAACTTGTCCTCCTGTGTGATTAGGACAGGTTCTATCTGTACTAATAAGACGGCGGCCATTTTATTTTCCCCTGATGATTGCTTCTATAAAATACACACCATTATAACTACTGAAAGGTATTTTAGAATATATTTATAATAAAGTAATATTTAAGTATTTTTTGTAATTTTATTTTCTTAATTCCAGGATAACCCCTTTAAGTTCAGAACCTGAAAATAATATGATTATTTTAGTCCCCAGTTCTTGTCATGTGTCTGTATGCTAGTTGGCTGGCAAAACTCATACAATAACGTCACTGTACAGAATAACATACACAGTGCTGGAATAAAGCACAAAGCGATGTCAGAACATATTGATACCGTGAAATAGAAAAGAGAGGGTGCACCCCTAGTGCATAATCGCCAGGGTAAGAAAGGACCCACAAATTAGAGGGGCTTACCATAGGTGGTTGTGCAGGAATGTTCACAACACTGGATGTCTATAGAGATGCTGCTTATGTCAGTAGAAGAAGGGTGCTCAAGAGAGCGCTGCACAAAAGGGACTGTTTATTCAGTAGTAAAGCTAAAAATTACAAATAATACTGGACATAAAAACGAAGAAATAGATGTGGGGGAAATGTTGATCAGCTCATAACATGTTTTGCCAACGAGCCGCCACTTTCCTCAGATAAGCTTATGTGAGGAAGGCGATGGCCCACTGTCAAAATGCATTATGAGCTGATCAACATTTCCCCCCTTTTCTATTTCTTAGTTTTTATGTCCAGTTTTTATTATTTTAGATGTAATTTTTAGCTTTACTATTCAATAAACAGTCCCTTTTGTGCAGCAGTCACTTGAGAACCCTTCGTCTACTGACGTAAGCAACATATTGATACTGGTGACATTATTGAAACTACAGAGAAAATTAATTAGTTAAAGTTGCAGTTTATGAAATATGAAAAAGAAATATAAAAACAGTGATGTCATAGTCTTTGAATAAAGGATACAGCGATGCCATAGTTTTGGAATAATGGATACAGTGATGTCATGGGCTTGGGATAAAGGATACAGTGATGTCATAGTTTTGGAATAATGACTACAGTGATGTTATCATGTCATAGTCTTTGAGTAATGGATACAGCAATGCCATAGTCTTTGGAAAATGGATACAGTGATGTAATAGTCTTCAGATAATGGATACATCAATACCATAATCTTTGGATAATGGATACAGTGATGTCATAGTCTTTGGATAATGGATACAGTGATGTCATAGTCTTGGGGTAATGGATACAGTGATGTCATAGTCTTGGGATAATAGATACAGTCATGTATTGGGATAATGGATACAGTAAAGTCTTAGCCTTGTAATAAAGGATACAGTGATGTCATTGTCTTAGTATAATGGATACAGTGATGTCATAGTCTTGGGATAATGGATACAGTGATGTCATAGTCTTTGGATAATAGATACAGTGATGTCATAGGCTTGGGATAAAGGATACAGTGATGTCATAGTTTTGGAATAATGACTACAGTGATGTTATCATGTCATAGTCTTTGAGTAATGGATACAGCAATGCTATAGTCTTTGGAAAATGGATACAGTGATGTAATAGTCTTCAGATAATGGATACATCAATGCCATAATCTTTGGATAATGGATACAGTGATGTCATAGTCTTTGGATAATGGATACAGTAATGTCATAATCTTGGGGTTATGGATACAGTGATATCATAGTCTTGGGATAATGGATACAGTCATGTATTGGGATAATGGATACAGTAAAGTCTTAGCCTTGTGATAAATGATACAATGATGCCATTGTCTTAGTATAATGGATACAGTGATGTCATAGTCTTGGTATAATGGATACAGTGATGTCATAGTCTTGGTGCTGTCAAAATAATTCATATACTGATGTCAAAGTACATGGATAATGTAAACATTGATATATCAGTAATTTATCATCTTTTATAATAGATTCAGCTGCAATTACTTTTCTGTCTTCACCTTTTTGTATCATTGGAATTGCTATCACAATCTCTACAGTATGAATATGTAATATTACCACATAATGCTCAATAACCCTGACATTGGAAAATGTGTTACTTCTATAGTTTATTTATATTTTGCATAGTGTTATGTATTCTGTGTATAATGTTTTCTACAATATATAACTCTATTTACTGCTGGGCATACTCTAGTATAATTCTGTCTGTAGCGCCTGAGTATTCTTACAGTTTCTTATCTCCAAACGGAGAATAAAAGGCAAATAAATAAATAATGCTATAATTAGATTGGATGCTATTTCTGCTCCAATTAGAACACTCTGTAAGCCATCATTTCCAGTGGCTATTTAACCACTTATTCCTTTATTTGTATATTCGATCATATTATCATATTCAGTTCAGATAAAAATTAGCATTCGCTTCTGAGATTTCACATAGCTGCTTTTTTATTACTGGTTTTGTTGTGAGTTTTATTTTTAGTTATTATATAAGAAAAAATACAAATACTTAGGATTGCATTATCCTTTCATAAGAGTATAATGCAAACTTTTTTTTTAAGCCCAGGTTATTGGAAAAATCCACATAAAGGAGAGTATACCAACATATGTATCTATAGAAGCCCAAGCATAATACAGTTTTGTGCATAGCTTTTAGTTTGTTAACTTGATTTTCTATATTTGACAAGTCATCCATAACAGTTTCTTCTTATTATTCCAAGCCCGTCACTCCAGACCTTTTGATGACCCCTAGTGATCGTGATGATGCAGAACTGGAGATGGAATACCCAGTCGACCGAGGAAATTGGTCGGGAAAGTTAGATTTTCTGCTGTCTTGCATTGGATACTGTGTTGGTTTGGGCAATGTCTGGAGGTTCCCATATAGAGCTTATACCAATGGAGGAGGTAATTCAATTTTTCCTATCAAGTGTTATCAACTTTACTGTCACTGTAGCAATCATTGCTCTCTATATTAAAGGGGTTGTCTCACTATGAAAACCGTTGCCCATATTCCCTACTAAGGTGTATGGACTTCATAAAAAAGCGGATCCCCTTATATACCAAAAAGGAGAAGCACTCTGTAAGGGCAGCTCCCATTCTGACAGATCTGGCATGACCTTGTATTACATAAAAGCACAATCTTTGCTCCCACTGAACATCATTCAGGTGGTCATACCAACAGCATTCCATGGGCATAAAATGTATGTATCTTCTATAAAGGCTCAATATTTTTACTAGGACTTCTATGCAAAACATTTTTTTAGACCATTAGAAAATGGTGTGAATGTAAGACACCTAGGAAGCTGTCTTACATTTAGAAGCTGCGGTGCATCCGCCAAAATTATGTAGAGGCCGGCGCCTCTACATAACTCTGGCGCATCCACCTTCAGCTATCTTATTTAACGCTGGTCTTAGTAAATGACCACCACAGTCTCTATACTTGAAAAAGGGGGGGAGTGTGTATTTAGGATTAAGCCCATACAAAATAACATCAGGCTGATTTTCATCACATCTGATTTTGGAACCACACACTAAGATCACAGACTATTTGCCAGATACCAGTAAATTATTGTACCTTATAACATACTGTATAAGAAAAAGTTGGACACTTTTGTGAGATTGAAACAATGGCCAGTTTGACTAATGGACCTGGAGGAGTGATTGTAATTAAAGTGTTCCTGTCACCTTGCCTCATTGTGCATGACCACCTGAATGATGTGCAGGGCATGCATAGGTAAAGCGAGGTGTACAGTCCTTGGCGTCATTAACGCTATGAAAATTTGCTTGGTGTCACTGTAGAAGAGTCCCAGGCTCTTCTGGTGGTAAGTTTGAATTATATTTTATTTCTTTTTTAGAGATGTATGGATTTGTGACTCTAAACCCAAATGTATGCTGTTAATTTAGCGGCCCCAAACCAGATGACATTTGTTCTAAATAGTCTATTTCGACAAGTAATTGTTCTTTTATTTATTACCCAGTTCACACTGCGTTCAGTGTCTAGTGAAGATCAAGTGTTTAATATAGGGAGCTCAGGAGGACCTCTCCCTAGAGATGAGCTTTCTCCTGAGAACACAGCAGAAAAAGAGACAAGCTATAGGGAAAATTTGCTGAACAGTGAACATCGCTTATTTGATGAAACGAAACAACAGATCTGTGTGAAATATTTTTGTCACCTTTTGTACCACTGTGCAATCACCAGCATGGCTTTCACAGTAGTAGGAGTCTTTCTAAATTTAGTAATATAGTGTGATGACATGATGGCATCTCCACCCACAACTCATATACATGGATTCTGCCAGCAGTTATATACAAATGTAAACTTGGCTTAAAAAAATACCACAAGGGCATCTTTTATGTCCCTAAAAGGTTGGAACATGATGTATAGTCTAAGAGGACACAAAAACTTGGACAAGTGTCAGTTTAGACTTGTGTGAGTACATAAACTTGACAGAAACGTTATCTGGATCTTTTGAACGCTTCCTCCTCTTCAAACAGCTGTCCCCACACCGATCAGATATTGATGACTTATCCTGACAATAGGTCATCAATATAAATGGCAGGACAACCCCATTAACTTTGCATACTCAAGCTAACCAAGATATTGATCTTAAAATATGTTCTAGACTATAGTGTCAGACATAGGTTGAAGGCCAGAATTTGAGTTTTCAGTGATCAACAACTTATCCCCTTAGAAAGGGCAAAGCCCCATGTACCTCAGCAAGTACCCAATATATGAAGCCATCCCTAAAGTCTAGAAATAATCTTCCGAGCTGTGCTGTAACAACAATTCTCATCTTACAGGGGCATTTCTAATTCCATACTTCATCATGTTGGCCATTTGTGGAATCCCTCTCTTCTTCATGGAATTGTCTTTAGGCCAGTTTTCCAGTCTTGGACCCCTGGCTGTGTGGAAAATAAGTCCACTTTTCAAAGGTGAGTGTGATTCCATGTGCAGACTAAGCATCTTTTCTCTCATTCTGTATTGCAGTACTACAAGGCCTCTTTCAACCTTAATATTCCTCTGTTTTGTGTGCCATGCCAATAAATAATATGACAGTGAAGCAAAGCATTCAGACAGTGCTATGGTATTTTTGTGCTGCAAAACTTGTGACTCTCCTATGTCTTTTTCTTTACTCCAAAGGGGTTGGCATGGGCATGCTGTTAATTGTTGCCCTGGTGGCCATCTACTACAACATGATAATAGCCTACGTTTTATTCTACCTCTTCGCCTCCCTGACTAGCAGTCTGCCCTGGGAACACTGTGGCAACTGGTGGAACACTGAGCTCTGCCTGGACCACCATGTCATCCAGTCCAGCAACTCTGTGATGCCAATCAACATCAGCAGCACAGTCAGCCCCAGTGAAGAGTACTGGAGGTGAGTGGGGGGTGTGGGGGGGGGGGTGGCTGGGGGGTGCCTAGATGCTTAAAATGGTCTTCATTGTTTATGAATCATCAAGACAAAACAAAGAACTAGACAAGATATATCTGATAATGTTGGGTGGAGGAGAGTTGTCAATTACCAAACATTATCAATAATATCTATCTATCCATTTTATATTGTGATTTCTACGGTCAATGCTTCCACTGAAGTCGCTACGTTCTTCACATACAAGGGAGTTCTGGAATTGGGGATCCAGGACAAATTCGATGGAAACTGTGTCTATGTCTTCTGCTGGCCTGGGCCATTGTGTACCTATGCATTCTTAAGGGAGTGAAGTCATCTGGCAAGGTATGGATTATAAAATACTATGGGGGTCATTTATTATTGTTTTTACTCACATTTTTGGCGTATTTTTGTCGCAGATTATGTTGCAAATTGGTTTTTCCGACAAAATATATGACTTTTCTCCGCTCATGCCACTGTTGCAAACCGGAAAAAAGTCGCAAATTTTTGTGCAATGAGTTGTTACTGTTGTATATCAGAAAACTGTATGGCATACAGCGATTTGTAAATTTCGTCCCATAACTATTCTCAGTTATTCTTGGTCTCCAAGATAAATGATGACAGAGAGCAATTTGTCATATCTCATACATTGTAAAGTTTTTCTCAGGAACAGCTTTCCCATTTTTTATTATTAGGTGGTCTATTTCACAGCAACATTCCCATACTTAATTCTCATAATGCTATTTATACGTGGTTTGACACTGGATGGAGCATGGATTGGGGTCAAATTCTACCTCACACCACAGTTTGACCACTTGTTGTCTTCAAAGGTAAATTAAAAAAATTAAAATGGATGTTTACTACTAGAGTTAGTGACTCGTGAGCAGTGCATTCTCTTTCCCTGTGCTAGCTCCCTTGCTTGTGAGATGCACCACAAGTATAAGAGACATGTGCTTTTAGCGCATCTTATGCCTCTTGAGTTTTCTGAATTCTCTTCATCGCATCTGCACTTGGTAATACCCTTCATGGGAGTGTGTAAGCTTGTAATCAGCTCCAATACTACATGTGAAAGCCTTAAAGGAGTGCCCATCTTTGTATTTTTTTACATTTCAACCCCAGCCTGCTGTATCTGTGATTTTAAAAAAAATCACACCCACCAGCTCCCTACCTTTCCTTTCCAGCTCTCTATCTCCCTTCACTGGTCCACTGTGAACTTCCTGATGGACAGAGTTGCATGTGCCTGTGCAGCCAATGACTGGCCACAGCAGTGCACATGACCCCGTCTGTCCACAAGTTTCTATGGCAGAGACTGGTAGACCAGTAAAAGGAACCAGGGAGCTGAAATGGAGTGGTAAGGAACAGGCATTTTTTCTGTTTCTTTACTTAATCAATACAAATAAATCAAAAATGAAAAGCCATGTGTGAAAGGCTAAGTACAACATTGATTTAAAAACTTGTAGAACCACATTAGCAGCAATAACTTGAAGTAGTCTCTTTCTGTATGACTATATCAGTCTCTCATTGAATTCTGGCCCACTCTTCTTTACAACAATGCTTCAGTTCATCTTTAGTTGAGGTTTGTGGGCATTAGTTTATCCACAACTTTCTTTGATTGGGTCATTACAAGACCTTAATTATTTTCTTCTTAGCCATTATGGTGTACATTTGTTGCTTTGGCTTATTGCCCTGTTGCATAACCCTGTTTCGGCCAGGCTTTAGCTGTTGGACACATGGCCTCACATTTGAATCTAGAATACTTTAGTATACATAGGAGTTCATTGACAAATCAATGAATACTCTAGTTCCCGTAACTGCAAAACAAGTCCAAATCATCACCCCTCCGTGCTAGAAAGTTGCTATGATTTGTTTGTGCTGATATGCTGTGCATAGTTTTCACAAACATGATGCTGTGCATGGCCAAACATCTTCAATTTGATCTTCTCTGTCCAAAGAACATTGTTCCAGTTTGACATTTTGTGGTTTGTTCATATGCAACTTTGCAAACAAGCCCTACTTGTTCAGTCTTTTTCCAATTGTACTGATGTGAACTTCAACATGTATCATGCTGAGGCCAGTAGATGTACCGTAGCTATTTAAAGTTTAGGATTTTTTGCAATTTCCCTAAGCATTTCAAGTCTGACCTTGGGGTGATTTTGCTGTGGCATCTACTCCTAGAAAAATCCACTTGAGAATAATTCTCTCACTGTAGAATGATGGACTTTAGATTGTTTGAAACTGGCCTTAAAAACCTTCTCAGATTGATGGACAACAAAAATTGCCTTTCTAAGATCATTGCTGATGACAATCTTCCTTGGCATTGGCTTAATACATGCCTGAATGCTGCAGACCATTAAATTGTCAAAAATTCTGCTTCTATAAAGGTGGCACTGGTCACACTTACTGGGCATTTGATCATCAGCACTTAGCTGTTACTAAAGGTCCCTTTACATGGCATGTGCAGCAGATTATTGGGAAGGAAGCTTCCAACCACCAGAGGTGTATTTTCTTTTTCATACACAACTTCACAATTTTGGTCTAGTTTTTGTTAAATAATGACATGGTGCAATTTGTTATGTGTTGTTCATCTAAGGTTGTAGTCAGAAGAACTACAGCTGGTTCAGGAAATGGTGCTAGCCTACAGACTGTTTTGCCCAAACTACACTCGCTTATGTTAAAATTCTCAACTTTATTGTCAGTCTTTTAGTTTATGGCACATCTAATTCTAGGTATGGATAGAGGCAGCGTTGCAGATCTTTTACTCCCTCGGGGTTGGGTTTGGAGGACTTCTCACATTTGCATCCTACAATACTTTTCATCAAAATATATACAGGTAAATATGTAAATCTGCTTTCTTCCAGTTCTAGTGTCAATCGGGTTGAATGCTCCTATAACTAAAAGAAACAAGCCCAACAGATTAAAATATACCAAGAAAAATTAAGTTATGAGGTAAATTTATGTCTGACTGCTGAAGTATATTCCACTACTAATCCTCCACTGTGGATTTATTTCTTTTTTAAAGTTCATTGCAAATAAAATTGAGGTAATATAGGAGAATAGGGTCTTCAGTTTCAGAAATTAAATATTTTTAATTAAAACAGTATAATATAAAAATATAAAAGTTATATAATATGCAAGTACAATATAAAACCAATTAATTCCTTCCAGTTTACAAAATGTCTGCTTGCTGATATTCAGTCACTGGAGAGAAAGGCAAAAGACACAGTGTTTTATAGAGCTCACTGTCCAGATGATGTGCAGACACACACCTTAAAGGGGTTCTCCAGGAATTAGGAAAATAAACATACTTAAATATTACTTTATTATAAATGCATTCCCAAATACTCTTCATTAATTATAATGGCTTGATTTGTCTGGGGAGCAATCATTAAGAGAAATAATATGGCTGCTGTCCTATTAGTATGCACAAAACCTGTCCTATTCACACAGGAAGACAAGTTGCTTTACAACACTGAGGTAAAGAGCTGCCTCATCCTCCTCTCTGCTCTGCTTGTCATGGATTATGATCCTGAATAAAGATGATAAGATCTTTAGCTGACTCTTTGCAGGAATGGAGTTCATGAGGAGACCATGACCCCTGAAAAGCAGCGCAGAGAGGAGGTCTGAAGTAACTTATCCTGCTGTGTGATTAGGACTGGTTTTGTGTGTAGTAATAGGACGTCAGCCATTTTATTTCTTCTGATGATTGCTCCATAGACAAAACAAGCCATTATAACTAATGAAAGGTATTTGGGAATATATTTATAATAAATTAATATTTAATTCTTTTCAACAGCTGGTGGTCTGCTCATCAGAAAAAATTGTGCAGTGCGAACATAGAATGGGGAAGATTCATCAAAACTGGTGTAAAGGAAAACTAGCAGCCAATTAGATTGATCCTTTCATTTTCCAAAAGAGCTCTGAAAAATGAAAGTTGGAATCTGATTGGTTGCCATGGGCAACTAACCCAGTTTTCTTTTTCACCAATTTTCATAAATCTCCCCCAATATCTCTGTAAGCTTAGTGCAGAATCTTAGGGTCCTCTTGCACAGGCTGATGTAGGGCCAAGAACTTTGTAGACTGTCCTCAGCACATCCCCTATTTACACATTCTAATGTGCTACTGACAAACTGACGATTTTAGCTGCTGCGTGAAATATACGATTACTTGACAAACAAGTGTTTAGGAAATCTATTTCCCAATAATTGGCTTGATCCTCGGCCATTGGATCAGTAACAGAAAACGTCTGTATGTAGGTAATTAGAAAATCTAAATTTGTGAGTCACCTCTGTTGCTGATGGACCTAAGTGCATCGACCTTAACCTTTCCACTTTGCTTCTATGTCTATCAAGGTAACCTGCAAATTCTGACTTTCTATATACAAACGTATTCTGTTACTGATCCAGGCACCAGCCTGTGCAAAAATGGATCTAAGAGATCTTGAAACCATGGATAAATTGATACAGCAATTTATATTGGAAAATTATATACAGAATAACGTTTACCTCTTTAAGTGACAAGCTTTTTTTTAAATTTGCAGAGACACTTTGATTGTCACGCTAGGGAATGCCTTCACCAGCATTCTGGCAGGATTTGCTATCTTCTCCGTCCTGGGTTATATGTCCAAGGAGTTAGGTGTTCCTGTAGATCAAGTGGCTAAAGCAGGTAAGAATAAAATTTGACACTTTTCAGTCTTCATCTACTATTTGTCTGTGTGCCAGGATTTTATCACGGCATTAGAAAAAGAGTGAGATTAACATTACGGGGTTAACCCCGTGCTCCCTTCTCTTCGTAGTCATTCATGTGCATGATGCAGAATATATCAGTGTACTCTGCCCCTACTCTTGTGTATAGATAGCACATAGCTCACACCCCTTTTGGGGGCCATTCTGCTGGATATGATGGTACTCTTCTTAGTGTAATTCTAGTGAGATAGCATTCTCTGTGTAAGTGTGTATACAGAGATAGCTGTCAGTCACTGATAGCTGTACACAGGGGGGTGTTATTAGTGATTGATAGTATTCTCTGTGTAAGTGTGTATACAGAGATAGCTGTCAGTCACTGATAGCTGTACATGAGGGGGGGGGGTGTTATCAGTGATTTATAGCATTCTCTGTGTATGTATACACAGTTAGCTGTCAGTCATTCATAGTTGTACACGGGGGAGGTGTTATCAGTGATTGATAGCATTCTCTGTGTAAGTGTGTATACAGAGATAGCTGTCAGTCACTGATAGCTGTACACAGGAAGGTGTTATCAGTGATTTATAGCATTCTCTGTGTATGTATACACAGTTAGCTGTCAGTCATTCATAGTTGTACACGGGGGAGGTGTTATCAGTGATTGATAGCATTCTCTGTGTAAGTGTGTATACAGAGATAGCTGTCAGTCACTGATAGCTGTACACAGGAAGGTGTTATCAGTGATTGATAGCATTCTCTGTGTATGTATACACAGATAGCTGTCAGTCATTCATAGTTGTACACGGGTGAGTTGTTATCAGTGATTGATAGCATTTTCTGTGTAAGTGTGTATACAGAGATAGCTGTCAGTCACTGATAGCTGTACATGGGAGAGGTGTTATCCGTGATTGATAGCATTCTCTTTGTAAGTGTTGTGGCAAGGTGTACAGTGCAGGAGGGCGTGTATATCTCACCCAGATACCTCAGCTGGGTGTGATAACTAAAATCCAGAAGTGTGCAGGGGTCTCAGCAAAGGATAGTTTGTTGAGACAGTTTTGTTTACTTTGTATTCTGGGCTGGATTTTAGTTGGATTGGCAGTTAGGCTTGGTAGTGTGAGCTGCCGGTCCACATCCTTCCAGCACGGGTATTCCCTTATACTTGAGGTGAGTGCAGGTGAAGCCTGCCCTAATCAAGGCGGCATAAAGCCCATCCCAGGCTGTCAGTCTGGGAAGAAAGTATGTCTGATCCTGTAACAGAGGCTCTGGGAGTGGTCTCAGTCAGGAGGGCTGAGGGGCCACGAGGCTTGGCGATAGCCTGAAGTTTGGGGGACCCAGCGAAGCTTGCTGGAGTGATGATAGCATGTCCAGAGTCAGAAGGACTACTGCGTCACACTTTCCCATAAAGGTATTGGACTTGTTACAGCCTGGAGGCTGCGGGACTGTTAGGATGACAAAGCTGCATGTGACTACTGTATCTGAAAGGTGCTCTACAGGAGAAGTAGGGACATTTATATGTTTAGTTAGAGCCCAGCCGGGCCAGTGTTTATTATTTTGTACGATTTGTGTCGTGCTGTGTCTGAAGATGGTCCAATAAATGCAACACGGTTGTCAACAATAATTCTGTGAGAATGACCCCTGAAAAAGAGACGATCCCTTACAGTGTGTTTACAGAGATAGCTGTCAGTCATTGATAGTTGTAAACAGGGGAGGTGTTATCAGTGATTGATAGCATTCTCTGTGTAAGTGTATATACATAGATAGCTGCTAGTCATGTGTTGTGTCATCATGGCCTGAAAGTGGGGGCTGCAAAAGAACACAATACTGTGTACCATGGTGTTAATTACAAAAACAACTGTAAGTTGAAGAATAGTCCAGAGTTTAGTGCTAGGAAGTGGGAGAAAACCAATTGAGATTTGAGTAACAGTGCCAACCCTCTTAAGGGGTTCTGTAAGTGGGCCTCTTCTGGCATTGCTTTAGAAGGCATTGCCCTTTCCCTTTGGAATTGCACTGATTTATAATGCTGAGTGTCTCTGCCTGACCTCAAATGTAATAGTTTGTACTCACATGATGCCGTCAGTACAAATCTTCACAGATTATGTCGGACTGAGGTACACAGCATTATAATTCAGCAGAGTCCACTTCAGGAATTTATGTTCTGACATGAAGTGTGCTTCCCACAGTAAATGCGCCCACGTGAAACTGGCCTTACTATGAAAATGGGTATGGTTTAATCGTAAGGTGTGTGACTTAAAGGGGTTATCCAGGAATTTATAATGATAACCTATCCCCGCCGATCAGCTGTTTCAGGGAGCCTTCACGGTTACCGGAGCTCTGGTGAGTGTAGCCAGCTTCCAGCAATTTTCCAAGCACAGCACTGTACATTGTATAGCGGCTGTGCTCAGTATTGCAGCTCAGCCCCATTGACTTGAATGGGGCTGAGCTGCAACTAGGCCTTGTGACTAATGTACGATGATGTTCTTTGAGCACCGCAGCATCTTCTAACAGCTGATCGGCAAGGGTCCTGGTTGTCGGACTCCCACTGATCTGACATAATCTCAGGGGCGTAGCTAACGGCTCATGGGCCCCGGTGCAATAGTTCAGCTTGGGCCCCCCTTCCCTCAGTGCTTTGTGTGTCTTCTTATGCGGCACAAGTGTCTTTGGGCCCCTTCAGGCTCTTGGGCCCGGTAGCGACTGCTACCTCTGCACCCCCGATAGCTACGCCCCTGCATAATCTCATATCTGAGAATAGGTCATCAATATAAATCTTCCGATAAACACTTTAAATGCGACACATTTTTCCATAAAATAAGCCAATCAATAAAGTTAAACAAGTCTGTCTAACGTGTAGCGAGATGCACCAAATTTATCATACAGGGCAGACTACTGTGATAAATATGGCCCATCTTTAGACTTACCGATCTAAGTTTTTGCTGCATACATATTGAGACTAAATCTGCCTCCATATTTGCGCTGATATGATCTAAGGGTACTTTCACACTAGCGGCATGGCTATCCGGCAGGATGTTCCGGCGGGTGAACAGCCTGCTGGATCCGCCATGCCACAAGTACCCGTGTGCTGCCGTGCTGCTGCTCCGTCCCCAATGACTATAATGGGGCGAGGGGCGGAGCCACGGCGCAGCACGGCAGTGCACGGCCAGAGATCGCCGGACTAAAAGTACTACAGGTCCAACTTTTTAGTCCGACGATCTCCGGCTGCGCACTGCCGTGATGCGCCGTAGCTCCGCCCCCCACCCCATTATAGTCAATGGGGACGGAGCGGCAGCACGGCAGCGTACGGGTACTTGCGGCATGGCAGATCCGGCAGGCTGTTCACCCGCCGGAACAGCCTGCCGGATAGCTATGCCGCAAATGTGAAAGTACCCTAAAAAAGACAAGTAAAAGGATTCTGAAATTTGGAAAGTGGACCCAAAATTTTCAAAAAATTCAGATTCTAACTAATCTGAATGTTGTGTAATTCAAATTGGCAGAATTAAGAATAGAAAGAGAGAGATGGACAAAGGAAAGAGGAAAAAATAAAACTTCTTTTATCACCACCAAATTTAATATGGCGAATATGATATTTTTCTCATACAATGAATTCCCAGGGCCTAATAATAAAACAGACAGATGATAATTATAGTATACCTTTATCTATCATTTGGCATCTCTTTCTAAGAAAAAATATGGAAACTAATGACAAACAATAGGTGTGAACACAGACTAGGCTGCTGAAGCTGCAGGGAGTACTCCCCCAGGACACTCCCGTAGAGTTGAACATAACTCAATGTCACTTAGCTAATTTTTAGAGCTGTCAACTCAGAGATGCTGATGATCAAGCTGTGACAGGGGCGCATCATGTACTTTAATAATGCAGAGAGTTGGTAAGCCTGCAAAAGGTTTTTTCCCAAAACGTGCAAAAATATATTACACAATTTTCCCCTGAGACCCGACAGCTACGGCTCTATATTCTTTTTCTCCGCTGTGTGATATTTAAAATATAGTTAAGATTTTCTGCTGAACTTTAGCAAACACTTATGTGCTGTACGGAAAAATATTAATATAATGACACCAATAACCTCCTTTAAAGGGAATGTATCATCAGAAAAACATATTATGATACATATTTTTGCTAATTTTTTTTTTACTCTTGCATATGACTATATATAAAAAATTGAAATCTTGCCGTTTTCTCTAATCTTGCAGTGATCATTAAGTCTAATAGTAGGCCAACACTTCCTGCTTTTCAGTAGTCACCTCACAGGCAGGATTATAATGACAGATATCACCTATATACAGATAACATAAGATCACATTATTTCAGTGGGTAATGGTCACAGCTCACCTCCTGCTCTTCCCTGTACAATGACCTATAAACTGGTCACAGAGCATGACTAGAACACTCTCCCATAGAAGTTAGTCATCTCAGTAGTATTATTTTCTATCGTCCATGTGGCCTAAACATTTGAGAAAGGAAAGAATTAAAAGGCAAATTTGAGCACTCTATAGGCACAGTCTGTAATATAATCTTCTCCATCCTGATTCTACTGGGATTGGTACCGTAGGTTTTGGCAGTAGAGTTGAGCGAACTTCTATTTTTAGTTCGGCGTCCAAAGTTCAGGTTCGTGCTCAGCACTGGATTGGATAAGAGGTGATCACTGATCACATGACGGTGACGTCACCCCAGGTCCTTAGGGATGTCCAAGGTTTGGGTTCAATGAAGCAGCCCCTTATGGATTCCAAATGCCGTTATGGTCCGCCGTAGCGGAATCCATAACGGGATGCTACGATAACCCGAACCCGAACTTTGGACGCCGAACTAAAAATAGAAGTGCGCTCAACTCTATTTGGCAGCCTAATCCAATACATTTAGCTGATTCAGCTGTTTTTGTTCTAACTATTAAGGGTTTTACAAGGCTGTCTTATTCAGTAATTTTCATCATTAGTAAAATTCCCTCCTAACTAAGGGGAAAATCAATTGTACAAACCCAGACCCAGCAACAGTGATGAAGCATGCAGTCAATTAGGTCATCAATGAGGTGTGAAGTCTGATCCAACTGGGGGCACAAATTCATGTGCCTATCAGTCTGTGTCTGTATATACTGTGCATATATACAGTGGCATGCAAAAGTTTGGGCACCACTGGTGAAAATTATTGTTACTGTGAACAGTTAAGCAAGTTGAAGATAAAATGTTCTCCAAAAGGCATAAAGATAAAGATGAAACACACTTTTCAACATTATAAGCAATATCAGTGTATTATTTGGGTTTTGTACAATTGTAGAGTGAACAAAGGAAAGGGGTGCCTTGCAAAAGTATGGTAACCTTATCAGCTTTGACCAAAGTCTCAGACCTTAAATAGCCTGTTTAAGGTTTGTTCACAATCATCGTTAGAAAAGGCTAGGTGATGTTAGACTCCTCTAACCTTGTCGCAAAAAACAGCAGTCATGGGTTCTTCTAAGCAGCTGCCTAACACTTTGAAAATGAAAATTATTGAGGCCCACAAAGCAGGAGAAGGCTATAAGAAGATAGCAAAGCGTTTTCAGGTTGCCATTTCCTCAGTTTGAAATGTAATTAAGAAATGGCAGTTAACAGGAACAGTGGAGGTCAAGAGAAGTTCTGAAAGACCAAGAAAAATTTCAGAGACAGCTGCTTGTAGGATTGTTAGAATCCCCTCTTGACTGCAAAAGACCTTCAGGAACATTTAGCAGACTCGAGTTGTGGTACATTGTTCTGCTGTTCAGCGACACCTTCACAAATATGGCCTTTGTGGAAGAGTCATAAGAAGAAAACCTCTCCTGCATCATAAGTTTGCAAAAGAACATCTAAACAAGCCTGATGCATTTTGGATACAAGTGCTACTGATGTGGTTAAGATATAACTTTTTGTCAAAAAATCCCATTCGTGCAAGATGGCCCAGGCATCTCACAGAACTGGAAGACTTTTGCAAGGAAGAATGGTTGAAAATCCCACAAATAAGAATCCAAAGACTCTTGGCTGGCTACAAAAGCATTTGCAAGCTGTGATACCTGCTACTAAGTACTAGGCTGCCCAAAACTGTCACAGAAGGCATGGAGTTAAAACTTAACCTTTCATTTAGCATATTAACATATATCATATGTGTATATGCTAAAGATGCAGGAGTCTCCTATTCGGCGATCCTTCATTAGTTGGTCGGCGGATATCCCTGAGTTGGAAGACTCTGATCTGGAGGAGTGGTGCTCGGGGTGGAGGACATCTGTTATAAGCGCTCGCGATCAGCTTATCCAAGCCTAATGGATGCATAGGGTATATTTGACTCTGTTGCGTCTTTATCAAATGCGGCAAATACCGGATCCGGCCTGTGGGAGGTGTGCAGAGGCGAGGGGCTCCTTTTTCCACATGGTTTGGCTGTGTCTGGTATTGTAAGTATATTGGAAAGGGATATGTAGTTTCATAAATGCGAAGTTGGGGCTCCCAGGGATTTGCAATCCTGTGGTATGTTTGTTGGGACTGGTCTCTGGAGCTATTCCGACTAAATATGGCAGAAAACTGCTTCGACTGTTGATGTTCTATGGGAGGAAGAATATCCTTCTGAATTGGAAACCACCTAAATGCCCAATTTTGGACCAATGGTCACAGCTTATAAATAAAGATCTGCAGATGTACAAGTTGACATATGCAGCAAGGGGGGTACCGGATCTATTTGATAAAATCTTGGGCCTATGGGTGCAGGCCGAGGGCACGACATGAGGGAGTGTTAGGAATAGGGACTGGACTGCCCAAGCATGTGAATGATTGCGCAATTGTGGGTTGAGTGGGTTCCAGTGTCAGTCCTACGGCGACAGAGGCCATCAGTTTGGACTTTAAAGCACTAAAGTTATTGTTTATCTCTTCTGCTGTCAGGAAGCCTTGTACACTCGATCATTACCGGAATTGCTTATGTCGACGAATGTATCTATGTGTATTGTTCCTCTTCCCTTTGGGATTGTTATACTTAATGCAAAAGTGTTAAATAAACGCTATTAAAAATAAATAAATAAATATGCGTATATGCCAAAAGACAAATAAAGAAATAAATAAGGCCCTTTCCATATAAACAGGAATAACAATAAAAAAGTGTATGTATATATATATACAGTTGTGTTCAAAATTATTCAACCCCCACTGAAATTGAGTGTTTTGGCCAGTTTGACATTGATTTTGATCATTTCAGTCATCTTGTTTACAATTAAATCAAAGAGGCACTTGTAAGTCAGACAAATATAACATAACATTTATAATGAAATAACCACAAATGTCTTTTCTGTGCTCACATCTTTATCAGTTTTATTCAACCCCCAAGTGACATTCAATCTTAGTACTTAGTACAACATCCTTTTCCAGTTATAACAGCTTTTAAACATGAAGCATAGCTTGACACAAGTGTCTTGCAGCGATCTACGGGTATCTTCGCCCATTCTTCATGGGCAAAAGCCCCCAGTTCAGTCACGTTCTTAGGCTTGCGCGCTGCAACTGTTTTCTTTAAGTTCCACCAGAGGTTCTCAATCGGATTTAAGTCTGGTGACTGCGATGGCCACTTCAAAATGTTCCAGCCTTTAATCTGCAGCCATGCTCTAGTGGACTTGGAGGTATGCTTGGGATCATTGTCCTGTTGAAAGGTCCAACGTCTCCCAAGCCTCAGGTTTGTGACGGACTGCATCACATTTTCATCCAATATCTCCTGGTACTAAAGATAATTCATGGTACCTTGCACACGCTGAAGCTTCCCTGTACCTGTAGAAGCAAAACAGCCCCAAAGCATGATTGACCCCCCGCCATGCTTCACAGTAGGCAAGGTGTTCTTTTCTTCATAGGCCTTGTTCTTCCTCCTCCAAACATAGTTTTGATCCATGGGCCCAAACAGTTCTAATTTTGTTTCATCAGTCCACAGAACACTATCCCAAAACTGTTGTGGTTTGTCCACATGACTTTTGGCATACTGCAGTCGACTCTTCTTATTCTTTGGAGACAGCAAGGGGGTGCGCCTGGGAGTTTTGGCATGGAGGCCTTCATTACGCAGTGTGCGCCTTATTGTCTGAGCTGAAACTTCAGTACCCGCATCTGACAAATCCTTTTTCAGTTTCTTAGCAGTCACACGGGGACTTTTCTCCACTTTGCGCTTCAGGTAGCACACAGCAGTCGAAGTCAGCATCTTCTTTCTGCCACGACCAGGTAGCGTTTCAACAGTTCCCCTTTGCCTTGAATTTGCGAATGATGCTTCCTATGGTGTCTCTTGGTATGTTTATCATCTTTGCAATCTTCTTATAGCCATTGCCCTTCCTGTGAAGAGAAATCACCTCTTCTCTTGTCTTCCTGGACCATTCTCTTGACTTCACCATGTTTGTAAACACACCAGTAAATGTCTAGAAGGAGCTGAGTATCACAGTCCTTTTACATCTGCCTAATTGGTGCTTATTATGCTTGATTGCTGCTCCTTGACATCCAGAGGTGTTTTCAATACCTGATTGAAAACACTTGAATGAACCTCTGTTCTTAAGAGTGGTAGTCTTTAAGGGGTTGAATAATTGTGTCATTGAAGAAATAAAAAAAAAACCATTTAATACTGTATTACAAAAACAATTGATGTCATTTTAGTTGCATTTGGTTCTTTAAAAAGTCCTTGTAAGATTTCATTCTGAACACAATTACAAATGTACACTAAATTCCCTAATACCCTTTACAGCATTGGGGGTTGAATAATTTTAAACACAACTGTATATATATATATATATATATATATATATATATATATACATATATAAAGGGCAATGCCAGATGAGATGTAGGGATGGTAAGCAGAGCACAAACAGGGAGAGAAACATTTTCCCTAATATGCCCTGTCTGCCCCTAATTACAGAGAATCACCCTGATGGTGGGTGAACCCTGTTGGGTTCATCAGGGGACAAAATAGACAATTAGGGTAATGATAATATACAGATGCTGCAAGATAATTGCCCTGGGACCATTTAATTGTTTTTTGGCATTTCCATTTCTATGGTATATTTTATTATGAAAAATTAAAGGTTATGTTTTAACTCCATGCCTTCTGTGAATGCTTTACTCTGCATGGTTTATACACATCTGAAATATACTGTATATTTTTTTTTTCTGTTATATCTGCCCAAAGCTTTGCTTTGGACATTTTCCTTTTTGGTTAAAATATAAAACAGAAAAATGTTTTTGCTTAAAATACAAAGGGAATGTGTCATATTTAAGTTTATGCCTTTTAGAGATAATTTCATCTTCAGCTTGCTTAACTGTTTATAGTAACAGTAATTTTGACCAGGGGTGCCCAAACTTTTGCATGCTATTGTAATTAATGTACATGAAACATGGAGTAACTTTGTAAATACATTGTGTGCACTTATTTTGATTTCAAGCCTTTATTATAACCCAGAGTGAAAATCATAATTCTGCTGGCTATGGTTAAAATCCATTGCAAGCCTGGGAGCACATACTCCTGGATTTTTGAACTCCCAGGTGCAGTGGTCAAATTTGACAGTGGCATCTCAGGGGTTAAATGTGTGCGATTGCTGTTATCGTCGATCACATTCATTAGCCCTGGGTTTATGCTGCTACACTGGGCAGTGTCACAGTGTGGTTCACTGTGACAGTTGTGGCTGTGTAGGCTGGCTGCAGGCTGACACCTGTGTATGCTGGTTGCTTTGGACTGCGTGCTGGCTGTGGTGTTGTATGTGAACTGTTGCCTGTGTTTGTGTCTCCCCACATCCATATCGCTGTCGTTCCTAGGACCTTGATAGCCTGGCAGTGCTTAACTTCTTCTGATCCTGTCTTGTTCATGATAGCCTGGCAGTGCTTAACTGCTTCTGATCTTGTCTTGTTCATGTTCATGATAGCCCTGCAGTGGTTAACTACTTCTGATCCTGTTTTGTCCATGTTAGTCTGGCAGTGCTTAACTGCTTCTGGTCCTGTCTTGTCCATGTTAGTCTGGCAGTGCTTAACTGCTTCAGGTCCTGTCCTGTTTATCTTTTACCTTCGGTGAGAGGGTGTAGCATGTTCATTGCCCACCTAGTTTTGTAGTCTGGTCATGTTGGTTCTCCAGAGGGAGGACTTCTTAGTCCATTTGTACAGCTCTGGCTAAGACCGCTCAGTAGCAGTGTCTATATAGGGTCTAGTTATCTGCCAGTTCTGTGTCTTGTCTGGTTCCCATTTTGTCTCGTCTGTACAGTGTCCTGTGTTTTGGTTGGGTTCATGTTCCTCGGTTCCAGTCTAGTCTCATGTTTGTCTAGACCACTGGTGCTTGTACCAGCACCTGTCTCTGCAGGTGATTGGCCAAGTGCACCGGGACCATCCTGGAGGTGCGGCCTGGTGAGCCCTTGGCCAAGTTCATCCCCACCACCAGGGGCTCTGTTAAAAATGGGGCTCACTTAGTTCCACCCTCTGGGTTTGGCCCCAAGTGGTGCACTTGGTCTAATGGTAGTATCTGCCACTATATCCTTGCCTGCTTATCCAGTGATTACTGTTATGTTCGTTATCATTACATGTGTAACAAGTTTTCAGTTGGTATTCCTGGTCTGTTATCTGTCTTGCCATGTCTTCTGGAAGGTGACAGGCAGTTGGGAAGTGGTTAAAGGGCTTGTGTCATGAAGACAACTCCATTGTAAATTAAATTGAACACAACGATCATTTTATCACCCCTAGTGATTACCTCTAATCTCTGGGGGAAGCCACGTCATGTACAACTGCTAACCCTAGTTTAGATTCTGGGTAAATTAATTGTTAACTGTAAGAATTTAAAAAAATCTATCAATCTCGAGTGCTTGAGGACAATAGAAAAGATAAATAATATGTATATGTACACTGACTAACCGATGGTCATGATTATGTGGTTGATAGTATTTGTCAGGGACAATATTATTTAGAAATCTTTGATGGGCAAAATGGTACGGGCAATTCTGTTCTTTAGGAGAAAAGTGGAAGGCCCCCTATGCACATTAGATAGTCAGCCAATATTAATCTAATGTGTATGGCAAGCTTTAGCAGCACAACACTATGTGGCGAGTGAAACATACTTTTAAGAGAATACTAAATATCTTGGTGAACTGTAAGACTGTCATAAGACTTACTTACCTATAGTGTATATTTTAGATCTACCAATGTACAATAAATCGGATGCTTATTTCCATAAATTCTTGGGTTGCATTTTTGTAGACTTGAGCCCCCATATTCTTTTTGAAACACTGCTCAGCTTGGCAAAGCCCCTCTTACTAATTAACTAACTAATTTAGTTCTCCCTACAGCCAGGAAATAAACTGATTTGTGCAGATTTCTGCTGGAAATGAGACAGATTACAGATGAAATGAAATGTCTATCAATTATTAGACTTAATTTTATGTGAAAGAATAGAATTTAAGGACTAGTGAGTGACCCAAATGTTTATAGTTACCAGCAGTAAGAAGTAAGCATTTAATTTGCCTGCAACCTGGGATACAACTTTGCTGATAAATCATCAAAGTAGCCGGTATTACCAGCAGGAGGCCAATGTCAATATTTAATGTGTACCGAATTCATTATTTGTCGGTAATTTTCAGTAGCCTACACCTACATCTCTAGAATCTGCCCCTTTCTTACTGTGGAGACAACAAAAACTCTTATTATGACCCTGCTCCGTTCTTGTTTTGATTATTGCAACTCTTTATTAATTAGCATCCTCCTCCCTAAACTCTCCCTTCTCCAATCTATCCTGAATGCAGCAGCCAGGCTAACTTATCTGGCTACTCCAATTCCTCCACCCTGTGCCAGTCATTGCACTGGATGGATTCAATTTAAACTGGTCATTCTCACCCACAAAGCTCTCCACAGTGTTGAACCTCCCCCCCACATCTCCTCCTTCATTTCTGTCTACCACCCTACCTGTGCGCTACAGTCTGCAAATGATGTAAGACTAATATCCACCATAATCCAAACCTCTCACTCCCATCTCTGAGACTTCTCTAGAGCTGCCCTAGTTCTCTGGAATGCCTCACCTTAAGCAATGAGGTTAATTTACAACATCTACAGTTTTAGGCGCTCCCTAAAAACACACTTTTTAAGATGGCCTTTAACGTCTCATAAAATAACTTTTCTCCATTCCCTCCCATCATGATTCTTCCGAACCTGATCCATAGTCAAACAATATAAACCACACTACAAATATCAGCTGGTGACTGGCTCATTCATCTTTAAACTTCTCCCCATTTTGTTAAGATGGCCAGACCATTGTACAAAACAAGCACTTTTTAGATATCCCTATCTATACATACATTGTAAGCTCTTGTGAGCAAGGCCTCATTCCTCTTGTTTTATTTGTTTGTTGCTATGTAATTTCTGACAGTCTGTACATGAACCCTTTAAAAGAATTCTGTCAGCTAGTTTTAGTCTATAGAGCTGAAGACATGCGCTGCTAGATTGCCGTCCGCAATATACATTTTCTATAGCTCCGAGTGCTTTTATTCAGTCAGAAAACGATTTTATATACATGCAAATGAGTCTAGTAAGGAGTCTAAGGGGCTGTTACCAACATTTCAGGAGCCCAGCCACGTCCACTGTGAAGGAGCCCAGCTCCGCCCGGCATCCTCCGAATCTCCTCCTTGCTCCCCTGACGTCACACAGTTAGAGCGCCATAATTTTGCGCATGCCAGCTGGTTATATTCTATATAAATTGGTTATTACTTACAGAGCTCACTCCTGAGCTAGTTTCTAAGGCCTCTACATTTAGCTAGCTGCTATACTTCCCTAGATATTCAATGTTCAAGCAGCCCCTGTAAGGGTACTTTCACACTAGCGTTGGTGCGTATCCGTCTGTTTATTTTCACAGACGGATCCGCACCTCTAATGCAAACGTTTGTATCCGTTTAGAACGGATCCGTTTGCATTAGGTTTAAAGAAAAATGACAAAGTCCAAAACGGATCCGTTTTGGATTACATTGAAAGTCAATGGGGAACGGATCCGTTTTCAAATGCACCATATTGTGTCACTGACAACGGATCCGTCCCCATTGACTTACATTGTAAAAAAAAAACGGATCCGTTAGGCTCCGCCTCTTCAGACGGACACCAAAATGCTGCATGCTGCGTTTTGGTGTCCGCCTCCAAAACGTAATAGAGGCGGAACGGAGCCTAACTGATGCATTCTGAACGGATCCTTATCCATTCAGAATGCATTGGGACTTAACTGATCCGTTTTGGAACGTTTGTGAGAGTCCTGAAACGGATCTCACAAACGGAATCCAAAACGCTAGTGTGAAAGTACCCTAAGCCAACCAGCATGAAGAATGAGAAAGAATGCCAGTTGGGGAAGTGCAGCATGCTGCAGAGAGAAGGAGATGTATAGAGTTATTCCCTGTGTAACTGAATATGACCCCAGTGGAGGGGTAAGGCTGGGTTCATACAAACATTTTTAGCTCTCATCATTGGAGCAGAACAAAAATTGTGAAAGCAGTGTTTCTGACAGAAATGGACTCCATCTGGCAGACCCCATAGACTATAGTTGGGCCTGGTTTCCATCAGAAAACCCAATATTTTACTGGACAAAAAAAGCATAGCGTGCTGCTTTATTTTGTCCGGAATTTTTGACAGCATCTGTGATTGAGTCTGCTGATGGGGCCTCCAATGCAGATGCGATTGGGAACTAAGATGAACTTCTGTGCAAGACAAGTCATCAATCACTCCCTCAAAATGAGAGCATTCTTGTTCTGTCACATAAGGGGGTCTTTTCTTCCCAGCTGTAACACCCCTTTGTGCAGCCCTCGGTAGGCAGGGTGTATGGTGGTTCTCACCTCACTATAACGCAATGCCTCCACCCCAATCTTGCTTAGAGCTCTATAGGACAGAAGGAGAGTATTTCTCTTCTTCCAGGGGCCGCCTTGGAAAATCTCTGCTCAGTTCAGTACACACTTACCCCAGAAAGTAGTTGACTGATTAACAGATTTATTTGGGAAAGGGTGACCAATAGTGAAGAACAAAGATAATGCAGTAAAAGGAACAAAGCACAGATTACAATTCTGTCTAAAAAAAACTCAGGTGAAGAGGGTGGGCTATCTGTAACAGCAAGTAGTGGTGGTAGTCATATATCCTTTCCTTTGGAAGATAAAGACAGTATGCTCTTCCCAGCTATCTACTCCTAACACTTAGCTTGCTATACCCTACTGTTTAGCTATTAACTGAGTACAAATATCGCGGCCCAATTGCAGAAAACATTGGTGTGCTAATGTTGGAGCACTTACAATTGTCCTGCCCGGGAATCCGCTTGGGGCTAAAGTAATCAGAATATTGTATGGGAGTGGAGTCAGAGGCAAGATCCTCCTGAGATGCAGGCTTGGCTCTAGGGCTAATGCAGCAGCTAAGCTTTCCCTTCTTGCACTGGAATCACAGATGCTGTCTGGGCTGTGCTGAAGGATCAATGCAGCAGCTGAGATTTCCCTTCTTGCACTGGAAACACAGGGGCTGTCTGGGCTGCGCTGAAGGATCAATGCAGCAGCTGAGATTTCCCTTCCTGCACTGGAAACACAGGGGCTGTCTGGGCTGCGCTGAAGGATCAATGCAGCAGCTGAGATTTCCCTTCCTGCACTGGAAACACAGGGGCTGTCTGGGCTGCGCTGAAGGATCAATGCAGCAGCTGAGATTTCCCTTCCTGCACTGGAAACACAGGGGCTGTCTGGTCTGTGCTGTAGGAGTAATGCAGCAGCTGAGATTTCCCTTCCTGCACTGGAAACACAGGGGCTGTCTGGGCTATGCTGTAGGAGTAATGCAGCAGCTGAGATTTCACTTCTCATACAGGAAACACAGGGGCTGTCTGGACTGTGCTGTAGAAGTAATGCAGCAGCTGAGATTTCCCTTCTCATACAGGAAACACAGGGGCTGTCTGGGCTGTGCTGTAGGATCAATGCAGCAGCTGAGATTTCCCTTCTTGCACTGGAAACACAGGCTGTCTGAGCTGTGCTGTAGGGTAATGCAGCAGCTGAGCTTTGCCTTCTCATACAGGAAACACAGGCTGTCTGGGTTGTGCTGTAGGAGTAATGCAGACGCTGAGATTTCTCTTCTCATACAGGAAACACAAGCTGTCTGGGCTGTGCTGTAGGGTTAATGCAGCAGCTGAGCTTTCCCTTCTTGCACTGGAAACACAGGGGCTGTCTGGGCTGTGCTGTAGGAGTAATGCAGCAGCTGAGCTTTCCCTTCTTGCACTGGAAACACAGGGGCTGTCTGAGCTGTGCTGTAGGAGTAATGCAGCAGCTGAGATTTCCCTTCTTGCACTGGAAACACAGGCTGTCTGGGCTGTGCTATAGGAGTAATGCAGCAGCTGAGCTTTCCCTTCTCATACAGGAAACACAGGCTGTCTGGGCTGTGCTGTAGGAGTAATGCAGCAGCTGAGATTTCCCTTCTCATACAGGAAACACAGGCTGTCTGAGCTGTGCTGTAGGAGTAATGCAGCAGCTGAGCTTTCCCTTCTCATACAGGAAACACAGGCTGTCTGGGCTGTGCTGTAGGAGTAATGCAGCAGCTGAGATTTCCCTTCTCATACAGGAAACACAGGCTGTCTGAGCTGTGCTGTAGGAGTAATGCAGCAGCTGAGCTTTCCCTTCTCATACAGGAAACACAGGCTGTCTGGGCTTTGCTGTAGGAGTAATGCAGCAGCTGAGATTTCCCTTCTCATACAGGAAACACAAGCTGTCTGAGCTGTGCTGTAGGAGTAATGCAGCAGCTGAGCTTTTTCTTCTTGCACTGGAAACACAGGCTGTCTGAGCTGTGCTGTAGGAGTAATGCAGCAGCTGAGCTTTCCCTTCTCATACAGGAAACACAGGCTGTCTGGGCTGTGCTGTAGGAGTAATGCAGCAGCTGAGATTTCCCTTCTCATACAGGAAACACAAGCTGTCTGAGCTGTGCTGTAGGAGTAATGCAGCAGCTGAGCTTTCCCTTCTCATACAGGAAACACAGGCTGTCTGGGCTTTGCTGTAGGAGTAATGCAGCAGCTGAGATTTCCCTTCTCATACAGGAAACACAGGCTGTCTGGGCTGTGCTGTAGGAGTAATGCAGCAGCTGAGCTTTTTCTTCTTGCACTGGAAACACAGGGGCTGTCTGGGCTGTGCTGTAGGAGTAATGCAGCAGCTGAGCTTTTTCTTCTTGCACTGGAAACACAGGCTGTCTGAGCTGTGCTGTAGGAGTAATGCAGCAGCTGAGCTTTCCCTTCTCATACAGGAAACACAGGGGCTGTCTGGGCTGTGCTATAGGAGTAATGCAGCAGCTGAGATTTCCCTTCTCATACAGGAAACACAGGGGCTGTCTGGGCTGTGCTATAGGAGTAATGCAGCAGCTGAGATTTCCCTTCTCATACAGGAAACACAGGGGCTGTCTGGGCTGTGCTATAGGAGTAATGCAGCAGCTGAGATTTCCCTTCTCATACAGGAAACACAGGCTGTCTGGGCTGTGCTGTAGGAGTAATGCAGCAGCTGAGATTTCCCTTCTCAACAGGAAACACAGGGGCTGTCTGGGCTGCGCTGAAGGATCAATGCAGCAGCTGAGATTTCCCTTCTTGCACTGGAAACACAGGGGCTGTCTGGGCTGTGCTGTAGGGTTAATACAGCAGCTGAGCTTTCTCTCCTCATACATGAGCTCTCAGGATTGTGCTGTAGTGTCTGTACAGAAGCAGGGCACACTTCTGTCTGTGGAGATCTCTCAGTCTCTCTATCTCCTGGCCATGCTGCTGTCTCTCTTCATTCCTTAGCCTTTACCCCTGGTCCACCTGCTATTGGCTGCAAGTAGGAGCAAGAGAATCAGCACTAATGCCTGCTGCAGTGAGTCCCTGCTTGTAATTGACAGCCACAGCATCCACTAGACCAGGCATGCCCAACCTGCGGCCCTCCAGCATGCCTGGACATCCTACAGCTATCAGCTTACAGCAGGGCATAATGGGAGTTGTAGTTTTGCAACAGCTGGAGGGCTGCAGGTTGAGCATGCCTGCACTAGACAACTGCTTTCTCTGCAGGGGTTACACAGAAAAGGAGTCAGAAGATGGGTGGTTGTCCATCTAATCACCCCTCTGCATCTACTTAGTTAATTTTATTGACACCATGGCATTTACCAGCTTTTGGATCCCAGCACCAAGTTAGTTGCACTCCACACACCCAGACCTTTCCTGTTACACTGTCTCTCCTGCCGATTCAGGATTCTTGGTGTAAAACATGTGAACTGCTTCTGTAGTGATACCTGTTACAAACCTGTTACATCACTAGAGAGGAATATCTAATATATTTCTGACTGAGCCATAAATGATCGTTTTCAATTAGCTTTACAAAACAAACCAGTATGACTAAACATGGCCAACTGGGCTCCTGCATAGGGCTGCTCAGTTCAGGGACAACACTGAAATAGGTGTTTGTGCTATATTCTTTTTGGCTTTGTGGTTATTTGCTTCTTATTGAACTCACTGGACTACACCTCTTCACACTCCATACCTTTTTTGCTGCAATTTATTTGAAAAATGACGGAAAAATATTAGTTAAAAAAAATACAAAACCCAAAGTATGATCAAACCATTGGTTTTCAATCACACCCTGTGCTAAACCACTCACCCAAACCACGCCCTTCTTTTTCACCTATATAAAATTGGCTAGTATTTTTTTGTTGGGAAAGGTGGCAATGCAGTGATGACTGACACGTTCATTGTGGGGTGTAACCGGGCTAGAATCCCATATACAATGTACAGCCCATGATCCAGGAAGCGCCTGGGCATAATTTGACAGGAGAACGCAGCGCTGGCCTGCAAATTTTAATTACTATCAAAGTTGTCTTTCACATCAAGGGAGGGAGGGGGGACATGAAACAAAAAGAAATTCTAAGAATACCACTTTAAATATGTTTATAAAAATCGGATGTACATGATATACTATTTTTTAAATACATTGCCATTGATGGTATGAGCTATGGCTAGAATTAGATATTTCTCCACAGTATGCCTTAATAATACCCATCAGAAATGGCTACTATTGCAAAAAACATTCCAATAAGTGATAAACTAATATGTAAGTGTATTCTTCTGCCCCTAGGTCCTGGTCTGGCCTTTGTTGTATACCCACAAGCAATGACAATGCTTCCACTATCACCATTTTGGTCATTCCTTTTTTTCTTTATGCTTCTGACTCTCGGATTAGACAGCCAGGTAAGTTTCTTTTGTATAGTTTTAGTTACCTTTTATACTGTCCTACATTACAAAAATCTATAACCTCTATGATTTGCTTCATCCACAGTTTGCATTCATGGAAACGATAGTGACGGCCATAACAGATGAATTTCCCTACTACCTCAGACCAAAGAAAGCAGTTTTTTCTCTTATTATATGCATTGTTTTATTTTTTCTGGGCCTCGTCCTTACAACCGATGTAAGTTCTACCTGTTCAACGTATTTTCATATTATCACAGATTTAAGGAACTTGTATGAGAATGGAAATACATAGTTGCTTTCTTCCTGAAGCAACGACACTCTTGCTCATGGGCTGTGTCTGTCATTGCAATTGAGACCCATTCACTTTTAAGGAGATGAGTTGCAATAACTGACACCATCTATAGACCAGGGATTCACAGTTTTTCTTTTTTTTTTTTTTGGGGGGCATTGACTTAGCTACCATGAAGGGCAGGATAAATGGGGATTGGCATTATTAGTTCTAGATAAATAGTAGTCAACACTGTTAGTCAGGCTCGGACAATCCCCCGGTGGGCCCCTGAGCGAGGTGGGCCCCTAGTCTCCCACCCCCTGCACAAGAAGCACATGACACATTAGACTTACTGCACTTCATACATATATTCCATGTACAGCACCTCAACCAGCCTATGTTTATATAAAAAACTTGTTAGATTATTTATTATTTATTAAATTTTACTGGTGGGCCCTAGGTACCCCAGTCCGACACTGCTGTTAGTTCTAGGTAAACGGTGATTAGTTATAGATAAATAGGGATTGGAACTGGCTTCGCACGGGTATATTTCATCTATTTCATTTAATGTTTGTGTGTCTCCCATAACGTGACCTCCACAGCACTCTACTCTCTTAACAGTGTCATCCATCGCGCCGTGCCCCTTTAAAAGTGACCTACAGCAGTGAAAAAAAATGGCTGAGTTGTTATGGAAACCTGATGTAAAACTGTGTGTATGTCGAGACTAAGGGCCTGTGATCATCTATTGGCTGATAAGGGTCATTTGACCGTGTGTATGGCAGTTGGGATATGAGTGAAAGACCTGTAGGGTTCTATTAGCTAATGCAGGTCATGTAATGGTGCCATATTTGCATTTTTTGGGGGAATATCTCAGGAATGGTACGTCCTAGAGAGCTGAGATCTTCCCACACACCTGATGTACGTATGTGCCAAATTTGTTGCAGATCGATCCAGCTGTCATATATATAAGAGAAAAATTAATTTCTGTCTGTCTGTTGTCTGTTCTTTACGCACGGCCAAACGACTGGACTGATCTGCACCAAATTTGGAACATAGGTACATCAGGTATCCAGGAAGGTTTTAGACCGTGTCTCAGCTCTCTAGGACCAACCTTTCTGGAGATATTCCCAAAGAATTCAAATATGGCAGCATCACATGAACTGTATTACACAATAGAAGCCTGCAGGTCTTTCACTCATATCCCAACTGCCATACACATGGTCACATGACCCTTATCAGTCGATTGAAGCTCGCAGGTCCTTCAGTCTTGACATACTCACAGTTTTACACCAGGTTTCCATAACAACCCAGCCATTTTTCTTTACTGCTATAGGTCACCTATGGATGACACTGTTAAGGGGGCGGAGCTCTGAGAACATCACTGTTAAGGGAGTGGAGTGCTGTGGAGGTAACAGTAAAGAAGGCAGGCTTCTGTAGAGGTCACAGTTAAGGGGATGGTCCACTATGGGGGTCAATGTAAAGCAGTGGGCTGCTGTAGAGTTCACCGCTAAGGGGGCGGGGTGTTGTGGAGGTCACATTTAAGGGAACGGGGTACTGTGGTGGTCGCTGTTAAAAGATCAAGTACTGTGGAGGTCCCTAACAAAGGGGTGGCCACAGTGGAGGTCACTGTTAAGGAGGTATGGTACTGTGGAGGTTACTGTCAAAGGGGTGGGCCGTGTGGAGGTTTATGTTAAGGGGGCAGGGGACTGTGGAGGTCACTGTTAAAGGGGCAGGGTACTGTTGTGGTCACTATTAAGGGCCTGGGTGGTGTGTTTGTGTGGGTAACTGTTAAGGGGGTATGTTGCTGTGGAGGTCACAGTTAAGGGGGCGAGTTGCTGTTAAGGTCACATTTTAATGAAGCGGGGCACTATGGGGGGTCTATGTTAAGGGGCAGGGTGCTGTGGACGTCAGTGTTAGGGGATGGGGCTTTGTGGAGTACACTGTTAAGGGTTAGATGGCTGTGAAGGGTCACTTAAGGGGCGGGATGCTGGGGAGGTCTTTGTTAAGGGGGCGGATGGGGTGCTGTGAATGTCACATTTTAAGGGGCGGGGCACTGTGGTGGTGTCACTGTTAAGGGGTGGGGTGCTGTGGAGGTCACTGTTAAGGGGATAGGTTGCTATGGAACTCACTTTTAAGGGGGTTGGGTACTGAGGAGGTCACTGTTATGGGGGACACCCTGGATATCTATTAATCACACATACAAACATTAAATGGAATAGAGGAAATATACCTGTGAAACCTGGGTCATCCTGCTAGTTCTAGATAAATTGGGATTGACACTGTAACCACATTTGCAGAGATTTCCTGGGGAAGGAAATCAGAGTTAAGATGATCAAACTTCAAAATGCTGGGTGTGGAAGGTACTTTCCAGCTAACATCCAAGGTTTTGAAGAGGAGGATTAAATGTAAATATATATATATATATATATATATATATATATATATGAATAATCTACAACTAAGTAACTCTACCTTTATAACTGAGATAAAGAAATAAATTCAAATAAAAGGTAGGATATCTAGGATAATATAGGTGTCCTATCAAGTCACAATCACTACACAGAAAAAAGAAAAAGAACCCTTAAAATCATAAGTTTATTTATATTACTTAAAATAAGACCCGCGGATATGGGTCACCATTAAGGGCCAATAAGTGAAGAACCCCAATGGTAAAGTAGGTACAAAATCACTAGTGATAATCACAATAAATACATAAAGATGTATACAACATGAATAATGTAAAAAGGCCCAGGGATATAGCAGAGGTTAAGGTAAAGGGAAGAGGGGTGTTCCAGGGGGAACTTTCCTTGCGGAAACCCTAATCTGCCCTCTGCCCAGAGAAAACCCCTGATGGTGGGGTCTCCCAGTTAACGTACCTATCCTATTAAACCCTATTAGACCCTAAACAATTAGACCTTTACTTGGTATCACCCCGACCCGTTTCCCCCAGATGGGTTCTTCTGGGGTTTGGTAAAAATTAGGTAAGTCCCAAAGAAAGGAAAATTAACATCCAATGGATACTGATAATCACAAGATAAAAATGTTAATAGTAAGGCTGGAAAATAATGGGGCAAAGAAAATAGATACATCACATGTGCTTGCCGATGAGATAGAAGCGGAAGATGCCACATGTGAAATGCCCCTATGCAGCCAGTAGCCAAACAAATGCTCGATGGTGCTGTGCAGTTTATTTTCCTTTTTATTGGGCCATACCTAATTTTTACCAACCCCATGAAGAACCCACCTGGGGGAAACGCGTCGGGGAGATACCAAGTAAAGGTCTAATCGTTTAGGGTCTTATAGGGTTTAATAGGATAGGTACATGGATGGGGAGACCCCACCATCAGGGGTTTTCTCCGAGCAAAGGGAAGATTAGGGTCTTCGCAAGGAAAGTTCCCCCTTGAACACTCCTCTTACCTTTACCGTAACCACTGCTATAGGATATGACTAGTCATGACAAGTAAAAAGCTCAGTCTGTGTCACCTCAGAACACTTAAATTTATTACACTAGTGGTGGCAAGCCTGGCAGAAGTGTAGTTAGAGGGGGAATAGAGAACGAAGTCACTCACAAACCCTGGTGCCGTAGGGGGTCCAAAGGTCGCCCTTCTAAATACAAAGGTATCGGCATTATCAATAGCACACAGCATGTTAAAGACACCTCTGGACCTCACTTCCCACATAATGTATCTTAAAAACATGTAGAACAACACTGAGTTACTAAAAACAACATTAAATGAAGATACTTGTAATATGTATACCAAACATTTTATCTGTATGTCTTAGGGTGGAATGTACTGGTTGGTCTTATTGGATGACTATAGCGCAGGGTTTGGTCTACTGGTGTTAGTCATCACATTCTGCCTTGCAGTTTCAAGAGTTTATGGTAAGATTTGATATTTTATAATTTCCATGTTCATGTCTATTCAATACTATGTGTTTTATGTGGGAAAGTAATAACATGTACTGAAATATAAAATGATATTAATATGTCATAATTATTATTATTGTGAATAACATTATTGGCATTAGCACTATGACTGTATGACTTTTTTGCTGGTATTACTTGAGTTATAAATATGGGCATATGAGGACACCGTATGGTACTAGTGTTATTTAGAAGAGCAGAAGAAGATGGGATACAGCAGTGGGGCAGCCGAGGTAAGTAAATATCCACTGGTAGAAGCTTTAAACAGTTTATTTCAGGTTGTTCAAGTAATGCGTTTAGGGGCTGTACCGGCCCCTTTATCAGACCAATACAAGTTACAAGGACTAGATGACTAGGTCACCACATTTCTAAAACAGCAGGTCGTGTGGCATTTTTCCAATGGTTAGTCCCTAACAAAATTCTTCAAGGAAGTAAAACACATAAACTGGCAATAGGTTCGTGGACACCAAGGCTCATTGATGTGCATGGGGAACTGGACCATTGAGCAATGGAAGAAGGTGTCCTGCTCTGATAAATCACATTTTCGTTTACATCATGCAATAGCTGGGTGAGTGTGTGATGGCAACAGTACAGGATGCAACTTTGGAAGAAGGCAGGCCAGTGGAGGTAGTGTGATGTTCTGAGCAATGTTCTAATCGGAAACCTTGGGTCCCAGCATTCATTTAGATGTTACATGTATCACCTACCCAGGGGTGTAGCTATAGGGAAACAGGGGAAGTGGCTGCTTTGGGGCTGAACTCAGAAGGGGCCCACCCAGGAGGAGGACTAAAAGATTTTATTGTCAGGGCCCCCTCAATAGTATTATAAAATTAGATTATATACAGAGAAACTGGAGGAAATGGATGGAGTGGCTGCCGTGCCTGGTTTGAGAGAGAGATTTTGACTAGCCACAGGTGTGGGGGTTGCATGGGAGGAAGAAGTTCGTTGGGTGGGGGGGCCCAGTCATTTCTTTTTTTTTTTTTTTTTATTCCTTTATTATTTAAGTTTTCACATTTACACTAAATACAACAAAAAACATATGTATAAAACATATACATTATACACCAATCATATTATACAAAAGAGAAAAAACAATCCTCTCTCTCTCTCCCAATACCCCTCATAGCCTTATATCCCATAGCCCCTGTCTATATATCTTCTCTATCCAAGCATCTTTTCATGCAGATCCACTTTGATAGCATTTAAATATTATTAAATACGGGTAATACCCTCAAATTATCTGTATATTTGAACCGTGAGGCCGACATTAACTCAAATAATTGAAATTGGCCTCGTTTTACATATATTTCCTTTTCCAAGTATATCATTTGCTTAGCTTTCTCCAAAAATTTTTTAAGAGTAGGTGGTTTCTCACTTATCCAGTATTGCGCAATAAGTTTCCTTGCTTGATATGAGTCTAATTTAACATGTGATCCAAGTGCACCAATCCTAGAGGGAGATCCTAGAACACATAAAATGGGACTCTCTGCAAGAGAGATATCATATACCATTTAAATTACTGCTAACACATCTAGCCAATATTTCTTTAGACTAGGACATGACCATAGCATGTGTAAGATGTCAGCCTTTGGTAATTGGCACCGTGGACATAATGAATCCGCCCTTACACCCGCATTATATAATAGCAAAGAGGACTTATGAACTCTATGTATTATATAAACATGGGAAAGTCTGTGCATATGACTTAAAGATAGGGATGGAATATAACTAAGAATTTCCCTCAATTCTATATCCGACAGAAGGCCTATATCTTGTTCCCTTTTTGCACTCACCACTAATGGGAAAGGTTTTAAAAATTATTTCAGAAGTTGAGAATATACCTTAAATATAAGTCCACATACCACATCTTTACCCACAATTAACGCAGCTATATTATTTTGCTCCGGGGTCATGTCTTTTGTTTTTCGTTGTGTTTCTATTGCATGATGTAATTGCAAATACTGATAATAACAATTATTGACTAGGCCAAATTCCTGTTGTATATCTTTAAATGATTTTAACTAATTTTCTTTATATATATATATATGATGAAGTGTTAGAATACCTTTTTTTTCCACCCTGGAAAACCCTCTGGGCCATGCATTTCTGGCAACCAAGGGGTTAGCCAAATAGATGTATATGTTGTAGGGCCTCTCAGACCCTGCAATGATCTAACCTTCCTCCACACTCTATCCATTAATTATAGTGTCGGCAGAAACTTTACCGCTTTTCTAAAAACCCTTGCCTCTAGAATCATCACCAGGTTGTTGTTATTAAAGTCATTTTTTTTGTATATTACAAACTCAATCTGTAGAACAGTGTACTTCCCATACTCTAAAATGCTGCATTTGAGATGCATAAAAATAAAGCTCTGGGTTTGGCACTGCTAAACCCCCTTCCTTAATACTATAATACAATGTTTCTAATTTAATTCTGTGATACCCTGTGTCCCAGATTAGGGTTCTAACAAGTCTTTTTACCATCACCAAAAACTCTTTGGGGATACAAATTGGGGAGTTATGTAGATAATAAAGCAGTTGTGGTAACCATGTAATTTTAAGCAAATTAACTCTCCCAATCACTGATATCGGAAGTTTGGACGAAATCATAGATTTTTGTCGAAACTTGTTTAACACCAGTCTTAGGTTTAATGTATCATAACTAGCAATATTTGCTGAAACCTCTATTCCTAGGTAACGGAACTGTGTTACTCTCTTCAATTGACAGTCACCCAGGTCCATCCCCCGGGGCAGAGGGTCCAGTGGTAGTGAGACATGGACTCTATCAAGGAGCAATAGAATGTCATCCGCATAAAGTGCTATACGGTCCTCTATTTCTTCATGCGTAAAAAACACAGATATCTTCACTCACTCTTATAATAGCTGCCAAAGTCTCCACTACAAGAGCAAAAAGAAGAGGGGACAGGGCACACCCCTGTCCAGTCCCTCTACCCAATTCTATTTTTCCAGATAAGAGCCCATTAACTCTAATATATGCACACAGAGATTCATATAAAAGTCTGATCCATTTAATAACCTGGTCTCCAAAGCTCATTTTATGCAGCACTTCCCATAGGAAAGGCCACTCTACCAAATCGAAGGCTTTTGCCGCATCTAACGAGCAGATTGCCCTAAATCCATACTGGCCAGATGATATCTGTATAATAAATAATAAATAGGCGGTGTAGATTTGACGCAGCAGACTTAGATGGCATAAATCCTGTCTGATCGGCATTAATTAACGTAGTAACTACCTTTGATAGGCGATTCGCTAACAATTTTGCCAAAATTTTTGTATCCACTGGGAGCAGAGATATTGGTCTATACGGCTCTGGCATCCGGCCATTTTTTCCATGTTTTAAAGAACTACAACTATAGATTCCTGCATTGATTTTGGAAGAAAGACACAGCTTAAGGACTCATTATAGACTTTAATAAAATTAGGTAAGAATATATTATCAAGACATTTATATAAGTCCACTGGGAGCCCATCATTTGGCATTTGACTAGTTGTTTCTTTTAACTCCTGAATTGTCAAGGGGCATCTAATAAAAGCTTATTTTTCCCAGATAAACTTGGGATTGCTGACAAATAATCAGATATCTGAGATAGATATTTAACACCATTAGGCATCTTTCACACGGGCGTCATGTTTGACACCAGGATAAGAGGTGGGTGCGTTGCAGGAATATGCGCGATTTTTCTGCGCGGGTGCAAACATTTGTAATGCGTTTTGCATGCGCATGTGAAAAATCGCCATGTTTGGTACCCAGACCCGAAGCCGGACTTCATCACTTAAGAGTATTCTGAAGAATTTATTATTTTCCCTTATAACATGGTTATAAGGGAAAATAATAGCATTCTTAATAAAGAATGCTTAGTAAAATGAAGATGAAGGGGTTAAAAATAATAAAAATTAACTTACCTTAGCCACTTGATTGCGTAGTTGCGATTTGTCTTCTCTTTTCCATCAGCTAACAACTAAAGGACCTGTGATGACGTCACATCACATGGTCCATCACCATGGTAAGATGGACCATGTGATTGGACCATGTGATGTGACGTCTTCACAGGTCCTTTAGTTGTTAGCTGATGCTGGAAAAGAGAAGACAGATCACAACTACGCGATCTAGTGGCTAAGGTAAGTTAACTTTTATTATTTTTAACCCCTTCATCTTCGTTTTACTAAGCATTCTTTATTAAGAATGCTATTATTTTCCCTTATAACCATGTTATAAGGGAAAATAATAAAGATCTGGTCCCGTTGCTAAGCAACCATGCAGGAAAATCGCAACGCATCCACACTTGCTTGATTTTCCCGCAGCCCCATTCACTTCTATGGGGCCTGCGTTGCATGAAAAACGCACAATATAGAGCATGCTGCGATTTTCACGCAACGCAGAAGTGATGCGTAAAAATCACCGCTCATGTGCACAGCCCCATAGAAATGAATGGGTCCGGATTCGGTGCGGGTGCAATGCGTTCTCCTCACGTATTGCACCCGCACGGAAAACTCGCCCGTGTGAAAGGGGCCTTAGAGAAATACAGTGAAGCATAATATCTATTAAAAATATCAAGTATCTCATTTTTGTCAGATGTCAACGCACGCCGTCTGCTCGCAAAGACGAGACACAGAGAGGGGTGTTGTGATCCCGAGCCAAGATGGCCAGCATTCAACCTGCCTTTTCCCTCTTTTCATAGTACTTCTGATGCATAAAAGATCTCTTATGTATGATCAAATCCATTAAATAGGTATTAAATGATTTCTGTGCCTCCTGCCAAGCGTCTCTATTTATGGAATTGTTCTCGGCGATTATTTCTCTTTCCCATTCCTCCAAACGGAAACGTAGATTATTACCTAGAAGACTAGTTTGTCGTTTCACCCTATTTATTTGTTGCATTATAGAGCCTCTAACCCAGGCCTTCATAACATCCCACACAGTACGTAGAGCCACAGAACCTATATTATTTTCTAAATATGCTTTAAGATCCCTTTCAATCCTATCTAATGGTATCGCCGTAAGCCAATGGGGATTTCATTTCAATGGCCTGTTATTTCCTAAACTCCCAAACGTACAGCTAATTTTTAATGGAAAATCATCTGTCAAACCTCGCGCAAGATACACTGCTTCTAAACACATAGATAACATTTGTTGATTGCCCAAGGCCATAGCTATTCTCGAGTATTGTAGATAGTCAAGAAACATGAAAAGCACTGTACATCAGGGTTCTTTATCCTCCATAAATCATAAAGCCTCAATTCCTCTAATAAACACCTGAATCGGGTATGTGGACTATCAAGCAACTAGCGAATTTATCCAGATATGGATGAACATATCTGTTTAAATCTCCCAATATAATATAAGGATATATCGGACATGAGAAAACAAAAAGGAATTCCTTATTAAGCACACTATCCTCGTATGGAGGAGAAATATAAATTGCGGCAATAATACATTTCACATTGTATATCCTACATAGCAAACAGACATATCTGCCCTCCAAATCCAATTCAGGAATTGTTCTGGGTATAAGCAGACTTACTCCCCTTGATAAAGATGTATATACAGAATGATAAGCCGCCCCCTCTCCCAAGAACGCTTAATACTTGCTAACTTTTATTTCACTAAATGTGTTTCTTGCAAACACACAATGAAGGGCAGATATGTCTGGACATAATTAAATACAGCTTGTCGCTTGATGGAGTCATTCAAGCCCCGAACATTCCATGTAAAAAAACTGACCTTTTCCACATTATAAAAACTCAAAGCATATTAGCAAATACATGAGGCGCACAGACCATAATAGATTTATTCGGGGAGAGAGAGAAAGGGGAAAACAAACAAAAAAACAAACAAACATACATTAACCCCTTAAGGACCCGCACCGTACATGTACGGCACTGGGGGACGTGACTTAAGAACCAGCGTCGTACATGTGAGATGGGCTGAGGTGGCAGGGGTCCGACAGTGACTGATAGCTGGACCCCTGCTGTATGCGCCAGCATCAGTGAAAACACTGATGCCGTCACATTAACCCTCGCACTGCCGCGGTCAATGCTGACCGTGGCACGTGAGGGATCGTGCCGGGTGTGGGATGGCCATTGGGTCCCCGCGCTGCTGTGACGGGGACCCAATGGCAGGGAAGGCAGCCCGATTGCTTCCATAGGCATTGTGGTTGCCTTCCATGACAGCCTGTGAGATCCAGCCCCCTGGATCTCACAGGCAGGAAGCTGTAAGTGTATTAAACAGTGTAATACACTTACAGCCAATGCATTACAGTACAGAAGTATTGTAATGCACTGTAAAGAGGATCAGACGCTCAAAAGTTGAAGTCCCAGAGTGGGACAAAAAGAAAGAGAAAAAAAATAAAGTTTTACAAAAAATTAAAGGACAAAAAAAAGCTTCCTTTTCCCCAAAGAAAGTAATTTAAAAAAAGAAAAATAGGAAAAAAAAAGAAATACATATTAGGTATTGCCCGGCTCTATAAATATATCACATGACCTGTCCTAACCCCTCAGGTGCACACCGTAAAAAATAAAAACTGTGTAAAAAAAAAGCCATATTTTTTGTCACCTTACACAAGCGATCAAAAAGTCATATGAACCCTAAAATAGCAATACCAATCAAACCGTCATCTCATACCAAAAAAAAGTAGGATAAAACAGTCACCAAAAAAAAACAAAAAACTATGGCTTTCAGGATATGGAGACACTAAAAAATAATTTTATTCAAAAATGCTTTATTATGTAAAACTGAAACAAACAACCCCAAAAAGTAGACATATTAGGTATTGTCGCATCCGTAACAACCTGCTCTATCAAAATACCACATGATCTAACCTGTCAGATGAACACTGTAAATAACAAAAAATAAAAATGGTGCCAAAACAGCTATTTTCTGCTACCTTGTCTAACACTAAGTGTAATATAGAGCAACCAAAAATCATATGTACCCTAAAATAGTACCAACAAACAGCCATCTTATTCCCTAGTTTCCAAAATTCAATTTTTCCTGTGAAATCTGCCCTTCAAAAACCATATGGCATTACTTTCCTTCTGGAATACATATAAAGTATAAGAGAGTGAAACTGGATCGCACATCCTCAATACTATGCTTTTATCTAGTAACTGCTTCTCAGCGTAATTACCATGGCTTCTCAGCACAATTTATCATATACCTACCCCTATGCTGCACGCTATACATGAGGCATTGGTATACAATTTGATCAAAAAGCATAGGCCAACTCACCGCGACAAGGTTGCCTCCTTGAGTGGGAACCTACTCTAAATTTGGCGCATCGCTGTGCGGCGACCACCGCCGCCGCGGAACCGCACCAACGGGTGGCGGGACCCAGCAGACAAACAGCACCCCCGCTGTCTGGCAAAGCCACCTTGGCACTGGGCCCCACCAACCCACCAGCACAGCACCAAAGCAACAATGGCCGCCGAGCAGCACCGCACCATGTGAACAGTTGTCAAAGCTCACCTTATCACATACTGTCAGGAACTCCAACTGAGAGGTGGTAGGAATTTATATACCCTTATGCAGTCTCCTGCTAATTAAAATCACCTGGGCCGAATGGGGAGGAGTGCTGATACCAGAGGAAAAAAAAGGGAAAGATTCTACAATACATGTAAAATATGAGAGAGTGAAACTGGATCGTACATCCTGAATACTATGCTTTTATCTAGTAACTGCTTCTCAGCGTAATTACCATTGCTTCTCAGCGCAATTTATCGTATACCTACCCCTATGCTGCATGATATACATGAGGCATTGGTATACAATTTGATCAAAAAGCATAGGCTCACTCATCGCGACAAGGTTGCCTCCTTGAGTGGTGCGGTTCCACAGCGGCGGTGGTCGCCGCCCAGTGCTGCGCCAAATTTAGAGTAGTTTCCCACTCAAGGAGGCAATCTTGTCGCGGTGAGTGGGCCTATGCTTTCTGATCAAATTGTATACTAATGCCTCATGTATAGCATGCAGCATAGGGGTAGGTATATGATAAATTGCGCCGAGAAGCCATGTGAATTATGCCGAGAAGCATTCACTAGATAAAAGCATAGTATTGAGGATGTGTGATACAGTTTCACTCTTTCATAATTTACATTACTTTCCTTCTGCGCCCTGCCGTGTGCCCATACAGCAGTTTACGACCACATATGGTGTGTTTCTGTAAACTACAGAATCAGGGCAATAAATATTGAGTTTTGTTTGGCTGTTAACCCTTGCTTTGTTGCTTGAAAAAAATGAATAAAATTAAAAATCTGGGGGGTTCAGTCAGCACAACCCTATATGCAGATGCACATTGCTATGGCAAAACACGCATTCAAATGCAAAAACAAAAATGCAATGGCACTCTGCAACCAGCACTCTGCCCTGCCTCCATGCTGGATGTTGAATGAGGCATTAGTGTACATTTTAACCAAAGCTTAATAGGCCACTCACCACGTCAAGGTCGCCTCTATGAGTGGTCGTAACGCTAAATCCTACCTGTTATGGGCCATGACAGCCACACAAAATCCAGGGAGCGCAGGTGCAGCATGCATGCCAGGTACACTCTGCTTGTAACCCCGTCTGGTGCCATAACAGCTTCACTCAGATCCAGGGATGCAAGTACCAATATGCATGCTGAGCCCACTATATACTTCTCCTGGAGCCAAATGAAAAATCTGTCAAATAAGTTAAATTCGGAAATTTCATCTACATTTTCCTTTAATTTTTGTGAAACACCTAAAGGGTAAAGAAAGTTTGTAAAATCAGTTTTGAATACCTTGAGGGGTGTAGTTTCTAAAATGGGATCATTTATGGGTGGTTTCTATTATGTAAGCTCCACAAAGAGACATCAGAAGTGAACTGATCCTTAAAAAGGGGGTTTTGGAAATTTTCGGTAAAATTTCAAGATTTGCTTCTAAATTTCTAAGCCTTATAACGTCTCAAAAAAAGAAAATGTTATTTAGAAAATGATCCAAACATGAAGTAGACATATGGGGAATGTAAAGTAATAACTATTTTAGGAGCTATCACTATCTGTTTTAAAAGCAGAGAAATAGAAATTTTAAAATTGCAAATTTTTTTAAATTTTTGTTAAATTTGGTATTTTGTTTTATAAATAAAAATGAAATATTTTGACTCAAATTTACCACTGTCATGAAGTAGAATATGTGACGAGAAAACAATCTCAGAATGGCTTGGATAAGTAAAAGCGTTTTAAAGTTATCACCACATAAAGTGACACATGTCAGATTTGCAAAAAATGGCCTGGTCCTTAAATTTAAAAATGGCAGGGTTCCTGAAGGGGTTAAATCTTATTCACCCATCAGATAGAAAATAAAAATTCGGGTATGGTCAATACACCCTTAATATACCCTGCCATCAATGCCTGGTGAATACACAAATAATGCAAAAAATAATAACCAATTACTTAACTTCTTTCCGACCGCCTCACGCAGGATTGCGTCCTGTGGGCGGTCGGTTCATTCCTCCTTGACGCGCCCGCGCGTCATCTCGCGAGACGCGAGATGACGCGCTCCTGAGCCCGGTGGAACGCAAATGGAACGCACCGCCGGGCTCAGGACAAGTTCGTCACCAGCCTGCCAGCCAATGATCAGCGCTGGCAGGCTGGTGATTTTCAAAATCACCTATGAAAATAGGTGATATAAGTTTTATTTATAAATATATGGCTTTTATAAGGGATCTGTGCCATGTGCTGGGTCCTTTTCATCGGTTGGACCCAGCACAGAGCACAGATCCCAAGTAAGTGCACCAATCACTACATATCAGACCCTGATCACCCCCATCACCCTAATTAACCCCTTGATCACCTGTCAATACATAGTGAAAGGGAAAAAAGTGATCAGTGTCACTTTTGTGAACTGTCATTTTTTTTTTTCACCAGTATTGACTGTTAGGTTTAGGTTAGTTTAGGTCCCTTTGGTAGGTAGTTAGCGTTAGCGCCCAGCCCACCGCACCGCAGTCACTGATTCGCTGATTAGCGTAGCGCTAATCAGCGTTTGTACTTTTATAGTATCTGTAAGTGATCAGAACTGATCACGGTCAGATCTATAATAGTATTACTGTCACTTTAGTTCGCCCTCCACCCCAAACGCAGTGTTTGCCCGATCAGACCTGATCGGTCGCCCACACCTGCGTTCACCCACGCCCGCCCCGCCGCAGTGACAAAAAATTTTTTTTTTTTGTATCACTGCACAATCACTTCACAAATGCTGCGGCGATAAAAAAATCTGTTTTGTTCTTTTTTATCAATCTCAGCGGCAGGGGCGTACATAGAAATCATTGGGCCCCATAGCAAGAATCTGAATTGGGGCCCCTAACCCCGCCCACTACCCTGGCCCATCCCACCTCCTGCCCTGGCTCCTCCCCTGCCACACCCACATTTGCAAATTAAAAAATGTATACATGACCTACTGAGGACTCCAGCATAACGCAAACCGGACGGATCCGTTATGCAGCCCATAGACTTCTATTATGACGGAATGCCTCTAAAGGCATTCCGTTATGGATTCCGTCATGGAATTGCGTTATTTTGGCGCCCCCATCACTCGAGCGGCTCACCTGGCTCTGGTCTCGTCTGCAGCAGCTGGCTTCTCCTCTATGTGGCCCTGGTATCTTCCCTCTGCTTTGTTGGTGTGGGGACCGTATTTATCGCCCTATAAGACGCACCTAGGTTTTAGACAATGATAATAAGAAAAATATTTTTCGTTACACTTAGTCAGACCAGCAATCAGACCCCTAATGCCTCAGATCAGCCCCTCATGTCACATTTCTCCCCCTTAATGTCACATTTCTCCCCTCATGTCACATTTCTCCACCTCCATGTCACATTTCTCCCCTACATGTCACATTTGTCCCCCCAATTCACATTTCTTCGCCGCACCCCCATGGCACCCCCTCACCCCTCCACCATGCCTTTTTCATGACCCCTGCCCTGACCTGCCCTGCCATTTCTCCATTCTTCCCATCCAGATTCTCATCCCCAAATCCCCCCATAGTTTCTTTCAGCACCTAGCATTTGGCACTACCTCCCGCAACCCCCCCACAAAAATCCATCATCCAGCCAGATTCTCATCCCCAATCAACCCCCCCCCCCCGATGGCACAGATCCTCTATCCATGATCCAGATTCTCATCCCTCAACCGCCCCCCCCCCCATAGTTTCAGTTTAACAAACCACCTACCAGGCTACCAGATAGGGTGACAGACGGTGACTTGAGGCAGAGCCACAGGCGGGAAATCATCTGTCCTCCTGAGCTGCCTGCCTGTGCGAGTGGCGCCGCCACTCAAAAGTCACGCCCCCCATGTCCACGTGATAGTGCACTGCTGTGTGAGAGGAGCCACCAGGGCACAGCGCAGCGCAGGGACGGAGCTCAGCTGCTGGGGGCCGACACAGCCGCGGACGGCGGATGGAGTGAGGCTGGGGCGGACGGGCATCTGCATTTCCGCCTGAAAAAAAGCCCTGGTCTGCAGGGGGCGGGGCCTTCCAAGCACTCCGGGCCCCTCTGTGCCTCGGGCCCCATAGCAGTGGCGTACCCTGCCTATATTGGCGGTACGCCACTGCTCAGCGGCTACTGTACGTCGCTACACTCCCATTTGTAAGACAGGCTTGCTTTTTTTCTTGGGTAGTCTCAGGGAATACCCCCCAAATTTAGACGCCCAAATGTCAAACAATGGGTATTCCTCTGAAGAGGCCTACAGGATTCTGACCCAGTCGGATGAGGAATGGGAACCCTCATCTGACGAATCTAGCGGGTCAGAATACGAACCTGTAGAGAGCAGTGGCAGTCTGACCCAAAGTTCGGACGAGGAGGTTGAGGTCCCTGATAGAACCAGGCGTACCCGGCCCCGTGTTGCTAGACCGCAGGTTGCGCAGGATCCGCTTCAAGGGCAGCAGAGTGGGGCTGGCGCTGCCGGATTACGTGGTGAGGCATACACCAGCAGCGCAGCCCGTCCTGGACCTAGTACCAGCACTGCCGTACAACATGGTGAAGTGGCGAGCACCAGAAGGGCAGTTGAAGCTGGTACGGTGGCACGTGCAGTAGTTTCCCGTCGCAGCCACCGCAAAGACAGGCCCGTAGAGCCCCTAGAGTCCCTGAGGTGCTGGCAAATCCTGATTGGCAGCCCCCAACTTCAGCCGCACCAGTAGTTCCCCTTTCACCGCCCAGTCAGGAGTTCGGTGGAGACAGCTCAGATAGGATCGGCGCTGGGGTTTTTTGAGCTGTTCTTCACTGCGGAGCTCTATGACTTAGTCGTGGCAGAAACAAATCGGTATGCCACTCAATTTATAAACGCCAACCCGGGAAGCTTCTATGCCCAGCCTTTCCGGTGGAAACCAGTCCAAGTTTCCGAACTTAGAACTTTTCTGGGCCTTCTCCTCAACATGGGCATTACAAAAAACATGAATTGCGGTCATATTGGTCCACGAACCCAATTCATCACATGCCCATGTACTCTGCTGCCATGTCCAGGACACGTTTTGAGACCATCCTGCGTTTCCTGCACTTTAGTGACAACACCACCTCCCGTCCCAGAGGCCACCCAGCTTTTGACCGGCTCCACAAAATTCGGCCCCTCATAGACCATTTCAACCTGAAATTTGCAGATTTGTATACCCCTGCACAAATCATCTGCATAGACGAGTCCCTAATACATTTTACCGGGCGCCTTGGCTTCAAGCAGTACATCCCAAGCAAGCGCGCCCGGTATGGGGTCAAATTGTATAAGCTCTGTGAAAGGGCCACAGGCTATACGCACAAATTTCGGATCTATGAGGGAAAAGATCAGACCCTGGAGCCGGTCGGTTGCCCTGACTACCTGGGGAGCAGTGGGAAGATAGTCTGGGACTTGGTGTCACCCTTATTCGGCAAGGGGTACCATCTTTACGTGGACAACTTTTACACAAGTGTGGCCCTCTTCAGGCATTTGTTCCTAGAACAGATTGGCTGCTGTGGCACTGCGCGACCTAGTCGCCGGGGCTTCCCCCAACGGCTCATTACCACCAGACTTGCAAGGGGGCAGAGGGCTGCATTGTGTAACGAAGAACTGCTCGCGGTGAAATGGAGAGACAAGCGTGACGTTTACATGCTCTCCTCCATTCACGCAGACACGACAGTCCAAATTGAACGGGCAACCAGTGTCGTTGAAAAGCCCCTCTCAGTCCACGACTATAACCTCCACATGGGAGGGGTGGACTTCAACGACCAGATGTTGGCCCCGTATTTGATTTCCCGACGCACCAGACGCTGGTATAAAAAGGTGTCTGTATATTTATTTCAATTGGCTGCCTATAATAGTTACGTTCTCTACAGTAAGGCTGGGAGAACAGGATCCTTCCTAAAATTTCAGGAAGAGATCATTTCGGAACTCCTGTATCCAGGAGGTTCCGTGGCCCCATCCACCAGTGTAGTTAGCCGTCTACACGAGCGGCACTTCCCTAGCGTTGTGCCTGGTACCTCAACCCAACCACCACCCCGAAAAAGATGTCGTGTCTGTAGCAGGAGTGGAATAAGGCGTGACACCCGTTATTTCTGTCCTGACTGTCCTGACCACCCTGCCCTATGCCTAGGGAGTGTTTCCGGAAGTACCACACTCAGGTACACTTAGGGACCTAGGGATTGCAGGACACAGGTAGTTTTACAATCAGGCTCAAGGGTCTCTCAGGATACTAGGTTTTGAGAGACCCTAACACGTAGGGGACGGTGCTGCTGTGCTGCTGTGCTACTGCAGAAGTGTGAAACGGTAGAAACCTCTCCTTTCACTTGGGATAACGTGTATAGTGTACTTCGCACCATCTCTGTGTGATTTACACTTTACACATTGTCCCATGGGAAAGGAGAGGTTTCTGCGAGGAAAATAAAGAGTGAAATGGTTAAAAAAAGAGAAAAAAAATTAAACAGGTAGCAAGAAAAAAAAATCTTGAGTTAGTTCAGGTTTTAAAAGTTCCGTTTTTTTTTCATGTTTAGGTTTTATTCATGTTTTATAAAGTTTGTAACGTTCAAGTTATGTGCCTGCTGCCTGTTTTTTCTTCTTTTTTTTTTCCCCCCTAACCACCCTTTATTTTCCAGGTAGATCAACGGACCAACCGATGAAAACGCCGCAGCACTGATGTGAATTCTGAGAGAAGCATTGCGCTGCTGTCAGAAGACACGTGAAGTCGGTGTATGCGGTGCTGCAAGACGAGATTTCTCCTCTGCAGGACAGGTACGTTTGCCCAGGCATATGAGCTGAGGAGAGGTGTTGGAGTTCATATGCTTTGGCAAACACTTTGTATCAAAAATCTGGCAAAGATGTCTTCCTCCACAACGATCGATTGATCGATGTGAATGGAGAAATCACGTTTGCCAGGACATAGGAGCTGAAGTGGGTATGGATGTTTGGGCGGAGCCCCTATGTCCTGGCAATCGCCAGGCCCCTCTATTTTTGCATATTTTTGGCAGAGATTTTTCATCCACATCGATCGATGCGAATGAGGAAATCTGTGCCGTTCATTTTTCTTTCAGCCCAGAGGCTGAACGAAAAAATCTCATTACCTGTATGCTCCATATAAGGAGAATAGCAGAAACTCCTAATGCTGGCCATACATGTAATGATTGCGGAGACCCTCAAATGCCAGAGCAGTACAAAAACCTCACATGTGACCCCATTTTGGAAAGAAGACACCCCAAGGTATTCACTGAGGGGCATATTGAGTCCATGAAAGATTGAATTTTTTTCACAAGTTAGCGGAAAGGGAGACTTTGTGTGAAAAAATAATCAAATTCCGCTAACTTGTGCCAAAACAAAAAAATCTTGTATGAACTCACCATGCCCCTCACAGAATACCTTGGGGTGTCTTCTTTCTAAAATGGGGTCACATGTGGGGTATTTATACTGCCCTGGCATTTTAGGGGCCCTAAAGCGTGAGAAAAAAAATGCGTAAAAATGCCCTCCTGAAAGGTACTCATTGGAATTGGGGTCCTTTGTGCATCTTGGCTGCAAAAAGTGCCACACATGTGGTATCGCCATACTCAGGAGAAGTAGGGCAATGTGTTTTGGGGTGTATTTTACATATACCCATGCTGGGTGAGAGAAATATCTCTGTAAATTGACAACTTTGTATAAAAAATGGAAAAAGTTGTCATTTACAGAGATATTTTCACACCCAGTATGGGTATATGTAAAATACACCCTAAACACATTGCCCTACTTCTGCCGAGTACGGCGATACCACATGTGTGGCACTTTTTCAGCCAAGATCGCAAGGGCCCTAAATCCAATGAGTACCTTTAGGATTTCACAGGACATTTCTACTCATTTGGATTCCAAACCGCTTCTCACGCTTTAGGGGCCCCTAAAATGCCAGGGCAGTAAAAATACCCCACAAGTGACCCCATTTTAGAAAGTAGACACCCCAAGGTTTTCTGTGAGGGGCATAGTGAGTCCATGTAAAATTTTATTTTTGTCACAAGTTAGTGGAATATGAGACTTTGTAAGAAAAAAAAAAAAAACATTTCCACTAACTTGTGACAAAAATTAAAACTTCCATGAATTCACTATGCCCATCAGCGAATACCTTAGGGTGTCTACTTTCCACAATGGGGTCACTTGTGGGGTATTTTTATTTTCCCGGCATTTTAGGGGCCCCTAAAGCGTGAGAGGGTTTGGAATCCAAATGCGTAAAATTGCCCTGTGAAATCCTAAAGGTACTCATTGGTTTTAGGGCCCCTTTCGCATCTTGGCTGCAAAAAGTGTCACTCATGTGGTATCGCCGTACTCAGGAGAAGTAGGGCAATGACTTTTGGGGTGTATTTTTATATATACCCATACTTTGTGTGATAAATACCGCTGTAAACGACAACTTTTTCAAAAAATTTATACAAAGTTGTCAATTTACAGTGATATTTCTCTCACCCAGCATGGGTATATGTAAAAATACACCCTAAAACACATTGCCCTACTTCTCCTGAGTACGGCGATACCACATGTGTGCCACTTTTTGCAGCCAAGATGCGCAAAGGGCCCTAATTCCAATGAGTACCTTTAGATTTCACAGGGCATTTTACGCATTTGGATTCTCACGCTTTAGGGGCCCCTAAAATGCCAGGGCAGTAAAAATACCCCACAAGTGACCCCATTTCGGAAAGTAGACACCCTAAGGTATTCGCTGATGGGCATAGTGAGTTCATGGAAGTTTTTATTTTTGTCACAAGTTTGCGGAAAATGAAATTTTTTGAAAAAAAAAAAAAAAAACATTTCCGCTAACTTGTGACAAAAAATAAAAACTTCCATGAACTTACTATGCCCCTCAGTGAATACCTTAGGGTGTCTACTTTCCGAAATGGGGTCATTTATGGGGTGTTTCTACTGTCTGGGCATTGTAGTATGTCAGGAAACAGGACAGGTGCTCAGAAAGTCAAAGTGCGGAAATTCACTTTTTTGCACCATAGTTTGTAAACGCTATAACTTTTACCCAAACCAATAAATATATAACTTATTGCATTTTTTTTTTATCAAAGACATGTAGAACAATAAATTTTGAGAAAAATTTGTTGAGAAATGTAGTTTTATTTGACAAATTTTCAAACAGAAAGTGAAAAATGTCATTTTTTTTGCAAAAATTTCGGAAATTTTTGATTAATAGCAAAAAAAGTAAAAATGTCAGCAGCAATGAAATAGCACCAAATGAAAGCTCTATTAGTGAGAAGAAAAGGAGGTAAAATTCATTTGGGTGGTAAGTTGTATGGCCGAGCAATAAATGGTGAAAGTAGTGTAGTGCAGAATAGTAAAACGTGGCCTGGTCATTAACACTGGGTTCAGACCTGAGCGTTTCTAAGACGCGCGTTTTACGCGCGTTTTAGTCGCGCGTTTTTATGCGCGTTTTTGGCAATAGTAAACGCGCGTTTTACGCACGTTCGTGACTCTGGAGACTTTTTTTAATTGGTCTGGAGACCAATTAAAAAAGGGCATCTCTACACTTAACGCGCGTTAAACGCGCGTTCCCATTGAAGTCTATGGGAGGAAAAGCGCGACAAACGCCCAAAAAAACGCTCCTGAACGAGCTTATGCATCGGGCGTTTTACAGCGCGTTTTTACGCGCTGTAAAACGCGCAAGTGTGAACCACTCCCATAGGGATGCATTGGTTTTCATGTGTTGAGCGTTTTACAGCGCGTTTGAACGCGCCGTAAAACGCTCAGGTGTGAACCCAGGGTAAGGGTGTTTAAGCTAGGGGGGCTGAAGTGGTTAAAGACCCTAAAATATTTTCTATTCAATTTAGTCTTTTTTTGTTAACAGATGGTTCTTTATGATCTATCCACTGAAGTGCCTTTTTAGGATCCTCAAAAAAATGGATTCTCTGACTATATTGATTTTAAGAGAGCTGGATACAACATGGCATAAGATACTTCCAGATTTCTTAAGCGTTTTGTGACGTCTACAAATGGAGCAGGCTTCTTCTGGATCACTGAGGAGAAATCTGTATAAAAAGCAATGTGGGAGCCATCAATAGTCACATCCTTCAGAAGTCTTGCCTTTTTCGAAATAACATCTCTATCTTGATAATGTAGAACCTTAATCAGGACCGACCTTGGAGGAGCACCTGGTGGTAGCGGTCTTGTTGGTATACAGTGAGCTCTCTCTATTGCAAACAATGGAGATAGAACAGTTTTACAAAATATGTCTAAGGCATTTTTTAATATTGTTCTTGCACAAACGGTTTTCCATATCATCCGTTTTAGATAATAATACAACAATTGTAGAATCATATTTGGATGATTGCTTTTGTAATTTAGCTACCTGCTCCTCCAGGTCACTGACACGGTTACCTACTGCAGTGGTGCGCTCTGCCACCTTTTCCAATGTAAGTTTGAGAGAGGAAAAGCCTTCCTTTAATAATCCCATTTGAGCCCCCAACATAGTCAAAACAGTTTTATTCGCTTTTACGGCATGCAATACATCTCTCAAAGTTATTTTATTTTCATCTTCTTGACTAATCTCTGTTACATGATGATGATCAAAATCCCGCTGGATCGGAGAGGATAATGTAACCGCATTATAGTCATTACTCAGGGAATGAATATTGTCTTCAATACCCATAACGGCCTCATTACAAGGCTTGGTGTCTAGGATAGTTTTTCCCTCTGGAATATGAGACCTCTCACTCAGATCCCCCTTGTCTTCCATTCCCAGTGTCCTATGAAAGAGGTACCTCTCCATCTTTGTATTTTGGTCTGATGCTCCCTTCCCTCGGCGAGATGTTTGGAGGCCTGTTGACGTAGCTTGTAGGCCTAATGGTGAGGTGTGTGCGACAGACTGTAGGGTGGCATTCTCTTGGATAGAGCCATGATAGAGGTTTTCTTTCTGGCGCCTCCCCATCTCGTCCGTCCTTCAGCGTCTCCGCCAAACCTTTGCTCCAGTTACACTGGGGCCCAGGCAACTACGTAACCACACGACCGAGCAAGCAGGCCAGTGACGCCAGGGCCCACGTCTCACACAAACAAGAACCGGGGCTCACTCCAGGAGGTATCTTTAGTAGCCTTTTAGCTTTGAACCTCAGCCGCCACGCACGCAACATGTGTGCGGGCCCAGGAGCTAGACGGCAGTCGGTAGCATGGGCAGAGCAGCGCACAAACGCTCACTCACTCACACATCCGGTCATGGGCCCAGTCATTTCTAGTTACGCCACTGCACCTACCTAAACATTGCTACAAACCAAGTGCAACCAAACCTTAACAATAACAGTATTCTCTAATGGCAGTGGCTTCTTCAGCAGTATAATTTTAATCCAATTGGATATCTGTGGGATATGTTAGGAAAACAAATCTGATCCATAGATTCCCTGTTTTACCATTCATAGGTCCTCTAGCAGCTGATGCTAACGTCTTGGTGCCAGATATTCTAGTACACCTTTAAAAGTGGAGTCCAAGCTCCTATAGATCACAGCTTTTTTGGTGGGACAGGGGTACTAATATATTATGCAAGTTGGTTTGAAGTTTCGAAACCATGGCCGATTGGTATATGTATATATTTATAGAGGGCTATGCAGTAAGGCCCTATTCTGTGATAATTAGCCATTAGTTATAATTATATTACTCATTTACCCTTATAATGTCATTGTAGCGTTTCCCTGACAGTTCTCCAGTTTTCCTGTTGGTATCATTATGGTGATGCTGTTTGAAACACATGAAGATATTGTGCATCAAATTCAGCTTCTCACACACAAGCTATTAGATATGTACTGCTGGTATCCAGTCACGTAGATGAAGGCTGTATCTGATCCGTCTAGCTCATGTCTTGGAAGAGTGATAATGAAGTGGAAATTGCAAAACCTGCAATGATGGATATCACACTGAACTGCTATAAAAGCTGTTGTATCAACACGTTAGATCCATGCAGGGAATCCAGAATGTATATCAGTTTCTTTAAAGAACCCCTGTCAGCAGGATCAACAGGATCAGACCAGGCATACTCCCAGGTAGTGCTGATTATACTGATTAGGGTCCATTCACACGTCCGCAATTCTGTTCTGCATTTTGCGGAATGGAATTGCAGACCCATTAATTTCAATGGGGACAGACGATGTCCCGCCCGGGTCCGCAATTGCGGATCCGCACTTTGCGTTCCCGAAAAAAATAGAACATGTCCTATTCTTTTACGCAATTGCGGACAAGAAAAGGCATTTTCTATGTAGTGCTGGACGTGTGAATGTCCCCTAAACTGGTACCTGTCCTGTGAAAATCAGTTGTGACATTCCTGAGCAAAAAATAATTGTATTTTCTATGCAAATAAGGGCTTCAGTGCACTAAGGGGTGTGGCCATCACTGGAAAGCTGAGGAGCAGAGGTGCACAGAGAGGTTAGGCCCCCAACTCTCAGTGCACTGAAGCACTTATTTGCAAACCAAATGAAAGTAGTTTTTCTTGGAAATGCCACAACCAATTTTCACAAGACGGGTATTATTTTAATCAGCGGGATCAACCCCACTAGACAGTATGCCTAGTATAATAGGCTTGGCAGTGCTGACATGTGCAGTTTTTTTTTTACACAATAGATTTATCACTAGGTTAGGCTATGGTCATATTAAGGCAAAATAGGATGAAATTAATATTGGCAATGTCGGTACAACACTGTGGTATACAGTCATGTGAAAAAATTAGGACACCCTTTGAAAGCATGTGGTTTTTTGTAACATTTTTAATAAATGGTTATTTCATCTCCGTTTCAACAATACAGAGAGATTAAAGTAATCCGACTAAACAAAGAAAACTGAAGAAAAGTCTTTTCAAGATCTTCTGTAAATGTCATTCTACAAAAATGCCTATTCTAACTGAGGAAAAAGATAGGACACCCTTGCCCCTAATAGCGAGTGTTACCTCCTTTGGCTGAAATAACTGCAGTGAGACGGTTCTTGTAGCCATCTACCAGTCTTCGACATCGGTCTGAGGAAATTTTACCCCACTCCTCAATGCAGAACTTTTTCAGCTGTGAGATGTTTGAGGGGTTTCTTGCACGTACAGCCCTTTTCAAGTCACCCCACAGCATCTCAATGGGATTCAAATCTGGACTTTGACTTGGCCATTCCAGGACTCTCCATTTCTTCTTTTTCAGCCAATCTTTGGTTGATTTACTAGTATGTTTTGGGTCATTGTCATGTTGCATGGTCCAGTTCTGCTTCAGCTTTAATTTTCTAACTGATGGTCTCACATGTTCTTCAAGCACCTTCTGATACACAGTAGAATTCATCGTGGATTCTATGATGGTGAGCTGACCAGGTCCTGCTGCAGCAAAGCAGCCCCAAACCATGACACTTCCACCTCCATGCTTCACAGTTGGTATGAGGTTCTTTTCTTGGAATGCTGTGTTTGGTTTACGCCAAACATGTCCTCTGCTGTTGTGTCCAAATAATTCAATTTTGGACTCATCTGTCCAAAGAACATTATTCCAGAAGTCCTGGTCTTTGTCAACTTTATCTCTGGCAAATGTCAGTCTGGCCTCGATGTTTCTCTTGGAAAGCAAAGGTTTCCTCCTTGCACACCTCCCATGCAAGTTAAACTTGTACAGTCTCTTTCTGATTGTAGAGGCATGTACTTCTACATCAACAGTAGCCAGAGCCTGCTGTAGTTCTCGAGATGACACTTTAGGGTTTTTGGAGACCTCTTTTAGCATCTTGCGGTCTGCTCTTGGGGTGAACTTGCTGGGGCGACCAGTCCTGGGCATGTTGGCAGTTGTTTTGAAAGCCCTCCACTTGTAGACTATCTTCCGGACAGTGGAATGGCTGATTTCAAAATCTTTTGAGATCTTTTTAAATCCCTTCCCAGACTCATAGGCTGCTACAATCTTTTTTCTGAAGTCCTCTGACAGCTCTTTTGCTCTCACCATGGTGCTCACTCTCACTTCAACAGTCAGGAGCACACCAAACTAAATGTCTGAGGTTTAAATAGGGCAAGCCTCATTCAACATGCAGAGTAACGATCTACTAATTATGTGCACCTGGTGTGATATACCTGTGTGAGATCTGAGCCAATTTAAGAGGGAATACATGTGAGGGTGTCCTATCTTTTTCCTCAGTTAGAATAGGCATTTTTGTAGAATGACATTTACAGAAGATCTTGAAAAGACTTTTCTTCAGTTTTCTTTGTTTAGTCGGATTACTTTAATCTCTCTGTATTGTTGAAATGGAGATGAAATAACCATTTATTAAAAATGTTACAAAAAACCACATACTTTCAAAGGGTGTCCTAATTTTTTCACATGACTGTATGTTGTCACTACATAAGCAATTAAAGCTTAAGAAATAAAGCATGGATATGCAGTTGTGTGATCATAATGTCCATGAACTTGGATATGTCTAAAGCCTAGCCTGTATTATGTCACACAGAGTCCCTGTGGTTCAAACTACCAAGCTGGTGGGCTTGCCCACAATGCTTTGCTGTCAGCCTGACAGCTAATCAGGAAAGATAATATTTGCTGATCTATCAGGCTTTATGCTAGGTCAGACATCATTGTGAGCTCAGCCACTGATTTCACAGGTTGTGTCTGCTATGTCTCTGACAAACAGCAATTACACACACAAGACAGCCATTTTAGGGTCTTGCAGGGACAATGTAGGGATTTTGAAGAAGATATATTTAGTTAGGTAGATTAAATTACTAGGTATAAAGTAAGGTTTTCTCATTAGGGACAGCATGGGGAAGTTAGTGCACTATATGTCTAACATTCAGGGCTGGAGCTGTTTATAACTTTATATATTGCACTGCACAAGACAAGAATACTTTCTCTTCTAAATAGACGGTACTCTTTTTTTCTGTGCATGAGCCAGCTTTTTTTGTCCAAAAATCTGTTGCAAGGCTTCTACAGTTTGTAAGTGTGCTATAGGCAAAAATTCCCAGCATCACAGCGGCATATATTTCTCTGCACAGGCTGCACAATGGCAAAGCATTTATTGTTCATATGTTTGTAATAAGCATAATTTTGTGCTTTAATAGCAGAATAATATAGCATATTTAGTTGCACCTATTGTCCTGTTTTTCCCCGTATTTTAGTGCTTCACTAGCAGTGTTTATTTTGGTCACAGTTATGGGATGTCTAATTGCTAATTTTTGGACTGCTTGTTCAGAACAAGCCACTGTTTTTCTGATACCACTGTGTGTGTTTAAACACCAGCAGACAGGCAAGGGGCAATTTTTGGAATGTTTTTTTAATTTTTAAAAGCATAATAAATCTGATTGCACCGTGTGTTTTTAAACAGGCTGCTTCTTAACACCGTCAACTATGCGTTTATGCATAGCTATATATGTCAGTGTCACTCTGACATTATTTACTTTAAGTTTAATTGTCTTAAAAAGCGAAAAGAAAAAAGAGAAAAAAAACAGAAATGCAAGATAGAAAAACATGAGTCCTAGGAGACTTTAAAGTCGAATATGTCAAACTACCCAAGCCCGACAGGTTAACAAAAACTACCACAAGATTATTGTAATTTCCAAGTTTATGTCTATTGCTTCAGCTGTTTTCAATGTCGTCTGCTCCATAACACAACCACAATTGGCAATTTATTTTATGAACAAAAAATCATTAAAAAGGCATTTAATTGTTTTTGTAATATTTTACTTGTCTAGGAATCAAGAATTTCTGCAGGGATATACAAATGATGCTTGGATTTAAGCCAGGAATATATTTTAAAGCATGTTGGGCCTTTCTATCACCAGTCACCTTAATTGTAAGTAATTTTGCTAACTTTTTGCTATAAGTTTACAGTAATGTTAAACAATACTCTCCTAGAATATCCAGGAAGCTCACATTAAAAGGGGAGACCTCCTGGACTCCAGAAGCACAGGCAAGTCTCTCAGACGCTGCATTCTGATGACCCACGCACTTCTCCTCCTTCCTGCAATTTTCTTCACTGCTGGGTGTTGCTGCAGACAATGTCCCAACACAAGCCCTTCCATCGGGATGTTGTCTGCAGCATTGCCAGTGAAGAGGACTGCAAGCTGCAGGAACTAAGAGAGGTGAGTATGTTCAGAGTGTGGTCTAGGGTCTTGCTATGTTAGTATGTACTGTATGTATTTATGTAGTGGGTCTGTGGTCATTTTTTGTCTACAAGGTTTACTTTTTTAGGAGGTCTGTTAATTGGGTCTAGTCTGAATTCTGTATTTATTTAGAGATCTAGGGTCAGGATTTTTTTTGGGGGGTCCAGTCTGGGGTCTCAGGAGTATATAATTGTCTAGGGGGTCAGAGGTTTGTATTAGTTTAGAGGTCCTGTTTGGAATCAATGTTTATTTAGGGAATCTGTCTTTGTTCTGATGTCTAAATTTAGGGAGTTTGTATATATTTAGGGGGTTTAGTTTAGGGTCTGTATTTGTTCATTGGGTCTGGTCTGGGGTCTGTATTTATTTAAAGGTCTAGGGTTAGGAATGGATTTTTAGGGGTTTGGTGTGAGGAAGTCTGTATCTGTTAAGGTGGGGTGGATTTACAAGGTTTTTATTTGTTTAGGGAGTCTGGTCTGGTGTTGCTGTTGATTTAGTGGGTCTGGTATCTGTGTTTAGGGAGTCTGTATTTTTTTAAGGAATTTGGTCTTGAGTCTCTATTGGTTTATGGGATTTGTATTTGCTTAGGGGGCCTGGTCTGGTGTTTGTTTAAGGAAGTCTGTTTGTTTAAGGAGTTTGGTCTGGTGTCTGTATTGATTTAGGGTTGTTATGTTTGTTTAGGGTGTCTAGTCTGGGATTTGTCTGTATTTAGATTTTTATTTACTTTAGATTGTGATGAAGGGGGTCATATTCATATAAATATTTTAGGTTAGGTCATCATTATTTGATCAGTGGGGTTGCAACTCCTGGCACCCCTGCTGTTTGAAGAGGAGTCAGTTCTTGTACGAGCACTATTTCCTCTTCAAGATTACACTGCGTGTCGTCTTGGAAGTCTAAATGGCACTGTGTAAGTACAAGTGTTTGTTCCATTCACTTGAAGTGGACGAGCACTTGTAAGGCCCCTTTCACACAGGCGAGTTTTCCTCGCGGGTGCAATGCGTGAGGTGAACGCATTGCACCCACACTGAATCCGGACCCATTCATTTCATTCGATTTTCCCGCATGGTTGCTAGGAGACGATCGGGATGGGGACCCGATATTTATTATTTTCCCTTATAACATAGTTATAGGGGAAAATATTAGCATTCTCAATAGAGAATGCAAAGTAAAAAGGGCAAGAGAGGGTTAAAAATAATAAAAAAAAACTAACTCACCCCCTCCATTTGATCGCGTAGCTGCCGATGTTCTGTATTCAGCTGGGCAGGGGGTGAAGGACCTTCAGTGACGTCACTGGGTCACATGGTCCAATCACCTGCTTCCATCATGGAAGCAGGTGTGACCCAGTGATGTCACTGAAGGTTCTTCACCCCCTTCCCGGCTGAAGACAGATCAGGAGCCCAGTTACCGGCTGAAGACAGAACAGGAGCCCAGTAACAGGCAGCTAAGCGATCAAATGGAGGGGGTGAGTTATATTTTTTTATTTTTTTTAACCCTCTCTTGCCCTTTTTACTTTGCATTCTCTATTGAGAAAGTTATAAAGGAAAATAATAGCAATGTTATAAGGGAAAATAATAAAATATACAGGCATACTCAACCCGAAACCGGACTTCAGTGATGAAGTCCGGCTTCGGGTCTGGGTACCAAACATGCCGATTTTTCACACGCGCGTGCAAAACGCATTACAAAAGTTTGCACACGCGCGGAAAAATCGCGCATTTTCCCGCAACGCATCCACCTCTTATCCGGGCGTCAAACGTGACGCCCGTGTGAAAGAGGCTTAATTATACTGCATTGTTCCCGCAAGTGAGACGCCATGCAGTGTAATCTTGAAGCGGAAGCAGTGTTGTACGAGCATCACCTCCTCTTGAAACAGCTGAAAGGCAGGAGTGCTGGAAGTTGGACGCTTACCAATCAGAAATTGATCATCAATATATACTGGCTGCACAACCCCTTTAAACAATTTGTGCTGCAATTCATGCATTATTTCTCAGAACCGTGTTGATGTCACCTCTAAAAAGTATCTGTTAATACATAGCCATTGGCTAACAATGACCTTTTTCTACATTTTATATTAACCCTTTTATTTGAAATAAAACTCAATTTTTATTTAATCCATTTAAAGCTTATAAATCACTAAAAACTCAGCAACCTATCACTGTGTCCATATTTTGCTCTGTCAACTTCTGTGTGTGGGAGATTACCGGCGACATGCACTACCACCCACACTCCCTACCGTGTAACACATTTAGTTGTTTCTGTCGTGTCATCAGAAACACGAATGAGTCTTAATTCTCTAACTGTGATAGATCAGTATTATAAACCGGTATTCATTACTCCCTGACATGTTTTGCCAGATCCCTGGCGTCTTTTGGGGCAATGAGAAAACATGGTGAAAAAGGTAATTGATAGCCAATCTGCCAGCTCCAATCTCCATCAGCAGCCATCTTATGGACAGGTCTTCTATGCGGACAGCACAGAAGATTTGCCTAACAAGGGGAAACGGCCTATGAAATATAGCAAAAGGCACAGAAAATCAGCAAAGGCTAAATTAGGCGTCATATAGTCATCTTATTCATACATTAGTCAAAAGTAGCCAACCTCTATAAGGGAAAAATCCATTTATATCTTTCATCTGAAATATTAGATTTATGCGCTCATGAAGGTCATGGATCACGTCATTATCATGTGATTTATATTAATTTGCATGCTAATAACCACTTCCTCGGAATGAATCAATTTTCAAATCCAACATATTAATTTAGGTAAAATGAATCTACATACTATAATTGGTTTATATGAACAGAAAGTGGAAATTATGAATAATTTAGAATATAATTTGAAATACAAGAACTATTGGGAACAGTGACATAATTTGGAAATTTCTGTTTGGAGGTGACATCAATAAAGAGGGTTAAAATGATGATTGTTGTTTTTTATTTAGAGAGCAGAATCGATTATACTGCAATGGCCTACTCATTGGCCTACAGACTGAGATAACCCCGAGATGAAAAATCGAATGTCATATTGACAAATGAAAGAGACGTTTCACCATTGATTTAAATTAGTTATATATTTAGAATATCCTAACATATTTGTAACAGACATAGTAACAGGCAATATTGTCTGGATTGAAAACCGTGAATCCAACCTGAACAGCTTGGGAGACAGAATTTTGTAAAAATTCAAGTTGCACCTGAATCCAAATTTTTGGTGATTCAGTTTGGATAAATTTGGGGTTTTGGAGAGAGAGGGTAGAGTAGAAGGGCAGGAGAGAGAAAAATAGAAAAATGTAAAAAAAAAAAAACATAGAGAGGGGAAAAAAGTCCTAGGAGATCCTAGACTGTCCTACACAAATTTTCAGGTCAATTGGAGGACTTTGAATTTGAGTAGAATTCATTTGAACCGGAATTTAATCAGTCAACCCATCTTGCTGAATCCAAATAGCGAATAGAATTTTTAGCGATTTGCTCATTTCTACTTGGGGAAAAAAAAATCTGTCAGGAAGTATCACTCCCAGTGCGCAAAGATAGTACAAAATTACTCAACATTCTTGATGATTCAGGTTTAATTTTATATAAAAAATAATGGAAAGTTTGAATTTGAAAAGTATACCTGTTAGACTTAAAGAGGACCTTTCACTGGTCCACAGTTTATGAGGTAAAGCTATGTACATGGAGAGCGGCACCCAGGGATGTCCCTGCACTTACTTGTATCCCTGGGTGCCGCTCCGTTCGTCCTCTCTAGCCCCCGGTACCGACGCTCCTGCTGCTCTAATTTTGCCTGGGACGGAGACTTCTTCTTCTGCCCTGGGCGTCTCCTTCTCCCAGGGCTGGAGCGCTGGCCAATCGCAGCGCTCAGCTCATATTCAGGGTATTTTTAATCAGGGTATTTTTAATCAAAGGAAACCGATTACTTTTGTTAGTGAGTTGAGAACTTATTCAAAGCACTGTGTGAACATGTGTTCTTCTACTTTAACTAATAATTGCTGGGATTTTCTACTCGTAATATGGTAAAAAAAAAAAAAAAAAAAAAATGGAAACTACCAATATGCAGACTATTTGCTGGTGGATTTTTACTCTTCGCACAGGTCTGTTTAGTGCTTTGTACGTATACTCAGAGAGAAAGAGACATTATAATGAAAACAGATCAATCAGCAGCTGGCCTGCCTGTTGGCCTTTTCCAAATTGCAACATTTTTCTTTCTTTAATGTACAGAGTAAAGAAATTAGAAACTGAAAATAGTTCCTTGAAATCAGCTGCTCTCGTGTCCTTGCAGGGTCTGCTGGCATATAGTATTATAAAATACCAGCCATCCCAGTATGGAAGCTATCAATTCCCCCTCTGGTCAGAGGCTTTAGGAATCCTCATGGGGCTTCTTTCATGCATGATGATCCCCATTGGCATGCTGGTTGCCATCTTAAAAGAAGAAGGAACCTTATGGGAGGTAAGTAATACTCTCTATGCAAAATATAATGTATAGACTGTATACCATACAAATAGATTGAATGTGTTGTAAATTAATAATTAGTGCTTATAACCGGCTGTTATGTTGAGATTCCAGTCCTACTTACTGATCTAGTTGTAAGTACAAATAGCTAAAATGACTAAAACAGTAATAGAGCTACTCCTTGTATTATAGGCCTTCAGTGTTGCAGCTCGCCCTATCTGCTTAAAGTGGATGGCGCTGCAATACCAGCCAATCTATGGACAGGAGCTGTGCTGTTTCTGGAACATTTTATATTATTAATTTATTAGAACTACAACCCTATTACTTTTGGGGTATTGCAATCTGATAATGTTATAACATATTACTAAACAAAGGCATGTCATAAAATTCTAACCAGTTGAAATCCCAAACACAAAGATACCTAGGTCATTTTGCTATTTTTGCCCCAAAGGGGCACTACCTGAAGGTGCACTGAGCTGTGTGGTAGTCTCTTGTGCGTTGGGTGGCCGAGCTCATGTGCAGGGAAAGGAGCTGAAGCACTTTAAGGGGTTGTGGTACCATTAAATATTATTTTAATATAATTTGATATAAAACACTATTTGCTTTTATAATTTACTTTGTGTTACACAAATAGTCCAATAGTGAGATATTTCCTTTACTTCATTATACTGGCAACCCTAGTGCATGAACGCCTATTGAGGTGGTTGCACATGCTCAGTGCCATCTTTCAACTGCCACAAGCCGTATCTATTGTTAGAAGTTGTGACAGTCACAGGGAGAAAGCTGCAGCACCCCTGAGAAGGACATGTTCCCTTGAACGGTGATAAGCAGAGCTGAAGTGGAAAGGAAACGCCCCTTGAGCTATGATAGTAGAAAGGACATATTCCCTGAACTGCCAACCTGCAGAAAATCTAGCAGAGCAGTTGGAGCAATGAATGGGGAGGTCACTGGGTCCATGTGAGGGGAGAAAGCTGCAGCAGAAAGGACATGCCACCTGAGGACACAACCCCTGAGAAGGACATTCCCCCAGAACTGTGATAAGGAGAGCTGCAGTGGAACGGAAACGTCCTCTGAGCTATGACAGGGAGAGAGCTGCACCAGAAAGGACATGCCTCCTGAGCTGGCAGTATGAAGAAAATCTAGCAGAGCAATTGGTGTAATGAATGGGGAGATCTCTGGATCCATGTAAGGTAGAGGGCTGAACAACAGACAGAACTGAAACATGCAGTTCATGCTAGAAAACTAAAGAATTTACAGAATCTGGAGGCTTTTTTCTCAGAGGAATGGGCAGCTTTACCACATAAGAAAATAAAGGGCCTTATTTTCAACTCACACAAAACACTGCAATCTGTTATTGCTGGAAAAAAAAGGATGCAATACACAATATTAAGAACTAAATCCCCTTTCACACGGGCGTGATTTCCGCGCGGGTGCAATGCATGAGGTGAACGCATTGCACCCGCACTGAATCAAGACCCGTTCTTTTCTATGTGGCTGTGTACATGAGCTGTGATTTTCCCGCATCACTTTTGCGTTGCGTGAAAATCGCAGCATGTTCTATATTCTGCGTTTTTCACACAACGCAGGCCCAATAGAAGTAAATGGGGCTACAGGAAAATCGCAAGCATCCGCAAGCAAGTGCGGATGCGGTGCGATTTTCCCGCATGTTTGCTAGGAGACGATCGAGATGGGGACCCGATCTTTATTATTTTCCCTTATAACATGGTTATAAGGGAAAATAATCGCATTCTAATTACAGAATGCAATGTTCCCCGGGCTTTAGAGGGTTAAAAATAATAATAAAAAAAACCTCACCTACTCCATTTGATCGTGTAACTGCCGGTCTCCTGTTCTGTCTTCAGCTGGGCGGGGGGTGAAGGACCTTAAGTACCGTCACTGGGTCACATGGTCCAATCACCTGCTTCCATCATGGAAGCAGATGATTGGACCATGTGACCCAGTGACATCACTGAAGGTCCTTCACCCCCCGCCCAGCTGAAGACAGAACAGGAGACCGGCAGCTACACGATCAAATGGAGTAGGTGAGGTTTTTTTTTTTTTATTATTTTTAACTCTCTATTGCCCTTTTTACTTTGTATTCTCTATTGAGAATGCTATTATTTTCCTTTATAACTATGTTATAAGGGAAAATAATAAAATATACAGAATACTCAACCCGAAACCGGACTTCAGTAATGAAGTCCGGCCTTGGTTCTGGGTACCAAACATGCCGATTTTTCCCACGCGCGTGCAAAACGCATTAAAACGCTTTGCGCTCACGCGGAAAAATCGTGCATTTTCCCGCAACGCACCCATCTCTTATCCGGGCGTCAAACGTGACGCCCGTGTGAAAGAGGCCTAAGGGTGCAGACTTTTAACCTCTTCTGAATCTCTGACATACATGTAGGTTTACGTCCGATCTTTAACCCTTAGAGGACCTTGCAATTTTCTGTTTTTGCTTTTTTGTTTTTCACTCTTCGTCATCGCCTTCCCAGAGCCATAACAGTTTTAATTTTCCGTTCACATAGCCTTATGAGGGCTTTCTTTTTGCGGGACAAGTTGTACTTTTTAATGCCATTATTTAATATTGCTTGTAGTGATGTTTTTTTCATTTTTTTTTTTTATGGCGTCCCCTATGCAGTATAATTGATCTATTACCTTCAGTTTCTAGGTCATTTAGATTACAACAATACCACAATTGTATAGTTGTTCTTGCGTTTTAATACTGAAACAAAAATACCCTGAAAAAATGTATTTTTTCTTTTCATCACCATATTCTGACCCCTATAACTTTTTTGTAGTTATGTGTACGGAGATGTATGGGCTTATTTTTTGTGGGGCGATCTGTACTTATCAGTGAAATCATTTTGTAGCATCTGTAACATTTTTTTTTATCACATTTTATAAATGTTTTTGGGGAGGTGTCTTGACAAAAAAATGCCAAATTGACCATTTAGAATTTTTTTCCTTTACGCCATTTAGTGTATGGGATAAATATTATATTTTAACAGTACTGACGTTTTTGGACACAGCAATGCCTATAATTTTTTTTGCTTATTTATTTTTATTTTAGGGAAAGGGTGGTGATTTAAACGTTTATATTTTTATATTTTTAAAAACCTAACTTTTAAAAAAAAAATCACCCTGGTTTGATATAAATGGCAATCATTAGATTGCCTATTGAGTTCTGTGCTGGCTATGTAGCTTTCATAGAACACACCATTTACTATATTTCAGCACAGTGCTGCCACCTGCTGGCTTGTATTGGTATAAACCAGTGATAGGTATCGGAGCATGAGGCTCCAAGCTATCACAGGCCTTAGGGCTGATCGCATACATGCGCCCCGGGTCTCTGCCGTTTGAAACAGCAGTAATGCAGCAGCCATAGTAGCCATGGTGCCCACTGTATGTGTGAGCGGATGCCATCTTTAAAGTAGCAACTTCTGCCGTACATGTACGACGGAGGTCACCAAGGGGTTAAAGATGGCACCTGCTGTGCTCAGCATAACTGCTGGGTTTCTTCTATTTTCAACAGCAGACACCCAGGGCTAGTGGTAATGCCGATCACAGCCAACCACAGCATCTGGGAAGTCTAAAACCAGGAGTCGCATGCCTCCTGGTCCGGGCCGCCTTCCTCTGGCGGTGATTGGAGAATGCGGCCCATGCTAATAATAGGCCTGAGTCTATTACAGGTTTTAATCTAATGATTGTATGTTATAGTCACCCTAGGGGACTTTAAAAAAATAAAATTTAAAATATACTATTAAAATCACTCACCTTTCCTTAGAATAAAAAATAAATAAATAAACAATAAAAAATTTAAACATCATGGGCTTTGAGACGTCCAAAAATTTCCATACTATTAAAGTATAAAAATATTTATCCCATATGGCGACTGATGTAACAATTTTTTGTCACTTCACATCCCTCCCGAATAATTTAATAAAAGGTGATCAAAAAGTTATACACACTCCAAAATTAAAACTAAAGATGGTTCCCATAACAGCTCCATAGACATAACTATAAAAAAAAGTTATTTGGGGGGGGGGGGGCAGAATATGACAATGAAAAGAAGAAATACATTTTTTTTATTCTTTTCAGAATTAAAACACAATAAAAGCTATATAAATGTAATATTACCGTAATCGTACTGACCTGTATTATTGCATAGGGAATGCTGTAAAAACAAAACCCATAAGACTGTGTCAGGATTCAGTTCTTTTCAATTGTACCCCATTTGGAATTGTCTTCCAGCTTACCACTACATTGTATGCAGTAAATGGTGCCGATTGAAAGTACAACTTGTCCCGCAAAAAACACGCCCGCATACAATTATATGGAAAAATAAAAAGGTTATGGCTTCGGGAAGGCAGAGAGTAAAAAAGGAAAACAGCAGGGTCTTGAAAAGAGTTAAACAGGAATATTTTATTGTTTTGCTTCTTGCTATGTTTGGTTTAATGATTGTGCTGTTACGTCTCTCTCTCTCTCTCTCTCGCTCTCTCTCTCTCTCTCTCTCTCTCTCTCTATATATATATATATATATATATATTCACACAAGGAAAAAGAGCAGTACTCCAAAATTAAAGGTAAAAAACGTGGATTTATTCACTTGTGGTGCAGCAGCGTTTCGGCTCAATCCCTGAGCCTTTCTCAAGCAATGTGAACAGGACTCAAACAAACATTATATAGCCAAAGTGCAATTACATCATGATGTCACATGATCACAACAATTGATACCACGTGTATAATAAACAAAGTGAAAAGCAACAAATCACATCATTATTATGTGCATTACATGGTAGACCAGTGAGTGTTTGTACCTCGGTTCCTTGTGTATAACACGCTTCATCTGCACATAAGCACCTTGTTCTCACATCAGCACTTTATATAACAATGTATTTCTATAATAAGGTACACAGTATGTTTGAATGTATTTGCACTTTATTCAGACTATGTAATGCACATAATAATGATGTGATTTGTTGTTTTTCACTTTGTTTATTATACACATGGTATCAATTGTTGTGATCATGTGACATCATGGTGTAATTGCACTTTGGCTATATAATGTTTGTATGTTTGTTTGAGTCCTGTTCACATTGCTTGAGGAAGGGATTGAGCCGAAACGTTGCTGCACCACGGGTGAATAAATCCATGGTTTTTACCTTTAATTTTGGAGTGCTGCTCCTCTTTTTCCTTGTGTACTCATTAAGGTATGCTTCACCCTTTTTGAGCTTGCACCCATTTATTACATTATTTTTCTCAGTGCTGCCTCTCTTTTTTCTTTATACATATATATATATATATATATATATATATATATATATACACATACACACTATATACACATAAAATGGGGCAATTATGCAATGACATTGGGTGTCTATTGAAATCACCTACATAAATGTTCACAGGTATGGATGAGGGAGTCTAAATATGTGTGGAAACCATGTGAGTTGGCATGTACACTGGTCCACACATTGCTACAGTAAGTTCCTTTAAATTGCCATCAGCCCTCTTAGAAGAAGCACATTATAGATCTGCATGCTGGTCCATGTTCTCCGTTTCTAAGGCAACCGCACATGAAGCGAGCCTTCTGTCACCGTTCTGTTATTTTCTGAATCATAATGGAAATGTTACTTGTAGTGTGAATTGTTCCTCACATCTTGCATCGCAGAGAGAAGCACTGAAGCAAAGAAAGAACCACTTGCTCCCTTTTCAGTGTTATTCTGCAGAATACAACTTTTACGTGTTTCTTTTTTTATTATTGAAAGGTTATGAGTCATGTTCTTAACTATTTATTCATCAGAATGGCCTAACTCCCCACTAAGAGTTCAGCCAAATGTACTATGTGACTAGGTCGCGGTGATCGCTGTAAGGTATGTTAACCCTACGGTTTGCTCTCGGTCGCCACATGTACACCAAGGACAAATAATGTACACATCATCCACTATTTGCCATTAGCGATTGGTACCTATTCTTTATGTACCTGCCGCTTTCATACACTGTGTTCATGGTCTGGACATGTATTCATAAGCCGCTCTATATTCACCCAGAACCAACATCTGCTACCCTCCGGAGCATGCCGCTTACTGTATCTGCAGAGGGGAGGCGTGTTTCTTTCTGCCTCCCCTGTCCGATTGGACGTCCCACACGGAGGCTCCTCCTGGTGGGTGTGGCTATTGCCATTTAGCAACGGCACTTGGCGGCTGCACCACGGCCGTCATAGTGCCAGAGGGTATGTGTTATTACATACTTTTTGTATGTCCAAACTATCTCCGTGTTTGCTCCCTTACAGCAGTAGTCTGAGATTACGGCGCAAATAACCTATGCTCCGCAATCTGAGACTGATATACCGCTGAAAAATGGCGTATATCTGATGAAATGACCACCTATGTCTTTTGAACAGTTAAGGTATTCCTACCATTTATGTCATACCCACATAATAAAAAATCTCTACAAACTGCAGCTATGTCTGTAACTTCTATAGAAGAGCTGTGGACATCTGTATATACCTCTCCATTCATAACCGGCCTGGATGTGGCAGCCGCCTCACCAGGTGGGATTGGGTCAGAAGCAGGGGCGGATTTTCCTGGTGGGCTAATGTCCATAGGTCCACCCTAGCCATCCTCACTGCCGCTGGCTGGGTGCATAGTCATACTACTATGGTAACAATAGAAGTCATTATTAGAGGAAGTCCAGGCAGCATGCTGAAGGTAGGGCTGGCCCAAGCACCCTGCTACATATCGATATTAAAGACAATTGGAGGAGGAGGAGGACAGAACGTGGCAGCTATTGATGGCCACCACAGAGGGACAGCTTCCAGAGAAGAAGTTTGCGCCGCACTGGGGTATTTGGTTCTGTGAAATGGTATTCTGAGAACGACCTTCTGTTGATTTGGACCCAACTGCAACATTGGGGCCACTTTAAGTTCCCAATCAGGCTCTAGTCAGAAGACCTGAAGTCTGGAGATAGGTACAGGTCCCAGAAGTGGTACCCACATCTATCAGACATTTAAGGATTGTCCTCTGCCTCCATGTAGATACATACCTGTAGAAGATCTTTTATGCTTTCTTACGACTGAAACTAGTCAATCTTTAAAGTTTGGAGGTATGGTTGCTATGGGTAGACAAAAGTAAAAGTCACTAAAAACATAAAACGAAAATAAAAAAGTACCTTGGAGAGACGGGGTTTCAGGAGTGTAGTCAAGCAGTCCAGTAGTTGGCAAGAGGGGTCATGCACATTCAGGGAGGTGGTATCAAGGATTGAGCATAGTCAACCAAGCCAAAGGTAAGGTAATGGAGATGAGACAGAGCCCGGTAAGTAGAATCATGGAGTAGAGCATAAGAATAGGTAGATGCACCAAGGATTAGACAACATTAATAGGCAGAGCCAGTTATGTGGTACAGGAAGAGAGCCCAAGATAAGGTTACTAAAGGCCCTTCTACAAATTTTTATTCCCAATCATTGACCTCTCGTTAGCTGCATTTGCTTGCAGAAATTATCATTGTTGCATTAGGCTGAACAATTGTAGTAACCATTACAAAGGCCGATGTACTGCTAATAAACAAGGATTTTATATGTTATGTAGAAGATGTGATTTCACAATGAAAAGTCTTTACTCACTCATGAGGTAGCATCTTTACACGGGGCAATTATTCGGAAAGAACATTTGTACTAATACTCACTACCGATAATTGTACCAATCCTCAGTCCATGAAAAAGGGCCTTAAAAAGTTTATGTAACCCATGTGGCTGAACCTGCAGATTTACCTGCTCCTCTGGGTTCCTGTTTCATCACTCCCCTGCCGCCTCTGCTGTCACCGTGTCAACATCTGGTTTGAAAAAGGTCACATGGCTGCTGTGACCAATCACTGGTTGGAGCGGTGATGTGTCCCCCATGCGTCACCTGAACCAGTGACATAACACATGGCGGGCACGTCATTGCTTTGGTCAGTCATTAGCTGCAGCAGCCATGTAAACCATGACAAACTGCATGTGGACACAGGGAGAGTGGAGGCAAGAGTGGGGGAGCAAAGGAGTGGGAACCCAGTGGCATGGTGCCCGAAAAAACCCTGGTGTCAACAACTCTTTTAATCCAGGTCAAATATAGTGATGAGCGGCAGGGGCAATATTCGAATTCGCGATATCTTGCTAATATTTGGGTGAATATTCACCATATATTCGCGAATTCGCAGATTCCTGATCTTCAAGCATTATTTTCTTGATTGTGAAAATTCGCATTAAAATTTTTTGCATAAAAATTCGCATAGACTGGTATTTAAAGAAAAACAAATATATTTTGAGATATTCTAAATATCCGCGAATTCTCAAAGTGCCGATATTTGCAATTAAAATTCGCAATTCGAATATTCGTGATCAACACTAGTGAGGTAGCACAAACCAAAATAGGGAAAAATACAGCTATAATTAGCATTGAGGCTGGAGCATTGCCATTCTTAAATATGACTTGGTAAAACAGCCATGTGCTCTGTGCATGCAGTGTCCATCATCCCTGCCAGCCCTGCTGACTAGAGGAAGGAAACATGGAGCTGGTGTGTGAGAGGGATAGATGAAGATGAGGATGGCATGATAACTCTAGAGATATGCTCTGGATATTCAATGTTTATTAATATCACACTTCGAAAACGTAAAATATTTATGCCGCATTACAAGAATCTTACTGTACATGTCCAGTACACATTATATACTGTAAATAGTTCTTAAAAGATTTGGATATGAATGGAAATTATTTTGTCCAGCTCATATAGCATTTCCATTCATGTAGCTTTCTGCCTAGGAAAGAATGGTAATTTTGGAAATGTCTAAATATGCAGTCTGATATTCAATACTTATCGGATTTAGCACTAAGTGGGGCTAATGAGCTTGCAAATTGATATGGCCTATTTTCTATCCAGCTACTGTGGAAACAGAAAGGGAGGGGCTGGCATAGGTGCAGACTTGGACATCAAAGAAAGAAAAAAATTTGCAAGATAATATACAATTTTTTTTATGCTAAATCACATTTATTTACAGTATATCTAATTCTGAAAATTAAAGATAAGTGAATTTCACGTCATTTTATAGTGAAAATTGATGGGGAAAACGGCAGGGAGGATGAAGATGGGGAGGAAGGGGATTTTGACCTGATTGGCTCAGAGGTTAAAAAACATTCTGTGAGCCTATCAGGGGCAGGATTTTGGCAGATCTGTAAGCCTTTGGGCTGTTGGAGCACAGCCATTCTGAGCACAGCTTGTGATCTGAGAGCATGTGTCTTTGCTGCATCTGCCAAAAAGTGATTACAGACAAAAGCCAGTAATTTAGGTGTGGTAGTTAAAGCATAGGAAGAAGGTATGCAAATAAGCTCTTAACAAGCTCTGCCTCTAATGCCACCAAATGTAAGGCAGTTATCCTATAAGTCAATGTTCGACCCTTTAACTAGTCCTTGAGACATGAGTCAGATGTTAAATAAGCCAATACCTTATCAGCAGACAGCTGTTTTGTGGTGATTTCCCCTCATCAGTGCAGAGCAGAGAGCACTAGCTTAATTGGGTAAGAGGCCTAGGTCAGGATGCAGCAGAATGTATGTTATTTATGCTGGTGTTGGCAACAATCCTATAAAACACATATGCAAATGAGCTTTTAGCAAGCTTTGCCTCTAATAATGACCTAGGCCTCTCCTCCTGCTGTCTGCAGATGAAGGGCTGGCTTAATTATTATCCAAGTCATGTCTCAAGGCCTCTTAAAAGGTCAAACATTGAAGGCTAAGGTAGCTAGCCTTACATCTGGTATCATTTGAGGTTATGAGGTCATTTGCATACCTTCTTCCAGAATTCCAAAGGAGCATTACCTAGCCTATAAGACTCCTCATGCCATTTAAGTCACTCTCCATAAGGGGAAGTAGTTAAAGTATAGGGAAAGTATAGGGACATATTTAATTAGGTAGATTTAATGAATAGGTATAAAAGTCAGGTTTTTAATCGGGGAAAGCATAGAGAGAGAGGGATTGGTCACTCAGAGTTGTGTGTGTGTTTCATAATGTTTTCATACAGCCTCTGGCAAGAGAAATGTTCATATTACACTGCAAAGTCTGCAATTAACAAAATCCTGCAACAATCTAATTTTTTTCTGTAAATGAGTAGCCAAACTTTTTTTGCACCTCGAGCACCAGCATCAATAGCACACCTTCTGCTGCAAATGCTCCACAATTGCCCCTTTTTTAAAAAAAAAAAACAGTTTCAATGTTGCTTCACTCTATAGTGATATTTATATGTGCCCATCAGTCTTCTTGTTGTGTTTAAAATTATCCCACTGTTACTGCTCTTTGTGTTTTAGATTTTTATAAAAATCAATTTGATATGTAAATTACCTTGGTTAGGTGCCCAAGTGGTTGTCCCACGATCTGTTGGTGCCCAGCCGCGCCCACCAATCCGGAGCCCAGCACCGCCTACCACTTAATTTATTCACTTCACTTGCCCTGACGTCAATTCTTCTCAGTACCGTAATCTCACGCAGGCGCAGTGGACACTGCAGTCTGAGCCCGTGTGGACTACTGGCACTGGCTTCAACGAGTCAACTGCGCATGCGCCGGCTCTCTGCACACCACGCTGGCACCGGAAAACAGTTTCTTACTCTGCGCAACCCGGTCAGAGGCGGAGGAATCTTCATTCAGCAAGCTCTAAAGTGAAGAGTTGCGCAGAGTAAGAAAATGTTTTCCGGTGCCAGCGTGGTGCACAGAGAGACGGCGCATGTGCAGTTGACTCGTCGAAGCCAGTGCCAGTAGTCCGCACGGGCGCAGACTACAGTGTCCACTGCGCCTGCGTGAGATTACGGCACTGAGAAGAATTGATGTCAAGGCAAGTGAAGTGAATAAATTAATTGGTAGGCGGTGCTGGGCTCCGGATCGGTGGGCGCGGCTGGGCTCCAACAGATCGTGGGACAACCCCCTTGGGCACCTTACCAAGGTAATTTACATATCAATAACATCGATTTTTATAAGATTTTAACACACAAAGAGCAGTTACAATGGGATCATTTTAAACACAACAAGGAGACTGATGGGCACATATAAATATCACTCTAGCGTTAATCTTGGTGACAGAATGCCTTTAAGTGCATGTCAGTGTGTGAATACCAGTGTGTTTGTAGAAGGGAGTTTATAGTTGTGCTATTTTAATTACCAAAGAAAAGCTGCAATTTTGATACTATGTACTGTATAATTAAGCAGCTCATCGCATTTTCTCAGTGTGTTTGCAGCAGTGCACATTTAATTGTGCCTCTCTTAGTTACCAAAAACCAGCCTCAATGTAGTTGCTTTGTAATTGGGCATTTCATTGCATTAATATACCAGTTTTACTTCACACATTGTATTGACTCAATATACTGTACAGTTTTAATTAACACATTGTACTGCAACAACTGCATTAATAGCAGTTTCATTCTATGAATTGTATTGCGTCAATATACTGTGCAGTTTTAGGGAACGCATTGTACTACAATAACTGCATTAATATAGCAGTCTCATTCCAGGCACTGTAATATGTCAAGATACCATGCAGTTTTAGGGAACGCATTGTCCTGCAATTACTGCGTTAATATACCAGTTTTTATTTTATAGTCCGAACTCCCACAAATAGCCTAATCATGACATATAAAAATGTTCACGCTCCCCTTTGCATAGACAAAGCCAATTCTCCTATTTCTTGGCCCTTTTGGAAGAGATAAAATGGGGTGACCTTTAGGCTTGCCCTTGCCCTCATTCTGTGCTACCAATATGGTGCACACGATCAACATATAAAGCAGATAGGTAAAGCTGAGCTGAGTTTTTCCTCTTCATATGTGCACCAGTAGTAGCCTATGCCGTTTTAATATAAATATAGAAAATCCTGTACAGTATTATTGGTATTAATGTAAAAATTGAGCAAGAGATCTGACTAATTGCCTGCAGAAGTCTTAAATAATGTTTTACTACTCTATGGCAAATTGGTCTATATGGTCATTCAATAGTGGCATTTGCTTTCCTCTGGAGCTTGTAATTTAAACAGGTTAAACTTGATGGACAAATATGTTTCTTCTACCTAGTAACTACAGTATGCAAGTATGTTAAAGTAAATAACAACAAGTGATAGAAAAAAGTACAGAATAGTACACTTTTAGATATTAGAATACAGTAGTAAGGTTGAATGGAAGGCACAAGTTTATCAAGATTAATTCATCATTGTACACGAGCAACTGTAGCCAACTGCCTAGGGGAAGAATTATTTCCTGACTTGCCAAAATGAATATACGCCTGATCAATAACCCATATTGTAGACAAAATCAATAATCGTCAGTTAAAAAACTTTGAATGTTCATTAGACTCACAAAAAATTATTGTTCCTTGAAATACAGTAAAGGAACAGCATATGATTAATATCTATGTACTGTGTTACAATCCTTTTTCTGAAACAGTTCTCCTTCTGACTTTCTTACAGAGAATACGGCAGGCTAGTAGACCAGCTATGGACTGGGGTCCATCACTCGAAGAAAATAGGACAGGCATGTACGTTAACACTCTGGCAGGTAGCCAGTCTCCAAAGCCCTTGATGGTCCATATGAGGAAATATGGAGGTATCACAAGTTATGAAAATACAGCCATTGAAGTGGACAAAGAAATTGAGGAGGAGTCCATGATGTGATGATGTTAAGCAGAAAGTAAAAAAAAAACTCAGTGAAATAAAAGTTCCTCTATTTCTGGGGCTTATACATGCTTCCTTAACAGAAGACAAGACAGTCTTCAATCTTGTGGCTCTGTGAAAAGAAGTTAAGAAATGTTGTCAACTGAAAGTTGTTTGTATGGGACAGAATGAACATATGTGTGTTTATGTTATAGTAATGTCTCAGTATTAGAGGCCCAGTCTACTTGTCCATGTGTTTGGTTAATTCCATAAACTTGATGTAGCTTTTGAGGGTCATGCAGGTTGTGAGTGTTTAGATGGTATCTGTAAACCAGTGGTTGCAGTACATATATTCATCTAGAAAAGGTGTGAATTTGTTGGCAAATACTGAAAAGGCAGATGCTATTTATACACAAATCATCCTTATGTGTATGGTCATGTTCTTCTAATGGTTAAAACTCCAATCCCTTATGAATACCTAATGTTAGATTTATGTGAATGTTTTAAGTAAGGGCTTAATGCAATAATATACTTAACATGAATTCACCAAAACCAGACACAGAATCTAAGACCTTACCATTATGAAATGAGAACCCAACAACCTATAGTTTAGCAGAAAGGAGGGTGTCCATCTCTAGACCATCTCTTTAAACATACATTTCTAAAACTAAGGGTTTTTGATGGTCTAAATGTCTATGGATCTAAAATTGCTTTAAGGTGCATGTCCATATAGAGAATATTTTTAAAATTTTTGAAAGCTGTTACCCTCTGACAGCTTCATAAGACTGTACAGTATATACAGTACCTTGCAAAAGTATTTACTCCCTTGACTTTTTTCGTGTTTTGGTGCATTACAACGTGGAATTAACACGGATTGTTTGAGGATTTGCATAATTTAATTTACAGAACTTGCCCACAACTTTGAAGATGTTTTTTTATTGTGAAGCAAACAACAAATAGGACAAAATAACAGAAAAAGTCAATGTGCACAATGTGCATTACTATCACCCCCCTAAAGTCAATACTTTGTAGAGCCGCCTTTTCTGGCAATCACAGCTCCAAGTTGCTTTGGATGAGTCTCTATGAGCTTCCCACATCTTACCACTGGGATTTGCCCATTCTTCCTTGCAAAACTGCTCCAGCTCCTTCAAGTTGGATGGTTTGTGCTTGTGAACAACAATCTTTAAGTCTGACTACAGATTTTCTATTGGATTAAGATCTGGGCTTTGACTCGGCCATTCTAACACATTTACATGTTTCCCCTTAAACCACTCAAGTGTTGCTTTAGCAGTGTGTCCTGCTGGAAGGTGAACCTCCGTCCTAGCCTCAAATCACGCACAGAGTAGTAAAGGTTTTGCTCAAGAATATCCCTGTATTTAGCACCATCCATTTTTCCCTCATCTCTGACCAGTTTCCCAGTCCTGGCTGCTGAAAAACACCCACACAGCATGATGCTGCCACCACCATGTTTCACTGTGGGAATGGTGTTCTTTGGGTGATGTGTTGGGTTTGTGCCAGACATAGCGTTTTCTTTGATGGCCAAAAAGTTAAATTTTTGTTTCATCAGACCAGAGCACCTTCCTCCATACATTTTGGGAGTCTCCCACATGCCTTTTCGCAAACTCACAACGTGCCTTTTTGTTTTTGGCTGAAAGTAAAGGCTTTCTTCTGGCCACTCTGCCATAAAGCCCAACTCTATGGAGCGTACAGCTTATTGTCGTCCTATGTACAGATACTCCAGTCTCTGCTGTGGAACTCTGCAGCTCCTCCAGGGTCACCTTAGGTCTCTGTGCTGCCTCTCTGATTAATGCCCTCCTTGCCTGGTCCGTGAGTTTTGGTGGGTGGCCGTCTCATGGCAGATTTGCTTTTGTGCCATGTTCTTTCCATTTGGTTATAATAGATTTGATGGTGTTCCTGGGAATCATCAAATATTTGGACATTTTTTTATAACCTAACCCTGACTTTTACTTCTCAACAACATTGTTCCTTACTTGTTTGGAGAGTTCCTTGGTCTTCATGGCAGTGTTTGGTTAGTGATGCCTCTTGCTTAGATGTTGCAGCCTCTGGGGCCTTTCAAAAAAGGTGTGTATATGTAATGACAGGTCATGTGACACTTAGATTGCACACAGGTGGACCTCATTTCACTAATTATGTGACTTCTGAAGGTAATTGGTTGCACCACAGCTTTTTATGGGCTTCCTAACAAACGGGGTGAATACATACGCACATGACAATTTTCTGTGTTCTATTTCTAAACAATAGTTTTATTTGTATATTTTTTTCATTTTACTTCACCAACTTATACTATTGTGTTCTGATCCATCACATAAAATTCAGATAAAGAAAACATTAAGGCTGTAATGTAACAAAACATGAAAAAAGTCAAAGGGGGGGGGAGGATACTTTTGCAAGGCACTGTATGTGGAAAGCACATCTGTGAGATGTTTCAGTAGTTGAACCTGAGTAGAAAGCTCAACATTCCAACTAAAATGAATTGTTCATGTCTCCGCCATACAGGAAAACTTGGTACCTGCATGTTGCCCTTCTGGTCCAAATCTTGAGACTGGACCAATTTGTGCAATGACACCATCTAAGTTTGTGCAATGACACCATCTTGACACTTCTTTCTGTAGACCAAAATGTGTCTGCTTTCATTCTTGCAAATTTTTTGATGGTGGTCATAATTATGGCCACATGAGCATCAAGATGATCAGCTGCATGCATATTGGTTTGTAATTTTGTTGCGGCTGTGGACATTAGAGGAGACATGTGGCAATTAACTGTGGAAGCCATTGCACTGCTGGATGGTATTTGACAATGACACTAACCTTAGTGACCACATAAAGAGTTTGGGAAACCACAGTGAGTAGGATTTCCTTGTGATTAGTAGTTTATTACAGGAAAGCAAACCATTGGGAGAGATTATTATTACTGCCTTTAAGTTAAACTAGGCAGGTTAGATACAATTTCTTACACAAGCTTGTGGTTGGTTACTGTTGACAACATTTTGTGCCAGTATGCTGGTTCAATATCGGGCATAAAAGCGACACTCCTTTTCAAAGTCATACCCCGTTTTCTAGATATTTTTCAGAAGTGTCTAGTGAGGACAGGAGCAAAAAGTATCTTAACAGCCTTGTACACCATATTTAGTGCTAATTCAGCTAGAATTCAGTCCATTTTCTTTAGAAATTTCCCTTATTACTATTATTTTCCCCTTTTATCCAGCTGCTTTTATCAGTATGTTCTGTCACAAATTGATGACTTTGTGCAAATGATATGCTGCTAATGAGAAATATAATATCTTGTTCTCACCCTTAGCAAAACTAACAGTCTAACAGTCCTGCAAAAGCAGTAACTGGCATGACAGATATACACTGGGTAGCAACTGTTTTGTGCACATGTCCAAGAGAAACCAGAGATTTTAACTGGCAGCCTAATGTACCAGTCCAGAAATATAAATATAGTATATATTTTTACGGATATATGTTGTAGTAATATATGATAAAGGACCAGAGAGAAGTTAAATTTGGACATTTATGAACTTAAAAGATATGGATCCCTTTGAAACCATGGAAGAGATTCATGAAACCTGGTGCAAAGGAAAGCTGGCTTAGTGCCCATAACAACCAATCACATTAATCCTTTCATTTTTCAAAGGAGCACTGAAAAATGAAAGGTGGAATCTGATTGGTTGCTATAGGAAACTAAGACAGTTTCCCTCTGCATCAGTTTTGATAACTCTCACTCAATTGTTTTTTATTGATTTAGATGTATTTTGAGCTTAAATGTGTTTGTAATAGTATTTTACTAAAAATGTTGCTTTGGCTTCTGCAGTTCTTATGTTTCATAGTACATAGCGAGCTACAGAACTTCCTTCACAATGAAATCTGTCGCACTATCTAATGGCTCACTTTCCAGCCCCTCCTCTGATCTGTGCTGAATGATCTTCAGCTCTGATTTATGACAAAATCAAAGTTCAACAAATACGGTCATAAATCAGCCTACAAGATCATTCACCAGAGGTCAAAAGAATATTGGAGAATAAGCCATCACACATCCAGCGTGACAGATTTATCTGCATTCTGCAGGTTCATTAGTACTGTGGAACACAGAAGCCGCAGAAACCAAATGAAGCAACATTTTTATTAAAACATATTACAAATATTTTTTTTTTAGCTGACAATACACCTACATCAATAAGAAAAAACAACAACAATGGCTTCGAAAGTGTCCATAGCCTTTAATCTAGGGAGTTAAACCAGAGGGAATATAAAATTGTAATTATATATATGTAATTATATATTTATATGAAATATATTTTTACAGCTCTCTATATCCTTAATTAAAATATAATTAAAGGTATTGTCCCATTTCACTGTTACCAAGGTGAGATGGGACTAAGCACCGACCACCAGGTGGCTGGAAAAAAGTGGAGCGAGCAGCCACTTCTCTGTCTCAATAACTCCATTGCAGTGCATGGGAGCTCATACCACAGCAAGCTATGCTCTTTCCAACTTAATAAAACATCATAGCTTGATGTGCTTTGCTCTTTCTGTAGCTACCATGCACTGCAATGGAAGCTACTGAAATGGTGAACTGTCGGCCAACTCAGCATTTTTCCAGTCTTCTGGTGCTCAGCACTTAGTCCTATCTCGCCTTAGTAACCACGAGATTGAACACCCCCTTTAAATGATAAAACTCCGCCTACAATCACCACTATGGGAGTATTGGAGCGTACTACAGTATATACAATTTATACATTGACCTAAATGATAAAACACTATGGTCTAAGCTCCTAACTTCCCACTAGCTGCAGCTGCCAGCAGGCAGAATTCTCTTCCTAGAATGTATCATCTGACACCACAACAGCCAAAAATAGCCAAGGCTGCTACATGTATGAACAGTGCTATAAAGCTGCATTCATATATCATATTTTTTAGATATGCCAATGACATGGGGATAGATGTAGTAGGTTACAGAAACACTTACATTTAGCATCATTTGTTGCAGAAGTGTTATTTTTGTTATTTTATATTTTTATTTCTATGTATTTTATAATGATTAATTTATTGAACTGGATTGTAAAGCCATGTAATAAATGTTTTTTCTTCCTAATAATAATGTGTCATTATTATCCTTTATAGAGTGGCCACATGCCCAATGCAAAACTGTCATCATCTATTAGCTGTATAATTTGCAGTATGATGGGCAAATCCCAATGTTCAGTATTTTTCTGGCATCAAACAGTATAATAACAGTTTATTGCCTTGTATTTTATTATTAGGTATTTCTTTAAACTGACTTAAAAAGGTATAAAATAGGAATGGTATGTGGTATACATGGTATAAAATGATATATGGTATAAATGGTATAAAATAGGAATAGTATACAGTATACATGGTTTAAAATTGGGATGGTATATTGTATAGATGGCATAAAATAAAAATGGTATATGGTATAAACGGTAAGAAAAAATAAATAGTATAAAATAGGAATGTTATGTGGTATGAATTATATAATGATATAAAATGGCATATGGTATACATGGCATATAACAAAACTGGTATAAAGGGTGTAAAATAGGAATAGTACATGGTATAAATGGTAGGAGCGTCATATGGTATGAATGTTATAACATGGGATGCAATGTACTAAAATAAAAAAACGGTATATGGTATAATTGGCATACAGTAAAAACAGGTATAAATGGTATAAAATAGGAATGCCATATAGTATAAAATTGGATGGTATATAGAAACCATAGTATAAAATACAAATGGTATTTGGTATAAATGTGAAGCATTTGAGGTGGAATTTGGTTCGATGTTTAGGAAAACGTTGATTTGCAACAAATCCGAATTTCCTAGTGCTTCATGGTAAAAATCAGTTTTTCATTAAAAGGCGGCTACATGTATTACAAAGTGAAAGTGAAGCTTAGGAACGCGAAATCACCCATTATGCAGTGCAGCCAGCCAATTCACAGATAGCCATACCCTGTGATGTCACAGCCCTATAAAACCTTCATCCTGGGCGTTCTCTGCCATTGTCCTGTAAGCTAAGCATAGGGAGAGACGTGGCAAGCACTCATACGGTAGGGACAGTGCTGCTGAAATTGATTAATAGAAGAATATTGGAGAGGGAGAGTGCAGGCAGACTGCAGGGAGAGTGTCAGGAGAGTACAGGGAGAGTGCAGGGAGACTTATGTTGTGTCAGTTTTATTTATTTATTCCTACATTTAGTTATTCCTACATGAGCCGTAAATGTAATTCAACACCAATAAGATGGAAGCCTATTATTTCAGTGCCAGCGTGCCAACCAATACATCCAGTCTACAATCCTTAGGGGGGGCCAGGTCTTAATGATGACCGCCCTCATCTTTTGTTGGCTTTTCTTCCAAATCATCCTTCTTGGTCTTCATGTCCTAGAAAAGTCAGTAAGATGCAGAGAGAGGAGGAGCTGGATGTTCCTGATGGCATATTCTCATCTACAGGGAGTGCAGAATTATTAGGCAAGTTGTATTTTTGAGGATTAATTTTATTATTGAACAACAACCATGTTCTCAATGAACCCAAAAAACTCATTAATATCAAAGCTGAATATTTTTGGAAGTAGTTTTTAGTTTGTTTTTAGTTTTAGCTATTTTAGGGGGATATCTGTGTGTGCAGGTGACTATTACTGTGCATAATTATTAGGCAACTTAACAAAAAACAAATATATACCCATTTCAATAATTTATTTTTACCAGTAAAACCAATATAACATCTCAACATTCACAAATATACATTTCTGACATTCAAAAACAAAACAAAAACAAATCAGTGACCAATATAGCCACCTTTCTTTGCAAGGACACTCAAAAGCCTGCCATCCATGGATTCTGTCAGTGTTTTGATCTGTTCACCATCAACATTGCGTGCAGCAGCAACCACAGCCTCCCAGGCACTGTTCAGAGAGGTGTACTGTTTTCCCTCCTTGTAAATCTCACATTTGATGATGGACCACAGGTTCTCAATGGGGTTCAGATCAGGTGAACAAGGAGGCCATGTCATTAGATTTTCTTCTTTTATACCCTTTCTTGCCAGCCACGCTGTGGAGTACTTGGACGCGTATGATGGAGCATTGTCCTGCATGAAAATCATGTTTTTCTTGAAGGATGCAGACTTCTTCCTCTACCACTGCTTGAAGAAGGTGTCTTCCAGAAACTGGCAGTAGGACTGGGAGTTGATCTTGACTCCATCCTCAACCCGAAAAGGCCCCACAAGCTCATCTTTGATGATACCAGCCCAAACCAGTACTCCACCTCCACCTTGCTGGCGTCTGAGTCGGACTGGAGCTCTCTGCCTTTTACCAATCCAGCCACGGGCCCATCCATCTGGCCCATCAAGACTCACTCTCATTTCATCAGTCCATAAAACCTTAGAAAAATCAGTCTTGAGATATTTCTTGGCCCAGTCTTGACGTTTCAGCTTGTGTGTCTTGTTCAGTGGTGGTCGTCTTTCAGCCTTTCTTACCTTGGCCATGTCTCTGAGTATTGCACACCTTGTGCTTTTGGGCACTCCAGTGATGTTGCAGCTCTGAAATATGGCCAAACTGGTGGCAAGTGGCATCTTGGCAGCTGCACGCTTGACTTTTCTCAGTTCATGGGCAGTTATTTTGCACCTTGGTTTTTCCACATGCTTCTTGCGACCCTGTTGACTATTTTGAATGAAACGCTTGATTGTTCGATGATCACTCTTCAGAAGCTTTGCAATTTTAAGAGTGCTGCATCCCCCTGCAAGATATCTCACTACTTTTGACTTTTCTGAGCCTGTATAGTCGTTCTTTTGACCCATTTTGCCAAAGGAAAGGAAGTTGCCTAATAATTATGCACACCTGATATAGGGTGTTGATGTCATTAGACCACACCCCTTCTCATTAAAGAGATGCACATCACCAAATATGCTTAATTGGTAGTAGGCTTTCGAGCCTATACAGCTTGGAGTAAGACAACATGCATAAAGAGGATGATGTGGTCAAAATACTCATTTGCCTAATAATTCTGCACTCCCTGTATAGTATAGATGGAAAAGGAGGAAAAGCAGATGGCAGCAGAAGGACTCCCACCTGTAGAGCAGGAGAACGTTCGGGTTGGAGAAGTGAGTATGTGTTGAGTTGACATTGAAGATATTAGGGCAGCCTGGGGCCTTCGACTTCAGAGATGGGGTACAGCACAAGATTGTTTTACCTGCCTGCATAAAACATTACTGGTTATGGAGGGTTTTCAATTTTATTTTTCTGATGCAAAAAGTATGGTTCGAACTACCAGTGCTATGTATTGATCTATTGCTTCTCAGCATCATTTATAAACTGTACAAGAGGTACTTTGTATACTTTTTAATCAAAGTGCATGAACCCACTCACCACCTCTTATAAGCAGGTCCCTACTCTAAATTCGTGCAGTGCCAAATCCTTCACCGCATCTGCATCCAGTGCAACCCAGCATCCCAATGCCATCCCACACCAACCCACAGACACAGAGCACAGATCTCAAAAACTCACCTCTCCATGTGGCCTCAGGAACTTATATATGTAGATTTTTCAGCTTTCAAGAGGTGTAATAGCCGCCTCACAGCATGAATCCGAGGTGTTTTCACACACTGTTTAAACTTGAAAAAGATGGGCTTGGATCCAGCAAGTAAAATAACTTCTTCTTCATTGGCAGAATTCACATTATAAAACACACATCATTATAATGTCGGACGCGTTTCAACTGTTACAGCAGTCTTAATCATAGAAATGAGATGTCTACTCCCTGAATCCAAGCCCATCTTTTTCAGGTCTCCAGAACTAACTGAAACCAAGTAGGAATTAATCGTTATGCAGTTTCCTCTTAATAAAAAACAACTGGCCCAAATGTGTGGAGTGCAGACACCATGAAAAAAAAATTAGGAATGAAATATTCTGATATGAAGAAAATAATGTATGGCTCGTACATCTACATGTCATGCATTGACAAGCTCAAGACCTGTCATAGTTAAGTTCCTATGGAGCCTTGGCACAGCAAACATAGTGAATAGGTTACAATGTTAACTCATTGCAGTCTATAGGAGAATCGATCAGAACGAGAGTGGTGTGGGATTGGTAAATTATTATTTTTTAATACTTTTTTTAAACCATTCAGCCCCTTAAAAAAAAAACTTAATGCCAAAGCATTTTAATAAGTTTTCATCCAAAGACTAGTGTTGAGTGAATCTGAGCTGTAAAGATCGGGTCCGTACTGAACTCTGCGTGTTCGGGTACCCTGACCCGAACCCAAACTTTGCCGGAAAAGTTCGCCTTTGACTTCGTTGTTCGGGCATTTAATAAAACCTTTGAAAGTCTGAAGGGAATCCAATACACAAGCTTTTAAGCTGTGGGCACTTAGAAGCTAACACAGCCATGCCTAGTAATGGCATGGCTGTGATTGGCCGGTGCATCATGTGACCCAGCCTCTATACAAGCTGGATCATGTGTAGCCCCACCCATCAACTCTGAGTAGTGGAGGGACAGGAAGCAGGCAGCTGAAGCGAGGGAGAGTGTTAGGAATCTGGCTTTTTGTTCTGTGGGTGACCTATAATAATTTTTTGTGGGTGCAATACACCAGCTTTGCACCCCTGACACAGAAATATAATTAATCTGGCTGTTAATTCTGTGGGTGACCTATAGTGATTTTTTGTGGGTGCAATGCACCATTTTTGTACCCCTGACACAAAAATATAATAGCTAATCCGTCTGTTAGTTCGGTGGTACCATATACCCATTTTTGGTGTTAGATACAGGTGCACTTTAAAAGTGACAGGGAAATTAATATAGTTAATCCGTCTGTTAGCTCGGTGGGTAACATATACCCATTTTTGGTGTGAGATACACGTGCCCTTTATAAGTGACAGGGAAAGTAATATAGTTAATCTGACTGTTAGTTCGGCCGGTGACATATACTCATTTTTGGTGTGAGATACACGTGGACTGCATATGTGACAGGGAAATTAATATAGTTTATCTGACTGTTAGTTCGGCCAGTGACATATACTCATTTTTGGTGTGCGGTACACCTGCACTGCATACGTGACAGGAAAATTAACCGCCTGCCGACCGCCTAACGTAGGGCTGCGTCCAGGCGGCAGGCTTGTTCCTCCTTGACGCGGCGGCGCGTCATCTCGCGAGAGGCGAGATTTGCTGTGAACGCACGGGCGCTCGCGCGCGCGTTCACAGCACATCGCGTCTCGGAAGTTATACTACAGCCTGCCAACAATGATCAATCGCTGGCAGGCTGTAGATCTAAAATAAAAAGAATCAAACAGGTATATCAGACACTGTTTTGTTAACAGCATCTGATATACCTGCTACCTGGTCCTCTGGTGGTCCCATTTGCTGGGATCGACCACCAGAGGACCAGGTAGCTTTGTAAAGTAGCACCAAGCACCACACTACACCCCCCCCGTCACTTATTAACCCCTTGTTAACCCCTGATCACCCCATCTAGACTCTATGATCACCCCCCTGTCACTGATCACCCCCCTGTAAGACTCCATTCACATGTCCATATGTGTTTGGCGGATCCGCAAAACACGGACACCGGCAATGTGCTTTCCGCATTTTGCAGATCCGCACATTGCCAGAACTATATAGAAAATGCCTTTTCTTGTCCGCAATTGCGGACAAGAATAGGACATGTTCTATATTTTTACGGAACAGAACTGCAGACCTGGAAGTGCGGACCCGCAATTCCAGATCCGAGCAGGACAAAGTCTGTCCCCATAGAAATAAATGGGTCCGCAATTCCGTTCCGCAAACAGAATTGCGGACGTGTGAATGGGGCATAAGGGTCCCTTATCACCGCCAGTTAGTTAGCTACTTGATAGGTAGTTAGCGCCCAGCCCACCGCAGTCACTGATTTTGGCAGAGATTTTTTCATCCACATTGATCGATGCGAATGAAAAAATCTGTCCCATTCATTTTTATTTTTTTTTTCAGCCCAGAGGCTGAACGGAAAAAAAAATCTCATTACCCGTATGCTCAATATATGGAGAATCGCAGAAACTCCTAATGCTGGCCATACGTGTAATGATTGCGGAGACCCTCAAATGCCAGGGCAGTACAAACACCCCACATGTGACCCCAAAAAAGTGTCACACATGTGGTATCGCCGTACTTAGGAGAAGTAGGGCAATGTGTTTTGGGGTGTATTTTTACATATACCCATACTGTGTGTGAGAAATATCTCTGTAAATGACAACTTTTTAATTTTTTTTATACAAAGTTGTCAATTTACAGAGATATTTCTCTCACCCAGCATGGGTATATGTAAAAATACACCCCAAAACACATTTCCCTATTTCTCCTGAGTATGGCAATACCACATGTGTGACACTTTTTTTCAGCCAAGATGTGCAAAGGGGCCCAAATTCCAATGAGTACCTTTTAGGAGGGCATTTTTACGCATTTTTCTTCTCACGCTTTAGGGCCCCTAAAATACTAGGGCAGTATAAATACCCCACATGTGACCCCATTTTGGAAAGAAGACACCCCAAGGTATTCCGTGAGGGGCATGGCGACTTCATAGAAGATATTTTTTTGGCACAAGTTAGCAGAAATTGATTTTTTATTGTTTTTTCTCACAAAGTCTCCCTTTCCGCTAACTTGTGACAAAAAGTTCAATTTTTAACTCACTCACAATGCCCGTCAGCGAATACCTTGGGGTGTCTTATTTCCAAAATAGGGTCATTTGTGGGGTGTTTGTACTGTTCTGGCATTTTGGGTGGGGCTAAATTGTGAGAAGCCCTGTAAAACCTAAAGGTACTCTTTGGAATTTGGGCCCCTTTACGCACCCAGGCTGCAAAAAAGTGTCACTCATGTGGTATCGCCGCACTCAGGAGAAGTAGGGCAATGTGTTTTGGGGTGTATTTTTACATATACCCATGTTGGGTGAGAAAAATATCTCTGTAAATTGACAACTTTGTATAAAAAAAATTAAAAAGTTGTCATTTACAGAGATATTTCTCACACAAAGTATGGGTATATATAAAAATACACCCCAAAACACATTGCCCTACTTCTCCTAAGTACGGCGATACCACATATGTGACACTTTTTTGCAGCCAAGATGCGCAAAGGGGCCCTAATTCCAATGAGTACCTTTAGGATTTCACAGGGCATTTTTACGCATTTTTCTTCTCACGCTTTAGGGCCCCTAAAATGCCAGAGCAGTATAAATACCCCACAAGTTACCCCATTTTGGAAAGAAGACACCCCAAGGTATTCCGTGAGGGGCATGTCGAGTTCACAGCAATTTTTTTTTTTTGGCACAAGTTAGCGGAAATTGATATGTATTTTTTTTTATTTTTGTTTTTTACAACGTCTCATATTCCACTAACTTGTGACAAAAAATAAAATTTGACATGAACTCACCATACCCCTCACGGAATACCTTGGGGTGTCTTCTTTCTAAAATGGGGTCACATGTGGGGTATTTATACTGTCCTGGCATTTTAGGGGCCCCTAAAGCGTGAGAAGAAGTCTGCAATCTAAATGCGTGAAAATGCCCTGTGAAATCCTAAAGGTACTCATTGGAATTTGGGCCCCTTTGCGTACCCAGGCTGCAAAAAAGTGTCACACATGTGGTATCGCCGTACTCAGGAGAAGTAGGGCAATGTGTTTTGGGCTGTATTTTTACATATACCCATGCTGGGTGTGAGAAATATCTCTGTAAATGCCAACTTTTTAAAAATTTTTATACAAAGTTGTCAGTTTACAGAGATATTTCTCTCACCCAACATGGGTATATGTAAAATACACCCCAAAACACATTGCCCTACTTCTCCTGAGTACGGCGATACCACATGAGTGACACTTTTTTGCAGATAAAATGCGCAAAGGGGCCCAAATTCCAACGAGTACCTTTAGGTTTTACAAGGTTGCTCACAATTTAGCCCCGCCCAAAATGCCAGAACAGTAAACACACCCCACAAATGACCCCATTTCGGAAAGTAGACACCCCAAGGTATTCACTGAGGGGCATAGTGAGTCCGTGGGAGATTGTATTTTTTTTTGCCAGAAGTTAGCAGAAATGGAAACTTTATTATTTTTTTTTTCCTCAGAAAGTGTCATTTTCCGCTAACTTGTGAAAATAAATGAAATGATACATGAACTCATCATGCCCCATCATCATCAATACTTTGGGGTCTTCTTTCTAAAATGGTGTCATTTGGGGGGTATTTATATTATCCTAGCATTCTAGCACCTGAAGAAACATGACAGGTGCTCAGAAAGTCAGAGCTGCTTCAAAATGCGGAAATTCACTTTTTTGCACCATAGTTTGTAAACGTTATAACTTTTACCCAAACCAATAAATACACACTTATTGGATTTTTTTTTTATCAAAGACATGTAAAACAATAAATTTAGAGAAAAATGTATATAGAAATGTAGTTTTTTTTTTTTAAATTACAACAGAAAGTGAAAAATGTCATTTTTTTGCAAAAATTTCGGTCATTTTTGATTAATAGCAAAAAAAAAAAAAAAAATGTCAGCAGCAATGAAATACCACCGCTCTATTAGTGAGAAGAAAAGGAGGTAAAATTAATTTGGGTGGTAAGTTGCATGACGGAGCAATAAACGGTGAAAGTAGCGTAGTGCAGAATTGTAAAAAGTGGCCTAGTCATTATGAATGTTTAAGCTAGGGGGGCTGAAGTGGTTAATATAGTTAATCTGTCTGTTATTTCGGTGGGTGACCTCAAAGAATGAGGAGAGCATCAAATAAGGGACGTGGCCCTGGTTATGGTGCTGCTGCTGGTGGAGCTCCTGTTGCAGGGAGAGGACGTGGTCGATCTCTGGCAGCTACACGCCCAAATGAAACACCCACCCAGCCGCCACAACTTTTCCAGGCGAGCCATCCCTGCCCTGCACAACCAAGTGGCGGACAAAATTAGGTGTGCTCTGCGCAACGCAATCTGTGGCAAGGTCCACATAACTAGCAAAAACGTGGACCAGTAAGCACGGGCAGGGACGTTATATCTCCTAACTGCACACTGGGTAAATCCAGTGGCAGCTGGGCCTGAGGCGGATAGCAGTTTGGCACATGTCCTACCGCCACTGAGGATTGCTGGACATTTCTCGTTGCCTCCTCCTCCTACTCCACTTCCTCCTCTTCCGGTCAGAGTAACACCTGCACCACCAACTGGGGGAAACGACAGGAGGCTGTTTTGAAACTCATCTGTTTTGGGGAAAAACCCACACCACGCAGGAGCTGTGGACTAGTGATGAGCGGCAGGGGCAATATTCGAATTCACGATATTTCGCAAATATTTGGGTAAATATTCGTCATAAATTCGAGAATTCGCGATTATTTTCTTGATTGTGAAAACCGGCAATGTAACATGCGCGTATTGCGTGCCCAATACATGCGTGGGTTACTTTTGCTACATTTTTAAAGCTGCTAGAAGTTTCCTGAGACTGGAAAAAATGGTTGGCATGGCTTTATATGCAGATAGAGTGCTCCAATATATTTGCGATTGCGCAAATTGGCAATTAATGATAAGCATTTTTTGGCGCAATATGTGCAACTTCACATTTTAGCAGGTCTGACTACATATTACTGATTGGTGCACCAAGTATTGTTGTCAACTTGGGACATAACAGCACTATGTCTGTAGCATGAATGTATGGACAGCAGAACCTTTCACACGACCTAACACCCTGCACTGGAACCAGAAATCAGCTACACTATATCACAATCTAACCTACACTGACTATCTCCCACTAACTATTTGTATTATATATATAAGCTAACTAACTAACTAACTAACTATCTAAATGTAATAACACAGAAAATCAGAGAGCATAGCAATAACACTGCTGTCTCTCTCAGAACTGCAAAAAACTGCAGAAAATGGCTGTTGGGAAGGTTCTTATATCTTATATAGTAAGTGGTAGGCAATTTTCCTATTGGTTGCTAGAGATGTTGCTAAGCTCAGACAAAGATCATGGGTTCAGATGAAAAAAATCTAGAATATTCGCGAATACGAATATATAGCACTATATTCTAAATCTTCACGAATTTTCAAAGTGGCGATATTCGCGATTAAAATTCACTATTCGAATATTCACGCCCAACACTACTATAGACGTGCATGGAACAACAGATCAATGAGTGGTTGGTGCTGCTGAGCCTCAAGCCTGGCCTGGTGGTGTGCGATAATGGGCGAAATCTCGTAGCAGCTCTGAGGCTAGCCGGTTTGATGTACATCGCTTGCCTGGCACATGTGCTGAATTTGGTGATGCAGAGGTTCCTGAAAAATTACCCCCATATATCATAGCTGCTGCAGAAAGTGTTGGACGTCTGTGCGCGGTTTCGGCGTTCTCACCCTGCTGCTTGCCTGTCTGTGCTGCAGCGTAACTTCGGCCTTTCTGCTCACCGCCTCATATGTGACTTACCCACAAGGTGGAACTCCACCTTGCACATGCTGGAGAGACTGTGCGAGCAGCAACAGGCGATAGTGGAGTTTGAGCTGCAGCACTCACGGGTGAGTCGCTTTGCGGAACAGCTCCACTTCACCACCAATGAGTGGGCCTCCATGCGGGACATGTGTGCAGTGTTGAGCTATTTCGAGTACCCCACCAACATGGCCAGTGCCGATGAAGCAGTCCTCAGTGTTACTATCCCACTTCTATGTCTCCTTGAAATAACACTACAGGCGATGATCGAAGAGGATGTGGCACAGGAGGAAGAGGAGGTGGAAGAGGGATCATTTCCACGGTTATCAGGCCAGTCATTCACAAGTGGCTCGGAAGGTAGGTTCCTGCACCAACAGAGGCCAGGTACACAACTGTCCAGCCAGGGCACAGTTCTGCAGGATGAGGAGGATGATGAGGAGGAGGAACTGTGTTCACAGCAGGGTGGCACCCAAAGCAGCTCATGGGCATCACTGGAGTGTGGCTGGGTGGATACAGAGGACACAGACGATACACCTCCCAGAGAGGACAGCTTGTCGTTGCCTCTAGGCAGCCTGGCACACATGAGTGACTACATGCTGCAGTGCCTGCGCAACGACCGCCAAGTTGCCCACATTCTAGCCAGTGTTGATTACTGGGTGGCCACCCTGCTGGATCCTCGCTACAAAGACAACTTGCTGTCCTTAATTCCGTCACTGGAGCGTGATCGGAAGATGCCCGACTACATGCGCACGCTGGTAAACACGCTGCTGTTGGCATTCACACCTGACAGCAGGGGCTCAGTGGAAGCACAAGGCGAAGGCAGAGGAGGAGGAGGAAGAAGTCCCCAATGCAGCTGTGGCGCCTCTAGCACCTCAGAAGGGAGGGTTAGCATGGCCAAAATGTGGAAAAGCTTTGTCAGCACAACACAACAACCAGCACCACCAGCTGATAAATAACGTCTTAGCAGGAAGCAGCATTTCAGCAACATGGTGGAACAGTATGTGTGCACATGCCTACACGTACTGACTGATGGGTCTGAGCCATTTAACTACTGGGTCTCCAAATTGGGCACATGGCCTGAGCTTTCCATTTACGCCTTGGAGGTGATGGCCTACCCTGTAGCAAGTGTATTGTTCGAACGTGTGTTTAGCATGGCGGGGCGGGCGGGCGGGAGGAGGGGGGGGGGGTTAATCACAGACAAGCGCAGCCGCCTGTCCACAGCCAATATGGACCAGCTCACGTTCATTAAAATGAACCAGGCATGGATCCCACAGGACTTGTGTGCTGAATAGACAAGTATACCGGCCGCACCCAGCCATTGTTATACTCCAGCACACATTCTCTTTGCATTCTCTTTTCTATTTCCCAATGTTTTGGGGTATTCCCACATTTATAAAAAGAAACAAATAAAGAAAATATTAAAAAAATAAACAACAACAAAAAAAACAGTGTTGGCTACCTCCTCCTCTACTGTTGCTTCCACCTACACTCCCACGTCCACCGCCTCCTCAACCTCCTACTCCACCTTGCCCTCCGCCTCCTAGTTCAAGAATATTCTTTTTTATTTTTTTCTATTCTATGTTATTTTAAGTCATTTTTTCCCTATTCACATTTGTTTGCAGGGCAACTGTCCTGCTCTTATCCCCATTTTGCTTCCTTTTGCAGCCTTCTAGCCATCGAACATCCACGGGTCCGCTCATTCCTACCAAAGACATGTGTGAATTTTGCAAAGAAATGTCAAAAACACCTTTAAAAAAAGAAAAACATTCAATTTCTACAATCTTTTATTAAAAGCCGAGCACATTATTATTAGAAAAAAAGACCCATGTGATCCCTGGTGCCATGCTAACATCATATGTTCCTCTGTAAAACCATTGTTTGAGACGATTTATCAAGGGAAAAATTCCTTTGAACACACATATTTTTATCTTCCAAGGCACAAAGGAATGTAGAATGCCTGACAAAGCACAGTCATGGACCCTGGCTGCTACAAGCTGTGCGCTATTATATACTTTTATGGAACATTCTGCCTCTAGAGGATCTATAGCCTCTTTTTTAGGAAATTCTGACAATGAACATGATTAATAGTTGACCTTTGCACGTATGCCTCGTATTCCTTTCCCCTTCACTATATCCATTTATTTGGTTTTATTATTAAGCTAGAAATATTATAACTGGATATTGGGGGCATGTAAATTCCACTCCCTAGGAATACTCAGACTTATGGCCAGGGCCTACTTAAACCCTGCCTCTTGCGGGACCAGGATAGCCCAAATTTACCATGATGGTATATGAAGATTAGGAACAGTCCCTGCAAATTTGGTCTGTAGGGCAACTATGTACAAATCACAGACAAAGGTGGTTCTACTGAAGGGAGAAAAAAGCTTTTTTTCTCATGATAAACAGCCCTTAAAAGTAAATCTTTGATATTATGTCAGTTTTAGCTCTTAGATTCTGTGCTGATTAATTTCTTCATTTTTCTGATTAACAGCTCTAAATCCTCCGCCTTGACATCGAGATAAATGATACAATTATGTATAGAAGCAGCCACCACTAGGGGGAGCTTAGGAGCTTACTTTATATAGCTTAACCCCTTAAGGACCATGCACATTTTTTTTAAATTGCTCTCCAAGAGCTATAACTTTTTAGTTTTTTCATCAATGTACTTGTATGAGGTCTTATTTTTTGTAGGACAAGTTATAGATTTTAATGTCTAGTTTAATAATTAGAAAAAATGTTGTGCATGTGTAAACTGTATTCCTTTTCATTTTACAGTGGCGCCATTGGGGGAAAGAGTAAATATGACATACCTTTTTATATCATTTGTGTTTTATATATTGTGCCTGTATCTTTAAAAAAAATCTCCTATGTAATGCTTATATGTTGTGGTAGTTCACACGATATCCAATTGGAGTTGGCAATCTATGGGAGAGGGATATCTAGAGGCTGAATGTAGTTTGACACAATTGGGATGTTGAGATGCAATGGGGAACTGTTATAAGGGGTTGGCTCCTGTCAAATAATGTGTAACATATGCCCTCCCTCCTCCATGTGGTTTGTCTTGCTGCCTCAGAAGTCTCATTTGCAATGCTCATGTTACATACTGGTACAGGTAGAAAGCCATCAGCAGGCTGCGTATGGTACTGCAGAGGTGCTTACCCACAATATATAGTCCAAATTAGGCACTTGCAATAACCAGGCTGACAAGAGTAAAAGAACTCCAGAAGACTTTATTCTGAAGAGGCTCAAAAGCGTAACAGTTGCAAATTAAGGCTACAGGAGGTTCAATTACAAAAACACAGTGGTACTGGTCAATGGCACAGTACGTTCTGACACAGTTGCGGAGCCTAGTAGGCATCCAGGACGGTTTTATACATATGGGACCAGCTGCTTCAGCTTAATGCTAAGAAACTCTAGCACCACTCTGTCAGGCATGCCAGCTTGATCTACTATACCAGGGATGGGCAAACTGCGGCTCTCCAGCTGTTGTAAAACTGCAATTCCCACCATGCCCTGCTGTAGGCTGATAGCTGTAGGCAGACTGGGCACGCTGGGAGTTGTAGTTTTGCAACAGCTGGAGAGCCGCAGTTTGCCCATCCCTGGTATAGTAGATCAAGCTGGCATGCCTGACAGAGTGGTGCTAGAGTTTCTTAGCATTAAGCTGAAGCAGCTGGTCCCATATGTATAAAACCGTCCTGGATGCCTACTAGGCTCGCAATCTGTGTCAGAACGTACTGTGCCATTGACCAGTACCACTGTGTTTTTGTAATTGAACCTCCTGTAGCCTTAATTTGCAACTGTTACGCTTTTGAGCCTCTTCAGAATAAAGTCTTCTGGAGTTCTTTTACTCTTGTCAGCCTGGTTATTGCAAGTGCCTAATTTGGACTATATATTGTGGGTAAGCACCTCTGCAGTACCATACGCAGCCTGCTGATGGCTTTCTACCTGTACCAGTATGTAACATGAGCATTGCAAATGAGACTTCTGAGGCAGCAAGACAAACCACATGGAGGAGGGAGGGGGATGATGCAATGCAAGGAAAAGAGAGAGGATGGAGATTATTTTACCTTTTAGTTCCCTCTCTCTAGCTGTGCCATGGCGCTGTGTGGCTCGGTTAGTCAATCTACTCCATGTATGGTCTGAGCACAGAGCAGAAGAATGTCCTGCTCCTAGTCCTGATGGGTAATAACTAATAAGAGCAGCAGCAGGCTAGTATAGGTCAGTCATATGGTCAACCTGGAGAAACCCCTTTAACTCGTGCTTCCGGTGACTGGTATCCCCCTCACCTAGCACTTGAGGGCACATGCTTCTCCAACCTCACCCTAACGGCTCATTCACACGACCGTGGCTTGGTTCCGCACCCGGGCCGCATTTTTTGCGGCTCAGGTGCAGACCAATTCACTTCAATGGGGCTGCAAACGATGCGGACAGCACTCAGTGTGCTGTCTGCATCTGTTGCGCCATTCCGTGACCCCGCAAAAATTATGAGTCATGTCCTATTCTTGTCCGTTTTGCGGACAAGAATAGGCATTTCTATAAAGGGCCGTCCATTCCGTTCCGCAAATTGCGTAAGACACACCGGTGGCATCCGTGTTTTGCGGATCCACAGGTTGCGGACCGCAAAAAATGGCACGTTTGTGTGAACAAGCCCTGAGGCCGCATTCACATAGTCAGTGTTTGATCAGTGATTTCCATCAGTAATTGTGAGCGAAAAACCAGCAGTGGAGACTACAGAGAGATAAGACAGAATGGAAAGATTTTCACCCGTTCTGTATTTTTGTTCTGTACCTGTTTTTGGCTCAGGTGTGAAAGTGGCTTTAGCTATAAGCAGACAATCACTGTACACTGTGATGAAGGTAACAAAAATAATTTACTCTACCTTATTCTACTAATATATTTTGTACCATTTATTCTGAAAATAATAAGTAGCGTATTTTTCGCCGTATAAGACGCACTTCCCCCCCCCAAAACTGGGGGGAAAAAGTTAGTGCGTCTTATACGACGAATACACATTTTTTACATGCATTAAAATTGCCCCTAACTTTGTTTGGCGCTTGCTCGCTGGATTTGCGGCATGTACTGTGGGCTGTGGAGACTTCTGTGACTCTCCCTGCACGCCAGGCTGTGTGTGCAGGGACGCCAGGCTTCCCTCTTCCTCTTAAAATTGGGTGCGTATTATATGCCGGTGCGTCTTATATGGCGAAAAATACGGTAGGTTAAAAAAGAGTTACATTTTGGAGGGAAGAGGAGAAGGATTCCAGTTGTCCAAGTTATTTTAATTGATGACCTGTCTCCAGAATAGGTCATCAATATCAGATTGGTGGGGGTCCGACACCCGGAGGTCTCATCAATAAACATAACATATTGAAAATAACATAGGTCATCAATAAAAATAACTTGGCCAACCCCTTTAATGACAGAGAAATTAGCCCCATAATATGGATGGCAACTATAGCTGTCAAATGATTACTTTCTTTCAGAAACTGAAATTAGAAAAAGTGAAGATTCCAATAAGAGGTTACAAGAGACAGAGTGTAAAAAGGTACTGCACATAAGGATACAGATTCGCAATCAAGTTACTATTTTCGGGTTTAAATCAAATTTGTCAGGAATTTTTCTAATAACATACAGCACCTTTAGACTGATTGTCCAAAGGATTCACTCTTTAAAGGGGTTCTCTGGGTTTTTAATATTGATGAACTATCCTCAGGATAGGTCATCAATATCAGATCGGCGGAGGTTCGATACCCAGCGCGAAATCTCACGCGTTGTGTGGTGATGTCATACGCCAACCCGCACGAGCTTTCGCTCGGGATTTTCAAACAAGATGGCTGTAGCGGCCTCTTTGTGTTCAAAAGGTAAGGTGAGTATGTTTTTTTTTACCTCCATTTCAGTGAAAATCGATTCGTTACCACGAGGAAATTCGGATTGAAGTCCACTTTGGATACTTCGATTCGCTCAACACTAATCAAGACACAAAAATTCCCAGATCTCTCTTCTGCCACCAACAGTGTGCATTGGTAGTCCAGATTGTTCTGGTCCATTTTTTGCCTTCTTTGAGGTACACATTAACACATAAGTCAGCTTGGCAAACTGATTGAGCAACAGCACATAGCACAAATTACAATAAGGTATAGCTTATGGATTCTCCAGAAATATAGAATATGGAATTTTTCCTCTAAAAAAACAGTGCCTCATTTGTCCACTTGTATTATGTGTTGCATTGCACATAGATCCATTCACTTCAATGGAACCAAGCTACAATACCAGCCAGAACCTATGGACAGGTGTGTCACTGCTTCTAGAAGAAGCAAGAAGACTTGAGGTTATGTTTTCTCAATGTTTCTTAGCTATCTGAAGATGATAACTCTTTAAAAACTACTGGCCAGGCCGTATCTCAGTGTGACGTACAATACATGTCTGGAAAATCATATTTGTCTGTTATGTGCCGAAATATGTTCCAGTTAATGGTCTGGAGACCGCCCCAGCTATTCTCACTTTGGAGATCTGTCTGCGATGTTGGCATGTTGGAAATGTGTTTTGCAGGCTGTGTTCTCTAAAAAATTGTTTCAGCACAAATTGTTCCTTCCCATGCATTTCCTAATGATCTCAGGACAGGACATGACAGGCTCTTCTTACTTTTGACCTAAAACTGTATAACAAGAACAGGGACGCTCACTTAAGCTACACAAAACTGATTTTGATTAAATGGTTTATGGGCACCATGTTGCTATTGATCAGCCACACAGCCACACATAAGATCCACACAAATTTCAGTGTGGTTTTATTTGAGCTTCTGCAGCATATCTGCACCAAAATCTGCAATGTAACAGCGGTTTTTGGTGCGGATTTGATGCGGTTTTGCCACAAATCTCACCCTTCCATTTAAAAGGGTGAACTCTGCACAACAGGTCAATTTCTGCACAGAAAAATCTGCAAAGTGTTGCTGGTACTGTAATATGCTGCGGTTTTCATGTACGGGAATCTGAGCAGAAAAAACATATTCTGCAATGTGTGCAGGTGTCCTAAAATATCTGAATTTTGTGCATGGGGCCTGTTTACCACCCTTCCTGCATGTGAGGACTACATAAAGGACTGCAACATATCCCACTGCCTATACTCCCCCTGCCTCCTCTCTTGGTACAAGCAGGCATGAAACACAGAACTGAGCACTTCTAGACACTGAATCTCTTCACTGTGTAGGTGCCTGGGTCCCCCTGGCAGCAGAGAGAGGGGGTAGGAAACCTACAGGTTCCTGTCCCCTTGTCACCTCCTCTGCTGTCATGCCTAATAGTGTCCAGAATCCACACCCCACCATCCTCCTGCTGACAGTGCTGCATTGCCTGTTGAACCTGTGGAAGGTATTGAGATTTTTCCTGGCATACACACTTACACACTAAATGTGCAGTGTTACACTCGTGATCATGGGCACAGCAAATGTTTTATTGCCATATATTATGTCTGTATGTCGTCATACTTCATCTCATGTCACATTTTCCGATGTCACTATGTGATTCTGTGTAAGATCCTTTCATTCAGGCCAGTTAGATTGCACTACATTAGTCTTACCACTAGATGGGGGCAGTGTGACAGTGTATAAATAGCTTAGCTTGGGCCTAGTCAGGCAGTAGTGTGTGTCTGAAGTTTAGTCAGTGGGCAGTCATGTAGCTGCCTGCTGGAGGGAGGCCTCCTGCCTCTCTGCTCTCTCCCCGATGGCTCCACGGCCCAGGGTTAAAGCCTATAAGATTCAGCCTAGAGGTGAGAAATCTACTTCTATAGCTCGCCCCTTGGGGGTGACCAGTGACAAAGCTGCAAACAGCAAGTTTCAAGGGGATTAATATATATTTACAAGTATTCAAGTCAAAGGATAGCATAATGGCCACACTCAAAGGCTTCCCAGACAACTTTACAATTATTTGTAGGACACAGCTTCCGGCATCCACACCTCCAGTTTAAATTCTGAGGACAGTCAGGCCAGCTGTCAGAAAAGCACTGGAAATAGAGGTTCAAGGATTCTGAAAACCACCTTTAATCAAGGTTAGAATAAGTAGAGAGTTAATACCAGCCTAAGACTTTATATACTTCAAAAGCCTAGTCGCAGTAGCTTTTATATATATATATATATATATATATATATATATATATATATAAGACAAAGAGCCTGTTTTTTCTGAGGACTTACAATTCCCTAACTCCGTATGCATGAGAGACTGTATTTCATATCTGGATGTACTAGAGACTGTTTTATACTTGGATGTAACTGTTACCAGGAGCAACGTTTCAGTAAAAGTCATAAGTTGGATTCCACTGCTGTCTCAGTTTCCTATTCCTCAATTACAACTACTATAAATGGTTGTACCACCACAAAAGGCACCTTGCCATAGGCACATTAATACAGACCACCAAGGGCACCTCAAACCACCATTTGGCCTGTGTCCCTTAGAGTGTGCCCCAGAGAATTGTTGTGCCGTTCTCCTTATCACTTATGTAAGCCTGCCCAGGGACGACATAACCGTGAGTAACCAGAACTGTGTTTTCCCTCGGACTACCTTTATTCACACCGTGACCTCACATATAATTCCCCTGCCGGTCTGGCATACCGCAAATGTAGAGCAAAAATGTCTTGGGAACAGGCCCTTACTATGTGGACATGCAACATTTATATATACGTAAATAATTGTTGTGTGTGTGTGGGGAGGATACTGTATAACATATGTCTTTTACGACACTAGAAATATGCATAGAGGTGCTAGGCATCAGCACTACAGCTTTCTAAAATGACTTTCGGGACAATATTTCAGCATTTGGGATCCTATCTTTAATTTTTGCCTATGGCAGCCCTGTTTACATTGTCAGAGATTTCATTTTTTGAGCAATTTACTCTAAAATCTTCTAAATGCATGAGAATGACACAGCTGAGGCCAGTGACTGGTTGCAGCAGTTACTTGTTGTTGACATAACGTCACCGCTGGAGCCGGGAAAACAGAGTCCGACTAGGAGAACAGGAGCAACAGCTCGGAATCTGGATGTGTGGGTATGTGATCATCTATTCCTTATTACAGGTTGACAGAGTCCGACCAGGAGAACAGGAGCAACAGCTCGGAATCTGTATGTGTGGGTATGTGATCATCTATTCCTTATTACAGGTTGACAGAGTCCGACCAGGAGAACAGGAGCAACAGCTCGGAATCTGTATGTGTGGGTATGTGATCAACTATTGCTTATTGCAGGTTGATTCTCTGAGTTGTCCACTTTCCTCTTGATGCAAACAGTCCCTTTAAGATGAAGTAGCAAGAGAACGCATTGAACTAGATGAACAATATGTGGAGATAGAACAACCACCAGGATTAAAAACTCCGCCAGTTTTGTACCACTACCAGATATGTTAGTGGATTATCAGACCCCTAGTTTCATGGTAATGACTAGAGATGAGCAAATCGAATCCCATGAAGTAGAATTCGATCCGAATTTCAGGATAAATTCGATTCGCCTAGAAGCTGAATTTCCTTGTGCAAATCAGCTAATCGATTTAACCTGAAATAGTATAAAAAACAAAAAATGAAAACTTACCTCCTCCATTTGCTCGCGACGGGCCGCCAGCCTCCATCTTGCTTGAAGATCTCGGCCTACATCATCACGCCGGCCGAGATCTTCAAACAAGATGGCAGCGGTCGGCCCTTCGCAAGCAAATGGAGGCGGTAAGTTAGATTTTTTTTACTGTTATTTTTACAAATGCCGCGATCATGTATGAATGCGGCATCTGAGGGGTTACAATGATGGGGGGTGGCGCTATCGCAGTTACACCCACTACTTACAAAGTGACAAAGTAATTCGCTCATCTCTAATAATGACTGACCATCTAGTTGAAGGTCCAAATGAAGAACGTTCCACTGGCCCCTGTCATATGAAGCTGACTATGCCAACAATCTTCATGGGCCATAAGAGCCATAATTCCTTCATAGTTCCTTCACTCAGGCAAAATAATAAGTTTGCAACCCTGTATTTAAGTACCTATGCCAGAATAGAATGTGTTTTTTTGGCTCCCCATGCCGCCTAGCACCAGGGTACGTGTGTTACCCCCTTAGCTATACGCCTGGGGGCCACAGCCCAATTATCCACATGGATTGCATCTAAAGTATGGGCACTGGTGATTGGGCTCATAGTATCTGCATGGGCTGTCTCTGTACACATACCCTTATGTTGAGGCTTCACAATGGCACATGGTATACATGTTGGTACATTTGTTCACAGCTTTTTGGATTGTTGGGTTAAGTTTAAGCCTCTAAAAGAAAAGATTTTGGCTAAAATTTATATAAAAATGTATTCTTGATATGATTGAGGGACTTTTTTTTACATTTTCTTCTACTTTAAAGCCCCTAAAAAACCAACAATGCCGTAATCACCTCACAGCACCACTTTTCCCGGAAGTGCACAGGGTTATTTATATTGTAGACACTGTAGACACACGTCTTGTTTTTAGTGCCTACCACTGTACACATAACAGTTCCATGTGGTCAATGTCAACTAAGAAAAAAAAGCACCTACATTCTGGAAGACATGAACAATGTCATAGTCACTTTTTTATGGGATTAAACAGGATATAAAAGTCTGACAAATATGATCCTTATTACTTTGTGAACCTTATACTTTATGAGAGCTAGAAACGGAATCTGTAAACTGCCAATCACAACTATATATATAAAGAAGGACATATATATGTGTGTGTGTATGTTCCACCATCACTCAAAAACGCAACCATCGATTTCAACGAAACTTGGTATACACATCACTTGCTACCTGGAAAGAAATCTTGTGGGGGGTCACAGCTCTCTAGGACATACCGTTCCTGAGATATTCCCAAAAAATGACCTGCATTAGCCAATACAAGCCTGCAAGTCTTTATCTTCATATCCCAACTGCCATAAACATGGTCACATATCCCTTATCAGCCAATAGAAGCTTGCAGACCCTTAGTCTCCACATACACACAGTTTTACTCCAGGTTTCCATAACAACCCAGCCATTTTTCTTCACTGCTGTAGGTCAGCTTTAGGCTAGGGCTGCATGACACATAGGGCACAACTACACTGCTAAATGCATCCATCTTGGATGGATTTTTTGATACTGTCGTGTCGCAGTCGCAGCATGTCGCAATGCGACACCATAGCCTATCATTATAAAAAAAATTGCACAACATTGGTACGACAAAATGTCGCACGGCACATGTCGTCATGTAACCCTAGCCTTAAAGGAGCAGGGCGCTGTGAAGGTCACTGTTAAAGGGGCAGAGGCCACTATTAAAGGGGCAGGGTGCTGTGGAGGTCACTGTTAAAGGGGCAGTCACTGTGGAGGTCACTGTTAAGGGGGTGGGCACTGTGGAGGTCACTGTTAAGGGGGCAGGGGCCACTATTAATGGAGCAGCTTCTGTGGAGGTCACTGTTAAGGCAGCAGGGTACTGTGAGGTCACTGTTAAGGGAGCGGGGTACAGTGGAGGTCACTGTAGGGATGGGTGCTGTGGAGGTCTCTGTTAAGAAGGCAAGGAACAGTGAAGGACACAGACAAGGGGACGGTCCCCTATGGAGTTCAGTGTTAAGGGGCGGGGTTTTGTAGAAGTCACTTGTAAAGGGGGTGGGCCCCTGAGGAGGTCACTGTCAAGGTAGTGGGGTGCTGTGAAACTCACTGTTAAAGGGGTGGACTGCTGTAAAGGTCAAAGTTAAAGGGACGGAGGAGCTGCTGTAGAGGTCCCATTTTAAGAAGGATGCGCACTGTGGGGGGGGGGTGTCAGTGTTAAGGGGTGGTGGGGCTGTGGAGTTCACTGTTATGGGGATACTGTTGATACCTTTTAATGACACACACAAACATTAAGTGAATCAGATGAAATATACCCATGCGAAGTTGGGTCCTTCTGCTAGTGATCAATAAAAAAGGAAGCATTAAAATCTTGGCAGTGAATTCCTAAGTACCTCAGTGGATTCATCATATAAATGTTTTATTCTCATTGTGATCTCTGACAACTGGATAAACATTGAATAAACATTGTATCTGGAAAACTACAGGAAGCTCCGGGTCAGGAGGTTGGTTTCATAAGTTTGCCATCTTTTTTTTTTTACTTAAAAGGAACCTGTCATCAACTTTATGCTGACCTCACTGAGGGCAGCATAAATTAGTGACAGAAATGCCGATTTTAGCGGTGTGTCACTCATGAGCTTAAAGTAAGTGGTTGCCGAGTACCAGCATCATAATAATCGCAGCCCAGGCCTTGAAAAGAGTCAAATCTACCTGAGAAGAGTCACGGTTATTCATAATCTCCGGCAGTCTCACCCATCTGCTGATGACTGGCAGTTCTCTCCTAGAGAGATAGGGAGAAAACTAGGTATTAGACTGTCAGTCATCAGCAGGTGGGCAGGGAAAGCAGGAATTCATGAATAACCATGACTCTTCTCAGGTGGCCGGGACTCTTTTCCAAGCCTAGTATACAATGATTGTGATGCTTGTTCTTAGCACCACTTAGTTTTAACTAATAGATGACCGACCGCTGAAATCAACTCACCTATCTCTACTTTATTCTGCCGTTAGTATGGGCAGCATAAAGGTGATGACAGGTTCCCTTTAAAATAGAGTAATTCAATAGATAGAATAATAGAGGGGTTTGAATTTAGAATTCTGGTCAGGGGTCTGACTTAATTTAGTGGGTCTGGCATAATTTAGCTCTGGTCACTGATAGAATTTAGAAGTATGGTTTGGACTGGAGTCTTATCTGATCTCTCTGAGAGTATGGAGGGGAAAAAGAAGCATTTCCCTCCAATTTAGAGGTCTGGACTGGGGTATAGATTAATTTAGGGTTCTTGCTTAGGGTCAGAAATTATTTATAAGTCAATTCTGGGGTTTGAACAAATTTAAGGATCTGGTCTGAGATCTAGATTAATTTTGGAGTATGTATTTATTCACATGACTGGCAGTGTCTGAATTAGTATAGAAATCTAGTTCAGGGTCTGAATTAATTTAGAAGTCTGGTGTCTAAATTAATTAAGTTGTCCGGCCTGAGGTCTAAATTAATTTTAGGTTCTGGTCAGGGTCTGAATATACAGTATGTAGATGTCTGTTTTGGGCTCTGTTTTGGGGTCTAAATTAAAGGGTTTCTGTCACCAGATTTAACCCTATGAAGTTAGCTGACATTAGCGATGTGCTAATGTCAGCTAAACCTAACTAGCCTATTCTTACTTTTCTCAGTGCCTGCATTAACCTAAAAATCAAACTTTTATAATATGCTAATGAGGCTCTAGGAGCAGGGGGGGCGTTGTTCCTGCTCCTAGAGCCTCCGTTCTCCCACCTTGATCTCCTCCCTCCAAGTCTTGATTGACAGGGCCAGGCAGCGCTTGCGTCCGTCTGCCAGCCCTGTGCTCGGATGTAGTCTCGCGCCGTTCTGAACTCAGCGCAGGCGCGGTGAGGAACCTGGCAGCGACGAGCGTCTTTCCCTCACCGCGCCTGCACTGAGTTCAGAACGGCGCGAGATTTCATCCGAGCACAGGGCTGGCAGACGGACGCAAGCGCTGCCTGGCCCTGTCAATCAAGACTTGGAGGGAGGCGATCAAGGTGGGGGAACGGAGGCTCTAGGAGCAGGAACAACACCCCCCCCCTGCTCCTAGAGCCTCATTAGCATATTATAAAAGTTCGATTTTTAGGTTAATGCAGGCACTGAGAAAAGTAAGAATAGGCTAGTTAGGTTTAGCTGACATTAGCACATCGCTAATGTCAGCTAACTTCATAGGGTTAAACCTGGTGACAGAAACCCTTTAACTTAGGGGTCTGGTCTAGGGACTGAATCAATTTGGGGTTCTGGCCTTGTGGACTGAATATATTTGTATTGCTAGAGAGACTGGAGATGGAGTCCCTGTGACTTTTGTCTATGACTGTGTGTCATCGGTGATGTACTCTCTTATATGGTCCACAGCATTATAATGCTCTGCAGTCCACTTGTATTGACCTGGTATCTAATCACTATATGGTCTCTGTATGCTGGTGTTATCATGGACAGATTTATGGTCCCAGGAGTATGGTGAAATCTATTCATTCGAAAATGAGGTTAACACAATGCCAAATAACATAGTAACATAGTATATAAGACTGAAAAAAGACATTTGTCCATCCAGTTCGGCCTGTTTCCTACAAGTTGATCCAGAGGAAGACAAAAAACCCTGTGAGGCAGGAGCCAATTTTCCCCACTTAAGGGGAAAAAAATTCCTTCCCGACTCCAATCAGGCAATCAGAATAACTCCCTGGATCAACGACCCCTCTCTAGTAGCTGTAGCCTGTAATATTATTACACTCCAGAAATACATCCAGTCCCCTCTTGAATTCCTTTATTGTACTCACCATCACCAGCTCCTCAGGCAGAGAGTTCCACAGTCTCACTGCTCTTACAGTAAAGAATCCTCTTCTATGTTTGTGTACAAACCTTCTTTCCTCCAGACGCAGAGGATGTCCCCTCGTCACAGTCCGGGGATAATTAGATGATGGGAGAGATCTCTGTACTGACCCCTGATATATTTATACATAGTTATTAGATCTCCCCTCAGTCGTCTTTTTTCTAAAGGGAATAACCCTAATTTTGATAACCTTTCAGGGTACTGTAGTTGCCCCATTCCAGTTATTACTTTAGTTGCCCTCCTCTGAACCCTCTCCAGCTCTGCTATGTCTGCCTTGTTCACAGGAACCCAGATCTGTTCACAGTACTCCATGTGTGGTCTGACTAGTAATTTGTAAAGTGGTAGGGCTATGTTCTCATCACAGGCATTTATGTCCTTTTTGATGCAACCCATTATCTTATTGGCCTTGGCAGCAGCTGCCTGACACTGGTTTCTATAGCTTAGTTTGCTGTTCACTAAAATTTCTAGGTCCTTTCAATGTCAGTGTTACCCAGTATTTTACCATTTAGTATGTACGGGTGACTTGCATTATTCCTTCCCATGTCCATAACCTTACATTTGTCAGTGTTAAACCTGATCTGCCACTCTAGATCTAGAAGTGTGAAGACACCACCACCACATAACTATGATCACATTGAGACCTTTCTGCAAATGGTCTCCAATGAGTTAGAATGTTTGGAAAGATTGAAGCCGGATAAATTTAATCTTACCCACATGGAAATGAGGGCCCTGAGGACCCTGGAACAAGACACTACGTTGATCATCAAACCGTCCGATAAAGGGGGGAACCTTGTGATCTTGGATCACACCCTTTACCAACGTATGTGCTATGACCTTCTCAAAGACAAGGAAGGCTACTGTATACTCCCTTCGAACCCTACAACAAGTTTCATGTTGGAACTTAAGGATCTCCTCGACAGAGGTTTATCTGAAAAGGTCATCTCCCTGGCAGAATACGACTTCCTTCTCCCTAAATATCCATGTTTGGCTACCTTCTATGGGCTTCCTAAGGTACACAAGGGTATAACTCCCCTTAGAGGTCGACCAATTGTCTCAGGGGTCGGATCATTGACACAAAACTGTGGGGTATACCTTGATCGTGTGTTGAGGGAATTTGTCGTGTCCCTACCGGCTTACACCAGGGACACGATGGATTTCCTCAATAGGATCGATAACATCACGTTGGAACCTGATTGCTACCTAGCTAGCGTGGATGTTGAATCCCTATATAGCTCCATCCCCCACTCTAAAGGCCTGGAGGCGGTGCAATACTTTCTCAGTACCAGGGGTACTCATCACAGTATGCATAACCGCTTTATTCTGTCTTTGCTTGAATTCACTCTGACCCACAACTACTTCTTGTTTAACACCCGGTTCTACCACCAGCTGAGGGGGACAGCGATGGGGAGCCCCTGTGCCCCATCGTATGCTAATCTCCTCCTTGGCTGGTGGGAGGACCGCTGTGTCTTTCCAGACCACAGTAACTGGTGGTCCGACAGGATCATCTTATGGACCCGCTATATTGATGATATCTTTGTGGTCTGGAAAGGTGGGTCAGAGGAATTCCGACAATTTGTTGATGAGCTCAACATTAATCACATTGGTCTTAGATTCACGTTTGAAATTCATCCCACAACTATAGCCTTTTTGGATGTGAGAGTGACCAGGGAGGCAGATAGACTTACAGCGGATATCTATAGGAAGAGCACCGCCACCAACTCACTCCTCCATTGGGAAAGCCACCATCCCTTTCCCCTTAAGAGGGGGATCCCCAGGGGACAGTACCTCCGTACTCGGATGAACTGTACCTCTAGGGAATCATTCTTTAAGGAGGTACTCTAAAATGCCCTTTCTAAAGAAAGAGACCAACTCCTGGTACCAAGAAGAAGGGAGACTCAGGAGACCCAGCCCGCCAGAATCATCTCTATCTTTGACTCAGCAAACCCGGAGGTATTGAAGGTGCTCAGACGTATGTGGCCTATCCTACTTATGGACCCCGACTTGCGTGACATCCTACCTGACCATCCGAGTGTCACATATAGACGGGGAAGGAGTCTTGGTGATAGACTCGTCCATAGCCACTATCTACCTACCCCATGTAGCAATACGTGGTTGGACCATAAGCCAAGGGCATGTACAAATGCGGTAATTGCAAGGCATGTAATTTCGTACTTGCGACTAAAACGATAAAATGTTCAGCTACTGGCCGGATATTTGACATCAGGGATTTTCTCAACTGTAGGACGAGGGGCGCCATATATGTATGCCAATGTACATGCCCCTTGGACTATATTGGTAAAACCACAAGAGAAGCACGTAGAAGATTCCTTGAACATATCAATGACGTGTTGAAGAAGAGGGATACTCCAGTAGCATCCCACGTGGCTGACAAACATGGGGGTGACCCCAGATCACTTAAGTTCAGTATCCTGGAAACAATTCCCCCCTCTCCTAGAGGTGGTAATTGGGATAGGAGGATCTTACAAAAAGAATGTCAGTGGATCCATAGATTCCACTCGCAGGCCCCACAAGGACTCAATGAGAGACTCTCTTTTACTTGTTTTCTTTGATGCTGATCTGATTTATACCAGGATTGACCCTTTTTCTCTATCTTATACCTCATCGCCTCCTTTATGTTAAGCTTGGGCCGGGTGCATGATTGCACCGAACTGATTTCTTGTCATCATTGAGGGTACACCCATGCTATTGGGTGCCCCCACTTTCTGCTTTGAGGTGTCCCATCCTATATCGGTATTAGTGGACATTGTGATACTTTCTTATTATCTCACACATCAACACTTCAGCCCCTGGTCTTTGTGTATGTTTCCTGATATTAAGTTTCCTTTTCCATTTCCACAGCGCTATAGGCAGATAAGTCCCTCCTCCGCCCCCCACTCAGCTGAGATCGGTCATATGATCTCAGCCTGAACATTACAACTTCCCCCTCCTTACCCGTGCTGATACTTCTTTGTGCCGGGATCCACGATCATGTGGCCTAAGACTGGTCACCTGATCGGGGTCACGCTATCTCGGCTTTGTCGACACATCTCCTTGCCGTTATCTCCGATCATGTGACCTAAGACTGGTCACATGATCGCGGTACGTACATCACAGCGGAGGTTTGTCTTACCCGGCTTCCTCCCCGCGGGTACACTGGAAGGAAGTGATGTCGGTGCTTCTGTGTACGGAAGCATCATCAACCTACGATCACTTCCGGGGAGGTATGTAAGATTAGCGGGCTATTTAAACCACACTCGCTTATGGGAAAGGTTACAGGAGGAGCGCGACTGGCAGGAACCCTAGTCATGTGAGTACAGGAATTTTAAGCACTAAAGAGGCCACTCTTTGTCTCAACCCTGGTTTAACCATGTACTCATGACCCTATCCATTTACAGCATAAACTGGGTCCACGCACACCTGCAGGGACACCTACCCTGACCTGTATGTTTTCTGCGAGTATCACCAGTAAGGGCCATTTACATTTTGATTAATTACCCCCTGGTGCTTCTCACATGGCCATCTGAATTATGTGTCTTTCTCCTGTAGGTCCTATTGAACTCTGCCCTAATCAATCAGGGCCTGCTACATTTCTCCTCCTGTCACCGGTCCTGCAAAATTTGGATTCACTGGTTCCTATGTAATTGAGAACATGTTTCTACAGGGGCTGTTAAGTATTTTTAACCCGAGCCTTGCCAATATCGGACTGGCTCACGCTATTTACTAATCTCTGTTATTACTACTTATATGACCATTTTATGGATATATTTATACACTATACCTCCTGATGAACCCTTTTTCATTCTCAGGGGGAAACGCGTTGAGGTGTGTATACGAGGTGTGTTTATACTAGGCGCACCTTGGTACTTCCTGCTGGGCAGTACCACATTCAACACCTGCCCAGCTTGTTAAAGTACGTCCTTTTGTTACTAGGGATTGTCTAGGGTCTCCCAGCCTAGGTACGAGGACGAGGAGTCCCCACCGTCAGGGGACGTCCCCGGGCTGAGGACTAGCATAGGGGTACACTAGGGCTAGATCCCACATCTCCCTGCTTGTCCACTGCATAGAGACCATTATCGTCACCTGGACAGTCCCTATTACGATTATCATTCTAGTTATCACATAGATAATAGGTTGTTTCACTTTTTGTTATCCTTGGGGTTATATATGACCTCTTTATTTTAACCTTATACATTAAAAGTTAATTTTTATAGGGATTCACTATACTTGCTGGAATTTTGTAATTTGTAAAGTGGTAGGACTATGTTCTCATCATGGGCATCTATGCCCCTTTTGATGCAACCCATTATCTTATTGGCCTTGGCAGTAGCTGCCTGACACTGCTTTCTACAGCTTAGTTTGCTGTTCACTAAAATTCCTAGGTCCTTTTCCATGTCAGTGTTACCCAGGGTTTTATCATTTAGTATGTACGGATGACTTGCATTATTCCTTCCCATGTGCATAACCTTACATTTGTCAGTGTTAAACCTGATCTGCCTATTATCTGCCCAAGCCTCCAATCTATCCAGATCCCTCTGTAGCAGAAAACTGTCCTCTTCAGTGTTAATTACTTTACACAGTTTATTGTCATCTGCAAAAATTGATATTTTACTGTGCAAGCCCTCTACAAGAAAATTCAGCGAACCGGCCGAATCGAAATTTTTGAGAAATTCGCTCATCTCTAAATAGGACATGTTCTATATTTTTAAGGGTGCCGCGGAACAAACAAAAGCATGTGTCCCTATTGAAGTGAATGGGTCCGCATCTGAACAGCAAAAAAGTACGTTTGCATGAGCCCTTAATCAGCTGCCTCCACAGCTGAATTGAACATTCCTGATCTACCAACAATCAGCTTATTTATCATGGAGGCCAGAAATCTTGGAGAAGGAGCAGAATTAATGGCTCGTGTTTTTTGCAGAAATTAATTACCAAATGAAAGAAAACAGCAGTTTACAGTACATCCTTCCATTTCTGCCACTCAGGCTCCAGACACTGTGGGTGGTGTATTGGCAGCTGACATCAGTGGTAATGAGAGCAGCTCATCCAAGACATTACAGATAAAAAAAAAAAAAAAAATGTAAGGTTTCATTTTTTTTAAAAGTAGTAATGCATAATAGAAACAATATAAATTTGGTATTGTCGTAATCATGCTAACAAGCAGAATAAAAATGCTGGCATGTGATTTTTAGTTCACAGTGAACACCGTAAACAAACACAAAACCCAAGAAACCAAGGCAGACTTACATTTTTTACAGACAGGACCTACACTATCAGTTGGTCTAACTTTGTTTTTTGCATTCCCATATTTGGACCATGCACTCCCTGTCTAGCTGCCCAGGGCTTCTAATCACAGTATAATATTGATGGATTCTACGCTGCCCTCAATTTTGTAGGCCAAAAGCCCAGTTCTGTTAGTGTAGGTCCTGTCTGTTGTTGGAAACCGCCTTGTCTCTAATAGATGGGCCCAACACAATTTTGAATAAAAATGTGCTTTAAAGATTTTCTAATTTTCATATAGTAAGTATAACAGTGATGTGATTTACATTTATTTGTGTTTTCAGCGTTCACATGTGTCTATGCGCAGTGCGGCAGGAGCCTTCTTTGTTTTTACATTACAACCATGGTAGCATGTACCTGAACCCTTTTTTTACATCCTTTCTGAGGTGCCAGTCTAAGGGTGAGTTCACACTAGCGTTATGGTTTCCGTTATAGCTTTCCGTTATAAGAAGGAAAATAACAGAATCCATAAAACGGAGGACGGATCTGTTCTGGAGCCCTTAGACTTGTATTATGACGGAATGCAAAACGGAAGCCTTTGAAAGGCATTCCGTTTCCTTTCCGTCATAATAGAAGTCTACGTGAAAGCATAACGGATCCGTCTGGTTCCCGTTATGGAAGACGGAAAACAAAGTCCTGTCGACAGGACTTTGTTTTTCGTCTTGCATAACGGGACCAAGACGGATCCGTTATGCTTTCCCATAGACTTTTATTAGGACGGAGAAAAACGGAATGCCTCTTAAAGGACCACATGTCTTTTTTTATTTTTTATTAAACAGTTAAAAAATGATGCCCCCTCCTTTTTTATAGTGGATCTGTAAAACAAAAGAACAGAAAAATAAACAAAAAACATTAAATAAAAACAATAAACCTTTCATGCTCACTTGCCTTCCTCCAGTTCTACTTCTCCCTCCTATCTTCTTCTGCAACCGCTGGCTGACACTGTGTCAGCCTGATACCGCTGTAATAACAGAGAGCTGAAATGATCAATCAGCCAGTCACTGTGTCACTGTATATAATGTCATTGTATAATGCTATTGAGGGAGCCCTGACAATACAAATATTTTAGTCCTCCTCCAGGGTGGGCCCCTTCTCAATTTGGGCCCCAAAGCAGCCGCTTCCCCTATAGCTACGCTACTGAAAGCAGCCCTCAGCCCCCTTCACCCTGTTGCCCAAGCAGAGCTGGGGCTGAACTGTTACTGTATTTTTCGCCGTATAAGACGCACTTTTTCCCCCCAAAAGTGGGGGGGGGAGGCAGTGCGTCTTATAGGGCGAATACTTCACTTTGTATACCACCGACCGCATGCTGCGCAGCGCGGTGGCGGGTGTATTAGTAGGCAGGGATGAAGCAGGAAGGGCCGGCATCCAGCTCTGTAACTACAGCGGGCCCGGTGCAGTCACTGTATTCTGCTACACCGGGCCCGCTCACTGTAGGAATCCTAACTGCAGGCAATGCTAACAGTAGCCTTTTATGCAGCCTGTACTTACAATACCAACTTTCCGGCAGCCAGCCGGCAGGAGGCTGAGCTGTGTAACTCACTATGTCACACGCTGGCTCCGCCCACTTTATGAATGAAGAAGGGAGAGCTGGCGCGTGATAGTGAGTTACGTTTTCAGCGCCCGCCCGCCAGCTCAGCCTCCTGCCTGCTGGAAAGTTAGTATCGTAAGTACAGGCTGCATAAAAGACTACTGCTAGCCAGGGCTGGGACAAGGTCCACCACCAACAGAGGCTGAGCTGCCCAAGTGCGCCCCCCCCCCCCAACTTGTGGAGTCTTTACTAAATACTGTTGTAATCACACATAAATATGCACAGTTTAATGTATCAATTAATGACGCACTGTTATGGAGGATCTGTGGATGACATTGTTATGGGGGGGATCTGTGGATGACACTGTTATGGGGGATCTGTGGATGACATTGTTATGAAGGGGATCTGTGGATGACACTGTTATGGGGGATCTGTGGATGACACTGTTATGGGGCGGATCTATGGATGAAACTGTTATGGGGGGGGGGGATCTATGGTTGACACTGTTATGGGGTAATCTGTGGATGACACTGTTATAGGGTAATCTGTGGATGACACTGTTATGGGGGATCTGTGGATGACACACTGTTATGAAGGATCTGTGGATGACAATGCTATGGAGATCTGTGGATGACACACTTATGGGGGATCTGTGGACAACACTGTTATGGGAGATCTATGGATGACACTGTTATGGGGGATCTGTGGAGGACACTGTTATGGGGGATCTGTGGATGACGCATTGTTATGGGGGGATCCGTGGATGGCACTGTTATGGATTGTGACTCACAATGGATATTGGGGGCCAGCAAATTACAAGGAAGGCGGGGGTGGGGGATGATTGATAACATACATATCTAAATGGCTGGGGGGGTGAGGGCTTGACTTGAGCCATCTACTGATCAGAGCATTAGAATAGCAGGAATAAATAACATCTAAATGTCTGGTGGGGTAGATGGGGGTAGGACAAGGGCTGATGGGGGAAGGGGGACTGGGTTAGATAATCTATACTGACATACATATGACACACACATACATACTGACATACATATGACACACATACATACTGACATACATATGACACACACATATATACTGACATACATATGACACACACATATATACTGACATACATATGACACACACATATATACAGACATACATATGCCACACACACATACTGACATACATATGACACACACATATATACTGACATACATATGACACACACATATATACTGACATACATATGACACACACATATATACTGACATACATATGACACACATATATACTGACATACATATGACACACACATACATACTGACATACATATGACACACATATATACTGACATACATATGACACACACACACATACTGACATACATATGACACACACATATATACTGACATACATATGACACACATATATACTGACATACATATGACACACACATACTGACATACATATGACACACACATACATACTGACATACATATGACACACACATATATACTGACATACATATGACACACATATATACTGACATACATATGACACACACATACTGACATACATATGACACACACATATATACTGACATACATATGACACACATATATACTGACATACATATGACACACACATACTGACATACATATGACACACACATACATACTGACATACATATGACACACACATACATATGACACACACATATATACAGACATACATATGACACACACATACTGACATACAAATGACACACATATATACATATGATGCACACATATATACAGACATACATATGACACACACATATATACAGACATACATATGACACACACATACATACTGACATACATATGACACACACATATATACAGACATACATATGACACACACATATATATTGACATACATATGACACACACATATATACAGACATACATATGACACACACATACATACTGACATACATATGACACACACATACATACTGACATACATATGACACACACATACATACTGACATACATATGACACACACATATATACTGACATACATATGACACACACACATACTGACATACATATGACACACACACACATACTGACATACATATGACACACATACATATATACAGACATACATATGACACACATACATAAAAACACACAATATGCACATTACATTACTGCCATTCCATTCCCTTTAACCCCTTACATTTTCTGCACATACAGTCTCTGGTGACTTGGAGGGAGAGGCAGGATGCAGAGTATTCCTCCTCCTCCTCCTTCTCTGTCCCGACACTGCTCTTATCTCTGTGCTGGGGGAGGGGGTTGTGAATCTCTGGTGCACACACAGGCAGGAAGTCAGGGGCTGGGGAAGGTACGGAGCTGCAGCACACTGCACTAGACTGAGGGAGGGAGGAAGAACACCACTAGGGGGCGCAGGACCGGCTGTTACAGCAGCAGAGCGCAGAAATGGATGCTCTGCTGCTAATACAGCTACACGGCAGCAGCAGGGACTTGGTGAGAGTGGCCTGCGCCCTGAGGCTTGAGCGCCCTGAGGCTGGAGCCTCCTCAGCCTCTGTGTCGGCCCGGCCCTGCTGCTAGCATTGCCTGCAGTTTGGATTCCTACAGTGAGCGGGTCCGGTGTAGCAGAATACAGTGACTGCACTGGGCCCGCTGTAATTACAGAGCTAGATGCTGGCCCCTCCTCCCTATTGGGGGTCATTCTATGGATAGCATTGTTATGGGGATTTGTGGATGGCACTGTTATGGGGGTCTGTGGATGACACATAGCGTAAAATGCTATTTATGTGTCATCAACAGATCCCCCATAACAGTGCCATCCACAGTCCCCAATAACAGTGCCATCCACAGTGCCCCCCATAACAGTGCCATCCACAGATCCCCATAACCGTGCCATCCACAGACCCCCATAACAATGCCATCCACAGACCCCCATAAAAGTGCCATCCTCAGATCCCACATAACACCATTAGGCATACCTTTTGGTTTAAAATTTTCTTTTTAAATTTTCCTCCTTAAAAACTTAGGTGCGTCTTATGGGCCGGTGAGTCTTATAGGGCGAAAAATACGGTACATCTTTTTCTCAAAGCCTGGCGTTTGTAAAGAAGTACTATTTATCAAACATGAATACTACTGTCTTTGTGAAGTTACAGCAGCTCTGGAGCTGAGTGACTTTGTAACTTTCACAAAACTTACACTGGATAAATAAGACCATAAACCAACGTAAATGCCTGACACGCCCCCTTAATATCTGGACATGGGAAACTGACAATTTTGCTAAAGAAAAAATAATAAGACAAGAAGAGAAACTTCATAAAAAAGAAAGATGGGTCAATTTTTAGGTACAAAAAATGGATCGCTAGGGAGGCTCATCTCCACCCCCACCTGGCATTGGCTGCCCCCCCCCCCCTCTACGCCGGATGTTTTCATCCACGCACAGGGAGAAGCAGCAGCGGTGGTGCGGGGACCAGGAGCGGCGCAGGGAGTAGATAGCCACGTAAGTATATTCATTGTGAGGGGCCCGGGCATATGGGGGAGCTTTTTATACTTTTGGATAACCCCTTTAATGGGTTTCCACATCAGTGATTTTCCATTGACTGAAGTTTGTTACAAATAAAATATGAGTCATGGGAGCTGGTGATTGGACCACGTGACCCAGTGACGTCACTGAAGGTCCTTCACCCCCCCCAGCTGAAGACAGAACAGGAGACTGGCAGCTACGTGATCAAATGGAGGTGGTGAGTTAATTATTTTTTATTTTTTTTAACCCTCTATTGCCCTTTATACTTTGCATTCTCTATTGAGAATGCTATTATTTTCCTTTATAACTATGTTATAAGGGAAAATAATAAAATATACAGAACACTCAACCCAAAACCGTGGTAAAGTCCGGGTTCGGGTTTGGGTACCAAACATGATGATTTTTCGCACGCGCATGCAAAACGCATTAAAACGCTTTGCACTCGCGTGGACAAATCGCGCATTTTCCCGCAATGCACCCGCCTCTTATCCGGGCGTCAAACGTGACACCCGTGTGAAAGAGGCCTTATAGTGCTTGTCCTAATTAACCCCTTAGTGACCAGCCTGTTTTGGGCCTTTATTTTTTCATTGTCACCTTCCAATAGCTATAACTTTTTTTTTTCTGTCTAGGTAGCCCTATGAGGGCTTGTTTTTTGTGGGACAAGTTGTTGTTTTTAATGGTGTCATTTTGGGGTACACATAACTTACTGATTAACTTTTATTAACTCTTGAAGAAAGATGGGAAAAACAGCAATACTGCCATTGAGTTTTTACCTAACAAATTTTGCAGTGTTCATTTTTTTGGCATAAAAACACTAAAAAACACTAAAAACACATTCTCTGGGTCAGTTCGATTACATTAAAAGGGATACAAAAGGGACAAAAGGGATCTGAGTTTGAAGTTTTTGTATTAAGGTTGTTTGAACCAAAAGCCAGTACTCCTTCACTGGAGGACAGTCCCAGAACATGTGTAGATGATCGGCACCAGGGCAGTCACAATGCAGGCAATTGGAAGAAGTCCTTAAACCTCTCTTCTGTAGCCACAATGGTGTTATGTATATCTTATGAATAATGTTAAACTGCACTACAGTGTGGTTAAAATTATGTGAAAGATAAGTCATATTCTTCAAAATGTTTTCCCATACCGGTGAAGCAAAATTTTCAAGTGCAGTGATCCAGGCTTTTTGTCCTGGAGAATAACGTTCAGAGAAATAAAATCTAATTAAGTGTTTATAACAATGTGAGATTTTAACTTTCATATGTGTTCCTCTTTCTTGTAGTAACTTATGAAGAAAAGGTGGGGCTTCTATGTTAAAAAAGTGCTTATCTGAAATAGAAGAAAGTGCAAAACATAACTGAAAGTATGGATACCATGCTACCTCACCCAGGTTTTCCTTTTGAGTAAGAGAGATAGTGAATATTTTTTGTCCTCCAGTAATGGCTAACCTCCAAGTTCAAAAGAGTATGAAACCTTTTATTATGCCATATTGGAGTACAAATCAGTGATGCTGTAACTTTACACCATTTCCTAATCATCTTCCAAGCTCTTATAAAAAAACTAGAGAAGGAAGAATTCTCGTAGATTCTTAGATAGATAACTAGACTCCAATAATGTAAAAAAATCTGAAAAACCTGCTTCTCTTACTAGTTTGTTACATAGGGGACTATTTTTCCAGTCATTGAAAAAACATAGCTGTGAGGCAACAAAATATCCCTTAAAATACGGAAGATTTAGGCCTCCCTGCTCATACAACATGGAGAAATAGTCCACCTTCAATCTCACACGTTTTCTCCCCCATAATAAGTCATTAATCATTCTTTCTATAACCTTGAAAAATTTGTCCTCAATCCAAATGGGAGAATTTCGGAGTACATAAAGCACTTGGGGAAGTACCACCATTTTAATTAAAGAGATCCTGTCTGCTCTAGTAAGCGTAATTTTCTGCCATACCTTAATTTTTGATCTAATTTTCGACAATACTGGTATAAAATTAAGCTGTATATAATCTTGAACTTTGGCGGTCACCGTAATCCCCAAGTACTTCAATGACTCAGAGAAATTCAAACCATGGACTCTGATTTCGGTAGATAATTCGTCCAACGGTAAAAGACAAGTTTTCGCCCAGTTAACTTCCAGGCCTGAGGCCTCACTATAAGCATTAACAATCTCAATAACCCGAGGTAGTGTGTTTTCTGACTGTTGAATAAAAAACATAACATCATCGGCATATAGAGAAATTCGATCCTCTGTTCCCATAACTCCAAACCCCAACATCCTCGGATCTTGTCTAACCTTGGCCGCCAGGGGTTCAATGTAAATGTTGAAGAGGAGCGGAGAAAGAGGACATCCCTGACGGGTTCCTCTTTCCAATGGAAAGCTCCCCGTCAGCACGTCATTAATCCTCAGCCTAGCCACAGGAGTTTTGTATAACAACAGTATCATCATGATCAATCTTGGGCCAAATCCCATTCTCACCATCACTCTCCAAAGAAACCCCCACTCCACTCTGTCAAAGGCCTTAGTGGCACCAAGAGACAGAATGGAGCGGGAACCATCCACCGGAGACTGAGTGTTAGCAAAAAGGCGATGTAAATTATAATGTGTACCCCTCCCAGGCATAAATCCATTTTGATCAGGATGAATAACAGACGTAATCACTTTAGAGAGTCTATTGGCAAGGACCTTGGAGAGTAATTTAACATCAGTATTTAATAAGGAAATAGGTCTATAAGAATCCAATTCCCGTTGATCTTTATCTTTTTTTGGAATCAACACTATCAGTGTCTCCACCATTGAATTGGGGTGAACACCTCCCTGCAGTGCCTGGGCAAAAACCTCCACGAGGTGTGGTAAAATAATAGCCCCATATTTTCGATAGAATTCGTAGGGGAGACCGTCCAGGCCCGGCGCAGAATTTCCTGATATAATTTTAAGTGCCCCCTGAATCTCCTGTAATGACACCTCCCTGTCTAAAAAAGTCCTCTGGGAGTCTGTTAGTACCGGAAGAGAAACAGTATTCAGATAATGATCCATAGATTTAGTAGATATGGTCTGAGTTGACCTATACACTTGGGAAAAATAGTCTAAAAAAATGGTTCTGATTCCCTCCGGGTTACAAACAGACTCTCCATCAGCTCCAAAAATTGACGTGATATCCTTCTTTTTTTTATCCTTTTTAGCAATAATTCTAGTAAGTAATCTGCCTGGTCGGCCAGATTCTACAAAATATTTTTGCCCCTTAAAGAATAAACTATGCTGAGCTTTTTCAAAGAGGAATTCCTTTAGGGCAAGATTTGCTTTCTGCATCTCCTCCCTATGGCACTCTAGATGATGTACAGTAAATTGTTCCATTGCCTGAGTCGCCCTCTTAACCAATTCCTCCTCCTTTTTCCCAAAGCCCCTCCTCATTGCCGTAATGTCACTCATGAGAACCCCCCTCATATAGGCTTTCAAGGCGTCCCAAACCGAGTTGATGTTAGCAGAGGGATAATTAATTTCCCAAAAAGTAGAAATAAGTTGTTTAATGGAATCCTGATTCTCAATAATAATAAGCCAATATGGGTTCAGCTTAAAAAAGGACCTCAAGCTGACGTTTTGTTCCCCAGGGGTTAAATCTATTGAGAGAGGGGAATGATCTGAGACTGTTCTAACCCCATATCGGATCGCTTTTATGTTCTTTAAATTACTACTATTCGTCAGGGCCAGATCAATTCTGGACATTGCCCTCCCTCCTTTGCTGACACATGAGTATGCCTGTTTCCCCTTTCCATAATGCTCCCATATATCCACCAGGCCCATCTCTTGACAAAACTGAAATAGGGGGGGAGGCCTTCGCATATCTCCCCAGATCTACATCTATTGATAATCTATCCCTATTAGGATCCATAACCGCATTAAAATCTCCCATTAAGACGATCTGGCACTCTGGTCTCCATTCCATAAATGACAAAAGAGCATTCAGGGGCTATATAGAAAAGGGAGGAGGTATATAAAAAAAGGCAAGTATATACGGCTGACGACAAAGTCTACCATAAAGGAAGATAAATCTTCCCTGGCTGTCAATTTCAGAATCAATTAAACTAAAATCAATCGCACGGTGACTCAAAACCGAAACTCCTCTTGAGGAACCATTAAATGTTGAATGGTATTTCTGAGAAGACCATCCCATTCCCAAGCGGGAAACTGTGGTGTCTGTAAGATGAGTTTCAACTAAACAAATTACTGCAGGGAGGTGTCTCCTCACTGCATCCATAACTGCTTGTCTTTTTAACCTCTCTCCAAGGCCCCTTACATTCCATGATACAATCTTAACTGGCATTGCTTATAGATGAGAGAAAAAAAAAAAAAACACAACGCAGCATGCTTGAACCCTCCCGCTCCCCTCCCCCCCTCCCTCTAATGGTCTACCCGGATTCTCCAGTAAACCTCTCAACCTTGGCCACTACTCCTCCCCCAGACATCCAACCCCCTGAAGCCCCCCTTTAGTAAAGATTAATGAATAGTCATATGCCAACTCGGTCTAACCAATCCATAGCTTGATCCGGATTCTCAAAGAAGTGGGAAGTTCCATCAAAAATTACTCTCAATTTAGCCGGATATAAAAGAGAGTACTTAATGTCTTTAGAAGCTAGACGCTTCTTAATTTAAAAAAAAAACCTTCTCTTTTCTTGTGTATCTCGAGCAAAATCCGGAAACAAGGATAATTTATTACCCTGATATATAATAGGAGAGCATTCTCTAGCTCTTTTAAGGATAACGTCTCTATCTATAGATGATAGTAGTTTAATCAAGATTGACCGTGGTGGTTTTCCTGGTATTATTCCTGGTATTATCTTTCCTCCTGGAACTATTACTACAATAAAGACATAAAAGCTAAAAAAAAATATAAAAAAAACGTTTTTTTTAAAAAAAGCAGAAAATGATTCTTTACAAAGCTGTGTGAGGGCATTTTTAGTTTTCATTGTTATCATTTTGGAAAAAAAACACTTTTTCAGCAATTCTGGCATTTCTTTAGTTGTCTATTCTTTATTTATTTTTTCACGTTGTTCACCATACGGAATAAATCAGGATAATTATATAGTGCAGGTCATTACGGTTGTGGCAATATCAAATATGCGAAGGGGGTTTGATTTTTGCATGTTGTTCCAATGAAAAGTGTTTTATTAGTGGATAAAAGATTTTTTCCTTGGAGTTTTTTATTTTATTTAGAACCCTGTGATCTCATTTGCAGGGTGCTGATTGGAGACAGAGGGAGTCCGCTCCCCCCTGCAACCACTTAAATGCGTGGGTGCCATTGCCTATGATATGTAAGTGGTTAAATATCCTGAATCGGCACGCCCCCCAGTAATTTCTTTCTACCTTGCTTAAACCATTTTTACCCAAACACTAGAGAGATATCCACTACTTTGGTCAGAGATGCAGTCCAAACATGCCCATTGAAGTCTATGATTTTGTGCAAACCACTGGTCCACAGGGGCTGACTGGCAACTTTTGGCCCGGGGGCAAGTAACACCCAGAGGCCCACTGAGCCCCCCTCTACTTCCTGATTTGCTGTCACAAGAGGCTGGGCGGGGAGCTGCGGGAGGAGAGCACAGCCTCCTTTGACAGCATTGACAGCTATCTCCGCCCCCACACCTCCGCTCTCCTGATCTGTCACAGGAGGCTAAGCATTGCGGAGAGGATAGATGTTGGCCACTCACAGCGCTCATAGCCCCCCCTCCCTTATGTGCCAGTAGCCCTCCTTATGTGCCAGTAGCTCCCCCCTTAGGTGCCAGTAGCCCCCCCCCCTTATGTGACAGTAGCCCCCTTATGTGCCAGTAGCCCCCCCCTTATGTGCCAGTAGCCCCCCCCTTATGTGCCAGTAGCCCCCCCTTATGTGCCAGTAGCCCCCCCCTTATGTGCCAGTAGTCCCCCCTTATGTGCCAGTAGTCCCCCCTTATGTGCCAATAGCCCCCCCATGTGCCAGTAGCCCTCCTTATGTTCCAGTAGTCCCCCCTTATGTGCCAGTAGCCCTAGTTATGTGCCAGTAGTCCCCTTATGTGCTAGTAGCCCCCTTATGTGCCAGTATCCCCCTTATGTGCCAGTAGCCCCCTTATGTGCCAGTAGTCCCCCTTATGTGCCAGTAGTCCCCCTTATGTGCCAGTAGAGAGACCTTGTCGTGGTGCTCGGGCTTAAGACATGTCCTCCACTGTAGGACATGTTGACTAACCTCTCAATTTTAACATCAGTTTGAGGGCTTAGTAAAACCGCAGTGTGCACCTGTTTTGTCATTTGTAATTGCTATATTGTTATATTATTTATCACATCCACACTAATGCCATTTTGTGTAGAATGTCTATTGTGGTACTTGTGGTCCGCTGCGGGCATCTTCCGCCGTATGCATTTTTGCTGGGGATCGCCATTAGCAACGGGCCACAAGTGCAGGATCTGCTCCCCTGTATATATATGCACAACTGCATTTTTGGGTTGAGCACATACTGCTTCATGCCACCTTTCAGTTGGTTTGTGATTATGTGCCAGTAGCCCTCCTTATGTGCCAGTAGTCCCCCTTATGTGTAAGTAGTCCCCCCTTATGTGCCAGTAGTCCCTCCTTATGTGCCAGTAGCCCTCCTTATGTGGCAGTAGAATCCCCCCCCCCTCATCTTATCATATGCCAGTAGAATCCCCCCACCCTCACCTTATCATGTTCCAGTAGAATCCCCCCCTCACCTTATCATGTGCCAGTAGAATCCCTCCCCTCACCTTATCATGTGCCAGTAGAATCCCCCCCTCACCTTATCATGTGCCAGTAGAATCCCCCCCCCCTCACCTTATGTGCCAGTAGCCCCCAAAAAAACTAAAAACAAACAAACAAACAAAAAACACTTACCTCCAGCGATGCGATGCAGGTCTCTTCCGGCCTGTATCCCTCGCTGTACCGCTCCGGCAGTGCGATGACGTCATCGCGCCGCCTGCACCAGCCTCTAATAAGCTGCCAGCCTAGTGCTAGCAGCCTATCAGAGGAACAGATAGGGGACACGCCTCTCCCTGCTCTGCCGCAGACCAGACATCTGTATTGCTGTCCTGAGGATGGTGAAACAGATGACTATGGAGATGAACGCTTCCACAGTGGAAGGGTTCATCTCCCTGTGCCCTGCCACCGGCCTCCCCTACTTGTCACCAGGGCCGCGGCAGGGCATATGCACACCCCAAAGGCAATTGCCCCCCTGCCCCCCTGCCCAGTCCGCCCCTGCTGGTCCATCAGGGGGTCCTTTGATAATATGCAGATCACGGGTTTCCACCTGCTGGGACACCCATTCATCAGCAATTATTTGTGGGGAGACCTGGCAAAAGGTGTCCCATTTCTCTGCAAAGAGAAATGAAGCATTCCACATTACCAATCAAATCAATGGACAGGTCCTCCAGAGCAACACATCTTTCACAGTCTCACAGATGAAGCACTGACTACTTGTCACAGATGTCATCACAGACGCGGATGTGTAAAAGAGGCCTTAGCTTAGTGTGGAAATGGACATGACCTACCTGAAGGGTGTGGCTTTCAAAGCAGCAATATACAAAAATATGTGCCAAAAATGTGCAAAAATACTGCCACATGATTCTGGCATAAACTAGGCCAAATAATAGGTGGTGCAATCTTAGGGGGTAATATGTGAAAGAGTTTGCACAACAAACGTGGACTGTTTTTAGCTATGTTGGTGCAGTTTACTTTTAGAAGGTTTGCCACATTTTTAATATGATTTGTGCCATTCGTGCCATTTTGTATTTACTAAGCAGAGTGATTTATCACTCTAAGGCCTCACGACAGTTGTTTTTAGTGATCCGCAAAATGGGGTTCCGTTGTTCCGTGATCCGTGTCCGTTTTTGGTTCCGTTGTGTTTCCGTGGTCCGCCAGAAAGAAAGGAAGGAAAAAAATAAGTGTAATTTTAATATCTCCACCCAGGATAATGGAATATATATGCAGGTCACGGACGCGGACGACAGTCGGGTCCGTGAACCGTTGTTCGCGGACAAGAATAGGACAAGTTATATTTTTTTGACGGACAGTAATCACGGACCACGGACGCGGAGGACAAACGGTGCATTTGACGAGTTTTTAATGGACCCATTGAAAACTATTGGGTCCGCAGGAAAGCACGAAAAACGGAAGCAGGTGATTGGACCATGTGACCCAGTGACGTCACTGAAGGTCCTTCACCCCCCTCCCTGCCCAGCTGAAGACAGAACAGGAGATCGGCAGCTACATGATCAAATGGAGTAGGTGAGTTTATTTTTTTATTATTTTTAACCCTCTATTGCCCTTTTTACTTTGCATTCTCTATTGAGAATGCTATTATTTTCCTATATAAATTTGTTATAAGGGAAAATAATAAAGATCGGGGCCCCATCCCGATCGTCTCCTAGCAACCATGCGGGAAAATCACACCGCATCCGCACTTGCTTGTGGATGCTTGTGATTTTCCTGCAGCCCAATTCACTTCTATGGGGCTTGCGTTGCGTAAACAACACAGAATATCAACATGCTGCGATTTTCACGCAACGATTTTCACCCATTTGTGCATGTTTTCAAATGCGTCAAAATTAAGAACTGATGCACAACATTTGTTACATTTGCCTCAAATAAAATGACTCAAACAACACAGACTCTGAAAAAATGACCTAAAAAATTGTGATACATTACTGCTAGAGATGAGCGAATTTCATGTTATAAAATTTGTTCACGCTTCGTTTGGTGGTAAAAGCAGAAGTCATAATAGAAGTCTATGGCTTGCATAACGGATCCGTCCCGTTTCCGTTTTGCAGGAGAGGACCCGTTTTGCAGCCCATAGATTTCTATTATGACGACATGAATAATGGAATGCCTCTAAAGGCATTCCATTATTCATTCCGTCATAGATTTGCCTTATGGTCCGTGGTAACAGAATCCATAACGCAATTCTGCTTTTACCACCAAACGAAGCGTGAACAAATTTCAAAATGTGAAATTCCCTCATCTCTAGTTACTGCATTAGGCCTTATCTACACGGCTATTGCCGGCCATGGCCCGTATTGTGACCCGTGTCCGGAATAGAGGCATGGAACCCCACGGAAGCATCTCCGTGGTGTTTCTGTCGGAGTGATTCCGTGGTGTTTCTGTCCATGCCTCCGCACCGCTAAAAAATTGAACTTGTTCTATTTTTTTATGGTGCGGACGTATCACGGACCCAATTCAAGTTAAAACGTCCGGATCAGTCACAGCTGCCGCACGGATGGTGCCGTATAGTGGCCGTGTGCAAGAGGCCTTAGACTAGACAATCTAAAAGTGAGCCGGATTAATTATCTAGCATCAGCCACTTTGAAAAATCTAGCCCATTTTTAGACTGTGTAGTGGTGGAATTTATCTACCAGCAATTATTTGTCAGTTTTTCTTTAGCCTGTATTAGAATAATGGGGGTCATTTATCAAACTGGTGTAAAGCATCAGATTCCACCTTTTATTTTAGACAGCTCCTTTGGAAAATGAAAGGTGGAATCTGATTGGCTGCTGTGGGCAACTAAGCCAGTTCTACATTACACCAGTTTGATAAATGACCCCCAATGTGTTTCACATTCATGAAACATTTGAAGCACACTTCACGATATTACTTTGAAAAGGTCTGCTTCTCGGTCAGAGAGTTGCTAACAAGTATTCATAGGAACTCTCATTAGAGATTATCTGGCAGACTAAAGGTGCCACCATTACCCAATGAACCAGCAAAATGCTCGGTCATCAGGTAATAGATTATTCATGCAAACACCTAAATAGTCATTTGCTGGCAGCAAACCATGCCATCTAAACAGCGATTGTTGCCAGCAAACAATGAACGGTGTGGGGTCAAGCAACGGCATTAGTGATCATTCCTTCCCATACTGTGGAGGAAACCGCTGCATGTAACTGTATGTAATTCAAGAAACGCTTTCTTCCTGACAATTGCCTGCTGAATTCTCCTGTGTAAATGGACCTCTAGTTATTAGTAAATCAGCCACATTGTTCTTTATCTGAACTTTTTTCAATGGATGAACATTTACTAAGGGCTCATGCACACAAACGTATTTTTTGTCCGTGTCCATGCATTCCGTATTTCCTCAAGTCCGTTCCACAAAGTCTGTTTTGCGGACAAGGACAGGCATTATTACAATGGATTTGCAAAACAAAATGATGCAACATATGTCACACGGATGTCATGTGTTTTTTTTGCGGATTCGTGTTTTACGGACCGCAAAATACATACAGTCGCGTGCATAAGCCCTAAGACTGTAGATGGCAGATGCTAAGACCGGCTGTCTAGACTGCACCAGATTTATCACAGGTGCTCAGGCCGGATGATAAATGTGGTTCAGAGATAGACACTTTTCACTATAATAACGGATTGGTTGGCCTACTTTTAGACAGTTTTCTATGCCAGATTTCAAAATAGTTCTCCACCCCTCCCCATGAAGATCTGCTGACTTTTCACTAAGTACCACCTCTTGAGAGTATGTCGGAAAAAGTATAGAAACCCTAGATGCACTAAATTGCGCCAGTTTGTGCCATTTAGCGCCACTTCTTTAGACAGATTTTTGGCACAGATACATTAGTAAATCTGGGCCTGGGTGTGATTGATTGGTGCACATTCCTTTGATTAGAAATAGAGCAAGACGTCAAGTCTAAAATAGGGATAGAGAACAGCTAAACTGAATCCAATTTCTCTTTTGTGGGAGAAGATGGCTAGAAGGTTGGAGGAGTGTTTAAACTAGGGACTGGGGGGAGGGTAATTACGTAATAGGATTGGAAGATAGTGCAGATAGATACCGGGGGCAAGGTAATGGGGCTGGGGGAGGAAAGGAAGGAGGGACTAGAACAGTTCAGAAGGAAAGGTGTAGGGTCATCGGCGTGCGCAGCCTATTGCATTAGGTGTGCACCCGAAAGCATAAGCATGCTTGCGTGTGTGTGTATAAATATATATATATATATATATATCTAAATATATATTATACATGCGCAAACACAAAACTGAGGGGTATCAGTGTACATTATACCGGGGTAATATAACTTATATTACCCCTGTATAATGTCTGATATCAATCCGTAGTCCTATTACCCCTGTATAATAATGTAGCCTGATACCCCTCAGTTACATTACCCTCTGTAGAATGTACCCTGATACCCCTCAGTTATATTACCCTTTATATAATGTACCCTGATACCCCTCAGTTATATTAAGCTCTGCATAATGTACCCTTATACCCCTCATTTATATTAGATGACTGAGGGGTATCAGGATACATTATACAGGGAACAACTGAGGAGGGGTAGCACTGTAGCAGAGACAATACCTAATTTTCGGCGGCTTTATTAGGGTGTGCCCAGGCACACCTGGCACACCCCCTGCGCACGCCTATGTGTAGGGTAAAAAATATACATAAACCTTTTAATTGTATGTATACTAATGCCAGAAGCCTGACTAATAAAACTGGGGAACTGGAATTAGTCATGTGTGAGGAGGACTATGACTAGTGGGAATAACTGAGACATGGCTGGATGATAACTATGACAGGGCAGTTACTGAAAGGATCACCAAAGCTGGAGAGGGGGAGGGGTCTGCCTTTATGTAAAGTCCTATCTGAAGCCCACACTCCGGGAAGATATAAGTGAGGCACATGAAAATGTGGAGTCACTGTGGGTAGAAATACATGGTGGCAAAAACAATAGTAAAGTAATCATAGGAGTTTATTATAAGCATCCTAATATAATACAGAAAAGCTACTACTAAACGAGAAAGATGAGGAGTGAAAGCATGAGGTTGTTATTATGGGGGACTTCAACTACCCAGATATAGACTGGGAAACTGAAAGCTGTACATCACATAAAGGAATCCAAAGACAATTACCCAACTGGTTCAGGACCGGACTAAAGGGACGGCCATACTGGACTTAGTACTAATAGATCTGACAGAACAACAGATGTGCAGGTTGGGAGACCCATGCACTTCTGTCCATAAGGAGCTACCTAAGCAGCTACCTGGTCTTCGCTAGAGCCTCTGGTGGTGAGGATAGACTTGGGCCGTTCAGATAGCTGCCAAATACCACTCCAGGGCAGTCCCAGAGTCGGTAGCAGCTGGTCTGGGCGGACCAGGAGGTAACTGCGAGGGTACCGACATTACAGATGTAGTTAGACAGGCAGGGTCGTTACCAGGAACAACTAGACAGGAACCAATGGATGAGGCAGAGACGTAGTCGAGACAATTTAGGTCAACAACAGGAGGAGCGATGCAAGCAAGCAGGAGTCAGACGAAGAGCGTAGTCTAGGAACGAGGCACGTAGTCAGGAACACAAGTGGTAACAAGCTCAATTGCATAGGATATGACCTTGACTGAGGCGCTTGGGTAGAGGGCTGAGCCACTTAAATACCTCCAGGAGAGCCAGGGTAGGTCAATGAAATCCCCTGACATAACACAGCCCCGCCCAAGGAGTGATGCATACAGCAGCCCAGCACAAACAGCGTTCAAGTTGACTGGAAGCTGCGGAGCGGAATCTCCAGGGCAGCAGCAGAAACAGGGAAGCACAGATCATGATCACAGGTGAGCACGGCACCCTGAACCGTGGCAGTGAGCAGGGGGACAGCGTCGCACCGAGGACGCTGTTGCAGAAAGCATTTAAATCACTAAAACAGGAGAGTAGCGAGGAAGCACTGAAAAACTATAAGGAAAAAAATAGAATTTGTAAAAGACAAATAAAAGCAGCCAAACTAGAGGCAGAGAGATTAATTGCCAAAGAGAGTAAAGCTAACCCTAAAATGTTCTTCAATTACATAAGGGCTAAAAAAATTTAAACTGAAGGTGTGAAGGCCCTTTACAGAGTGATGAAGGGGGAGTTCCAGAGAACGATGAGGAGAAAGCAAAACTATCAAATGTTTTTTTCTCCACTGTATTTACTGAGGAAAATAAACTGATGAAATACAGAATGTAAAATTAAATTCCTCATTAAAAGTGCCCTGTCTGACCCAGGAAGAAGTACAGTGGCGTCTTAAAAAGATTAAAATGGACAAATTGCCGACACCAGATGAAATACACCTGGTATCCTAATATAATTAAGTAATGTCATAGCCAGACCCTTATCTGTGATATTTAAAGACTCTATATTGACAGGGAGTGTTCCACAGGATTGGCCCTTAGCAAATGTGGCGCCAATATTCAAAAAGGGTCCAAAAACAGAGCCCGGAAACTATAGGCCGGTAAGTTTAACATCTGTCTTGGATAACCTGTTTAAGGCCTCTTTCACACGGGCGTCATGTTTGACGCCCGGATAAGAGGGGGGTGCGTTGCGGGAATATGCGCGATTTTTCCGCGCGGGTGGCGTGTGAAAAATCGCCATGTTTGGTACCCAGACCCGAAGCCGGACTTCATCACTGAAGTCCGGTTTCGAGTAGAGTATTCTGGAGAATTTATTATTTTCCCTTATAACATGGTTATTAGGGAAAATATTAGCATTCTTAATAAAGAATGCTTAGTAAAATGAAGATGAAGGGGTTAAAAATAATAAAACTTAACTTACCTTAGCCACTTGATCGCGTAGTTGCGATCTGTCTTCTGTCTTCAAGCTTCAGCTAACAGCTAAAGGACCTGTAAGATGGTAAGATGGACCATGTGATTGGACCATGTGATGTGATGTCATAACAGGTCCTTTAGATCTTAGCTGATGCTGGGAAAGAGAAGACAGATCGCAACTACGCGATCAAGTGGCTATGGTAAGTTAAGGTTTATTATTTTTAACCCCTTCATCTTCATTTTACTAAGCATTCTTTATTAAGAATGCTAATATTTTCCCTTATAACCATGTTATAAGGGAAAATAATAAAGATCTGGTCCCGTTGCTAAGCAACCATGCGGGAAAATCGCACTGTATCCGCACTTGCTTGCGGATGCTTGCGATTTTCCCGCAGCCCCATTCACTTCTATGGGGCCTGCGTTACGTGAAAAACGCACAATATAGAGCATGCTGCGATTTTCACGCATTGCAGAAGTGATGCGTGAAAATCACCGCTCATGTGCACAGCCCCATAGAAATTAATGGGTCCGGATTCAGTGCGGGTGCAATGCGTCCACCTCACGCATTGCACCCGCGCGGAAAACTCGCCCGTGTGAAAGGGGCCTAAGGGTTTTCTAAGAGATGCTATTTTGGAGTGCCTTAATGAAAATAAGCAAATAACGCCATATCAGCTTGGCTTCATGAGGGATCGGTCATGTCAAAGTAATTTAATCACTTTCTATGAGGAGGTAAGTTCTAGACTTGACAGCGGTGAATCAATAAATGTCGTATATCTGGACTTCTCCAAAGCATTTGACACTGTACCGCATAAAAGGTTAGTATATAAAATGAGGATGCTCGGACTGGGAGAAAATGTCTGTATGTGGGTAAGTAACTGGCTGAGTGATAGAAAACAGAGGGTGGTTATTAACGGTAGATACTCAGATTGGGTCACTGTAACTAGTGGGGTTCCTCAGGGGTCAGTATTGGGCCCTATTCTCTTCAATATATTTATTAATGATCTTGTAGAAGGCCTGCACAGTAAAATATCTATTTTTGCAGATGACACTAAACTGTGTAAAGTAATTAGCACTGAAGAGGACAGTTTTCTGCTACAGAGGGATCTGGATAGATTGGAGGCTTGGGCAGAGAAGTGGCAGATGAGGTTTAACACTGACAAATGTAAGATTTTGGATATGGGAAGGAAAAATACATGTCACCACTACCAGTAGATACTAAATGATAAAACACTGGGTAACACTGACATGGAAAAAGACTTAGGGCCCTTTCAAACTTGCGTTTTTGGCATAGAGTTCCGTCATCAAGGCTCTATGTCGGGAAAATACTGATCAGTATTATCCCCATGGATTCTGAATGGAGAGAAATCCGTTCAGGATGCATCAGGATGTCTTCATTTCAGTCACTGAACGTTTTTTGGACTGAGAAAATACCGCAGCATGCTGCGGTATTCTTTCCGTCCTGGGATGCAGAGCAAGTCAATGGGGACGGATCCGTTTTCTCTGGCACAATCTGCCACAATAGAAACGGATCCGTCCTCCATTGGAGTTCAAAACTGATCCGTTTTGGCAATGTTAAAAAATAGTTAAAGTTAATACAAGTGGATCCGTTTAAAAGGATGCATGCGGTTGTATTATCTGTAACTGAAGCATTTTTTTCCGGCATAGAGCCCCGACAACGGAACTCTATGCTGGAAAACAAAAACGCAAGTGTGAAAGGACCCTTAGGAATTTAAGTGGACAGCAAACTAAGCTGCAGAAACCAGTGTCAGGCAGCTGTTGCCAAGGCCATTAAGATAATGGGTTGCATCAAAAGGGGCATAGACGCCCGTGATGAGAACATAGTCCTACCACTTTACAAATCACTGGTTAGACCACACATGGAGTACTGTGTACAGTTCTGGTCTCCTGTGAACAAGGCAGACATAGCAGAGCTAGAGAGGGTTCAGAGGAGGGCAACTAATGTAATAACTGGAATGGGGCAACTACAGTACCCTGAAAGATTATCAAAATTAGGGTTATTTACTTTAGAAAAAAGACGACTGAGGGGAGATCTAATAACTATGTATGAATATATCAGGGGTCAGTAAAGAGATCTGTCCCATCATCTATTTATCCCCAGGACTGTGACTGTGACGAGGGGACATCCTCTGTGTCAGAAGGTTCGTTGATACAGGGTGTTATTTGAATTGCCTTATTGGAGTCGGGCAGCATTTTTTTCCCCCTAAGGCTCCATTCACACGTCCGTGTGTGTTTTGCGGATCCACGAATCCGCAAAACACGGACACCGGCAATGTGCGTTCCGCATTTTGTGGACCGCACATCGCCGACACTCTCATAGAAAATGCCTTTTCTTGTTAGCAATTGCGGACAAGAATAGGACATGTTCCATATTTTTTGCGGAACGGAAGTGCGGACCCGGAAGTGCGGATCCGCAATTCCGGATCCGGGTGGGACAAAGTGTGTCCCCATAGAAATGAATGGGTCTGCAATTCCGTTCTGCAAAATGCAGAACAGAATTGCGGACGTGTGAATGGAGCCTAGGATAAAATTGCCTTCTACCTCACAGTTTTTTTTTGCCTTCCTCTGTATCAACTTGCAGGATGATAGGCCGAACTGGATGGACAAATGTCTTTTTTCCGGCTTATAAACTATGTTACAATGTTTCTAGAGTATTCCCACAAACATCCCATGCTGAGCATATTAATAGGATTTGCTGTACTATTTCCCTGAGTTTAGGAGTTGGAGGATACATTATAATGGAGAATGGGCCATTTGCTGTCTATCACAGGTGAGTGAAAGTGAGTTCAGATATAATAATTACATCTTTGGTGTCTGCATCTCTTTACCCATCCAGGCTTTATAACAGTTGGGTGAAAAGAGTTGGGTAACGATGAAGGATTAACCTTAACAGCAATTTGTCATGGCATAGATACAACTAGATGTTGAAATTGTTCTGCAGGAATATTGTTCTTTGCCGATAGGATAGCTTCTCACAGTTGCTGTAAATTTGATAGAAGTACTGTATTGACATGCTCTCCTTCATCCCTGTGATGTTTTCTAGGATTTAGAAACAAGGAATACTCACTGTCTGTTCCTGGAACCAATCCATGACTATACCACCCTTGTAGCATGGTGTATTGTCCTGCAGAAATTGTCCTTCTGGCATAGGGGCAGCCATTGCCAGGAATGAACTTGATCAGCCACAATGGTAATTAAGCTCTACTATCAAATGTTTATCCACAGGTATCTGAGGACGCAGGTTGGGCCAAGAAAACATTCCCTACACCGTTACACCACCTCCACCAGCCTGAACTGTTGACACATGACAGTAAGGCCCCTTTCACACGAGCAAGTTTTCTGCGAGGGTGCAATGCGTGACGTGAATCAGGCAATATTTTTTGATCCAATTTTTGCCCTGTTTTGTCCAATGAAGTCTTGCCTTGTGGTTCCCTTAGATTGCAAAGCCACTTACTGGTCGTCTCTTGTTAGGGTATGGCCACAAGGAGAAGCCGTGATCCGGTTGGGTTGAGGCCGTGCTGCGGTAAAGAACTACAAAGGCAATTAGCTATCAGCTTCCTTTCATTTAACAAATAAAAACCGCACTGTATAGTCTGTCTTTATTGTTAATGGCTGAGTGGCACCTTCAATACCGCGCGGTCATTAACAATGAAGACCGACTAAACAGTGTAGTCTTCATTAGCTAAACACTGTGTAGAGGAACCATGATTTGTGTGTTTCCTACTACACAATTACCGACAGGAATAGGACATGTTCTATTTTTTTTGCAGGGCCACAGAATGAAAGTATGGATGCAGACTGAAATTAATGGATCCGCATCCGTTCCGCAAAATTGTGTGTCATGCTTAGATACATGGCCATGGTAACTATTGAGCTGCTGCCATTACAGCATGGCAGCCTGATGAGGGAGAGAAGGAGCCCCTCCCTCTGTTAACCCCATGGATGCCTCGGGTGGCTACTGATTGCAGCATCGTGGCTACTGACCACAGCATCTAGGGTTTAAATGGCTAGAATCAGTGCCAGCACTGATCTCGGCCATTGCAGCAGAGTGTCAGCTGTATGTTGCAGCTGACACTCGCTGCAGATGATGCGTAGGGGGCATCAGGGGCAGGGCGGCATCAGGACACAAGGGGCATTGAGGGCACAAAGGGGGCCATGGCAGATTTCAGGCACTAATCTCAAGTGAGTAGATCAGAGCCTGAAACTGGAATTTTCCACTGCCACAATGAGATTAGTTAGTCTGCACAGATTAACTAATCAGAGCAATCATAAAAGCCGAGAAAGTATAAAGGACTGTCATGACTTCTCTTTAATCATAGTTTAGACTTCAAACTGATGCTCAGGGTCGGACTGGCCCACCAGTGCACCAGAGAATCCTCTGGTGGGCCCAAGCTCTGACAATAACGGACCTTAATAAAATGGGGTCCTTAAGTCCTATATATATACAGAGAGGGTGGGCCCTCAGAATAATTTCCTCTGGTGGGCACAATGGATTTCAGTCTGACGCTGCTAATGTTTGTAGAACACCCATATCTTTGCCCAGAAGCTGACATTTTTCAGTTTTCTTGCCTGAATATACACTGTAACTAGCAAATTATACCTACTTACGAAAAAAGGTTAATAAAATATTTAGGCTGACTTTCTCAATATTTCTGTGAGCTGCTATTGCTGACAGGAACTGGCACTGACATAGAGTGAATTAATGGAACAGCAGGTACTTCTGACTCCCTGTACAGTTCGGGAGCTGTCTGCCATCGACCCAAGAGGTTATTAGCAGGTCTCGTAATGTGTGGATTGAAACATTAAGCAGACCCAGTGTCTGATCAATACCTGCTCTCTCCATGGCCTGGTATACTATTGCTGCTTTTTTGCAATACACACCAAGTCCATCACTCAATGCTCTAATGAGATAATGTGATTACTAATGCAAATGATCACAGTAAAAACCCTTTACAATGCATGCCACTAATATAGGAATCATTGTACACATTGAACCCTGACCTTGCTACCATTCCAATACTACTGCTCAGAGCAGGACTTACATAAGCGATGGGCAAAGTAGGTGGCTGGTGGGGGGAGACGTAGATGTGCAGTTCATAAAAAAAAAAAAAAGCTCTGAAGTCGCCTTAGGGACCGCACAGTTTTTTCAGAATTGCATTTTAGGAGCTATAACTTTTTTGTTTTTTCTTCAATGTATCTGTATGAGGGCTTATTTTTTGCAGGATAAGTTATAGTTTTTCATGCACCATTTTGGGTACATATAATCATTAATTAAAGCCAGCTGTCTAGTTTAACCCCCCTTTGTTTACATCAGTAAAAAGGCGTATTGGTGGTCACTAGTTAGTGGTTGGTGCGAAATATGGGGAGTAAATGGATACAATTAAATCATTGCCCTTCCCACAGTGATCACATAGTGGGGGACATTTATCGAACCTGGTGCAAACGATGACTTGCTTAGTTGTCCCTAGCAGCCAATCAGATTGATCCGTTTATTTTCCAAGGGAGCTCTAATAAATGAAAGGTGAAATTTGATTGGTTGCTATGGGCAACTAAGCCAGTTTTCCTTTTCTCCCTCTGTATCTTTTATCTTGGAGACCAAAAAGATCTTGTCTTATCCTTGGTTCAGGAACATGCATAAAGAAGAGAGGCAAACATCACATGAGACACTGCCACTTTTTTTATACCTCTGATTTGCACATACACATTGAAGGAAGGTTGGTCAATTCTGCTGGTTTTGGCAGGATTGGCCAATTGTCTCTTGCATATGAGAATCTCTTGCTTTGCTACCAATGATTTGAAGGAAACCAACACAGCCTCAGACAAAACTAACGTCAGATATTGCCTTCATGATAAACTTCTAGTGTGCCAGAAAACACACCTTCATCTGACCTCATCGGATTCAAGCTACAACAGCCTAGAACAGAGCCAACAACACCCCAACAGAGCCAAATACCACAGTCCATCACAAAATACGTCCCCAACAACTTCCACTGGCCAGCCGTGAGGGGGAAAAAATTGAAAAAGCGCTCCCTCCCCCTCCTACACTATTCTCAACCTAACCCCTTCCCTCCTAACATTACGTATATCACTACAGAACATACAGGGTATTACAGCGCCACATACCTCTTACATCCAGTGATGTCACCTTTGGTGTAGATGTTCTCTTTCCTTATCTTATTTCCTTTTAGACCAGACCACCATTTTTCACCCATTTCTCGTCTCTGCAGTTTGACAAAAAAAAATCTTAGTTTACTACTTTTCCATCATCCTCCTATCTTCTGGACAAATCATCCTACCACCTCCAATACTGTGCCGCTGTGCTCCGCAATATTATACTGCAGAAACCGATAAACCCCCCGATAATACTAGTACCATGCAAATAGTGTCCTTTAATAATTATTGGCATCCAGTGTCCTAAAATAAGGAAAATAAAGACACTAATAGTGTAATCATAACGTCCCCCAAAATTAACTGTGATAAACTAATACAGAAATAGTGCTCCTAAAAGTCCCACCTATAGTAATAATTCTCTGCTATTATAGTGCTCCTACAGTGCCCTCAACATGTCCCCACTTTGCCCTGGAATAATACTGCTCCCATAGTGCCCACACTAGTAATCATGTTCCCCATAGATCCCCAGTAGTAATAAAGCCCACCTTCCTTCTAGTGCCCCCCATAATGTACCAGTATAAAATGTCCCTATATGGTGCCCAGGGTCCCCCATAATTTGCAAGTATAATATACCCCTTTTTAGTGCTCCCGGTAGATGATCCCATAGTACTCCTCTCCCCCCTTCCCCATAGTACCCACCATAATGTGTCCCAGCATAAAATGCCCCTATACAGAGCCCCCCATATAAAATATCCCTTCTTTGTGGTCTCAGTAGATGCCTCCATAGTGTTCTCCTCCCCCTTCTCCCATAGTGCCCCCCATATAAAATGCCCCTTATTTGTGGCCCATAGTGCCACCCAATAATGTGCCAGTAAGAAGTTCCCCCCGTAGATGCCCCCATCATGCCACCCAATAATGTGCCAGTAAAAAGTGCCCCAATTATGTGCCAGTAAGAAGTGCCCCATCGTAGATGCCCCCCCAATGATGTGCCAGTAAGAAGTGCCCCCATAGATGACCTCCAGTTATGTTCCAGTAAGAAGTGCCCCCCCATAGATGCCCCCTCCAAATCATGTGCTAGTAAGAAGTGCCCCCCCAATCATGTGCCAGTAACAAGTGCCCCCATAGCGCTCCTCTCCTGTATTGTACCATATTAAAAAAATAAACACTTATACTTACCTTGATCAGGCTGGCAGCGATGCAATGCAGGCCTCTTCCAGCCTGTGTCCCGCTCTGTACGGCTCAGGCGGCGCAATGACATCATTGCGCTGCCTGCACTGGCCTCTGATAGGCTGCAGGCTCTCCCCAGTCCCGCAGCATCCATCTGTATTGCTGTCCTGAGGACAGCGATACAGATGACTATGGAGATAAGTGCTTCCACAATGGAAGCGCTTATCTCCCTGTGCCCTGCCGCCGCCCCCCCCCCCACTTGTCACCAGGGCCGTGCCGCCTGAGGCGATTGCCTCACCTTGCCTAATTGGCAGTGCAGCCCTGAATCCACCCCTGCCTCCACAATTCTGATAGGTCATCAATATCTGCCTTTTTTTGACAGGCAATATGCTCCACTGTGAAAGGTGTCTGATTGTCCTATGTGTAGTAATGATTATTATTGTTTTTTGCTTTATAATGGTCATACTTGAATTGTGTTTGGTGACATCTAGTTTGATTTCACAATGACCTTCAACATGATTTCTTCAATAAGGATACTCTTAAAAACAACATGCAAACACAGACAGGTCCAAAAGTAAAAAAAAAGATGGACACTGGAGCTTTCATGTTCCAGGGATTACCACACAGGAATAATGGTATTTGGAATTCCACTAATCACTAAGGCCTCTTTGACACGGGCGTCATGTTTAACATGGTTATAAGGGAAAATAATAGCATTCTTAATAAAGAATGCTTAGTAAAATGAAGATGAAGGGGTTAAAAATAACAAAAATTAACTTACCTTAGCCACTTGATCGCGTAGTTGCGATCTGTCTTCTCTTTCCCAGCATCAGCTAACAACTAAAGGACCTGTGATGACGTCACATCACATGGTCCAATCACATGGTCCATCACCATGGTAAGATGGACCATGTGATTGGACCATCTGATGTGACGTCATCACAGGTCCTTTAGTTCTTAGCTGATGCTGGGAAAGAGAGGACAGATCGGAACTACGAGATCAAGTGGCTAAGGTAAGTTAAGTTTTATTATTTTTAACCCCTTCATCTTCATGTTACTAAGCATTCTTTATTAAGAATGCTATTATTTTCCTTTATAACCATGTTATAAGGGAAAATAATAAAGATCTGGTCCCGTTGCTAAGCAACCATGCGGGAAAATCGCACTGCATCCACACTTGCTTGCGGATGCTTGCAATTTTCCCGCAGCCCCATCCACTTCTATGGGGCCTGCGTTGCGTGAAAAACGCACAATATAGAGCATGCTGCGATTTTCACGCAACGCAGAAGTGATGTGTGAAAATCACCGCTCATGTGCACAGCCCCATAGAAATGAATGGGTCCGGATTCAGTGCGGCTGCAATGAGTCCTCCTCACACATTGCACCTGCGCGGAAAACTCGCCCGTGTGAAAGGGGCCTAAGTGATGACGATATTGTAGTAATCTGTCTGCACTTTTTTTTATGAGAATTCACCTTTAAAGATATTAAGTCAAAGTCATCATCCACATTAGGGAAAATACACATATTAGTAAAGATGGTTCTTATGTAAGAAGAATCATCATACTGTAAAATTGATAGAACCCCGCAGAGCCCTGTCACTATATAACTGTCATGTTATGACTACCACCATCATAATAAATACCATGACTCACTTGGTAATCCTCGGTGATTATGGCAATTAGACCTGAGAATACTTGATAATTCATCCTGCAGTTTCACACTGTCCTCACTTGAATCTTTTTCTCAGATTTATATGTAAATAATTAACACACCTGATTATTTTATTGCTATGCAATACTGATTATTGCAATTTTACTTGTCCCATAAGTAGAAAATAATTGTAAATATTATACTATTTTATTCATTTCATTAATAGTCACATATTTAAACTACAGAAAATCTTTAGAGCAAATAGTTTTTTATAGAATTTTCATAAATTTCTCAAACAAACTGTCACAGTACACCAGTAAACATGGTAACTCAGTACCAAAACACAAATCCAATACAATTAATGTTTCATACACATTAATTACAATAGCAGAGCATTACAAACTGACAGAATGGCTAATTCTCTTTGACCATCAAAGAAAGAAGAAAGCGTTTAAGGGGGAGAGTACTGAGAATGTGATCCCCTTGAGATCCCCAGCTCCTCATGCTGCTTCCCCATATTGGATAGATCATCTTATGTATGGGGGATAGTTGCATATGAGGAGGAGAACAAAACCTGTCATTTAGCTACAAATTTAGGGTGCGTATGGTTCTTATAAGCCATCATTTTTTCATAAGTGCAAGTGGTATTGACCAGATCCATGATCTCTTGAAGTTTGGGAATGGTAGAGGATTTCCAATACCTGATTAGGACCAGTTTCTTGGACAGGAGAATGTGCGCTACAACATGACGAATGCTGGCTGGAAGGTCTGCAATGCCAAGAAATAATAAGGCAAGGGCTCGGGCGGGAGAGAAGGACCGTCCCGTGATTGTATTTAAAAGGGTGTGACTATTCTTCCAATACTGAGTTATCAAAGGGCAGGACCAAAGTATATGGAACAGAGTTCCTCTACCACCGCAGCCCCACCAGCACAGCTGGGATGTGCCCGGATATATGCGACTGAATCGATCTGGGGTGAGATACCAACGGAGTATAGTTTTTATAACCGCCTCATAATGAGTAACACAGGTAAATGCCTTATGGATAAAGACAAACGATTGTGCCCATCTACTAGTAGAAATCTCCGTACCGAATTCTTTTTCCCAGGACTTCACTAACTCCTGTTTAGAACCTAGTATAGACAGGTCTTAAACCCCTGGAGGTAGACCCTTTAGAGTTCAAAAGGTCCAAAACACTCTTACATACTGAAGCTCTAATAGGTCTTTCCTATGAAGCAAGTGACGGAGTCTGAGGTAAAAATAAAAATCCCTTTGAGAGATTGAGAATTGTTCACATATAGTGGAAAATTGTTTAAGCTGCGAACCTTCAAACAATAAATTGACAGAAGATACACCTTTGGTAACCCAGGGGCTGAGGTCCAAATCTGGAATGAAAGAAATGCATGTCTCTAAAGGGACAATTACCTGAAGTGATATCTCCGAGGTGGAGGCCCTAGCGTAAAAAGTTCTCCATATTGAAATAGAATTAGAGAGGAAGCTGGGTAGGGTTCCCAGAGAGAGAAAGACAGGACAAGGGCTGCTATCATCAATGCTTTTAGATTACGTTGAGGGGAGATGGCGGTCTTTAATGTGTACCCAATGGTGATGTGTACTCCCTTCCCACGAGGCTATTATCAACAACCGAGGGAACCAATTGGAACAAGATTCACCCGCCAGACATGACAACACAAACTGATCAATCCATGTCCAATGATTTAGTTATTAACCTATCAAACAAAACCTTGTCGAACGATGAAATATCTGCACTGAACCTGGGACTTGGACTGATCCTTATCTTCTTAACAAAGAAATATCAAAATTCTTCAGAGCAATCAGATTGCGTGCTTACTTAGAGATTGAGAAACCATCATGGATCCTGGAAAACAAAGAAACCCCTTCATACTTTCAGGATCGTATCAAAAGCTGTAAACCACCAAGCAAGTTCATCCCCCCAACACGATATGATGTGGTTGAAGAATATATCTCGCATGTCTCACAAGACCTCAAGATCTTAGAAAAAAGAACTTCGACCATTAGGTAAGACACAATATACCTAGACGATTATCCCTTGCTATAACAGAGTTATGTGATAACAAAGACATAATCATTAAGCCGGCCGATAAAGGCTCTGGGATTGTTGTGATGAACAAAGAGGACTATAGACAGGAGATCCTTCGGCAACTTGCGGATCAACGGGTCTACATACCTATAGACTATGATCCTACCTACGATTGCTTTCTACCATTGTGGAGACAGCTCTAGGAAACTGTATAATTAACAAAAAGGTAGCCAATTATCTTATTCCCAAATACCCTCGTACTCCAGTAATTTATGCATTACCGATAATTCACAAAAATAAGGACCACCCCCCAGGCAGACCTATAGTCTCAGGTTGCAACTCCATTTTCCAACCAGCGGCTAGAATGTTAGATAACCTCCTAAGACCGTATGCTCAAAAAGGTGAATCTTACATTCAAGATACCACCCACTTCTTGAACAAAATTCAACGCCTGAAACTAGAAGGTGATCAGAACCTTCTCGTAACCATGGATGTTGCCAGCCTGTATACTAACATTCCCACTGAGGCAGGCATCGAATGTGTCAGAGAAATCATACAACAGGAAGCTGATTTCTCTATTCCAGAACAAGAATTTATTATATCCCTACTATCTTTTGTGTTAAAAAATAACTATTTTCTTTTTGAAGACCAGTTCTATCTTCAGACCTCTGGGACAGCCATGGGCTGTAATGTGGCACCTACCTTTGCAGTCCTATACATGAATCATTTTGAGAACTGCATAGTGTACACTAATGAGATGTTCCGCCAACACGTGAAATGTTGGTATAGATATATCGATGACGTTTTCTGTATTTGGCAGGGTCCATTGGAGGTTTTACATGCTTTTCATGACACTATCAACTCGGCCACATACTTCATCTCTCTCTCCCTCGACTGCAGCAATATTGAAATTTCCTTTTTGGATGTACTTCTTCAGGTAAGAGACAATATCCTACACACTGACCTTTATACTAAACCCACAGATAGGAATAGCCTGTTGAGACACAATTCATTTCATCCTCCAGGGTTAATACGTTCTCTCCCACGTTCACAGCTCATGAGAGTCAAACGTATTGTGTCAGATCCTTTCATCTCCAATTCCCGACTATCAGAGATGTCAAACAAATTCCTAACCAGAGGTTTTCCACAACATGCGTTACAGGATCACATCCAAAGAACTGCTCATTTATCCATAACTTATTTACTCAGACCAAGACCACCGAACACTGACTGCAAACAGACACGTATTCCATGTGTCACCACATTCTCCCATTTGAGCCATGAGATCAAACGTATCATTTGCAAACATTGGTCCACACTATCAGGTAATTTCCCGAACATTTTTAATGAGAAACCCCTGATGTCCTATAAGAGGGCAAAGAACATTAAAGACAAAATCGTGCAATCTGATATTGGCTCCAGAAAAGAACACAGTATCCAAAGCACCATTACCGGTACTATCAACAAGGGAACATATCCCTGTTTATGTTGCGCACAATGTGGCAACGTCACCAAAGGTCCTTCCTTCACGCACCCATCCACCGGTAAGACATACAATATCCAGGGACATTTTTCTTGCCTTTCCAACTTTGTAGTCTACCTTATTAAATGTCCCTGTGGCCTCAGGTATGTGGGCGAAACAATTCAAAAAATTAAGGACCGCATATCTCAACACAAATCCAACATACGTACTAAAAAAATCGAGGCCCCCCTAGTACAACACTTCATCACACACAATGTCAGTCAGCTTCGTTTTCAGGTCATCGATTGGGTACCCCCTCTAAGACGAGGTGGCAATCATGAACTGCAGTTACAGGAGAGAGAGATGTCGTGGATCCGACGTCTCAATACCCTCCAACCTAATGGACTCAATAAAGATTATGTTTTAGAATATTAAGTTGCTTAATTTTTTTCTTCTCTTCTAATAAATATAATTTTTCCTTTACTTTCCCTTCAGGGCCAGAGCCGTCTAATATTGGGTGGCGACACTCGTTAAGCACGCCCTTGCCAGGTGGGTTCTTGGTGTTGGCATACATCACTTCCTCATGCTGGCACACCAGTTTCTATTCCAAGGTTGAAATAATTACATATAAACAGCGGTATGGCAAGGCATATACAATTTGTCAAAAAGAACACGCGAGTTCTCCTGGACATGGCTATTAGAACTGTATTTGTTGTCCTTTATTGCACTTTGTACGTTTCCCCATTATAAATACTTTTTGAGATTGCGTATCTCAAACTAATTGCTATATATGGGACGCCCACTAGCGCTATTTATTGTAGACAATCAGACATCATTATATTGCCCTTTGCAATCATGCCTGTCTATATTGCCCAATTAACAATACGCACGTGCCATACACATTTCCTCGATCTTCATATAGCCATTTTCCAGTTTTGCCTATCACGTATCAATGGGGCTTTCCCTAGTCCAATATGGCCACTCTATGTCTTCCTGTTCACATTGCGCATGCGCGCCTACGCGCGTCACCACACATATCACCTGACCGGGTTAGCACCTATCAGGGACACCTCCCGCAATATCGCGAGGTTTAGAGCGCTTGTCCGTCCCCCACAGACGAATATAGCGCGAATCCGCCTATTTAAATGGCAAATACCAGCGCCATCACCATGCCGGTCATTCGCACCTCCTGCGTGTACTAATTAGGTAAGCTAAAAAACATGTATTCTCTGATGGTTGCTGTCATGTCATATGCCTATTATGTCTTGTTCTGTCTTCTTTTCTCTGGAAGTAATGTGGTCATTCCTGCACACAGACGGCTCCTCACCTTATAGGAATAGTTATATTTCCCTTTGTTTCTTACACCAGCTGTGTTTTCTGTATATACAACTACTACTCCTATTGTTGCCCCGACTGTTATACACAATATGCGATTTGTCGCCACCTGGTGGTCCCACCATATTGATGTGCAATGTATCCACATCATTATCCCTCATTTTGAGTCAAAATATGTACCTTTGGATATGCATTTGTATGTATTAAGGAAGTATTAGTAGCAATATATGATAGATTTCATTTATATTATTTGATTTATATTATTTCTTCCGCCCCATGAATTGAATGGAATATAAGACACATTACTTGACTCATATGTATTGATATACTTATTTATATATATGTCCTATTATATGATTAATATATTTATGGGATGATGTACTGATATATACATTATTCTTTACACCAGCCTGACGAAGGGCATTCTGTTTGCCCGAAACGTTGCTTCATGTACCACCATGTCCAGTTAAACAAATAAAAATGCTGTCTGAATTGCCTGATATACAAAGTATATGGAACAGAGTTCCTCTACCACTGCAGCCCGCCACCACAGCTGGGATGTGCCCGGATATATGCGACTGAATCGATCTGGAGTGAGATACCAACGGAGTATAGTTTTTATTACCGCCTCATGAGTAACACAGGTAAATGCCTTATGGATAAAGACAAACGATTGTGCCCATCTACTAGTAGAAATCTCAGTACCCAATTATTTTTCCCAGGACTTCACTAACTCCTGTTTAGAACCTAGTATAGTATAGACAGGGCCGGTGCAGGGATTCTTGCCAACACAAGCGAAGCTACATTTTGGCGCCCCCTCATGATCACATTATGACCCCCTATTGTGTCACACTTATTCCCCCCCCCTCCAATGGCACATCATCCCTCATGTCACATTTCTCCCCCTCCTTGGCACAGACCCCCCCCTTCTCTGCGCCCTAAGGCAGCCGCTTGGTCTGCCTTATTATAGCATCGGCCCTGAGTATAGACAGGTCTTAAACCCCTGAAGGTAGACCCTTTAGAGTTCCAAAGGTTCAAAACACTTACATACTGAAGCTCTAATAGGTCTTTCCTATGAAGCAAGTGACGAAGTCTGAAGTAAACATAAAAATCCCTTTGAGAGATTGAGAATTGTGCACATATAGTGGAAAATTGTTTAAGCTGCGAACCTTCAAACAATAAATTGACAGAAGATACACCTTTGGTAACCCAGGGGCTGAGGTCCAGAAATGCATGTCTCTAAAGGGACAATTCCCTGAAGTGATATCTCCGAGGTGGAGGCCCTAGCGTATAATAAGAGGATTATTAAGTCTAATGTTCAGCGACACAATCTTAAGAATCATATAAAGTAATAGCATCTGCTTAACAGTACAAGTAACCCAGATGACCTATGATCCAGACGCGGCTCATGGAGGACTAACCGGAACCTGTAGCTTATCCAAGATTTCTCTATCAGCTGAGCGAGCCAGAATGTGTACTGGAAAACAATAGAAAAACAAAGGAGAAAAAGACAAAACCAACATGGAATACGCAAACTAGGCAGACGTGAAGTCTGCCCCATTGTGGAACATAAAGTCAACATTGAATTGCCAAGGAGCATAAATGAGCAAATCATCGACGAAGAATAACTACAAAAGCATAGTTAGTACCCTAGTTGAGCAACTGAAAAGGATCCTTAATGCTTAGTGCATCTACCGGGCTCCACCTGACGCCACTCTTGGGGGACGTGCTGGACAGTCTCGGATTGGTCTATCTGGAGGTCCTCCACGATGATATTCCAGGAGGCTAGAAGAGATTTCCCCATCGCTACTGAGTGTATGACACAGAGATCTCCATCTTTGTACGCAATTTTATGTTGCCGTAAAGCTTGCGTAATGGGGGCCAATTGACGCCTCTGGCTCAGGGTCGTGGCGGAGAGATGTGCAAACAATTTGACGGACTGAAAAGGGGCAGGAAGTGTGCCCAATTTCCCGGATGCTTCCAGAATTTGTTCTTTGATATGAAAGAAATGTATACGTGCTACAGTTTTGGGATCCTATGTGCCCTATCAATAGTCAGATCCTGCGGTGTGAGAGTGGGGAGAAGAGATTGGAATAAAGAGCATATGTATTGGACAAGCTCTCCTCCTGGCACTTCCTCCGGTATGCCTCTAAATTTGATATTATTCCTGCGGGACCTGTCTTCCAGGTCACACAGCTTTGCTTTAACTTTGTCAAGTTCCTCGGAGAGCTCATTATAAGAGTCCACCAGATTGTTATGTGAAGATGCGAACTGTCCCATTTTCCCTTCAATGTGGGAAACTCTGTGGACGATATCAGAAATAGCTGATTGAATCGTTGTCAGCATATGTTGCATGTCTGTATGGAGGGATTTACTGACCTCCAAAAGCATGTTCTTTAAAAGGGATCCAGAAGCTGGCTGGTCTGAGGTGTGAAATTGCTCCAGATTAGGAGCAGAGTGAGACCAGGGTTGAGATGCAGGGCTCTATTTCCCCGCTAATACATTAGGAGAAGCCTGCCCAGCACGTCCTCTATACTCCCCAGGGCTGCTGGATGTAGAGTAAGATGGTGCCAACCACGTGGGTGTGCACGCCCTATCTTGCTCCGTCTGCCGCCCTCCCGGGCTGCCTGCAGCGCCGACCAGGGGTCTATGTTTGCCCCCTGCTTGTACCTGCGATCTGGTAAGTGCCAGGCTTCCTTGCCTCTCGCCACCGCTATGTGTCTCCTCTTGCACCCGAGAGCTGGTATGCTGCTGTCTCCCAGGGGATCCTGAAGATGGCGGGCCCGGCGTCTCCAGAAGCTTGTCGCGCTCAAAGAAGAAGTCCAGCTTGTCCTGCTGCTGGCGGGTCTTCTTCCCACTGGTCATCATGGCGCCAGAGGTGGTCAGCGTTCCAAACGTCTCTAAGAAGAGGTCTTTTTTTGCTAAATATGTCGCTGGGTGCCGGAGCTGCAGGTTCATGCAGCCATACTCCTCAGCTGCCAAACCACGCCCCCGCCTTAAACTACAGAAAATCTTTGAAGTCTTATCTGCATCTTATCTCCTTTAAATAACCCTCACTCCGGACTATGATTTGTTAAGTAGAAAGGATTAGCTACAAAGAGTGTCTTTGCATTGTGGGATATTGCAAAGCATCCTGGGAAAGAGAAGTCTCCAGGATCTCAGAGCTGCCTTATCCATGTCTCCTTCTCGAACTCCACTATCCTTGTAAAAGCATATCTGGTGAGAGATCTACCTTTGTTTCAGGGACATGATGCTATGCAGAGCTGTTCAGTTAGTTTGTAATTGTTACTCAGGGAGTTATAACTGTTATATAGGTATGTAATCCTATGTAATCCTATGTATAGGCATTTTACCATGTGCCTTCACTGTTAATGTAATGTTATAGTACAGGTACATGCTATTCTATACTTAATACTTATACATGTTATTTGTATTCTTGTAGTTTTATCAATCAATTGTATACAATCAATCACACATATACAGCCTCTCACTCACATGCACAGTGCAGAGAGTACAACCTGTTGACTAATAAACAAGTTAGACTACAAAGTCCTCTTATTTGGAAGACAGGAATGGTTTATGCTGTATGTCAGACTGCACACTGTGTGAACGTGTAAGAAGACAGAACACAGGCAGATTATTGTTAGCGATCATCTGGCAGTGTAATACTGCCACCGATTACCAGATGAACGAACAAAGCTCATTCATCGGGTAATTGGGATCTTTTAACATGTTAAAAAATCCTGGTTTACCGGCACCAGATCGCACTGTGTAATAGGCGCTCTGCTGCCGGCAAACAATGAAACAGTATTCGATGCATTAGCGATCGTTCCTCCCTATACTGAGAAGGATATTGCTGTATGTAACAGCAGCAGTCTCCTCCTCTAGCAAGCAGACAATTGACGGGAGGGAATACTTGCCTCATGACAATCGTCAGCTCTATCTGTCCGTGTAATAGGGCCTTTAATTTTCTCTGCGGTGGCACTTCAAGGAAATGCAACATTTGCTTTTTGGGTGGTCCATATATTACACTGGCAGACTGTCTGCCAGATCACTGCTAATGAATTGTTACAACTCCTTAATCTATAGTATTCACAATGTGTGATTAGTGATGAGCGGCATAGGCAATATTCATTTACGCGATATTTCGTGAATTTTTTGTATAATATTCGCAATAAATTCTAAAATCCGTGATCGCCGGTCATTATTTTCACAATTGTGCAAATTGGCACTAATGATGCGCATATTTTTTGCGCAATACATGCAACTTCACATTTTATCTTTATTGATTGGTGAACTAAGTATTGTTGTGACCTCACAGCACTGTGTCTAACAGAGACACTAATCCCTATCACAGCACAGTAATTGCTATCACACTACCTAACACCCTGCACTGGAACCTATCAGCTACACTTTATACCTATCTAACCTACACTGACTATCTCCCAGTAACTATCTGTATTATATTTATGAGCTATCTAACTATCTAATGTAATTGGATAGGGAATAGGATCCAGATGAAAGCACAGAGCACAGCAATGTCACTGCCCTCTCTCTCAGAACTGCAAAAAACTGCAGACAATGGCTGCTGCGGAGTTTCTTATATAGTAAAAGGGTAGGCAACTTTCCTATTGGTTGCTAGGGAGGTTGCTAAGCTCTGACAAAGATTTTGCAGCCTTCTCATTGGTTCACAAGCAAGAAGGGAGGTTACCGATGAAAAAAAAATCTAGAATATTCACGATTACGAATATATAGCACTATATTCTACATCTTCGCGAATTCTCGAAGTGACGATATTCGCAATAAAAATTTGCGATTAGAATATTCGCAATCAACACTATGTGTGATGTATACTATGGCTTGAGAAAGGCTTGGTATAAGCCGAAACGTTGCCTTGTCTGATGTGTTGATTGAAATAAACTTGCAAAAAGAGAAGACGCTGGTCACAATTGCTTTTTTTCTCCACTGACTGAGGCTTTCTGTCACCCCCAGTCACTAAAGCCTTTCGACATGTCACTCTGTGACTGACTGAAGGTGAGAGGTGCACTCCGGGCCGGCACTCAGCTCACCTTATGTTCTCCGCCTCTTTTTCATGCTGGGCACCATTACTGGGAGAGTAGATTGGAGGCGTAGTCAAGGATATCCTCCTCTTGTGGGTTAAGAAAGTGGCTACCCTACCTGCTGTCAGGCAGCCTCTATCCATGTTCAGACATTCCTTTCTGTATTTGGTGGCTGCTCGCATGCATTTTCCATGTCAAAGAGGAATGGTGTGTAGCATGGGAGCAAGGACAGGCAACACTGTCCCTAGCTTATGAGTAGAGTTGAGCGAACACCTGGATGTTCGGGTTCAAGAGGTTCGGCCGAACTTCCCGAAAATGTTTGGGTTCGGGATCCGAACTTGACCCGAACTTCATCCCGAACCCAATTGAAGTCAACGGGGACCTGAACTTTTGGGCACTAAAAAGGCTGTAAAATAGTCCAGGAAAGGGCTTCAAAAGGCAGCAAAATGTAGGTAAATGCCCTGCAAACAAATGTGGATAGGGAAAGTAATTAAAATAACATAAAATAAATAAAAATTAACCAATATCAATTGGAGAGAGGTCCCATAGCAGAGAATCAGGATTCAAGTCACCCACCAATGGAAAAGGTCACTTTCTGTTATTTCGGCCCCAGCACTAAGACAGAGGAGAGAGGTCCCACAGCAAGGAATAAGGTGTCATATCACCCACCACTGGAGAAGGCCACTTTCAGTTTTTTAGGCCCCAGCACCCAGACAGAGAAGAGAGGTCGCATGGCAGAGGTTCAGGCTTCATGTCACACACCATTGTAACAAGCCACTTTCAGTTATTTAGGCCCCGGCACCCAGATTGAGGAGAGGTTCAATCAACTTTGGGTTGCACCGCATGATCATGGTAAAGTTAAAAAAATGAGGATTCAATAAAGAAGTGCCCCGGAGTACAAGAATACATGGTTGAGGGGGAGGCAGTTATAAATGTCTATTCTGCACAAGGGAGGGACAGGTCCTGTGGCATCCATGCCTGGTTCATTTTAATGAACGTCAACTTGTTCACGTTGGCTGTAATGACACCCCCTGCCGTGCTGAATACACGTTCAGACAAAACGCTGGCTGCCGGGCAGGCCAGCACCTCCAAGGCATAAAATGCTAACTCTGGCCATGTGGACAATTTGGAGACCCAGAAGTTGAATGGGGCCGAACCATCAGTCAGTACGTGGAGGGGTGTGCACACGTACTGTTCAACCATGTTAGTGAAATGCTGCCTGCTGCTAACACGTTCCATATCAGGTGGTGGTGCAGTTAGCTGTGGCGTGGAGACAAAACTTTTCCACATTTCTGCCATGCTAACCCTGCCCTCAGAGGAGCTGGCTGTGACACAGCCTTCACCTTGGGCTTCCACCTGTTCCCCTGTGACATTTGGGAATGCTCACAGGAGCACGTCTACCAGCGTGCGCTTGTACTCGCGCATCTTCCTATCACGCTCCAGAGCAGGAAGTAAGGTGGGCACATTGTCTTTGTATAGGGAATCCAGCAGGGTGGCAACCCACGTTAAAATGTGGGCAACTCTGCTGTCGTTGCGCAGGCACTGCAGCATGTAGTCGCTCATGTGTGCCAGGCTCCCCAGAGGTAAGGACAAGCTGTCCTCTGTGAGAGGCGTATCGTCCCCCGTATCCCCCCAGCCACGCCAGTGATGGGCCTGAGCTGTGTCGGGTGCCACCCCGATGTGAACCTGCTTTATCCTCATCCTCCTCCACCTCCTCCTCATACTCCTCGTCCTCCAGTAGTGGGACCTGGCTGGCCACATTTGTACCTGGCCTCTGCTGTTGCAAAAAACCTCCCTCTGAGCCACTTCTAACAGACTGTCCTGAAAGTGCTAAAAATGACCCCTCATCCTCCTACTCCTGGGCCACCTCCTCTTCCATCATCGCCCTAAGCATTTTGTCAAGGAGACATAGAAGTGGTATTATAACGCTGATAACGGTGTCATCGCCACTGGCCATGTTGGTACTCGAAACAGCGCAACAGGGCACACAGGTCTCGCATGGAGGCCCAATCATTGGTGGTGAAGTGGTGCTGTTCCGCAGTGCGACTGACGCGTGCGTGCTGCAGCTGAAACTGCACTATGGCCTGCTGCTGCTCACACAGTCTCTCCAGCATGTGCAAGGTGGAGTTCCACCTGGTGGGCACGTCGCATATGAGGCGGTGAGCGGGAAGGCCAAAGTTACGCTGTAGCGCAGACAGGCGAGCAGCGGCAGGATGTGAACGCTGGAAGCGCGCACAGACCGCCCGTACTTTATGCAGCAGCTCTGACATGTCGGGGTAGTTGTGAAGGAACTTCTGCACCACCAAATTCAGCACATGCGCCAGGCAAGGGATGTGCATCAAACAGGCTAGTCCGAAAGCTGCGACGAGATTTCGCCCATTATCGCACACCACCAGGCCGGGCTTGAGTGGTTGAGAAACCACTCGTCGGTCTGTTGTTCAATACCCCGCCACAACTCCTGACTGGTGTGGGGCCTGTCCCCAAAACATATGAGTTTCAGAATGGCCTGCTGATGTTTACCCCAGGCTGTGCTGAAGTTAGTGGTGAAGGTGTGTGGCTGACTGGATGAGCTGGTGGAAGCAGAGGAGGAGGAAGCCGAGTAGAAGAAGGAGGAAGGACGTGAGCCAAGGAACTCTCCGCCTGGGGCCCAGCCGCCACAACATTTACCCAGTGTGCAGTTAGGGAGATATAGCGTCCCTGGCCGTGCTTACTGGTCCACGTATCTGTGGTTAGGTGGACCTTGCCACAGATGGCGTTGCACAGTGCACACTTGATTTTATCGGATACTTGGTTGTGCAGGGAAGGCACGGCTGTCTTGGAGAAGTAGTGGCGGCTGGGAACAACATACTGTGGGACAGCCATGGCCATCAGCTGTTTGAAGCTGTCTGTGTCCACCAGCCTGAATGACAGCATTTAAAAGGCCAGTAGTTTAGAAATGCTGGCATTCAGGCCCAGGGCTCGAGGGTGGCTAGGTGGGAATTTACCCTTTCTCTCCAAGGTTTGTGAGATGGAGAGCTAAACGCTGCCGTATGACATAGTGGAGATGCTTGGTGACGCAGGTGGCGATGTTGGTGGCACATCCTCTGTTTGGTGGGCGGCAGGTGCCAACATTCCTCCCAAGGCGGAGGAAGAGGCCGAGACAGCAACAGAAGAGGGAGCAGGGGGAGCCTGAGTGAGTTCCTTGTTTTTAAGGTGTTTACTCCACTGCAGTTCATGCTTTGCATGTAGATGCCTGGTCATGCAGGTTGTGCTAAGGTTCAGAACGTTAATGCCTCGCTTCGGGCTCTGATGGCACAGCGTGCAAACCACTCAGGTTTTGTCGTCAGCACATTGTTTAAAGAAGTGCCATGCCAGGGAACTCCTTGAAGCTGCCTTTGGGGTGCTCGGTCCCTGGTGGCGGTGTCCAGTAGCAGACGAACTCTCTTGGCGGCAGCTGTTTTGCTTTTCCCCCTGCTCCCTCTTTTGCTACGTTGTTGGCTCGGTCTCACCACTGCCTCTTCCTCTGAACTATGAAAGTTAGTGGCACGACCTTTATTCCATGTGACGTCTAGGACCTCATCGTCCCCTGCATCGTCTTCCACACAGTCTTCCTCCCTGACCTCCTGTTCGGTGTGCACACTGCAAAAAGACGCAGCAGTTGGCACTTGTGTTTCGTCATCATCAGAGACGTGCGGATTGCGATGAGATGGTATTCCCATGTCCTCATCATCAGGAAACATCAATGGTTGTGCATCAGTGCATTCTATGTCTTCCACTACTGGGGAAGGGCTAGGTGGATTCCCTTGGGAAACCCTGCCAGCAGAGTCTTCAAACAGCATAAGAGACTGCTGCATGACTTGAGGCTCAGACAGTTTCCCTGATATGCATGGGGGTTTTCAGGCGCCACCTGTGCGCTTTCTGCAGAAGACTGGGTGGGAGATAATATTGTGAACGTGCTGGATCCACTGTCGGCCACCGAATTGACTAGCACCTGTACCTGCTCAGGCTTTACCATCCTTACAACGGCATTGGGCCCCACCAAATTTTGCTGTAAATTCTGGTGGGTACTGGAACCTGAGGTTGGTTCACTAGGACATGTAGCTGTAGCAGAATGGCCACGTCCTCTCCCAGCACCAGAGGGTCCACTAACACCACCACGACCGCGTCCGCGTCCCTTACTAGATGTTTTCTTCATTGTTACCGTTCACCAAGCACCACAATAAGAAAAAAAATATTTGGCCCAATGTATTGATTTTAAATTCAGGCCTTTTTTTACAGGCACCTAACACTATCTGCCTATTTATTTATGTACCGCATTACACTACTCCAGGCACAACAGTAACCACTGATTTAGGGGAATATCAATTGTAGGCCTAGTATTTAGGCCCTGGATGAAAGGTATCCTTTTATGGACAGATTTACACTTGGAGATGCACAGTAGCGTGTGAAAAAATATGTAGGATTATGCCTTCAGCAATTGTATTTTAAAACTTTGTGTAATATACCCTTTAACGGACAGAAATACAATGGGAGATGCACGGTAGCGTGTGAAGTTATTGAGGATGACCCTCTCAGCACTTGTATATACAACTTGAGTGTAATATACCTTTTCACGGACAGATTAACACCTGGCCTGCAACAGCTGGAACACCAGATTCAGGGTATTGATATATTGGCAAGTGAATTTCATCCCAGAACAAAATCTCTCCTTTGACGGATACTATTAAACTTGTAAACTTGTCCAGTCACAGCTGGAACACCAGATTTACTGTATTTCTATTTTGGCAACTGAATTTCCCCTCATTAAAAAATATATCCTTTGCCGTACACTATTAAACTTGGCCAGCCACAGCTGAAACCACAGATTTATGGTATTGCTATTTTGGCAATTGAATTTCACCCCAGAAAAAATGATATCCTTTGCCGGACACTATTAAACTTGGCCAGCCACAGCTGAAACCTCTGATTTATGGTATTGCTGTTTTGGCAATTGAATTTCACCCCAGAAAAAATTATATCCTTTGCCGGACACTATTAAACTTGGCCAGCCACAGCTGAAACCACTGATTTATGGTATTGCTATTTTGGCAATTGAATTTAACCCCAGAAAAAAAATATATCCTTTACCGTACACTATTAAACTTGGCCAGCCGCAGCTGAAACCATTGATTTATGCTATTGCTATTTTGGCAATTGAATTTAACCCCAGAACAATATATATCCTTTGCCGGACACTATTAAACTTGGCCAGCCACAGCTGAAACCACTGATTTATGGTATTGCTATTTTGGCAATTCAATTTAACCCCAGAACAAAATATATCCTTTGCAGGACACTATTAAACTTGGCCAGCCACAGCTGAAACCACTGATTTATGGTATTGCTATTTTAGCAATTGAATTTCACCCCAGAAAAAAAAAAATTTCCTTTGCCGTACACTATTAAACTTGGCCATCCACAGGTGAAACCACTGATTTATGGTATTGCTATTTTGGCAATTAAATTTCACCCCAGAAAAAATGATATCCTTTGCCGGACACTATTAAACTTGGCCAGCCACAGCTAAAACCACTGATTTATGGTATTGCTATTTTGGCAATTAAATTTCACCCCAGAAAAAATTATATCCTTTGCCGGACACTATTAAACTTGGCCAGCCACAGCTGAAACCACTGATTTATGGTATTGCTATTTTGGCAATTGAATTTCACCCCAGAAAAAAAAAATATCCTTTGCCGGACACTATTAAACTTGTCCAGCCACAGCTAGAACCACTGATTTATAGTATTGCTATTTTGGCAATTGAATTTCACCCCAGAAAAAATTTATCTTTTGCCGTACCCTATTAATCTTGACCAGCCACTGCTGGGACACCAGATTTACTGTATGTCTATTTTTGGTACTGACTTTCACCCCAGAAAATAATATATCCTTTGACGGACACTAGGGAAATTGTCCAGTCACAGCTTGAACACAAGATTCAGGGTATTGCTATTTTGGCAATCTAATTTCACCCCAGAAAAAAATATACCCTTTTATGGACAGATCTAAACTAGGCCTGCAACAGCTGGAACATCAGATTCAGGGTATTGCTATTTTGGTAATTAAATTTCACCCCAGAAAAAAATCTATCCTTTGCCGTACACTATTAAACTTGGCCACCAACAGCTGAAACCACTGATTTATGGTATTGCTATTTTGGCAATTGAATTTCACCCCAGAAAAAAATATATCCTTTGCCGGACACTATTAAACTTGGCCAGCCACAGCTGAAACACCACATTTACAGTATTTCTATTTTGGCAATTGAATTTCACCCCAGAAAGTTATCTATCCTTTGCCGGACACTATTAAACTTGGCCAGCCACAGCTGAAACCACAGATTTACGGTATTGCTATTTTAGCTATTGAATTTCACCCCAGAACAAAATATATCCTTTGCCGGGCACTACTATACTTTGCCAGCCACTGCTGGGACACCAGATTTAGGGGATTTCACCACAGAAAATAATCTATCCTTTGCCAGACAGCAGACAGTATTACACTTGGCTAGTCAAAGCTGGAACACCAGATTTAGGGGATTGCTATTTTGGCAATTGAATTTAACCCCTTAATAAAATATAGAAATTTCTATCCTGAGTTTCTAGGGGTGACATAAGCACAGCCAAGCCCCCTCTCCCTATACTAATCAGAGCAGTGTGACGTGCAGCGCTACGTGACTTCAGCTTAAATAGAGGCTGGGTCACATGCTGCACCTGGCCAATCACAGCCATGCCATTAGTAGACATGGCTGTGATGGCTTCTTAGAGCAAGAAGTAAATCGCTAGCTGATTGGCTGCTGTGCAGCTCTTCAGAAAGTGGGAAGAAATCGCCGAACAATGGACCCGAACCCGAACTTTTTAAAAAATGTTCAGGTCCGGATCCGTGTCCCGAACACCCCAAAATTCAGTACGAACCCGAACTATGCTCTAACTCTTCGCTCAACACTACTTATGAGTGCTTACTATGTCTATCCCTATGCTCAGCTGACAGGACAATGGCGGGGACCACGCAGGATGAGGGTTTTATTGGCTGGCTGCACGGCATTATGGGTGATCTTGCATTCCCGGGCTTGTCTCCTCTCCACTTAGTTTTGCTTTGTAACATGTGCAGCCGCTATTTTAAGAAAACCTGATTCATTACCACAAACTTCTGACTGAATTCCTCTTCGAATGTTTCGCTCTACTCAACACTATTGTTTGCTTGAAACCTCCTTTAAATGCTAACCCTTTAAGTTGTATTGCTACCACTGGTTCAATCTATCAGTGTGGCCCTGGGACCAGAAAAGACTTCAGTAGTGTGCAGAGAGAGAAAGAGAACACATTTGTGGGGGTAGTCATATTACTGTACAGGAATATCCTTAAGTCATCTACTGTGTACAGTAAGGCCTCATGCACACGAACGTATTTTCTTTCCGTGTCCGTTCCGTCTTTTTTGCGGACCATATGCGGAACCATTTATTTCAATGGGTCCGCAAACAAAAAAACGGAAGGTACTCCGTGTGCATTCCGTTTCCGTATGTCCGTTTTTCCGTTCCGCAAAAAATTAGAGCATATCCTATTTTTTTGCTAGTTTGTGGACAAGGATAGGCATTATTACAATGGATCCACATAAATAACGGATGGCGTTCTGTATGGCATCCATTTTCTCTGCGGATCCGGAATTTGTGGACCCCAAAACACATACGGTCGTGTGCATGAGGCCTAAGTCAAAAGAAGCTGCAGTTACTTTAGTGATCATTTTATACAATAATTCCCATGCATTTCACAAAGGTTCCACTATAATTTAAAGTTTCCATGTAGTGTTGTGACCATGTGATAAATAGCTAGAGGTATGGGTCTTGAAGTTCTAGGAGCTATGTCTTATGTTCTAGGTAACATTCGCTTTATTGTTTTGCAATCAAACTGCTTAATATTTCTGTACAGTAAGTAGAAGTATTGTATTTTCCAGACTAAAGGAACCTGACCATAAGACTCCCCCCAGGTTTAGACAACAGAGAATTAGAAAATAAATATCTACTTATTAAACCTTCAATGGTAGAACAAAGTGGAGGGCCAATGTCACTAACTTTAACCCTTAGGATACCAGAGGTTTTTTAGTTTTTAATTTTTCTTCCCTATCTTCCTTAAGCCATAAATTTTTTATTTTACTGTTCACATAGGTGTATGAGGGCTTATTGTTTTGCGGGACAAGTTGTACTTTCTAATCCCACCATTTAGTATGGCATACAATGTAGTGGGAAGTGGTAGAAAAAAATCCAAATGGGGTGGAATTGAACAAAAAATGCAATTCCTCCACCGCTTTACAGGTTTTGTTCCCACAGAGTTCTGTTTGTGGCAAAACCGACCTGTGCCCTTCGTTCTCTGGGTCAGTATAATTACAAAAATACCACATATGTACAGTATAGGTTATTTATGTCTAAATAGTGGGGGGAAAAAATTTAACTTTGAAAAATAAATATTGTTTTACATCACCATTACAGATGAGCGAATAGAAGCTGACGAAGTAGAATTCGTTTAGAATTTCAGGAAAAAATCGATTCGCAACGAATACGAATTTCCTCGTGCTTCGTGGTAACAAATTGCAATATTTCTAAAAGCGGCTACACGTGTGAGGACTGAGGACATGGGGCAAGGAACTCTGGGAAGGCAGGTTCTCCCAGATTGACATGCCTGCATGCAGCCAATCAGCAGCCAGCCAGCCCTGTGATGTCACAGCCCTATACTGTAAATACGGCAGCCATTTTAGATTCTGCCATTTTCCAGCGTTCAGAGTGCAGGGACAGACGTGTGAAGGCGCTAGGACAGCAAGTGAAAAAACGATTGTGGAAAAAAAAGACAGAAAAAACGATTTATAAGTGCAGGGAAAGGATAGAGAGGAATCACTTCACAGCATCTTAGTCCAGGGAAATACGTCAGAAGGCGCTAGGGACATTGATAGGAAAGTGATTTACAAGTGCAGGGAACGATTATTTGGGGATCCAAATAGTCATTAGACAGCTCTGTCATTCCAGCTTTTTGTTACTGGGCTGCAAGTGTTATGTTGAAAAGCCTTTAGAGGCTTGTATTTTAGTATCTTATTCAGTACTACAAGAAAAATATATTGTCAGTTCACTTCTGCAGGTATTTCTGGTGAAAGCATATAGGGGCGTATTTCAGTACGACAAGAAAAATATATTCTCAGGTCACTTCTGCAGTTATTTCTGGTGAAAGTATATAGTGGCCTATATTCAGCATTCAGCATTGCAGTTATATCTGGGAAAGTCTTTTTTGCGGTATGAACTGAATTACGTTGTGGTGAAATTTTGTATTTACGTTTCACACACTGCGCGCTTATGTGACGACATCCAAACAAGCAGCCGACCAATACATGAATACACTATCCACTAACCCTGCACAAAAATGCTAAATAATTCACACCTGCCCGCATCTATCTGCGATATTGCTTTCTGGACACTACGGAGACTTTTCTGCAGCACAGAAACCGCACGAGGACCGGGTCTCGCTCTTCTAGCATGGACCTACTTCCTCCGCTACGTCCTGTTAACTTCAGATCACTCCGCCTCAGACGCCATTGTTTTTTTGAAACAGTCATCCTATAACCCTCTGTTGAAAAGCCTTTAGTGGCGTATATACGTGGAAAAAGAAAACTATACTCGGCGTTCACTGTTCCAGTTATATGTGGCAAAGCTTTTAGTGGCGTATATCAGTAGAAAAAGAAAAAGATATTTGGCATTCAGCGCTGCACTTATATGCGGTAAAATCTTTTTGGAATTATTTCAGTGGAAAAAAAACTTGTATTCAGCATTAAGCGCTGCACTTATATGCTGTAAAATCTTTTTTTTATTATTTCGGTGGAGAAAAAACTTGTATTCAGCATTAAGCGCTGCACTTATATGCAGTAAAATCTTTTTTGAAATATTTAGTTGGACAAAAATCTTGTATTCTGCATTAAGCGCTGCAATTATATGCGGTAAAATCTTTTTTGAATTATTTCGTTGGAAATACAAATTTCTACCTCCTCCATTAACTTCCTCATATCTTGATTAACATCGGACACACTAACCTAACATCCCCCGCAGCTATATATATATAAGTGGTGCCAGCACCACCTAGGCGCGAATAAAGGTAAATGACACTGCCAGCCTGTTAAAGGGAATTACAGCATGATACCACAATACATTTGATAGGACATTTAGCAAGAGTTTAAAGTGCCCACATTTAGAACATAGTGGGACACTGCATTAAGATGAATCAGGCGTGGATCAGCCAGGATTTCCACACACCAATGCCTGATGCATCAGACTAGATCATCCATGGTGCCACACCAACAATTTGACAAAAGAGACCAGTTTCTTCTGGCTATCTGCCTCAGCTACTATTCTGATGCTGTTACCCGCCTGATGCCACACATCTGATGCCAAGTGCTCCTTCTTTCACCCACCATCTTCAGCGGCTACTGATATTGCCACCCACCTCCATAGTATGTCACCTTGCCACTCTGCGGCCTCTTGATGCTGCAGCCACCTCCAGACTATGTCATTGTTCTCCTCTGTGGTCTCCTCATGCTGCCGCCACCTCCAGACTCTGTCATTGTGCAACTTTGTGGCCTACTCATGCTGCCGCCACCTCCAGACTATGTCATTCTGCCGCTCTGTGGCCTACTCATGCTGCCGACACCTCCAGACTCTTTCATTGTGCAAATCTGTGGCTTACTCATGCTGCCGCCACCTCCAGACTATGTCATTCTGCCGCTCAGTGGTCTCCTCATTCTGCCGCCACCTCCAGACTCTGTCATTGTGCCGCTCTGTGGCCTACTCATGCTGATACCACCTCCAGACTATGTCATTGTGCCGCTTTGTGGTCTCCTCATGCTGCCGCCACCTCCAGACTATGTCATTGTGCCGCTCTGTGGCCTACTCATGCTGCTACCACCTCCAGACTCTGTCATTGTGCAACTCTGTGGCCTACTCATGCTGCTGCCGCCTCCAGACCCTGTCATTGGGCCACTCTGTGGTCTCCTTATGCTGATTCTACCTCAACACTTCATGACTTGTCCACTATTTTGGGTTTCGGCCCGGCTGACATCATGATTTATTTGACACTTCTTCTGATCTGTCACTGTCAGAAGGAAGGAAAACTTAGATGCACAATGGATCCTGACTGTGTAGCAGTTTTAAGGCCTGTATGGTCCCATCAGAATTAGCTTATGATTTGGTAGCCAGAAGCAGGAGTGGGTAGAAAACATAGAAGACATGCAAATATTCCATTCACATATCATCTCTGTTTTAGATCCACTCCATTTTTTTTTTGCCTTTAGCAATACTGATGGTTTATTAAGCAAATGCTAACCAAGTGAAGGCATATGCTCCACAGACAGTATCCGTTTTTTTCTGGGTAATTGTTCTGACGGAACAGTGAATGGGGAATAATAATCAGTGACATCAACACAAACTTACTGCTGACACCCTCTCCACTCTAAGAAGAAAATTTAGACTAGCAGATTCATATACATAATCACAGGTGCATATGCATCAAGCACCTGTGATTATGTCTATAAATGTGCTAGTCTAAATTTTCTTGTAGTATATATTGAGGGTAGAGCCTCTTTTAGACTGAGCAATGCCCATCTGCCTGGGGCTTCTGAGCAGAGTATAAATGTAGCTGGCTCCTACACTGCCCTGAAAATTGTAGGCTTAGGTAAGTCCAAGAGAGGTGGTTTGTTAGTGTTAGGTACCCATCTGCGGAAGCCACCTTGACGCCTGGTAGATGGGCCCGACACACGTTTGATCAAAAATGTGTGCAAAAGCTTCTATTTTTCCATTTATAGTAGGTATAATACCACTTTCATTTAGAATGATCCCCATTTCTCAGCTCTATTGTTTGTATGTGAAATGTTGTGCAGCCATTTAATTATCGACCCTCTCCATTCTGTCGGGGGGATCTACTTGGATAAGTGTTTAATAGAACAGGTTCTGTAGACATCGATGTGGAATCAGTTGACGAGGGTGTAAAAGGAGTGCACTTCTTCTTGACGCTAACATCTACCTGTAAGGCCTCATGCACACGACCGTTTTTTTATGCTGTCCGCAAAAAAGGGTTCCGTTGTTCAGTGATCCGTGTCCGTTTTTGCCTTCCGTTGTGTTTCCGTGTGTCTTCCGTTTTTTTTAGCGGACATGACCCAAAATATTTTACCAGAAGACAGGCTGACGATCCACAAAAAAACGGACACGGAACGCGGATGACACACGGATGGCCATCCGCATTTTTTCACGGACCCATTGACTTGAATGGGTCGGTGAACTGTTTTTCACGGACAAGAATAGGACAGGTTATATTTTTTTGACGGACTGGAATCACGGACCACGGATGCGGAGGACAAACGGTGCATTTGCCGAGGTTTTCACGGACCCATTGAAAACCAATGGGTCTGCAGAAAATCACGAAAAACGGAGCAACGGACACGGAATCAAACAACGGTCGTGTGCATGAGGCCTAAGGCTGAGTTGATGCTTGAGTTATTTGTTCAGTTTTGGCCCAGTCACCGCCCAACTAAGTGAAGTATGCAGTGAGCGACGCCTGTCATCTGCATGTCAGCCAGGAAATAACAATTTTTTAACGCAATTCGCTGCAAATATATTCAGAACAATCGAATTATTCCCGATAATTTGGCGAATCGAATTCTTGAAAAATTCGCTCATCTCTAATCACCATATTCTGACCCCCCTGAGTGTTTTCAGTCGTGGTGATACCCATGATGTTTAAATTTTTTTTATTTATGTATTTATTTTTTTATTCTGCAGAAAGGATTTAAACTAACAGTTATTTTTTACTTTTTTGTTATGATTTTGAAACTCGTATTTGAGCCCACAAAATAAAAAAATTTGTTTTCAATTCTGAACATTCATGAATTTTTTTTACATCCATTTAAAGGTCAGAATTGCTCATTTCTAATGTTGGCCTGCCACCTGCTGGCCAAAATATAAATTGCAGCTAAAATGCCCTTGGTCTCCTCTGTGAGACCCAGCGCATTTACATCAATTACCGACATCCTCTTTGGCAACAGAGGATGCTGGTGAGAAACCAGGAAGCGGGAGCTTCTGGGTTTTTCACCCTTTAGATACCGTGATTTCACTTGAACACATCTGAAGGCAATAATGCCGATCGCGTTTGAAACAGCAGAGACCCGCCGGCCATGATGCCTGCTGCATGTGCAAGTGGGAGCCATGTTTGACCATCGCTCCGGCGCCGTACTAGTATGGCGCTGGTAGCGAAGGGCTTAACAATGTAGGGTAGAGAAATTGGGTTATCATGGGTTATCCCATGACACATTTAAATCAGAGAACATATAGTACATGACAAGATCTTTCCAATAAAGCTAGAACCAGCTGTGTACCTCACATGGATCCAGAGATCTCCTTGTTCATTGCTCTGCTAGATTTATGTAAAGCTGTCGGGTCAAGGGGAGTGTCTTTTCTGCTATAGCTAAGAGGGTGTCTCCATGCTCTCCTTATCACAACTCTGGAGGCAGTTGAAAGATGAAACTGAGTATGTGCGGCCATCTCAGTGAGCAGGATAAAGAAATAAGAAAAAAACAAACAGCAGGTGGCGCAATACAGATACATTTTATTCAATAACCCAAAGGCTATGCTAAATATTTAATTACTTGCCATTACAAAAAAAAAAAATTCAGATCCAGATGTTCGTTTGAAAACTGTAGAATATTTTTCGTGGGGCAACCCCTATTCCAGTCAGCTCCTATTAATCCTAGTGTATCATCTTTTGACCATTGAAAGAAGCAGCAATGGCAAGTGTGGTCACATGACAGGAGTAGTAGAATCAAAATAAACAAGTTACAGTGTACAGTACAATTCAGTACCCATTGTATAGTCTTCTCCTTACTGGTATGACTCCTCCCACTGGTGACATCCTCAAGTGGCCTTTAGCTATACTAAGTTAGAGCTTTAGTGTATTTTCCAGCTGACTGGGGACCTTCAGCTTGGGGAGGGCTGTTGAGTGATCACTCATGCTCCTCTCCTGCCTGCACTGATCACACAGATCGTTTGTGGGAAGGGAGGTAGAGAAGTGTTCAGGAGCAGAGTTCTCTCATTGATCCAGTATGGGTGCTCTGTCAGATCATAAGGAAGCAGTCAGGGAGGTCTGGCACTGCTGGACCATCCTGTCTGCAGACTATAAGACACAGGCACTTTTAAGCAAGATCTTATCCTGCTAAAAATGTGAGTCTCATAGTCCAAAAAATACTGTAATTGCCCTAATGTTCAAGTGTGGAGAGTTATACTTTGAGTCTATATACCTACAATCTGAACTTCTCATTGTATCGCATATTCACACCATCTTGCAGCATACCCTGACAGCCATATCTGGTGATTTTGGGATCTCAGAAGCATGCATACTATTTCTGACTGGGATAAAAAGGATGCTGTGTCAGACACATTAAAGATTGGAAGAAATTGCATAATAAGGTTAAACACGGCATTAGACTATACATTTTTTCATTTTGCAATAGATGAGATGGGAATAGATCTGTAAAGGGACATTCTGCCTGTAAAACTAACCCTAGTGGTGGATTATACTGGATTTGCAAACATACCTCTTTGTCCCTGGACAGAGGTTCAGTCACCAAGAAAATGAAGTTTGATCTGATGTGCAAATGAGAGTGTCCAATAGGTGATGTCTAACCCAGCAAGTACATGGTGTCAAATATAAAAATGTAGTACTGCCGTAATCATACTGAACTAGAAAATAATGTTATTATGTCCTTTTTACAAATTGTGCTCTGTAAAAACAAAGCCCAAAAACCAATGGTGGCATTGTGGCCTTCTTTACTTCCGCCCTACAGATTCTTTTTTGAAAGTCTACAAATGCATTATATGGAACATGGTGTCAAAAATAAAAATTTATGGCTCTTGTATGGCTAAGAAATAGAAAATACCCAAAAATGGTCATGTCGGGGAGGGGTGTAAACTAGGCTTTGAAATTACCTACAAATCAGTGAAGACTGCGGTCCTTCCTTACACACAGATATTATATGACAGAGCAAAATTATAGCTTGAGCCTGTAACTAGTTAACATGCGTCTGATGGGCACCAGGAGTCTTGTGAAGTAATATATCTCTCACAATGTTTAATTAGAAACTACTGCATTTCTCAAGAGATTATGAAAGGAGGAAGGTACATAAGTTCCTTCTTCTACACATGTGATGGGAAATGCCTGAGTGACTCTGGGAACCCATGTCAGTGATAGGAGGCAGGAGATTAATGATTAGCATCCTGCCATAAAAGAATAGCTTATGGAAAGTTCACTTTATTGCCCTGTAAGGGTCATAAAAATTTATGGGTGATATGAAGCCTGAGCTCTGACCTTGACTCTGTTTACACTCTCAGATCTTGACACACCAGGTATTTACATATGAGAAGTCCCATTGGTCAGTGCTCCATCCGGTTGACGTCCCATTGGCCCTTTCTCCGAGTCAGGCACATTAGAAGGAAGTAGGGCATTTCATTTAATAGATGCTGGTGCTGTTTGTTATCTCATTAGGCCCTTTACTATCCCAGCCATGCAATAGGGATATCTGGATATGTGCTGTGAGCTGAGAGCTGTTAATGAACTTAGTTTTATGAGTTATGTATAAATCACATTAACAGATTTGGCCATTTGTGTTATATCCTGGTATTTATTAGAGGTTGGCCTGATGGCGGCAAGAGATTGGTATTTAGGATTAAACACAACACCAGAAGTGGAAACATATTGTCCTACAAGCAGCAGTAGAACTAGCCCTGACATTTTAATGCCACACCCATATGCCTGGTCTGATAAAAAAGCTGTAATAAAAAACTAGAGCTTCAATATATCACCATCCACACTCAAAATATTGACTGTTAGGCCTAACCATGCTAGATGGCAGATGTGTCAGTTTTGGTATCCCACAGCTAGACACCAGCAACTGCTTTAACAACTGAAAACCACGATATGGTCAAGATACAGGGACATGGCTGTGACCCCTAAAGTGGGCCAACTTCGCTCTGACATTGACAGATTTCTCAAAAAGGGCCAGCACTCTCCGGCACGTTCCGGCAAGATGGTGTTCAAACAGGAAGCAGAGAGCGCCAAGTCAGTAAATTCCGGGGATGAGAGCGACGTAAACCAGGCTGCAGGCTCAGAATCATGCGCCATCACCAATGGGTACCTGAAAAAGGCTCTAGCTTGAGCACTGGCAGCTATAAATTTGGAGCTAAGTGAGATCAAAGAATATGGTTGCCACATAAGGGGCTGTGTGGAAACTCTGGAGCAAGGCCACCAAGACCTACCAAGGTTCTAAAAAATCATCAAGGATAAGATGGCGGCACAGCATGGCAAGCATGAACCAAACTCCTCTCCTCCTGGAATAACAAGAGAACCGCAGCAGAAGGAGGCATGTCCATGGCCTACCTGAAACCTCAAGCACAGATAATGTCCTTGCCATTGTAAACGAGATTTTTGCAACAGTTCTGGGCAAGCAAAGAGTGGAATAGATTGTTATTGAGCGCGCCCACAGGATATTAAAAGTGAAACCCCCACCCCGGAAAAACCATGTGTGACATTGTCATTGCGAGGAATACTCAGCTATGTGCAGTGGCGTAGCGTGGGTTGCCAGGGCCTGGGGCAAGCCAAATATTGCGCCCCCCGCCAACCCGTGGACATGCTCCTTTGCATGCTCACTTTTCCCACTCCCACAAACCAACTTGTTAACATTTGTACGTATACTAATGTAAGGTGCACACTGCACTGAAAATACCTTCTTGTTTACTCCAAATCATTGTATTAGTCTTACTAAATGTCCTCCAGTATGTGTTGGAGACGGACTTTGCGTTAGTTATGGGGCCCCCAATGATTAGACTGCTCCATACTTCAGGGATCCTTAATCTGACCCTGCACATATGTAATACCCCAGAGTAGGCACTACCAATTCCTGCACCCTTCCACTGTCTCCAATTACTAATAAATAATGTAATCTGTGTATTTAATTCCAGGTCCTTTGATATTGTTCCTTAATATCATTGCTATGTAATTTACGTATAGTATTACATGTAATGTACCTGGCTATCCAGCGTGTGGCAGTGTATCTGGCAGAGTACCTTTAGATAGAATGGAATTTACTAGAAGTGGGCTAATCATGCTTCCTAACAAGGAGGTGGGGTGCAGGAAGCTGAGAAGTTGGGAAGTTGAGTTTTAGCATCTAAAGGGACCAGAGATGGCACCCTGGCTGCTTTACACTTCATGGACTGAGTATTACTAGGGGGTCAACAGCCCAAGGCACCCCACTCAAAGGTACCAGGACTGTCATAAAGTCCAGAAACCAGACCAAAGCCAGAGATTAGAGAGATAGAAAGCAAGTTTGCCTGCCAGTTTAGCCCAAAACCTGCTGGAGCCAAGAGAAAGACCAAATATTGTCTGATTGTCTGGGTGCAAGTTTATTCACGTAAAGCTGGACTCGACTTATTCGCCGTCTCCCACAACTCACCCCTTTATTGCTGGGGAGTCTAACCCTGTGGAGCGACGGTATCCAGGTAGGAGCACCGTGACACATGAAATACTAAGACCGCATGACCACACGGCATTCCTAAAAACCTGGAACACGATCCACCCTGGAGGGCGGTACGCTGCATATACCTCTTACATCAAGTGACATCTGCACTGACTTTCTTTATCTTCTCCATTTTGAAATAAGACCACCATGATACCTTCTTTCAGCCACGTCTCTTCTGTAACGAGTTTATCACAAACATCTTAGATTCCTCACTTTACTATGATTTCCTCCCCCTGGTGCCCCAACACTGTTACCCAGATATGCTCCCAAACTGCCCTCAATGGTAATAGTGCTCCATACAGTACCTCCAATAGCAATCCCATTAATAGTAATTCCCTCTATATTGTTCCCAATAATAATGCCCCCACAGTACCCCCAATATGAATAATGCCCCATAGAGCCCCTGACAGAAATTAGGCCTCCTATAGTGCCCCTAACAGTAACATGGCCCCTCTATAAGGCACCCCTATAGAGGCCACAGTAGTAATAAAGCTCCATATAGTGTCCCATGTACCTATAATGACCCTCTGTAATGTACCCTGTATGACCACCCTGTAATTCCCATATCTATAATGCCCCCTCTGGAGTATGTGTATATAAATAACTCCCTCTGTATTATTATTACTGTGCATATATATATATATATATATATATATATATATATATCTATAATAGCCCCCTCTATATTAGTGTATATACTGGGTACTGGGTATTATTAGTATTAAAGATGAGTGAATCGAATCAGACAAAGTGGAATTCGATTCGCAACAAACGCAAATTTCCTCGTGCTTTGTGGTAACTAATCGCAATTTGTCCTAAAATGGCAGCCACACGTGTGAAGACTGAGGACATAGGGCAAGGAACTCTGGGAAGGCGGGATCACCAAGATTGACATACATGCATGCAGCCAATCAGCAGCCATCCCTGTGATGTCACAGCCCTATAAATACGGCAGCCATTTTAGATTCTGCCATTTTCCAGAATTCTGAGTACAGGGACAGAGGTGAGAAGGCGCTAGGGATAGCAATTGGAAAAAGCTAATTGTGAAAAAAAACACTGAAAGAATGATTTATAAGTGCAGGGAAAGGATAGGGAGGAATCTTTTCACAGCATCTTAGTGCAGGCAGAGACGTCAGAAGGCGCTAGGGACAATGCTAGAATAGGGAATTACAAGAGCCGGGAAAGATAATCTGGGGATCCAAATAGTCATTAGACAGCTCTGTCATTCCAGCAATTTGTTCTTGGGGTATTGAAAAGGCTTAAGTAGCTTATATCTGTGGAAACAGAAAAATATATATATATACTCAGTTCACTTCTGCAGCTATATGTGCTGAGAGCGTTTAGTGATGTATTTCTGTACTACAAGAAAAATATATATACAGTTCACGTCTGCAGTTATTTGGGGTTAAAAGCGTTTAGTGAGGTACTTTTGTACTACAAGATAAATATATATTCACAGGGGCGTAGCTATAGGGGGTGCAGAGGTAGCAGTCGCTACCGGGCCCAGGAGCCTAAAGGGGCCACATAACAAGACACACAAAGCACTGAGGGAAGGGGGCCCAAGATAAACTCTTGCACCAGGGCCCATGAGCCTTTAGCTACGCCACTGTATACGCGGTTCACTATTGCCGTTATTTGCAGTAAAGGCGTTCAGTGGCCTACTTCATTACAAAAAGAAAAATATATACGCAGTTCACTTCTGCAACTATATGTGCTGAGAGCATTTAGTTATGTATTTTTGTAGTACATGAAAAATATATACGCAGTTCACTTCTGCAGTTATTTGGGGTTAAAAGCATTTAGTGAGGTATTTCTGTACCACAAGAAAAATATATACGCAGTTCGCTGTTGCAGTTCTTTGCGGTAAAAGAGTTTAGTGGCCTACTTCATTACAAAAAGAAAAATATATACGCAGCTTACTTCTGCAGCTATATGTGCTGAGAGCGCTCAGTGACGTATTTCTGTACTACAAGAAAAATATATACGCAGTTCACTTCTGCAGTTATTTGGGGTTAAAAGTGTTTAGTGAGGTATTTCTGTACTACAAGAAAAACATATACGCAGTTCACTGTTGCCGTTATTTGCGGTAAAAGCTGCGTTTAGTGGCCTACTTCATTACAAAAAAATATATATATATACGCAGCTTACTTCTGTGGCTATATGTGCTTAGGGTGTTTAGTGACATATTTCTGTACTACAAGAAAAATATATAGGCAGTTCACTTCTGAAGCTATATGTGCTGAGATCGTTTAGTGACCTATTTCTGTACTACAAGAAAAATATAAACGCAGTTCACTTCTACAGTTATTTGGGGTTAAAAGTGCTTAGTGAGGTATTTCTGTACTACAAGAAAAATATATACGCAGTTCACTGTTGCCGTTATTTGCGGTAAAAGCGTTTAGTGGCCTACTTCATTACAAAAAGAAAAATATAGACGCAGTTAACTTCTGCTGCTATATATGCTGAGAGCATTTAGTAACGTACTACAAAAAAAATATATACGCAGTTCCCTTCTGCAGTTAGGGGGCAGTAGGAGTCGCAGCGAGAGGCCTGAGCTCCCGGTGTCATCTAGCGGTCGTGTCTTGACCAGCAACCCAGCGGTTCTTGATTGGTTAACTCATCCCAAGTGACATCAGACACACCCAGCCAACAGTCGGTGGGTTCGTCAAACACAACCCTTAGTTGACATGGCCCTGTGCCCTAATTTTTCCTCAACCTGCCTCTGTCATTTTCTGTTCCCTCACCGCGAGAAGTAGTATATGCTGTAAGCTCAGCTACACTTTTCAGCGAGGAAGAGCTACTAGAGGAAAGTCAGCAGCTACTGCCCAGCCAAGATCTGGAGGAGACATCCGCCACTTCCTCGGCTTGGTGGCCAATTAGTGATGAGGAGAGTGGCGTGGGTGGTGGTGTTGCGAGCGGTCAGGCTCTTGACCCAGAGGCCGTTGAGGAGGACATCAGTGATGTGCAGACACTACTTGATAATGATGAAGCCTATCGCACTTTGGAGCCGGGTGCAGAAGGGGCTTCATCATCATTAAGAGGAGAGGGTGGCAGCTTGCCTGTAAGGCAGCGGCGGAGCCAGCAAGGTGGTAGCATGGCTGGGAGTCAGCAGGGTGGCAGCAGTGGGAGGTCGGGAGCACAAACGTGCTGGGCTAGACCACCTGCTTCGCCTACCTACCTGGGAAGTAGTGGTCCAGGGGTTTTACGAAGGCAGCTGCGGTAGCAGTCAGTCAGTGCGGACTGTTGGGGGGAAAATCAGCTACTCGTCGGTGTGGCAGTTTATTTTCAAAGTGCCAGAGGAGGTGAACGTGGCCATATGTCGAATCTGTGGGCAGAAAATAAAGCGTGGTTAGGTTGCCAATGTTAGCACTACGGCCCTGCATCATCATATGCAGCGTCGCCATACAATGGCCTGGGAGAACTCTGGCTCCGATGTGGTGGTCCAGCCTACTGCAGCAACCTGCATCACCCAGTGGCACGGAGCGGTCTGTCATTCCCATCTTCTGCTGGTCCAGATGCTCCTGCTCCTCCTACTCCTTGTCATTCATTGCATCAGTAATCGAGCACCAAAGTGATTGCCAAGAGACAGCAGTATGCGTGGACGAATCCAACGGCGCAGAAGCTGAACGTTCCCCTGTCCAAGTGCTGCAGTCGCTCCCTTTCCAACTGGTGGGCTCTACACCTTTCAGAGAAGTGATGGCCTGTGCCGTGCCGAGGTTGAGGGTCCCAAGTAGAGTTGAGCGAACACCTGGATGTTCGGGTTCTAGAAGTTCGGCCGAACTTCCCGAAAATGTTCGGGTTCGGGATCCGAACTTGACCCGAACTTCACCCCGAACCCAAACCCCATTGAAGGAAATGGGGACCCTAACTTTTGGGCACTAAAAAGGCAGTAAAATAGCCCAGGAAAGGGCTAGAGGGCTGCAAAAGCCAGCAAAATGTGGGTAAATCCCCTGCAAACAAATGTGGATAGGAAAATTACTTAAAATAACATAAAATAGAGAAAAATAATAAATAAACATTCTAAACTTGAGCCCAAGTGAGTGACAGTGGCACCTGTCACCCAGCAGAGGATGTGGCAGCAACGCCACCACATCAGTCATCGTCACCAAGCATCTCCACCAAATCCCATGAAAGTGTTCAGCTATCAGCTGTCCATCTCCCAAACACTGGAGAGAAAAAGAAATAGAAAGAGGAAGTACCCCCCTACCCATGGCTCTGAATGCCTTGTTTCAAACTTCCTGGTCCTTTGAAATGCTGTCATTCTGTCTGGTGGACAGTTTTAAAAACCTTATGGTGGTGGGTGTCCCACAGTACGTGTATCCCAGCCGCCGCTACTTTTGCAGGCGAGCCATCCCTTCCCTGCACAACCAAGTGGCGGACAACATCAGGTGTGCACTGAGCAACGCTATCTATGGCAACGTCCACATAACCAACAACACAGTGGGTAAATGTAAAGGCTGGCCCAGAGGCGGATGGCATTTTTGCGAATGTCCTTCCGCCCCCGAGGATTGCTGGGCATTTCTCTTTGTATCCTGTTACATCCTCCTCCTCCTACTCTGCTTCCTCCTCCTCCTCCTCCTCTACCACCCCCTCATCCACTCAGTGTAACACCTTCACCACCCACAGCAGCACCGCCAGGGGAAATGACAGCAGTCTGTTTTAAAACTTGTGTGTTTGTGGGAAAAAACCCACAACAGGCAGGCAGGAGCTGTGGACAGGTATGGAACAACAGACGGATGATTGGTTGGTGCCATTGAGCCATCAGCCCGGCCTGGTGTTGTGCGCTAAAGGGGCAAAATGTAATAGCAGGTCTGGGCCTAGCCGGTTTGACGCACATCCCCTGCCTGCCACATGTGCTGAATTTGGGGTGCAGAAATTCCTAAACACCAGACAGTGAAAATCAATTCAGTTAATCGAACACATACAACACCCCCCCCCCTCCTTTCACTTAAATCATTAACAAACTATTTACAAATTTACTTAAAAACATATTAAAATAACTATAATGCAGCTAAACTAACCATACAAACAAACAAAACTATATACACGCCTTATCCTTAACTTAAGGCCAGCCAATTACAAGGGGCTCGGAGGGTGGGTTCCTGCACCAACATAGGCCCTGGCCTGGAACACAATTGTCCAGCCAGGGCACAGTTCTGGAGGATGAGGAGGAGTAGGAGGAACGCTGGGTGATACAGAGGACACAGACAATATACCTCCATCAAAGAGGATAGCTTTTCCTTGCCTCTGGGCAGCCTGGCAGACATGAGCGACAACATGCTGCAGTGCCTGCGCAACGACCGCCCAGTTACTGCCACATTCTAACTTGTGCTGCTTACTGGGTGGCCCCCCTGCTGCATCCACGTTACAAGGACAACGTGCCGTCCTTAATTCCCTCACTGGAGTGTGATAGGAAGATGAGCCCGCTAGTAGACACGCTGCTGATGGCATTTACACCTGACACCGTGGACTCAGTGGAAGCACAAGGTGAAGGCAGAGGAGGAGGAGGAAGAATTTGCCAATGCAGCTGGGTCTCCACCAACACCTCAGAAGGCAGGTTTATGTTGAAAAGCTATGTCATCACGCCACAACAACCTGCACCACCAGCAGATCTGGAACATCTTAGCAGGAGACAGCATTTCAGCAACATGTTAGAACAGTACACGTACTGACTGATGGGTCTGCCTAGGGGAATAGCTACAGGGGAAGAAGGGGAAGCAACTACTTTGGAGCCGTGACCTAGAAAGGGCCCATCCAGGAGGAGGAGGAGGAGTCAAGGACTTTGTCAGGGCCCCCTCTACAGTATTATACAATGAAATTATATACAGTGGCAGTATAGACAGTGTAGAAAGCGAATGGAACAGCTGCTGGGCCTGGTCTGAGAGAGCGATCTTTAGCAGCCGCAGGCATGGCGGCATGAAAAGAAGGGGTTGCGCAAAAATTACTGGGGAGGTGGGCCCCATTCAAAAATTTGATGTGGTGCCCAATCATTTCTAGCTACGCCACTGGGTCTGGCCCATTCAACTTCTGGGTCTTCAAATTGAGCACCTGTCCTGAGGTTGCCCTTTATGCCTTGGAGGTGCTGGCCTACCCTGCAGCCACTGTATTGTCTGAATGTGGGTTTAATAATACCGTTCTGACAAGTCAACCGTCAGTCAGTGAGATAATAGGTGATAGTAAGGTTTACGTGAATCACAGAAATGTTTTATCACCATAAAATATAACTTTTAATTAATTTCTTAAAAGATTAGACACAAGGAATCTCATATCCGAGTAGGGAGGGTAGCAGACGGATCAAAAGGCCAGAAATTATCTATCCCTGATCTGTCCGCTAAACGCTATTTAGGCCCTGCCTACAAAACGGAATAGCCGCCCCGATAGGGGCGATCCCGTGTCAGGAACCTCCTAGAATCCCTAATGAGGCCCTGGCACAGGATAGTACCCACCACCAATGTGAAGTGTATTGGTCAAAAAGTCTGTCAGTAGTCAAAAAGATGTATTATGACCTGAGGAATCACATAGAGTGCGAGCTCCCATTCACTGGGATGATATCTCTCACTCCTAGTGATTCTCCCAATAGACAAAATTACTGTTCAGACATGATACATAATATAAAGGTATATAGTCGTCCCAAATAGGTATACAAATTCCCTATAGTAGACCCAAATAGGTATACAAGTTCCCGACGCGTTTCACTCTTGTGTTAAAGATCATCAGGGACATATACATATAGAAAGGGTGCCTGTATCAAAGGACCCCCTCAGTGACAAAATTAGACCAAAAATATACAGAGGTATATTGCCACGTTACCGGTTGAGAATGTCAATCTCAAAAATATACCTAAGCAAGAGGAGAAAATAGTAATACCAGATGTGAACCATTCAGAAAACTTTAAAGGGTCAATAGTAGTGACAAAGCAAAGCCAGTGCTCAAAATAAAGATGTGGTCACTTCCCTTAGCCATCAAGCAGTCTGATGGACACGCTGATTAGACTGGATGTCATCATATCCAGGATCTGTAGTGTTTCTGGGTTCTGGTTTCTCCTCTTGTTTGGGGCCGAGGACCGGCCCCAAACAAGAGGAGAAACCAGAACCCAGAAACACTCAGATCCTGGATATGATGACATCCAGTCTAATCAGCGTGTCCATCAGACTGCTTGATGGCTAAGGGAAGTGACCACATCTTTATTTTGAGCACTGGCTTTGCTTTGTCACTACTATTGACCCTTTAAAGTTTTCTGAATGGTTCACATCTGGTATTACTATTTTCTCCTCTTGCTTAGGTATATTTTTGAGATTGACATTCTCAACCGGTAACGTGGCAATATACCTCTGTATATTTTTGGTCTAATTTTGTCACTGAGGGGTCCTTTGATACAGGCACCCTTTCTATATGTATATGTCCCCTGATGATCTTTAACACAAGAGTGAAACGTGCGGGAACTTGTATACCTATTTGGGTCTACTATAGGGAATTTGTATACCTATTTGGGACGACTATATACCTTTATATTATGTATCATGTCTGAACAGTAATTTTGTCTATTGGGAGAATCACTAGGAGTGAGAGATATCATCCCAGTGAATGGGAGCTCGCACTCTATGTGATTCCTCAGGTCATAATACATCTTTTGACTACTGACAGACTTTTGACCAATACACTTCACATTGGTGGTGAGTACCATCCTGTGCCAGGGCCTCATTAGGATTCTAGGAGGTTCCTGACACGGATCGCTCCTATCGGGGCGGCTATTCCGTTTTGTAGGCAGGGCCTAAATAGCGTTTAGCGGACAGATCAGGGATAGATAATTTCTGGCCTTTTGATCCGTCTGCTACCCTCCCTACTCGGATATGAGATTCCTTGTGTCTAATCTTTTAAGAAATTAATTAAAAGTTATATTTTATGGTGATAAAACATTTGAATGTGGGTTTAACATGGCTGGGGGCATTATCACAGACAAGTGCAGCCGCCTGTCCTCAGACAATGTTGGCAACTAAGCTTTTGTTTATTAAAAAGAACCAGACATTGATCCCACAGGACTTGATTGAACCTTATACAGAATAGACATGTATACCGGCCTCACCCAACCATTGTTGTAAAATAAAAAATAAAAAAACAGTTATTAGAGACTACCTTTGGCTTCACAGCCCAAAAAGGCTTCATTTCATGCAAGAATGTAACCGCCAATTGTAAGCTCCCTGTCAGTTATGCAGTGCAGGGGATTGTACCTGGCAAAAATGGTAATATTTCACCCAACAATTTAAAATCTATCCTTTGCCGGACAGTATTAAACTTGTCCAGCCACAGCTGAAACCTATGATTTACGGTATTGCTATTTTGGCAATTGAATTTCACCCCAGAACAAAAACTATTCTTTAACGGACACTATGAAACTTGTCCAGCCATAGCTAAAACCCCAGATTTACTGTATTTCTATTTTTGCAACAGATTTTCACCCCAGAAAAAAATATATCCTTTGACGGACACTATGAAACTAGTCCAGTCACAGCTGGAACACCAGATTTACTGTATTTCTATTTTTGCAACTGTATTTCACCACAGAACAAAATCTATCCTTTGACGGATACTAGGGAAATTGTCCAGTCACAGTTGGAACACGAGAATCAGGGTATTGCTATTTTGGCAATTGAATTTCACCCCAGAACAAAATCTTTCCTTTGACGTATACTATTAAACTTGTTCAGTCACAGCTGGAACACCAGATTTACTGTATTTCTATTTTTGCAACTGTATTTAACCACAGAACAAAATCTATCCTTTGACGGACACTAGGGAAATTGTCTAGTCACAGCTGGAACACGAGATTCAGGGTATTGCTATTTTGGCAATTAAATTTCACCCCAGAAAAAAATATACCCTTTTACGGACAGATTTAAACTAGACCTGCAACAGCTAGAACACCAGATTTACTGTATTTCTATTATTGCTACTGACTTTTACCCCAGAAAATAATATATCCTTTGACGGACACTAGGGAAATTGTCCAGTCACAGCTGGAACACCAGATTCAGGGTATTGCTATTTTGCCAATTGAATTTCACCCCAGAACAAAATCTTTCCTTTGACGGATACTATTAAACTTGTTCAGTCACAGCTGGAATACCAGATTTACTGTATTTCTATTTTTGCAACTGTATTTCACCAAAGAGCAAAATCTATCCTTTGACGGACACTAGGGAAATTGTCCCGTCACAACTGGAACACCAGACTCAGGGTATTGCTAGGGTATTTTTGGCAATTGAATTTCACCCCAGTAAGAAATATACACTTTTACGGACAGATTTAAACAAGGCCTGCAACAGCTGGAACACCAGATTTACGATATTTCTATTTTTGAAACTGAATTTCACCTCAGAAAATAAAAAAAATCCTTTGCCGGACACTATTAAACTTGGCCAGCCACCGCTGGGACACCAGATTTACAGTATTTATATTTTTTCAACTGAATTTCACCGCAGAAAATAATATATCCTATGAAGGACACTCTGAAACTTGTCCAGTCACAGCTGGAACACCAGATTTACGGTATTTATATTTTGGCAACTGTATTTCACCCCAGAAAATAATAAATCCTTTGCCGGACACTATTAAACTTGGCCAGCCACAGCTGAAACCACTGATTTATGGTATGGCTATTTTGGCAATTGAATTTTACCCCAGAAAAAAATATATCCTTTGCCGGACACTAATAAACTTGGCCAGCCACTGCTGGGACACCAGATTTACGGTATTGCTCTTTTGGCAATTTAATTTCACCCCAGAAAGTAATAAATCCTTTGCCAGACACTATTAAACTTGACCAGCCACTGAAGGGACACCAGAATTACGGTATTGCTATTTTGGCAATTGAATTTCACCACAGAAAAAAATCTATCCTTTGCCAGACAGAAGACATTATTACACTTGGCTAGCCACAGCTGGAACACCAGATTTAGGGGATTGCTATTTTGGCAATTGAATTTAACCCCTCAATAAAATAAGGAAATTTCTATCCTGAGTTTCTAGGGGTGACAATAAGCACAGCCAAGCCCCTGATGTAGAATATGGCAATAAAAAGAAAAACTAGTATTGATGGATTGATGGACTTGGTGGCAGCTTGTGCTGGTGCACCACAAGACACAAAATGGCCGCCAATCACCCCAGAAAAAAGTGACAGAAAAACGCTCTGTGCAGCCTAAAAACCAGTGAGCAATTAACTAGCAGAAGTTGAAGGATTCACAGTTGTAGCTCGATCACTTCATTAGGTGTTTTTGCTGACTTTTCCCTGCCTAATCTCGCCCTCACAGCAGCTGCGTCCTATCCCTACACTAATCAGAGCAGAGTGACGTGCGGCGCTACGTGACTCCAGCTTAAATAGAGGCTGGGTCACATTCTGCACTTGGCCAATCACAGCGATGCCATTAGTAGACATGGCTGTGATGGCTTCTTAGGGCAAGAAGTAAAACTCTAGCTGATTGGCTGCTGTGCAACAGACCTGAACCCGAAATTTTTTGAAAATGTTCAAGTCCGGGTCCGTGTCCCGAACACCCCAAAATTCGGTCGCTCATCCCTAAAAGAGAAACAGCATCATCGATAGTGGTATATCGGCCAAGAAAATTGCCAAACTGCATCATGCGAGTGCCATGACAGTTGGAAGAATATGAAATGAAGTCAATCTATCTATTCCAAAGCCAAGAGGTGGAAGTCCAGGCAAAATATTGAAGTCAACAAGTCAGCTCATCACAAGCTCTATCGGTTCTGGTGCAACAAACATGGCAGTGGAGGTGGGTAAAATGCTTTGTAATAGTGAGATCACAGATGCCCATGCAAGCACCGCGCAACACGCATTACACAAGTCTGGAATGGTGGCCTGAAAAAAGGTGAAGAAGCCTCGACTTCAATATTGTCATAAGAAGCATTGGTTCAGGTTTGCAAAACAATAAGAACAGTGGACAGTAGAAGATTGGAAACGGGTGATTTGGAGCAATGACATGAAAGTCAATAGACTGGGATCTGATGGATAGAAATAAGTCTGGAAGAAACAAGGGAAAAGGGGGCCAATGGATCGAGAAATTGAAGAACCTGTCAAGTTCAATGGACGAAGCCTGATGATATGGGGTTGTTTCACAGCGTTGGATACTTACAGCGTTGGATACTTGTGAGTATCCTACAAGACGAGTTACTTCGTACTCGAGTACTATGGGTATGAAAAGGACAACATAGTGTTCCAGAAGAAACATACGGTTCGAATACTTGTGGGTAGAGCTGTATTCGTACCCAAGTATGTAGACCAGTGTGCACCAACATTGGGAATGTGTAGAAGAGACCTGGGAACAGATTTCAGTTGAGACATGCTTGAATCTGATCAAGAGCATGCCCATAAGGTGTTGAAAGCCAAAGAATTTACAAAATCTAACAAAATAATAAAAATAAAAATTTCGAATTTTAGGAGCAAAACAGTAACAATGCAGTTACATTACAAGAATCTGAATAACTAATCATATGCTTAATAGTTGCAAGTCCAGTTTATATATGAGATAGGCAAAATGATTGTCAGTAAAATAATGGTAAACTCACGTTTGAAGCTGTAGTGGATGTTAAGATATGGAGCCTGAAAGTCAAAAGTTCAAAACATTGTTACCCATTTGCTCGTCAGTGTATGAAGCTGGCAGCTAAAGGGGAGTGCTTTTTTTTGCTGCAGCTCAGGAAGCGTGTCTTTTCTGCTGCAGCTAAGGAGGTGTGTCCATGCTCTCCCTATCACAACTCAGGAGGTAGTTAAAGGATGAAACTGAGCATGTGCGGCCTTCTCAGTGAGCTGGACAAAGAAATAAGAGAAAGAAGAAACAGGGGAACTATACAGATACATTTTATTGAATAACTCAGTGGCTATACAACATTTTTAATTACATGCAATTACAAAAGTAAACTGCGCATTATTATAGCAAAACCCTACCTCAGCCTACATGACTTTGCAAAACCTTTGGTTTAGCAAAAAAAGTGAGGGCCAAAAGGGGCAAAGCTACTGCAAGACCAACATGACAGGGTTTGCAGGGGAGAGCAGAAACAGAAGGGGTTAATAGTTTGAAAAAAGTGGTGTTAGGGCTGTGGGGGGTAGGGATTGTGTCAAGCAGGGTCACATGGGCCCAGGAGGAGTTAGTAGGAGAGGGAAATGTGACATCCGGCCAAAGGGTCAGTTAGTCATCTGGAGCCAGACCTGGGAACGGATGTACCTGTTTGCAGTGATGGCTTCCAGGGTTCTTCTTTCTTTTCTATGGGAAGAGGCAGCTCAGCATAGGGTGGCTAGTGAAGTAGCTTCGCTTGGCATTAGGAAGAGGCCACTCAGCAGGCTCCCACTCGTGCTTCCCATCGCCACCGACCACCATAATGCCTCAGCCCCGATGTTCCACGTCAGTCCCGCTGTGTCAGAAGCCCCAGCATGCATCCTTGTAAGTCACGTCTGGAAGTGCGCGGCACGATTTCACCAGAGCCAAGACTGGGAGGATTCATCATACACGGCGGGGCCAGTTCCATGTGGTTCCCCCGGCTCTTCTGTGTCCTCTGATCCCCGTGGCTCTGCATCGCTGGCACCCCCCCCTCCAGCACATCCCCACCTGGACCAGTGTCAGCTGTGCCCTCTCCTATCCCTGTTCAGGGGGCAGCCTGCAATGCCTCCACTCCCAGAGCCTGTCGGAGGGCAGAAGATTGTGCAGGCACAGCACGTGGAGTGCTGCCTCCTCCTCGGAGCCTGTTGGCGTGGGTACTTCATTAGGGGAGGTGCTATCAGAACCACTTACAACAGGGGCTGCCGTGGAAGTTTATTTTCAGGCAGTTCCTGCTGGTGTCGGTGGGGAGGTTCAGCCTATTTTGGAGTTGGTAGTGGCCTCAAAGGGAATGAGTGCCCCTTCGGTGCATATGGCGGACGCGGCTAATGGCAAAGTTTATGTTTGTTTTGCTGGTCTGCTCGGGGCCCATTTAAAGCAGGAGGTGCGGGAAAAAATATGGAAAGACGAGTATGTCGAAATATTTACCCTGCTTTCCCTTGAAAAAAGGAAAACCACACGAGAGTAAGAAAGAGGAGGAGGAAAGGCGTCAGTATCGTTTGATACCTCTCACTTTTTCCAATTGGCTTCAGGCGTTTGCCATACTGGCCAGTGTTATTGGTGAGCGTGGTCCATAGAATTGTGTGGCTCTTTGTTGCTACATGGAATCAATAGGCGAAGCTCATTGGGTCTATGGTGGTGTGTAGGGATGAGCGAACCGAAATTTTGGGGTGGATTCGTACCAAATTTTGGGGTGTTAGGGACACGGACCCGGACCCGAACATTTTCAAAAATGTTCGGGTTCGGGTTCGTTGTTCAGTCATTTCTTCCCGCTTTCTGAAGGGCTGCACAGCAGCCAATCAGCTAGCGTTTTACTTCTTGCCCTAAGAAGCCATCACAGCCATGTCTACTAATGGCATGGCTGTGATTGGCCAAGTGCAGCATGTGACCCAGCCTCAATTTAAGCTGGAGTTACGTAGCGCTGCACGTCACTCTGCTCTGATTAGTGTAGGGATAGGACGCAGCTGCTGTGAGGGCGAGGTTAAGCAGGGAAAAGTCAGCAAAAACACCTAATAAAGTGATCGATCTACAGCTGTGAATCATTCAACTTCTGCTAGTTAATTGCTCACTGGTTTTTAGGCTGCACAGAGCGTTTTTCTGTCACTTTTTTCTGGGGTGATTGGCGGCCATTTTGTGTCTTGTGGTGCACCAACACAAGCTGCCACCAAGTCCATCAATCCATCAATACTAGGTGTTTTTTTTGCTATATCCTTGCTTATTGTCACCCCTAGAAACTCCGGAAATTTCTATATTTTATTGAGGGGTTAAATTCAATTGCCAAAATAGCAATCCCCTAAATCTAGAGTTCCAGCTGTGGCTAGCCAAGTGTAATACTGTCTGCTGTCTGGCAAAGGATATATTTTGTTCTGGGGTGACATTCAATTGCCAAAAAAGCAACACCATAAATCAGTGGTTTCAGCTGTGGCTGGCCAAGTTTAATAGTGTCCGTCAAAGGATTTATTATTTTCTGGGGTGAAATTCAGTTGCCAAAATAGAAATACAGTAAATCTGGTGTTCCAGCTATGACTGGACAAGTTTCATAGTGTCTGTCACAGGATATATTATTTTCTGCTGTGAAATTCAGTAGCAAAAATAGAAATAACGTAAATCTGGTGTTCCAGCTGTGGCTGGCAAAGTTTATTAGCGTTCGTCAAAGCATATATTTTGTTCTGGGGTGAAATTCAGTTGCAAAAATAGAAATAACTTAAATCTGGTGTTCCAGCTGTGGCGGGACAAGTTTAATAGTGTCCGGCAAAGGATATATTTTGTTCTGGGGTGAAATTAAATTGCCAAAATAGCAATACTATAAATCAGTGGTTTCAGCAGTGGCTGGCCAAGTTTAATAGTGTCCAGCAAAGGATATATTTTTTTCTGGGGTGAAATTCAGATGCAAAAATAGAAATAACGTAAATCTGGTGTTCCAGCTGTGACTGGACAAGTTTCATAGTTTCCTTCATAGGATATATTATTTTCTGCGGTGAAATTCAGCTGCAAAAATAGAAATACCATAAATCTGGTGTTCCAGCTGTGACAGGACAAGTTTAATAGTGTCCGGCAAAGGATATATTTGGTTCTGGGGTGAAATTCAATTGCCAAAATAACAATACCATAAATCAGTGGTTTCAGCTATGGCTGGCCAAGTTTAATAGTGTCCGGCAAAGGATATATTTTTTTCTGGGGTGAAATTCGATTGCAAAAATAGCAATACCGTAAATCTAGTGTCCCAGCAGTGGCTGGCCAAGTTTAATAGTGTCCGGCAAAGGATTTATTATTTTCTGGGGTGAAATTCAGCTGCCAAAATAGAAATACAGTAAATCTGGTGTTCCACCTGTGACTGGACAAGTTTCATAGTGTCTGTCATAGGATATATTATTTTATGCGGTGAAATTCAGTTGAAAAAATAGAAATACCGTAAATCTGGTGTTCCAGCTGTGACTGGACAAGTTTAATAGTGTCCGGCAAAGGATATTTGTTTTTCTGGGGTGAAATTCAATTGCCAAAATAGCAATACCCAAAATCTGGTGTTCCAGCTGTTGCAGGCCAAGTGTAAATCTGTCTGTTAAAGGGTATATTACACTCAGCGTGCATCTCCAAGTTTATTTCTTTCCGTTAAAGGGTATATTACAGTATGTGTTAAAATACAGTATAATCTTCTACATTTGCACACACTGTTTTGCATCTGTAAGTATATTTTTTTCCGTTAAAGGGTATATTACACAAATATTAAAATACAAGTGATGAAGCATAATCCTATATATTTTTTCACACACTACTGTGCTTCTCAAAGTGTAAATCTGTCCATAAAAGGATACCTTTCATCCAGGGCCTAAATACTAGGCCTACAATTGATATTCCCCTAAATCTGTGGTTACTGCTGTGTCTGGATTAGTGTAATACGGTACATAAATAGATAGCCAGATAGTGTTAGGTGCCTGTAAAAAAAAGACCTGAATTTGAATTCAATACATTGGGCCAAATAATTTTTTTCTTATTGTGGTAAACGGTGACAATGAGGAAAACATCTAGCAAGGGACCCTGACGTGGACATGGTCGTGGTGTTGTTAGTGGACCCTCTGGTGCGGGGAGAGGACGTGGCCATTCTGCCACAGCCACATGTCCTAGTGAACCAACTACCTCAGGTTCCAGTACCCGCCAGAATTTACAGCAATATTTGGTGGGGCCCAATGCCGTTCTAAGGATGGAAAGGCCTGAGCATGTATAGCAAGTTCACAACATTATTTCCTACACAGTCTTCTGCAGAAAGCGCACAGGTGGCACCTGAAAACCAAACCCTTCAGTCTGTCACATCAAACCCATGCATATCAGGGAAACTGTCAGAGCCTCAAGTTAAGCAGCAGTCTCTTATGCTGTTTGAAGACTCTGCAGGCAGGGTTTCCCAAGGGAATCCACCTAGTCCTTCCCCAATGGTGGAAGACTAGGAATGCACTGACGCACAACCACTTATGTTTCCTGATAATGAGGACATGGGAATACCACCTCATCGGAGTCCGCACGTCCCTGATGATGACGAAATACAGGTGCCAACTGCTGCGTCTTTTTGCAGTGTGCAGACCGAACAGGAGGTCAGGGAGGAAGACTGTGTGGAAGACGATGCAGGGGACGATGAGGTCCTAGACCCCACATGGAATGAAGGTCGTGCCACTGACTTTCATAGTTCAGAGGAAGAGGCAGTGGTGAGACCGAACCAACAGCGTAGCAAAAGAGGGATCAGGGGGAAAAAGCAGAACAGCCGCCGCCAAGAGAGTTCGCCTGCTACTGGCCACCGCCACCAGGAACCGAGCACCCCAAAGGCAGCTTCAAGGAGTTCCCTGGCATGGCACTTCTTTAAACAATGTGCTGACGACAAGACCCGAGTGGTTTGCACGCTGTGCCATCAGAGCCTGAAGCGAGGCATTAACGCTCTGAACCTTAGCACAACCTGCATAACCAGGCATCTACATGCAAAGCATGAAATGCAGTGGAGTAAACATCTTAAAAACAAGGAACTCACTCAGGCTCCCCCTGCTCCCTCTTCTGCTGCTGCCTCGGCCTCTTCCTCCGCCTCGGGAGGAATGTTGGCACCTGCCACCCACCAAACAGAGGATGTGCCACCAACACCACCACCTCCGTCACCAAGCATCTACACCATGTCACACGGCAGCGTTCAGCTCTCCATCTCACAAACCTTGGAGAGAAAGCGTAAATTCCCACCTATCCACCCTCGAGCCCTGGGCCTGAATGCCAGCATTTTTAAACTACTGGCCTTTGAAATGCAATCATTCAGGCTGGTGGACACAGACAGCTTCAAACAGCTGATGGCGATGGCTGTCCCACAGTATGTTGTTCCCAGCCACCACTACTTCTCCAAGAGAGCCGTGCCTTCCCTGCAGAACCAAGTATCCGATAAAATCAAATGTGCACTGCGCAACGCCATCTGTGGCAAGGTCCACCTAACCACAGATACGTGGACCAGTAAGCACGGCCAGGAATGCTATATCTCCCTAACTGCACACTGGGTAAATGTAGTGGCGGCTGGGCCTCAAGCGGAGAGTTCTTTGGCGCACGTCCTTCCGCCGCCAAGGATCGCAGGGCAACATACTTTGCCTCCTGTAGCCTTCTCCTCCTACTCGGCTTCCTCCTCCTCTTCTTCCACCTGCTCATCCAGTCAGCCACACACCTTCACAACCAACTTCTGTACAGCCCGGGGTAAACGTCAGCAGGCCGTTCTGAAACTCATATGTTTGGGGGACAGGCCCCACACCGCGCAGGAGTTGTGGCGGGGTATTGAACAACAGACCGGCCTGGTGGTGTGCGATAATGGGTGAAATCTCTGCGCAGCTCTGGGACTAGCCGGTTTGATGCACATCCCTTGCCTGGCGCATGTGCTGAATTTGGTAATGCAGAAGTTCCTTCACAACTACCCCGACATGTCAGAGCTGCTGCATAAAGTGCGGGCCGTCTGTGCATGCTTCCGGTGTTCACATCCTGCTGTTGCTCGCCTGTCTGCGCTACAGCCTTACCTCGGCCTTCCCGCTCAACACCTAATATGCGACGTGCCCACGAGGTGGAACTCCACCTTACACATGCTGGAGAGACCCATAGCATTCCCACCTGATGCCACCCCAACCTCCTACTCCACCTCGTCCTCCTCCAAGTTGCCAATAGATATTGGTTCATTTTTATTTATTTTATTTTAAGTCATTTCCCTATCCACATTTGTTTGCAGGGGATGTACCTACATTTTGCTGCCTTTTGCAGCCCTCTAGCCTTTTCCTGGGCTATTTTACAGCCTTTTTAGTGCCCAAAAGTTCGGGTCCCTATTGACTTCAATGAGGTTCGGGGTGAAGTTTGGGTCGAGTGCAGATCCCGAACCCGAACATTTTCGGTAGGTTTGGCTGAACTTTTCGAACCCGGACATCCTGGTGTTGGCTCAACTCTAGTGGTGTGTCCTTTCGGCCCAGTTTTTGAAGGAAGCTTTTCGTTTCGGTTTTAAAATCCCTTTTATGCCCAACGCACCGGTTTTTCATCCTCAGAGCCTGAAGTCAGCCTGACAGCACCCTCACTTAGTGGCGGATAAGTTAGCCAAGGAGGTGACCTTGGGATAAATGGCAGGTCCATTTCTTGACCCGCCTTGGCCCCACTTGTGGGTCTCTCCTTTAAGAGTGGTGCCTAAAAAAGCCAAATAAATTTCGACTGATCCATCATTTGTCCTACCCTGCGGGGTTTTCCGTCAATGACGGTATTGGACAAGGGTTGAGTTCAGTGGTGTACATCTCTTTTGACAAGGCAGTAGATTGGGTATATCAGTGTGGGGTGGAAACCCTTATGGCCAAGACGGATATTAAAGCATCCTTTCATTTGTTAACGGTGCATCCTGATAGTTTTCACCTTCTGGGTTGCATGTGGGATGATCGTTTTTATGGGGATCGATGTCTGCCCATGGGTTGCTCCATTTCTTGTTTGTACTTTGAGGCGTTTAGCACTTTTCTTGAATGGGTAGTGCGAAGAGATTCGGGTTTTCAGTCAGTACTGCATTACTTGGATGATTTCCTTTGTATAGGCTCTGCTGCATCTCGGCAATGTTCTCTATTGCTTTATACTGTTGAATAGGTTGCGCACCGTTTTGGGGTTCCTTTGGCCACCGACAAAACCGTTGGTCCAGTGACTTTTCTTTCCTTTTTGGGTATTGAGTTGGATTCCGTTGCCATGGAATGCCAGTTACCTCTAGACAAGTTAATGGAGTTGTGCAACCTAGTTCATGACCTATTAGGGATGCTGAATGTTCGCTTGCGACAACTTCAATCATTGTTGGACATGTTGAACTTTGCATGTCGCATTATACCGATGGGACGTTTTTTTTGTCGACGGTTAGTACTGGCTACGTCAGGGATCCGGAGCCCCTTACATTTCATCCATCTAAATGTTGTTCACAAGGCAGATCTTCGGTGAAAGAATATGCTGTCTTGAACTTTGTGTAAGAACATTCTGTCATAACCAAATGTTCTGGGCAGCCAAGTATCTAACCGGAATTCCTTATCTTGTCCGTATCAGCTAGTACGTGGAGCATGAATGCCAGGATGTAACTGGGGAAAGTATGTTGTATGACGGTATGTGTCTCATTATGATTGGAGGCTATATTGTTTGGAAAAAGATGATTGAATAATGAAAGGGCGTATAATGTCCTATAAAGGCTTGAACCTTATTATCAATAAACAGAGTGATTTTGATCATCATATGTGTCATGTCTGATATGGTCATTCACTCTCCTGGCGCCAGAAAAGACTTATAAATATTAAGTATATATAAATATATAAGACTGAAAAAAGACATTTGTCCATCCAGTTCGGCCTGTTTCCTACAAGTTGATCCAGAGGAAGGCAAAAAACCCCTGTGAGGCAGAAGCCAATTTTCCCCACTTAAGGGGAAAAAAATTCCTTCCCGACTCCAATCAGGCAATCAGAATAACTCCCTGGACTTAAGCCAAGCTGATTCATCTAGTCATCTGTAATTATCATCCTATCATTCGGGTTTGAGCAAAGTTTTTCGATTCATTTAACGGTCGGTCAGTGTGGTGGGCAGACTAGGCAGATAGCGTCAATTTAGAATTATTCACAGATGCCTAGGGAGATTTTGGATTTCGTGCTTACGTGCAGGGTCAGTGGATGGCAGGTGTTTGGCCTTCTCAATGGCATGCTGCGGGGCTTACTTGTAATCTGACTCTGTTGGAACTGTTTCCAATAGTAGCCTCTTTGGAGGTTTGAGGATCGCATTTTCAGAACAGGTGTGTTAATTTTTGCTGCGATAATCTGTCGGTGGTACAGACTATTAATAGTATTTCGGCATCTTCGCCCCCAGTAGTCTATTTTTTTACGCCACCTGGTTCTGCGAGGGTTGGAGCTTAATGCTTGGATGTGTGCTCGTCATGTTCCTGGAATTTCAAACTCCATTGCTGACTCCTTGTCTCAGTTACAGTGGGATCGTTTTCGCATGCTGGCACCAGAGGCGGTGCTGCATGGAATTCCCTGCGCGGAACATCTTTGGAGTCTGGCATTTGGATAGCCTTTGCCTTGATCCGTCGTGCACTGAGTGCAGACGGTTTGCAGAGAATGGCTGCTTTTCTGTGGTCGGTTAGGTTATGATGGGGTTAGTGGGGATTTAATCCCGTTGTTGCTGTTTTTTATTGGTTCTACCTACGAGGCGGGTTTCTCGGGTTCCAGTATATCAAAACGGGTAGTGGGTTTAGCTTACTGGTTTAAACTTTTGAATACCACTAATATCACAAATGAATTTGTGGTTATTCAAGCTTTAAATGGCTACCGCAAATCTATGGCTTCTCTGGATGGCCATTGTCTGTTTTCTTTTTGTTAGTGACCCTAGCCTCGGATTTACATTATGTTTGCGTGTCTGTTTACAAGCGCCTATTGTTTTCGGCAGCGTTTGTTCTTGCATTTTTTGGTGCTTTTTGCATCAGCAAGCTGATTATTTGCACCTGTGTGTCTCATAATGGCATACAATGGACGGATGTTTCTTGTCACGCGGATCGATCGAGTGTTGTGTTGGTTGGGGAAAACTAAGTCCAATCAGCAGGGAAGTGTCATGGTCTGTAACGTGACAGGTGTCAGAAGATCCAAGAGACTGGCTGCACGTGATGTGATCTGACAGCCTCTTTTGGTTTCACTTGTTTCAGTGTTGTTTCTGGTAATGACCACATCTCTTGTCTCAGGTGTAGCTTAGTTGTCATTCCAACTCCCCTATTTAATCTGGCTTCACCTATCATGCTTTGCGGTTGATTCTGTTTGTGGAAGTGTTGGTGTTTGGATCACCATGGAGTTGCTGCTCGTTCACGTACTATTCGGAGTTAAGGTTCCTGCGTATGAACATTCCTATCATTGAGGTCTGTTCATACAGATAGTAGTAAGGGCTCGGATTAGGGATTCATTAGGTGGTGACCTTCCTCCTTTCCCAGATGTACCAAAGCTGACTGGAAAGCAATTTACTTTATTTCTCAGGCTGCGTAACAGATCCAGACCCATTCTACGGACGTGTGAATGGACCCTTATACTGTATAGAACGCTTCTTTCTAAAATGTATTTGACAAGAGTCACACTTTTAACATCCATGGTACCTAATATATATAGCCATAGACCAATGTCTTTATACAGTGCATATATAGATATCTGTAGGCACAAAATGCTTATTGCCTTGTTAGGACTCACACACCAGTGACATGTAGCACCTACAATGTATTCATACAGTAGTTTCATAAAGGGTCTAAATAATACTAATATTATACTGTATGTACCATACAATACCATATGCAGTGGCCTCTTAAACAATTTATGATGAGCCTGTCACTTTAAAAATATATCCTGTCTACAGAAAGTATGTTGTAGAGCAAGAGGAGCCGAGCAGATTAATATATAAACTTTTATATACTTTATTCATTTAAGGGTCTTGACCACTTTATGGCTACTGTAGACCAATGTGTACGTAAAATGATTATATGGCACTTAGTAATATTGTCTGTTAATATTCTGCACTATTTTCTATCAATAAAGGCCATATTAGTAAGTGCCATATAGACATCTTACATACACATTGGTCACAAGTAGTCAGAAAGGCTAGCCTCATTAAATCTCTGCTTTTTCTTTGTTTAAGAGTCTAGTGGGTGGTCCTATTAGTGACTGACAGACTTGCATGTATGTCCATGCATACAGCTGTCAATCACAAAATTAGATAACGAGATAAATCTCAGGAGCTTGTAGGCACAATGGGGAGATCTATCATTATTATTATGATTATCATCATATCTTAAATTTAGGCAGCTTAAAAGTAAACCAGGCAGGCAGAAGATGCACCAAATATATCACAGTGGCTCATGCTGTGTTATATTTGGTACCTATCTTGGTTGGCTTACTTTAGACCAATATTCTGCACCAAAATGTGGGTGCATTTTTGGTGTAGTTTTACACTTTTTACGATTCCTCTAAAGCTCCTTTTTCAAGTCTGGCGGGATGCAAAAAGTGTCTAAAACACATAAAACACAAAATTTAGCTTGGTCATGTCACTCATATCCAATTGGCAGCATGGGCCACAAGGTTTAATTGCCAATCTGAGGCAATAAATAGAAATACAGAACAGTTGTTACAAAATACAAGACCAGCAAGCTTTAAATTACTAATGATAATTCAAATAACTAATAATTTGAACGATATTTATATGAAAGTAAAAAATACAAGCTTCCCTCAATTATGATAAAAAAAAAAGACCAAATTTGATTCCCAAACTGTTTCACTACAGGACACTACACATTGCACGTGACCATGTTGCACTAGTCCTGTTAATAATAAATATATACTGTATCATTCACATCAATAAAAATTTCCTTTGCTATCTCTGCGAGGGATATGGTTTTAATCATAATACAAGTTCTCAATAAGTGGTACGACATAGGCACAGATCATTTCTTCTAGTTGGGACAAATACTTTTTGAATTATGTTTCTTTTCTTGTGCCAACCACTGAATATGATTTTGTACTCCCTCTATCCTTAAAAAGAGGTTCTTCAGCAGTTGCAGTGTGTATACATATTTGTGCCACAGCTGCTGCAAAACATCATAATACATCATAATACACATCTTAGGCTGAGTTCACACTTCAAACCAGGTTTGGATCAAAAACACAGAAGAGGTGCAGTTCTTTCCATTATACCTGATCTCTGTGTAGGCTTCACCACTGGTTTTGGCTCAAAATAACTGATGGAAATAACTGAACAAATAACTGAAGTGTGAACTCAGCCTAAGGCTACTTTCACACTCGTGTTTTGTGCGGATCTGTCATGGACGGATCCGTTCAGATAATACAACCGCCTGCATCTGTTAGAACGGATCAGTTTGTATTATCTTTAACATAGCCAAGATGGATCTGTCTTGAACATCACTGAAAGTCAATGGAGGAGGGATCCGTTTTCTATTGTGCCAGATTGTGTCAGTGAAAACGGATCCATCCCCATTGACTTACATTGTGTGCCAGGACAGATCCGTTCGGCTCAGTTTCATCAGATGGACAAGCAGTGTTTTGGTGTCCATCTCCAAAGTGGAATGGAATCTGAACTAATGCAAACTGATGCATTCTGAGCGGATCCTTTTCCATTCAGAATGCATTAGAATGCAAACTGATCTGTTTTGGACTGCTTGTGAGAGCCCTGAACGGATCTCACAAACGAAAAGCCAAAACGAGAGGGTGAAAGTATTCTTAACTGTAGACCTTCATGAAAAGGCTGAGGGTGTACATAGTTGCCAACAGTAGCAAATTTGATGGAACTGTACAGAATTTTCATCAACAGTCTTGGAAAATTTAGCTTGACCTAAAAGGAAAACATGTATGGTTTATATAAACCCATCAGGGGGTGGTCTTGGCAGGTTTTTGGGGCATGCCTATGGGTGGAACTTAAATGACCGGAATTTACCAATAGAGATGTTGGTAAGTATAAGTGAATCTTATCAACTAAATAGTGGACAGCAATCTCCCCTTACTCGTCAAAAAGAGTATCTGCAGCAGCCGCTGAGGTGTTTATTATAAGGAATGATGTATACAGTTGTATAAATTATAAAGAATTTTAGAAATTACTCCAAGTTCTATGACTTGTGATAACACACTTATCTTACAGCCTTGTATTTTTATGTGGTCAGCCTTCAGTAAGATTTGTTCAGTAGTGTACCTTTTATAGAGGTATTCATATATCTGGCTTTCCCTAGGTCAGTAATGGCAAATCAAACTGAGTGCCCAAACCGTAACCCAAAACCCACTTATTTATCGCAAAGTGCCAGCACAGCAATTTAACCTGAATACTACAGTCCAATACACAGTAGTGTATATTCCATGTACTTTATCATTTAGCTATAATAGCCTGTCTACATTCAATGCACTGCCTGTGTGGTTCATAGCGCACCTTGCGCTGATGAATGGCAGGAAAAGTCTAAGGCATATTGGTATGCCCAGGGCGTGGGTGCCCATAGAGAGGGCTTTGAATGCCACCTCTGGCACCCGTGCCATGTTCACCACCACTGCTCTAGGTCATGCAGTGAAAGGAGGGGCGCACGCTTTCTTTCCCTTGGGGCACATGCTGGTTCAGGACCTCCTTTCTTCGTGCTCGATGTCGGTTGGTTTTGAGGTGCAAGGAAGACCTCTCTTGAAGTACTGGGAAAGAGCAATGATGTGGCAGTGCAGGTTGGTAATACAAGGCAATGATGAGGCTATTGGGATAATAAGTCCACCGTATTTTACTGAATCAATTTGGGCAGAGGGCACACAGAGACATTTGCAAAAGTAGGTAGTGATGAGCGTCAGGGGCAAAATTCGAATTCGCAATATTTCGCGAATATTTGGTAGAATTTTTGTCATATATTCTCGAATATGCGGTTATTTTCTTGATTGAGAAAATCAGCAATGTAGTATGCACGTAATGCGAACGCAATACAGGCGTGGGTCACTATAGCTACATTTTTCAAGCTGCTAGAAGTTTCCTGAGAATGGAGAAAATGGTTGGCACAGCAGAACATTACAATAGCTTTATATGCAGATAGAGTGCTCCAATATATTCGCGATTGCACAAATCGGCAATTAATGATGGCACATTTTTGCACAATACGTGCATCTTCACATTTTAGCAGGTCTGACTACATATTAGTGATTGGTGCACTAAGTATTGTTGTAAACTTGTGACATCACAGCACTATGTATGTATGTATGAATGTAGCACGTACAGTGGAGGAAATAATTATTTGACCCCTCACTGATTTCGTAAGTTTGTCCAATGACAAAGAAATGAAAAGTCTCAGAACAGTATCATTTCAATGGTAGGTTTATTGTAACAGTGGCAGATAGCACATCAAAAGGAAAATCGAAAAAATAACTTTAAATAAAAGATAGCAACTGATTTGCATTTCATTGAGTGAAATAAGTATTTGAACCCCTACCAACCATTAAGAGTTCTGGCTCCCACAGAGTGGTTAGACACTTCTACTCAATTAGTCACCCTCATTAAGGACACCTGTCTTAACTAGTCACCTGTATAAAAGACACCTGTCCACAGAATCAATCAATCAAGCAGACTCCAAACTCTCCAACATGGGAAAGACCAAAGAGCTGTCCAAGGATGTCAGAGACAAAATTGTAGACCTGCACAAGGCTGGAATGGGCTACAAAACCATTAGCAAGAAGCTGGGAGAGAAGGTGACAACTGTTGGTGCGATTGTTCGAAAATGGAAGGAGCACAAAATGACCATCAATCGACCTCGCTCTGGGGCTCCACGCAAGATCTCACCTCGTGGGGTGTCAATGGTTCTGAGAAAGGTGAAAAAGCATCCTAGAACTACACGGGAGGAGTTAGTTAATGACCTCAAATTAGCAGGGACCACAGTCACCAAGAAAACCATTGGAAACACATTACACCGCAATGGATTAAAAATCCTGCAGGGCTCGCAAGGTCCCCCTGCTCAGGAAGGCACATGTGCAGGCCCGTCTGAAGTTTGCCAATGAACACCTGAATGATTCAGAGAGTGACTGGGAGAAGGTGCTGTGGTCTGATGAGACCAAAATAGAGCTCTTTGGCATTAACTCAACTCGCTGTGTTTGGAGGAAGAAAAATGCTGCCTATGACCCCCAAAACACCGTCCCCACCGTCAAGCATGGGGGTGGAAACATTTTGCTTTGGGGGTGTTTTTCTGCTAAGGGCACAGGACAACTTATTCGCATTAACGGGAAAATGGACGGAGCCATGTATCGTGAAATCCTGAGCGACAACCTCCTTCCCTCTGCCAGGAAACTGAAAATGGGTCGTGGATGGGTGTTCCAGCACGACAATGACCCAAAACATACAGCAAAGGCAACAAAGGAGTGGCTCAAGAAGAAGCACATTAAGGTCATGGAGTGGCCTAGTCAGTCTCCGGACCTTAATCCAATCGAAAACCTATGGAGGGAGCTCAAGCTCAGAGTTGCACAGAGACAGCCTCGAAACCTTAGGGATTTAGAGATGATCTGCAAAGAGGAGTGGACCAACATTCCTCCTAAAATGTGCCCAAACTTGGTCATCAATTACAAGAAACGTTTGACCTCTGTGCTTGCAAACAAGGGTTTTTCCACCAAGTATTAAGTCTTTTTTTGTTAGAGGGTTCAAATACTTATTTCACTCAATGAAATGCAAATCAGTTGCTATCTTTTATTTAAAGTTATTTTTTCGATTTTCCTTTTGATGTGCTATCTGCCACTGTTACAATAAACCTACCATTGAAATGATACTGTTCTGAGACTTTTCATTTCTTTGTCATTGGACAAACTTACAAAATCAGTGAGGGGTCAAATAATTATTTCCTCCACTGTATGTGTGGACAGTAGAACCTATCACACTACCTAACACCCTGCACTTGAATCAGCTACACTATATTACTATCTAACCTACACTGACTATCTCCCACTATCTGTAATATATATATATATATATATATATAAGCTAACTAAGGGCTCTTTCACACTTGCGTTCTGAGGATCCGGCGGGCACTTCCGGATCCGTCAGAACGCAAGTGGACTGACAGCATTTGAAGACTGATCAGTTTCCTGATCAGTCTTCAACATGCTTTCACTGTTACCATGGCAGCCAGGACGCTACTGGAGCCCTGGCTGCCATGGTACTCAGCAGCAGTGTACTTACCTGCGCTGCGGCCGCCGGGCGCTCCTAATGACGTCACAGGTCCGGGCGGCGCATAGATCAATGCGCCGCCCGGACCTGTAATGTCATAATGGAGCGCCCGGCGCCGCAGCGCAGGTAAGTACACTGCTGCGTTGTACTACTATGGCAGCCAGGACTCCAGTAGCGTCCTGGCTGCCATGGTAACCGATTGAGCCCCAGCTTACACTGGGGCGCCGATCGGAATGGCTGCTGCGCATGCGCAGCGCTTAAACGCCGGATCCGGCGATGCGCCGAATCGACGCTTAGCTTATGCCGGATCCGGAATAATGCTCTTCAATGGGCATTAATTCCGGTCCGGCATTGCGGCATGTCTTCCGGCTTTTTGGACGGAGACAAATCCGCAGCATGCTGCGCTTTTGTCAACGTCCAAAAAACGTTTACATACTGAACGGAAGACATCCTGATGCATCCTGAACGGATTTCTCTCCATTCAGGATGCATTGGGATTATCCTGATCAGTTTCTTTCCGTCCTAGAGCCCCGAGGACGGAACTCTAGGACGGAAAGAAACAACGCTAGTGTGAAAGAGGCCTAACTATCTATTGTAATGTGACACAGGAAAGCAGAAAGCACAGCAATAAGAACTCTCTCAGAACTGTAAAAAACTGCAGAAAATGGCTGTGAGGAGGTTGTTATATAGTAAGGGGTAGGCAACTTTGGTTTCTAGGGATGTTGCTAAGCTCAGACAAAGACATTGCAGCCTTCTCATTGGCCCACAAGCAAAAAGGGAGGTTACTGATGAAAAAAAAAAGTTGAATATTCGAAAATGCGAATATATATCACTACATTTTAAATATTCGCGAATTCTCGAAGATGCGATATTCGCGATAAAAATTCGCCATTCGAATATTCACGCCCAACAGTAAAAGTAGGTTTAGCATTTACAGGTTATATACACGATTGTCCCAAAGCTGTATATAGGGAGGAATATGCAGTATAATGGCTTTCTCTAAGTCTCTTTCCAGTTATCAATATTCCCAATTCAGCTAAGGGATGCAGTTTCTCTCTCTTACAATAAATTCTCACTTTCAATAGGACACTACAATGCCCAACTATGGGATATCGTCTTTTAAAAGATGGCAAGTCTGCTCTTTTAGTATGGTAGGGTAGCTGAAGCTGATCACACCAACCAAATGAAGTAAAGTTCACAGCCAACATACATGCATTACCTCCACTGACTTTTTACCTACGCACTGTCCCTTGTAATGGCCCTCAACCTTCTGTAAAATTCAATGCTTCTCTCCCTTGAAGGCTCTCTGGTTTTAGAGTCACTTATCTGGCTGTTCTTGGCTTGCAGGTACTGGTGTTTCCCTGTCTCCTCCTTGTAACTTTACACTGCACAGACTGAATACAGCTCCTTGCTCATCAGCTACCTTCCGCAGACTCTCTACAAAGCTCCCAGACCAGTTGGGTGGGACCAGCCCACACCTACCAAATTATATTAGAGCTGGTAAATGAACACTCTCTCCCATATACATATATCCAGCTAGGAATTACAAATATGACAGCAAAAGTCCATGAACCCCTTTAGCAGTGAATCACTGGGGCACTGCTCATTTACATGTACAAAAAGGGCTGATCCCAAATCTTGCAGGATTCAAGATCCCCACAGGGTACCTCACTATAAGACCGCCATGCAAATACTGAAATAAGGCCAAAAAGTAAATATATATGCATACAAGAAACCAGGGGCATAGCTAGGAAACGCTATGCCCCAAAGCAAACTTTTGAATGCCCCTTCCCTTCCTTTGAGCATAAATGTTACATACCACAATGCACACTGAGGCATAAATGTCTAAAATAAGTTTGTTTGTTTTTTAAAGTAGCTTCACTATAGGAAATTTTCTTTAAAAAAAACAACAACCATTACTCACCTACCTGTTCAATCAGCTACTGCTACTAGTACAACACCAACCTTCTATGTTCATGAGCTGTCTTGCAGGCATTCTCCTCATTTGATAGACCATGCAAGAAATTTCCCTCAAATACCAGGGCAATTAAACTAAGGCCTCATACACACGACTGTATGTATTTTGCTTTCCGCAAAAAATACGAATGACGTGCATTTCGTATTTTGCGGAACAGCTGGCCCCTAATAGAACAGTACTATCCTTGTCCGTAATACGGACAATAATAGGACATGTTCTATTTTTTTGCAGGACAGAAATATGGGCATACGGAAACAGAATGCACACGGAGTACCTACCTTTTTTTTGTGGACCCATTGAAATGAATGGTTCCGTATAAAAAACAGAACGGACATGGAAAGAAAATACTTTGTGTGCATAAGCCCTAAGAATGCAGCTGAGAACCAGAAGCAGAAATCAGATAGAGGAGGGGGAGACACATCCCAGACCAGACACTGCAGACAGCTTCTGGGCCCTGCCTTAGGAAGAAGAGGACTGTGAAGGATGCATTGCATACACTGTAAGTTCAATAGTAACTGTACACACCTATATGCAGGGAGCTCCCCCTAGTGGTGGCTATAGGCAGATTTCAAGAATATGTGAAGTTACAAAGGGAAATTTGGAGTTTTTTGTGAGAAAATTAGAGCTCTAGCTCCTATACATATATAGTTTAAAATAGTGGTGGTTATTAACTTAAATAATTGTAGTAAAATAGTAGTGTTGAGCGCGAATATTCGAAAAGCGAATTTTTTTAGCGAATATCGGCACTTCGCTAATTCGCGAATATTTCGAATATAGCGCTATAAATTCGCTATTTCGAATATTCGTTTTTTTTTTTTTTTTTTTTAGTTATATTTTTTTCTTTCCTACTTCCCAAAAGTAGTTCTTACCTGTCCTGAGGATTCCTGGCTGCTCTAGTCAGTGCCCATTGCCGCTTCTGCCGACTTCCGTGCTCATGTGGAGCGTCCCCATCCATGGGAGAATCTCCATATACTAAAATGTACTGTCGGATTTGAGGAATTACGTTGAAATCGCAATGCGATTAATTCAAGTTATATTAATCGCATTGCGATTTCAACTTAGAGCTGGGTTTATAATGGGTCAGCTTGCTAGAATTAACGAAGTTAACGAATATGGAATATAGCAGCAGTGCTAAGTTGAATTCGCAATGCGATTAATTTAACTTAAAGTATTCGCATTGCGATTTCAACTTAGCACTGCTAGTGCATAGCTATATTCCATATTCGTTATTAACGAATATGGAATATAGCTATGCACTAGCAGTGCTAAGTTGAAATCGCAATGCGAATACTTTAAGTTAAATTAATCGCATTGCGAATTCAACTTAGCACTGCTGCTATATTCCATATTCGTTAACTTCAGTTAATTCTAGCAAGCTGACCCATTATAAACCCAGCTCTAAGTTGAAATCGCAATGCGATTAATATAACTTGAATTAATCGCATTGCGATTTCAACGTAATTCCTCAAATCCGACAGTACATTTAGTATATGGAGACGTTCCCATGGTGATGGGGACGCTCCATGAGCACGGAAGTTATGGTTGGCTTGGTAGAATTAGCGAATAGCGAATATGACGAATGTATTCGTCATATTCCTCAAAACGAAGATAACGAGTATTCTACATCTTCGCTTTAGCTACCTATTCGCCTCGTCATCGTCAACTTCGCTATTCGCTAATTCTAGCAATCAAATAGGAAGGTTGACTTACCAGACAGTTGTGTTAAATTGCTATGCGATTTTTTTTTTTTAATACAATAATTATATTACTTGATAAAATTATTATAAGTATTCTATTTATTAAAAAAAAAAAAAATCGCATAGCGAATTTAACACAGCTGTCTCTATAGTCAACCTTCCTATTTGATTGCTAGAATTAGCGAAGTTGACGAATAGGTAGCTAAAACGAAGATGTAGAATACTTCGTTATCTTCGTTTTGAGGAATAGACGAATACATTCGTCATATTCGTCATCCTCGCTAATTCTAGATATGAAACCAATAGGAAAGTAGCCTTAAGTACAAATCGCAATATGCGATTATTTAAATCGCATGTTAATCGCGATAACTAGAAAAAATGACGAATATTCGATTTCGACGAATATGAAACGAATATTCATTCGAATATTCGCGAATTTCGTCGAAATCGAATATGGCACCTGCCGCTCATCACTATAAAATAGTACATTTGTGGGAGCTTTGAGTTTTGCTATGGGGCCATATGGTTTCAGTGTACACCCTTGTTAATGCTTTCTTTATCCATGTCAGTAGGGAGTAGTGTTGAGCGTGAATATTTGAATAGCTAATTTTAATTGCAAATATCGCAACTTTGAGAATTCACGAAAATTTCGAATATAGTGTGATATATATATTCGTAAAAACGAATATTTGTCTATTTTATTTTTATCTGGACCCATTACCTGCCTGCTTCTTGCTTGTGGGCCAATGTGAGAAGGCTGCAATATCTAGTGAATTAGAATATTCTTCATTATTTAATTTATTTTAGCTTATGCGAAAAATCGGCAATGTAATATGCGCGTTAATCGAGTAAGGGCAGGCTATAGGCAACTTTGCTATTGGGTTGGCTTGTTAGAATTCGCGAATATGTAGAATATAGTGTGATATATATTCGTAAAAATGAATATTCGTTTTTTTTTTTATCTAAACCCATTAGAGTAGTAAATGTAATGGGTTCAGATGAAAAAAAAAGACGAATATTCGTTTTTACGAATATAAATCACATTATATTCTACATATTCGCCAATTCTAGCAAGCCAACCCAAAAGGAAAGTAATGCCTATAACCCGCCCTTACACGATTAACATGCATATTACATTGCCGATTTTTCGTATAAGCTAAAATAAATTAGATAATGAAGAATATTCTAATTCAGTCAGGATAAACTGAGAAAACTTCTAGCAGCTTCAAAAATGTAGCATTATGCGATTTTTACATTGCAGATTTTTCGCAATCATGAGAATAATCTTGAATACAAATATTTGCGAATATATGATGAATATTCTAGCGAATATTCGCGAAATATCGCTAATTTGAATATTGCCCCTTCCGCTCATCACTCGTAGGGAGACATAAGCACAATCTTCTAATCGCTATGTTCTCATTACAGCATGGTAGATGAGATCCTCATTGTGTCCATTGCTCCACACAGGACAAATGTAATAGATTCACATTGTGCAGGATGCAACATGTGCTTAGTGAATTACAACTACTGTATATGAAATTTATACATCAAAGGGTAAGACAGTGGTGGATGTATAATCTGGTGAGAATCATTGTATTAGTCACCCGAGGGTCATTTTCTATTGAATTGCTAGCAGTATATGTGAAAATACCTGAGATACAAGACAGCCAAAGTCAGCTTTACAGGCTGTTAAATGATTGTAGTGAAAATAACAATGTTTAATGTACAAATGGCAGACTCATAAACCGAGATGGCGATGAAAAGTGACATTTTTTCACTATATATGCTGATAGTGAATTGCACTGATGTGTCTGTCAACTGGATTTATGGCCATTTTGTTCCATTCCTATCCGCTTATCCTAGTGATTCATATGCATGGAAATATGTAAGGAATGCTGCATCACCCTTGTGGAAAGAACCCTTGTTTCGTGCCTCCAAGCTACAAGTCATATACATATTATTACATTTCACAAGCTCATGTAATAAACTTTTCTTGGCTTGGTAGGTTTTAACAGTATTGCAACTGATAATCTGACAGGACAATATACTCTCTTCATTGACTGTTCCCCTGATTGACTGTTAAACCTATTTATAATGGGAAGTAATGGGTGTGGCAGGCGCAGCACTATAAAGTGCCCTTTGCGCCATGGCATTAGAAGAATTTTCATTTCTCTGACCTTTTATTCTAACCAGACTGTCTATTGCTCTGTAATTCCTCTAGTGCCGTTCTATAGAAGTTGTAGATTTAAAGAGCACACCAAATGCTTGAAATAACTTCTTTATTAACTTCAACTTTTCTTCATATAGAACGCTGCTGCCTCTGCAGCAGACAGTCCATGTACAAAACACGTGTTGAATAAAGTATCACAAAATGGCGGTTCAACTGTTCAATCTTGTCATTCAACATAAAATGATGGATATATTTCTCTGTTCAGTAGCTGTACTTTCACTTTAAGTTATTTAAGCACTTTATGATCTCTCTGAGAGGTATATCTGAGGCTTAACCAATAGTTTTACTTGCTCTATATGATCTGGTATGAGCAGTTTGCAGACTGTATGTAGTTTGCAATTTGGAGATTGCTATTTGGAGATTGCTATTTGAAATTTGCAATTTGTTTTTTGCATACAGTTCATTTTATGGAACTGCAAGTAAACACATATAACTTGTTCAGTATATAGCTCTAATCACTACATTAACATCAGGAACATCTATAACTGTATTAAATACCTATTTTGGCCTCTTTGCTTCCATAAAACTGAACTCTCAATGGAGTGAATGTCTGTTCAGCTTCTATCCTCTGGTGTAATGAATTCTAGCAGTGCCTGCTAGGGAATTTCCCAGATAGGCTGAGTGTGAGGCTGGCTGTGATTTGTCAAGACTCCTGCTCAGTTCAGAGACTCAGACAAATGCTGGAGATGTGAAACAGACAAAGGTACATTGAGGCATATCTTTTGGACGTGTCCAATCATCCAACGATACTGGTCACAAATTAATGACCTTATCAATACGGTATGCCATAAGTCTGTTATTCTCACTTCTGCATCGGTCTTATTATGGCTGCCTTCGGATACATGGTTTCCTAAAATACATGACCTGACAACCTACTTGGTTCAGGTAGCCAGATCTCTCATCCCCCTACATTGGCTAGACCGAGACCCACCGAGTGTGAGACAGTGGAGAGAGAAGGTTGATCAACTGTTTCTTATGGAAGAACTGGCTAGCTGGGCAAACAGATCCCATGCCAAATTCAAAAATTATGGGCTCCATGGAAGACATATAGAAGTACTAACTAGATACAGTTTTGTCCCAACCGGTTTTTTCCCCTTCACGCGGAAGATAGTTGGACCCCCTGACGCTTCCTTTTCGTTGCTTCATTGCCTATTACTTGGCCGCTGACTGACTTACATAGTCCGTAGTTTGTGTCCCTTGGAAGCCTGGCTATGACTGGCTTATATTACTGTAGAGATCGTCCCGAGAACACTCGCGTAGATACGTTATTTTACTTACCGAATTGGAAGTTTTGTCTTCATAGTTTCCCCAGCGCACATCACAGGAGAATTGTGTATCACGATGCCGTGGCCTTTTAGGCCCGTAGTGGTAGTGGACAATTTGTTTATTGCCTTGCCCTTTAGCTGTTTGATAGGTTTACCCACTTCCCCTTATCCTCTTGACCCCTTCCTCTCCCTTCCCTCCCTCCCTGACCCTTTACCCTTTTTCCTTACCTAGGTACATTTTATCCGTTAGACAATGTTTCTTTCCTTGGCATGTATGACTGCAATACCTGCTATTTGATAAGTTGTATTTGATTTACAAAATCTACTGATGTACCGAACTGCTCTCCTTTTATTTGATTTAAAAATCAAAAACTTCAATAAACAGATATTTGTAAAAAAAAAAAAAAAAAGACTCCTGCTCAGTGTGAGACTGGCTGTGATTGGTTAAGACTCCTGGGCAGTGACAACAGTGCTTTCTTTTAATTCTGCTGTGTCATTGAGCTTACCTTACATTCACATAATGAATCTTAAAGGCATATTATCTTTTCTGCTTCTGTGAACACAATATATAACTGTTACATGACATCCAAAACATGAAGTCACTGTAAATGACTCTGCTTTTGTCTTTAACCACTCCCGGACCTCCGTACGCAGGATTGCGTCCTGCGGGCGGCCGGGATCTTCTGAGTGGACGCATCGGCGCGTCCTCTCGCGAGACCCGTGAGTTCCTGTGAACGTGCGCGCGCGTTCACAGGAGCGCGCGTCTGGAGAGTTATACTACAGCCTGCTAGCGATGATCAATCGCTGGCAGGCTGTAGATGCGATATAAATCGCATCAAACATGTATACCAGACGCTGTTTTGTGAACAGCGTCTGGTATACCTGCTACCTGGTCCTCTGGTGGTCCCATTTGCTGGGATCGACCACCAGAGGACCAGGTAACACAGTAAAGTTGCACCAAACACTACACTAACCCCACCCCACCCCCTCACCTATTAACCCCTTGATCACCCCATCTAGACCCCCTGATCACCCCCCTGTCATTGATCACACCCCTTTATGTGTCCATATGTGTTTTGCGGTTCCGTGGATTCACGGATCCTTGGATCCGATCCTTGGATCCGATCCGCGGATCCGATCCGCAGATCCTCAAAACACGGACACCGCAATGTGCGTTCCGCATTTTGCAGATCCGCACATTGCCAGAACTATATAGAAAATGCTTTTTCTTGCCCGCAATTGCGGACAAGAATAGAACATGTTCTATATTTTTGCGGAACGGAAGTGCAGACCCGGAATCGCGGATCCGTAATTCCGGATCCGAGCGGGACAAAGTCTGTCCCCATAGAAATGAATGGGTCCGCAATTCCGTTCCGCAAACAGAATTGCGGACGTGTGAATGGGGCATAAGGGTCCCGTTATCACCGCCAGTTAGTTAGCTACTTGTTAGTTAGCTAGCGCCCAGCCCACCGCACCGCAGTCACTGATTTTGGCAGAGATTTTTTCATCCACATTGACCGATGCGAATGAAAAAATCTGTGCCGTTCATTTATTTATTTTTTTTCAGCGCAGAGTCTGAACGGAAAAAAAAAATCTCATTACCCGTATGCTCAATATACGGAGAATCGCAGAAACTCCTAATGCTGGCCATACGTGTAATGATTGCGGAGACCCTCAAATGCCAGGACAGTATAAATACCCCACATGTGACCCCATTTTAGAAAGAAGACACCCCAAGGTATTCCGTGAGGGGTATGGTGAGTTCATGCAAAATTTTATTTTTTGTCACAAGTTAGTGGAATATGAGACTTTGTAAAAAAAATCAAAAAAAAAATCAATTTCGCTAACTTGTGCCAAATTTTTTTTTTCTGTGAACTCGCCATGCCCCTCATGGAATACCTTGGGGTGTCTTCTTTCTACAATAGGGTCACATGTGGGGTATTTATACTGCCCTGGCATTTTAGGGGTCCTAAAGCGTGAGAATCCAAATGCGTAAAAATGGCCTGTGAAATCCTAAAGGTACTCATTGGTTTAGGGCCCTTTGCGCATCTTGGCTGCAAAAAGTGTCACTCATGTGTATCGCCGTACTCAGGAGAAGTAGGGCAATGTGTTTGGGGTGTATTTACATATACCCATGCTGGGTGTGAGAAATATCGCTGTAAACGACAACTTTTTAAAAATTTTATTCAAAGTTGTCAATTTACAGAGATATTTCTCTCACCCAGCATGGGTATATGTAAAATACACCCCAAAACACATTGCCCTACTTCTCCTGAGTACGGCGATGCCACATGTGTGACACTTTTTGCAGCCAAGATGCGCAAAGGGCCCAAATTCCAACGAGTACCTTTTAGAGGGCATTTTACGCATTTTCTTCTCACGCTTTAGGGCCCCTAAAATGCCAGGGCAGTATAAATACCCACATGTGACCCCATTTTGGAAAGGAGACACCCCAAGGTATTCGCTGAGGGGCATAATGAGTCCATGAAAAATTAAACTTTTGTCAAAAGTTAGCGGAAAGGAGACTTTGTGAGAAAAACAATAAAAAATCAATTTCCACTAACTTGTGCCAAAAAAAAATCTTCTATGAACTCGCCATGCCCTAATGGAATACCTTGGGGTGTCTTCTTTCCAAAATGGGGTCACATGTGGGGTATTTCTACTGCCCTGGCATTTTAGGGGCCCTAAAGCGTGAGAAGAAAATGCGTAAAAATGCCCTCCTAAAGGTACTCATTGGATTTAGGGCCCTTGCATCTTGGCTGCAAAAGTGTCACTCATGTGGTATCGCCGTACTCAGGAGAAGTAGGGCAATGTGTTTTAGGGTGTATTTTTACATATACCCATGCTGAGTGAGAGAAATATCTCTGTAAATTGACAACTTTGAATAAAAAATGTAAAAGTTGTTGTTTACAGCGATATTTCTCACACGCAGCATGGGTATATGTAAAATACACCCTAAAACACATTGCCTCACTCTCCTGAGTACGGCGATACCACATGAGTGACACTTTTTGCAGCCTGGGTGCACAAGGGCCCTAAAACCAATGAGTACCTTTAGGATTTCACAGGCCATTTTTATGCATTTGGATTCTCACACTTTAGGGGCCCCTAAAATGGCAGGTGAGTATAAATACCCCACATGTGACCCCATTTTGGAAAGAAGACACCCCAAGGTATTCCGTGAGGGGCATGGTGAGTCCACAGAATTTTTATTTTTGGCACAAGTCAGCGGAAATTTTTTTTTTTTTTTATTTTGTTTTTACAAAGTCTCATATTCCACTAACTTGTGACAAAAATAAAATTTTACATGAACTCACCATACCCCTCACAGAATACCTTGGGGTGTCTTCTTCCAAAATGGGGTCACATGTGGGGTATTTATACTGTCCTGGCATTTTAGGGGCCCCTAAAGCGTGAGAAGAAATCTGGAATCCAAATGCGTAAAAATGCCCTGTGAAATCCTAAAGGTACTCATTGGTTTTAGGGCCTTTGCACTCAGGCTGCAAAAAGTTGCACATGTGGTATGCCGTACTCAGGAGAGTAGGGCAATGTGTTTGGGTGTATTTTTACATATACCCATACTGTGTGAGAAATATCTCTGTAAACGACAACTTTTAATTTTTTTATACAAAGTTGACAATTTACAGAGATATTTCTCTCACCCAACATGGGTATATGTAAAATACACCCTAAAACACATTGCCCTACTTCTCCTGAGTACGGCGATACCACATGAGTGACACTTTTTGCAGCCTGGGTGCACAAAGGGCCCAAATTCCAACGAGTACCTTTAGGTTTTACATGGCGGCTCACAATTTAGCCCCGCCCAAAATGCCAGAACAGTAAACACACCCCACAAATGACCCCATTTCGGAAAGTAGACACCCCAAGGTATTCACTGAGGGGCATAGTGAGTCCGTCTGAGATTTTTTTTTTTTGCCAGAAGTTATCAGAAATTGAAACTTTTTTTTTTCTCAGAAAGTGTCATTTTCCGCTAACTTGTGAAAAAAATGAAATGATACATGAACTCACCATGCCCCTCCGCGAATACTTTGGGGTGTCTTCTATCTAAAATGGTGTAATTTGGGGGTATTTATACTATCCTGGCATTCTAGCACCTGAAGAAACATGACAGGCGCTCAGAAAGTCAGAGCTGCTTCAAAATGCCGAAATTCACTTTTTGCACCATAGTTTGTAAACGCTATAACTTTTACCCAAACCAATAAATATACACTTATTGGACTTTTTTTTATCAAAGACATGTAGAACAATAAATTTAGAGAAAAATTTATATAGAAATGTAGTTTTTTTTAAAAAAATTTACAACAGAAAGTGAAAAATGTCATTTTTTTGCAAAAATTTCGGTAATTTTTGATTAATAGCAAAAAAAGTAAAAATGTCAGCAGCAATGAAATACCACCAAATGAAAGCTCTATTAGTGAGAAGAAAAGGAGGTAAAATTCATTTGGGTGGTAAGTTGTATGACGGAGCAATAAACGGTGAAAGTAGTGTAGTGCAGAATTGTAAAAAGTGCCCTGGTCATTAAGGGTGTTTAAGCTAGGGGGGCTTAAGTGGTTAACATTTAAACATATAAACTGTCTTAAAGGTTATTAGCAGGTCTAGCTATATAAACATATAAGCCATATTAGCAAACTAGGACAGGTTTTAGCTGGCCAGCTACAATGGGCGGAGGCGACAAATTAGATTTCAACCAAATCTTTTAGGCAAATAGTTATACAAATAAAGATTTGCCTACATTTACACTGATGAGCAAAAGGGTACAATGTTTTGAACTTTTGACTTTCAAGCTCCATATCTCACCATCCACTATAGCTTGGCAATTTATAAATGAAATAATGGACTGTAACTTTAATACAGGTGTTGTACATTTAACAGGCCTATCATTTATGTGCACACCCTATTACAGTGTAACCCTAGCAATAGTGATGTCACAAACATAAATTTTTCCGTTCGCGAACGGCGAACGCGAACTTCCACAAATGTTCGCAAACATGTGAACAGTGCGAACCGCCATAGACTTCAATAGACAGGCGAATTTTAAAACCCACAGGGACTCTTTCTGGCCACAATAGTGATGGAAAAGTTGTTTTAAGGGGACTAACACCTGGACTGTGGCATGCCGGAGGGGGATCCATGGCAAAACTCCCATGGAAAATTACGTAGTTGACGCAGAGTATGGTAAGTTGTAATCGCAATGTGATTAATATACAGGTTATATTAATCGCATTGCGAATTCAACTTAGAGCTGGGTTCCTAATGGTTGTATTGCTAGAATATAACGAAGATAACGAATATAGCACTATATTCTCAATCTTCATTATATTCTAGCAATACAACAATCATTAGGAACTCAGATCTAAGTTTAATTCGCAATGCGATTAATATAACCTGTATTAATTGCATTGCAAATTCAACTTAGAGCTGGGTTCCTAATGGTTGTATTGCTAGAATATAACGTATATTCTAGCAATACAACAACCATTAGGAACCCAGCTCTAAGTTGAATTCGCAATGTGATTAATACAGGTTACGACACTGCAGCTTCAGAATGAATCTAAGATAGATGCCGTCCTTGCTTTTTGATAGGAGGTGGGAGGGTCTGGGAGGGATACTGATGTACTAGCCCTAAAAAGGGCTTTTTGGGGTGCTGTCAGGGCGCTGTCCTTACAGCAGAGATCTGATGAGTCTTTCAGGACTGGAGTGGACACTGAATACACTAGCCTACCTATCGATTTCCCTATTAAATCAGCAGCAACTTCACTGTCCCTCCTCTCACTAAGACTGCAGCTTCCGAATGAATCTAAAATGGATGCTGTCCAGGAGATGGGAGGGAGGTTATGCTGATTGGCTGGAATGTGTCTGCTGACTGTGAGGTAGAGGGTCAAAGTTTACTCAATGATAGGGGGTAGACCGAACATCGCAGGCATGCTGGGAGTTGTAGTTTCGCAACAGCTGGAGGCACACTGGTTGGGAAACACAGGTCTAGATCATTACTCTGCCCAAATCTATATTCAGCCATATGGCTTAGAAAATATGCTGTCAAACAATGATCCTAGGTTTTGGTATAGACACATGATCTAGACTACCATATTTGCTATACCAAATGTAAAAATGCAACCAAATGTGGCAAAATACACAAAAAAATAAAAAATGAAAAAATTATAAAAACGCACATGTGTTTTTGATGCGTCAACCATCATATACAATCAAATAGAGGTATCAAATGCATTTGGAAAGCGATTAATAATTGTAAGTATTATTCGCATTGGGATTACAACTTAGAGCTGAGTTCCTAATGGTTGTATTGCTAGAATATAACGTATATTCTAGCAATACAATAACCATTAGGAACTCAGCTCTAAGTTGAATTCGCAATGCGATTAATGCAGGTTATATTAATCACATTGTGATTAAACTTAGATCTGAGTTCCTAATGGTTGTTGTATTGCTAGAATATAACGAAGATTGAGAATATAGTGCTATAATCGTTATCTTCGTTATATTCTAGCAATACAACCATTAGGAACCCAGCTCTAAGTTGAATTCGCAATGCGATTAATGCAGGTTATAGTAATCGCATTGCGAATTAAACTTAGATCTGAGTTCCTAATGGTTGTTGTATTGCTAGAATATAACGAAGATTGAGAATATAGTGCTATATTCGTTATCTTTGTTATATTCGAGCAATACAACCATTAGGAACTCAGATCTAAGTTGTAATTGCAATGCGAATAATACAGGTTATATTAATCGCATTGCGATTTACAATTACTAACACTGCAGCTTCAGAATGAATCTAAGATGGATGCTGTCCGTGCATTTAGATAGGAGGTAGGAGGGTCTAGGAGGGAGGGTATGCTTATTGGCTGGAATGTGTCTGCTGACTGTGAGGTACAGGGTCAAAGTTTACTCAATTATAAAGTATAGGGGCGAATGCGAATGTCGAATATGTTCGTCCGCCGTGGCGGTCGCGAACAAGCTATGTTCGCCGGGAACTGTTCGCCGGCGAATAGTTCAGGCCATCTCTACCTAGCAAACATGACTTGACTGTTTAGCTAAAAGTAGAGTAGTACTGTAATGAAATTAGGGAAAGGAAAAAGAAGCTTAGCCTTAGTCTGACTATGACATTTCCTGTCTCTGCCTGTATTAATAAGGTTTTTCTGTAGAGAAGCCCTTTTAACTAGACCATGTTACATTACCATTTTTTGTAGTGTCCTCCAGTGTGGCTCTTCCTTCGCAATTGTGAACAATAGGTTTCAACCATAGACAGCAATTTTGGAGGCCTTGGAGAACAGTATTTCATCACCAGGTCACATAAGCTAGATACAATTAGAGCTGCCAGGAGAGATTTGTTATGTTCTGATGTAATTCTTTACTTTACAGGAAGTCAGCTTCACAGGAGAGACTGATATCCTGCCTACACACAGGATACTACGCTCTGGACGAATTGGGGTCATATGGCTCAACTGTCTATAATGAAAGGGTTTAAAATGTATAGATGCAACTGAGCCAAAATGAAACTCATGTATAATCTGGTGAGAGTCATTGTATTAGTCACCCGAGGGTCATTTTCTATTGAATTTCTAGCAGTATATGTGAAATACCTAAGATATGAGTCAGCTTTACAGGCTATTAAATGATTGTAGTGAAAATAATGTTTAATGTAGAAATTGCTAAAATAGTGCTGGTGAATTAGCATTATATGACCAAAACATGTGCCTCACTGCCTCTTTAATTCTGTGATTGTGTGACGGAAAGACCTCTATAAAGAAATATAATCAAATAATGTTGCATATTAATAAAAATGTACATTTATTGGGATATTAAATATTTTCATGTCGAAAAGAAAAAAGTATTATAGTACAGAAACCTGACTAACCAGAAAAATGGTATTTGTAACATTTTGGAGCACAAAGGCAAGTCTACAAATCAATGACCGAGAGATGAGTGCAACATTTAAAAGATGTTACACCAAGAAATTTGTTCTACAGGAATCTGGACTCTGCTGCAGCAGAATTACCAGATTGCTACCTCTTGGAGTAGTCTTTGTTCAACACTGCTGACCCACTGAGGCCAAGAGACACCGATGCAAAGCACTGAGGGATCAGACAAGACCCTTGTCAGGACAGGCTAAGAGCAGGACAGGTAAAGTGTGAGCAATACGATAAGCAATCTGAGGTCAGGACAGGCAGCTAAGGGTCAGATTGGAGAGCAGATACGGTTCAGGTGAGGCAGCAAAAGGACAATTCCTGATGTCAGGTAGAAGTTAGTACATGGAACAGGCAAAGAATAAATGGCACACCATTGCAGGAAACAATCGAGCCACAGAGGAGGGTGCCAGGGTAACCAGCTATTCAGGCCAGGCCAGGTGCAGGTAAGCATGGCGTCATCTTGCTTACCCACCCAGGGTTCCAGCGGTACAGTCCTGCCAATGTCTCCCTCTTCCTGACTGTCAGTCCTGGGTGCCAGAGTGCAATGCTCATTCCTCACAGGATAAGGCCTGCCTATGCCTCTCACTGCCTTTAGCAAGCACATAATTTCTTTACCATTTGTGTCATGTGATTTCACATCTATTTCTCTTTGATTGTAAGCTCTTGCAAGCAGGTCTGTCACGTGTATTGTTTGCTTGAATTGCTGATACTTGCTATTATGGAATGTCTCATATTATTTGCACGATGTACACCCTGAATTGTAAAGTACTGCGGAATATGTTGGGGCTAAATAAAGATTATTATCATAAGTAGTGTTGATCACGAATATTCAAATTGGGAATTTTAATCGTGAATATCAGCACTTCGAGAATTCGCGAATATTTAGAATATCTCAAAATATATTCGTAATCGCGAATATTCGTGTTTTTTTTTTAAATATCAGTCGATGCTAATTTTTATGCGAATTTTATGCAAATGTTTTAATGCGAATTTAATGCGATCAAGAAAATAATGCCTGAAGATCAGGAATTCACAAATATATGGCGAATATTCGCCCAAATATTCGCAAAATATAGTAAATTCGAATATTACCCCTGCCGCTCATCACTAATCATAAGTATGTGCAGTATCATTATTATTATTATTTTTTTTACAAAAGACTGTGTAATTACACCAGCCATGTGAACCTGTAAGTGTGTAAGACCTCACGGAAAGGATCTTTTTGGGTCTTAAGTGATACATGTGTCTCCCCACTTTATAATGGTGGAAAGAGTGTAGTTGGACACAGATGTAACTTGCAACAAGAAAATTTACTGTTCTCGCATGGAGCAACATGCTTGATGGTTAGGTTTCCGACAGCTTTACAAGAGGCAACATGCTTTGAGGTTATAGAGTTTCTTAGTGAGGGCACAGTCTTAGGGGCAATATAAGTAACATCAGTACTGTTTTTTTTAAGAAACAACAGCTTACTCTCACCCTTCTCCAGGCATCAACTCTCTCTGGCTAGGGTCTCCTTAAGGTCGCAGTGGAGAAGATGGCTAAGCTGCAGTTGGTGTCACAGTCTCTCCTCCATGGACATGATCTCTCAAATATGTACCATCTCTAACAGGCACTTCCAGGTTGCAGTATCTCTATCCTTACAATCATTGCATATACTTTATACTTTCCCTTCACAGTCATGGTATCCCACTTCTTGAGACATACAGTATTGCATATTATAGTTCTGCACACAGCAATGGTCACACTTAGCAGAGAGTGCCTGGCAGCAGGCTAGCTAGTCTTGGTCACATGCCTGTCTTCTCTAAAGGGCTGAACTGCAACTAGGCCATGTGACTGATGTCACTAGCCTAGAAAGAGGCAGCAGCGCTCAAAGACTCTTCTTACAGCTGATCGTCAGGGGTCCCAGGTGTCGCACCCCCACAGATCTGATACTGAAGACCAGTCCAGAGGATAAGTCATAGATATCTTTTCCTGGATAACCCCTTCAATCCTTTCCTGCCACAAATGGTCCACTAAATAAAGTGGAATACACATCACATACAATGAGTTTCTTACTAGAACCTTTGAGGTTCATCAATAGCCAGTGCAGACCATTCACAAGAGCCCCTCGACAACCTGTTCATGGTATATGACTCTTCTGAGGTGTCAAAACACTGTCACAGGCTGACGTGATGTCATACATATACATTTCTGCCATGGTCACTTTACATACATGGCTTTTAACCTACAGTAGTGCACATCATACCAGGGTACCTTGGTGTCTCTCAGTGGTACAAGGTACATAACCTGGCACATCATATATCATTACCACATTGGGTTTGACACATGGGTAGATGTTACATGGAGTGTGGAGACATATAAAAGCATGTATAAAAAATAAAATACATTGCTGCTGTGTCCTCGGCAATGTCACATAGCAGTTCAAATTGGGTGGTTATGCTGCCACAATAGGGTCAACAGAAACCCATAGCAGCATAAAACTGTAAAGGTTGCACCTGTTTTGTAAGACGAAGCAAAGTTGTTTTCAACCCTATTACAATTACAAACTATCCTTTTTTCCATTTATTTTATTTTTTTAATTGAAGCATCTTGAAAAGACAAGATAGTGGGGATTGTCATTAGAAAAACCCAGAGATGCATAATGTGTAAGATGGGCATATGTGCCACCCACATAGGGGTACATGAGAATAACTGTATCAGGGAATGGTGCCAGCTGTTGAGTGATAAATATATTCCATGGAATTACCTTTCCACTGCAAGAGGAAGAAGCCTCAAAAACATGATAAGCAGATTTTTATGAGATAACATAGGAACAAAGGCTAATGGGAGGACACTGTGTACGTGAAATGTGACAAGTACCTTTGTTAACCCCTTCGCCTCCATCTAGTCTGAAATCTTCCCTGGGTAACCTAGGAATGCAAATATTGAATCAATGTAAGGCAAGAGTTAAATGAGGTCAATGTGAAGTTCTCTAAATTGACTACAGACAAATGTCTCCACCCAGAGGCAACAACTCTGTACTGCAAAGTCATAAACCGCTTAAAAGTGTGTATGGTCATCAAGGTCTTTAGTGAGGCTTTAAAGTAATTGGATGAGTGTTGATTTATAAGGCATTATTTTCCTAAGTAAATAAAAAGAGCCATTAAAACAGTAGCACACAGCAGTATAGTCATTTAACTTATGTTTATGACACAATGTAGTATAAATCCCCTATCCTCTAAATGTTCTCTCTATTGATTTCTTGCACTGTGCAACAGTGCTATAAAGCTTCCAAGATTATAGAGACACAATTGCAATATATTTAATATAAAAACAATGACATCTTCAATTAATTATATTTTTCTATTGAAGGCCAGGCAAATGAGCCCCCTAATATTTCACAACCCAGTCACTAGTTGGAGATGTCTCTAACTCTCTGAGACAACTTTTTGAGGGGTTATATAAGTGTTGTACATAGATATAAAAGAGCCCCATAACAGAGATTTAAAAAAAGACCAACTTCTAGTAGCATTTAATGGAAACACCCAGGCTCAGGTGCAACATTGGAAGAAAATGGCATTATAAATGGCACATACTGGGTGGGAAACTCTCTTACGAATTTTGCTATGAAGTCCATGGGCTTCAAGTTACACGTCTCGCCCCTAAGTGGCTGTGGCAGGGCTGTGGTGCGACTATCTTTCCATAAATCTTGAGTTAACTGCTCACACCTTTGTTTATAAGACATGTACAGTGGGTACACTGCCCAAGTCTTCACCAACCATTAAAATAAATAGGCTGTGTTTATGGTGGGTTTCCTCTGGGTACTCTGGTTTCCTCCCACCACGCCAAAGACATACTGATAGGTAATTTAGATTGTTAGCCCATTGGGGACAGCGTGATGCTAATGTCAAGCACTGCGGAATATGTCAGCACCATATAAGTGAGTATAATAATCTACTCTTGGGTTGTAGTCTATCAGACCAGGGGCATAGCAAGAAGAAGAAGTGGGCAGCCGGGTAGTTGATTGCGATGGTAAAGCAGGGAGCCATCTACTTCCTGCTTCACTATTCAGCTCAGCTGCAGGCGGTCCCAAGTAGGTTATTATTGCAATGCTGGGCTGTTTAGGAGGAGTGTGCAGGCCTGGGAATCATCCTGTGTGCCCTTCCTACACAGCCCAGCACCGTGATGTGTGACTGCATCATGCCTGCTGAGGAGCACAAGATGTGCCCGATCATTGGGAAAACAGGTGAGTATTCAGTGTTTTTTTACTTTATTAAAAGAGGGTGCACTACTGAAAGGGGCAAAATGTGGAGATAATTACTGAAACAATGAGTGCATTACGATAGTATAGGGCAGTGATGGCGAACCTATGGCACGGGTGCCAGAGGCGGCACTCAGAGCTCTCTCTGTGGGCACTCGCACCCTGGAAAAAGTCTATAGTGTACCAATATGCCTTAGGCCTTTCCTGCCATTCATCAGCCCCAGGACACTGTATGAACAGCACAGGCAGAGCATTAAGTGTAGGCTATTAAGCTATTATAGCTTAATGATAAAGTATATGACAGATATACTGTATTGGTATTCAGGTTAAACTGATGTGTTGGCACTTCGCGATAAATAAGTGGGTATTTGGTTGCAGTTTGGGCACTGAGTCTCTAAAAGGTTTGCCTTTAGTGGTATAGGGGGTACAATGTGTACATTACTACCGTAAGGGGGTACAATGTGGACATTACTACTGTGGGGGGACACAATGAGGGCATTATTAACGTTACAGGGCACAATGTAGGCATTACTACTTTGACAGGGCACAATGTGGGCATTACTGCTATGAAAGAGGCACAATGTGAATATAACAACTGTAAGGAGGCACAATGTAGGCATTAATACTGTGAGGGGCTCAATGTGCACATTACTTCTGTGAGGGGACACAATGTGGGCATAACTACTCTGAGGGGGCACAATGTGGGCATTAGTACTATGAGGAGGCACAAAGTGGGCTTTGACAGGGACAGTTACCATCCCCTGTTTTGTAGTTATTCTTTTTGCTCTGTCACCACAGTGACCTTGTTCCAGTTCCAGCGGACATCACTCCAACGTGCCAGGGAGACCCTGGAATGAAAGTTGGTTCTTTCATTTATCTCAAGGTGTATTGTACGACCATATACCCTATGATAGATTTTATCAGGTGTACATAATGGGGGTCATTTACAGAGACCGGCTTTTTATGCCGATCTTTGTACCCTCTACATTGCTGGAGGATTAGCCAAATTTATGAATTAGGTGCACTTCCGGCAGTCTATGCGCCTGGAGTAAAAACTACTCGGACCCCTGAATGGAGTCGTTTTACTCCTCTTTTATGCTTCTTTTTAGGTGTAAAAGATAATAAATATGTCGGGGCCAGAGTCACGGCCTCGCCATTCAGTAAGTACAATTATGCACTGGGTGCAGTTAGAAGCTTAATACAAAAAAACTTGTCCCTGTTTCTGATTTTCTACAGTTAGGAGGTATGCAGGGTGCTGGGGGATGTGAGGGGTTAGTCATACTGAATCGTGCCTCAGATGGTAATAGTGGTAATTGCACAATAATATTTCCTCCCTTTGTGTACAATAACAGTATCCCTTTTGTGCCCCACATATAAAGTGCCCCAACACACAAATATAGTGCCCCCTATTTATCCAAACTTTAAGTGCCCTTACATAGTAAAGGTAGCAAAGAAAAAAAAAACTTTCCTATGATGAACAGAGCAACTCAAGCCACCGCGACACAGGCAGGATGATGTCTCTGCGTCGTGCCTGCCTGCATTCATTCCAGAAGTCTTGTAGGTGGCAGGTCTGAAGTCTATGAGAATGTATGGCAGGGTACAGTTCCAGCTCCACCAGTGTCAGGACTCTCACTGTCTCTCTTACGAGTCCTTGCTATGAGCAGAGGGTGTGGATCCACTGTACCAACTAACCAGTTTGCCTTTGGGCAAACTCTAAGGGCATTATCCTGGTAATACCCTTTTTTCACCCTTTAACCCCTATACAAGGGGTGGTTAACTAGAAACTAAGAACCTAAAGCTCAGGCAGCTTCCCCAAGGGAAAGGTGCCTTCAACACCCAGGGATCTCCAGCCATAGCCTGGGGAAGAATTAGGATGTTTGTGCTGGCCCTTTAAGAGGCCAAGAACAAGTGCGGGTGAACCCTATAGTACAGCTTAGGACCAGCTACAGGAAGCGCAGGTCACAGCCTGCTGAAGCTGTGCTAATAAGGCCGGTGGGCAGGACCATTGGCAGCAGGAGACCGTAGACAGGAGACAGTCCCAGCAGGATGAGTAGAGTGACTTCCATGCCCACAGGGATGAGCAAAGCAATGGTGGGCATGGGATGCCAGCACAACAATCCTATCATCAGTTACTCAACTGGTGTTCGGCTCGAGCATTGCCATGCTCGTGTTCAGCCGAGTATTCGACCGAACACTGCATGTGCTTATGTGCTCCTGGCTGCCATGGTCAGTTAGTCACCCAGCAGCATTATATTCACCTGCGCTGTCGCAGCTGGGCAATCCTTCTTCTGAAAACTCACAGGTCTATGTGGCGCATTGACCACTGTTTGTATTTTTTTGCAAACTTGAGCCCACACTTCTTATTTAAATTGGGGCTTCTTCACCTTTTTTTGGGCTACCATTTCAGACTTGTGTAATGCGCGTTACACGGTGCTTGCACGGACGTCTGTGATATTACTATTACTAAGCATACGAGCCACCTCCACTGCCGTGTTTGTCATGCCAGAACTGATAGACCTTGTGATGAGCTGACTTGTTGACTCCGATATTTTGTATGGACGTGTACCTCTTGTCCTTGGAATGGATGGATGGACTTCATTTCGTATTCTTCCAAATGTCATAGCACTCACATGATGCAGCTTGACAATTTTCTTGTCCGGTATACTGCTACGGATGAGCTGATTGATGCTGTTTCTCTTTTCTTGGGAAATCTTCTTCATGGCTGCCCCTGGATTCAAAACAGTGACCTTTCACTTGGGAATGAACCTAATAACACACTGAGCTATTAGGGAATGTGAGAAAAGGTTGTAATTTGTAGTATACAAGAAGAAAAAGATTGTTCCACCACCAAGAGCAATACAGTAACAATGCAGTCACATGACAAGAATCTGCATAACTAATCATATGCTAAATAGTTGCAAGTCCAATTTATGTATGAGATAGCCAAGATGATACTCTATAAAATGATGGTAGTCATACATTCAAAGCTATAGTGGATGGTGAGATATGGAGCGTGAAAGTCAAGAGTTTAAAATATTGTTACTCTTTTGTTCGTCAGTGTATATATCTCTCCCTTTATCATATCCTAAGCTCAGACAGGACAGCATTAACCACCTGACATTAATGATAAATATGACTTCAGCGTGTTGCTGTAATTCTGTAACTTGTTCCCTGCTCGATGCTTATTGATTGGTTGCATTTGGTTATTATGGTGGATACATGTGCTAATGCCATGATGTTTGTACACCCAAGGTCATGCTTTAACCCTCTGTTTTTATGATTGTAGTACCTGAATTTTGATCTGAGATTGATTTGTGATCTGATTTTCTGCATGTTGCACCCCATTAGTGAAATAATACATATTGTGATCTCTTAGGGTCCTTGCACAATGATAATTTCTATTGAGGGTCAATAACCAATGGCACAAATGAATGTCCTGCTCTCTAGAAGTGGACTGGCCATAGACCATACCGGGAAATTTCCTGGTAGGCCGATTCCCAGGGGGCTTCCCGAGCCTTCCTCACGACCACCAGCCAGGTACATAATGATCTGGTGCTCTTAGCATTAATAATGCGAGGAGCATCAGGTATTTGTGCATCTAGACAACCGCTACAGGTGCCCTCCTTAACTCAACTGTATCATGGTACTCAGGACGGTGATACAGTTGAATACTTGTGCAGCACTGTGGTATTTTGGATCTGCTGAAGCAGTATTTTGTGCTGCACTGTAATATTTGGTTCTGCTGTGGCGGTATCTTGTGCTGCACTATGGTATTGATGGCCCCACCTACTTCTGTTATCTCGGCCTACTCTTGTGCCGGCTTCTATCAATTTGGACTCAACTACAACAAGGGGCCTCTTTTATTTTTTTTCCAGTGCCACTTTAAGTTCCAAGTCCACCCCTGCTGCTGTCTATTATCCTCCATTAGCACCTCTCCTTTATTTTTACCCTCCTGTGCAGACCTACCTTATATTCAGCAAAAAAAATAATTTTAAATTTAGGTATTAGTGTCATAGCAATTTGATGCTAACTGGACCACTTCATGTCCACGATTCAGATGGCGTGGCATCTTCTGCACCCCGTTTTTGCATTTAATAGTGTAAAGCATTTATTTTTTTTTATGTAGCAGTGGGTGCCCTTGCCTGATGGGCGTCTGTGCAGCTTCACATATTTGCCCTGAAATAAAGCAATCAAAATTGGGACTTTTTTTAATAACATTTTTGTGAATTATATCTAATAGGGGGATTTATTATCCCCCCTCTGCCAGTTTTCTGGTCCTAAAAAGTTTCAAAACCAGGTTTTTTGACTTTCTAAATGCCATTGTGACTTTTTTAGTCACAATGCTTCCTTCTCAAGAATTGTGTGCTTGATCTCTCCATGTAAATGCCCATTAGATCATCGGCTACTGTATCCCAAATCTTCTTGGATGTGAATGGGAGCTACGTAAACAGTATAGCACAACAAACTACACTGCCTCTGTAACTTCAGGAATTACAGAAGAAGCTTAACTTTTTCTTCCACGGTTTGTGTAGCTCCCATTAACTACAATGGGAGTTATGGAAACAGTGTAGTGCCATCCTGCTCAACTATTTCCGTAAGCATCAGCTAGTGCTTAGTCCCATCTCTCCTTGGAAACAGCCAGATGGGAACCCCTTTGACCAAATTTTTACCCCAAATGGACCAAGAAATCAACCTGTTATATCTGAATTTAAAACTGCTCAGTTTGAAGGCAACAACTGTTTGATCACCCACGGGAATACATTCATAAAGTAAAATAATAGCAAATCTACTGAACACCTTAAAAGTCAAGTTATACAATTTTATGCCTCCCTCTCCAGGTTTCCGAAAATGAAGTGTGGTGAGGGTGGGTTGTCAGCAGGGCCATTGGCCCTACCACATTTATCATTAGTTACACCAAAAACTAGCTTAAATAAGGACTGAAATCTATGGCAGATCAAAGCTGCCATATATTTCAATGTGGAGGAGAGACTGCCGAAGGAGGCATTTAATTTATAATGAGACCAGGACCAGACATAGCAAAAGCTGGTCTTGATAAATCAGAGCCTATAACTTAGTGCTTATTTCTTGCTTATAGGAATATATCCAAAGTCGTCTACTAGGAAATTTTAGAGCACTTCATGCTTCCCTCTGATGATAAGCTTTATGGAGAAGCTGATTTCATTTTCCAGCAGGACTTGGCACCTGCCCACACTGCCAAAAGTACCAATACCTGGTTTAATAACCATGATAACACTGTGCTTGATTGGCCAGCAAACGCATCTGACCTAAATCCCAAAGAGAATCTACAGGGTATTGTCAAGAGGAACATGAGACTCCAGACCCAACAATGCAGATGAGCTGAAGGCCCTTATCAAAGCAACCTGGGCTTCCATAACACCTCAGCAGTGCCACAGGCTGATCACTTCAGTGCCACACATTAATGTAGTTATTCATGCAGAAGGATCCCCAACCAAGTATTAAATCATATACTGTACATACTTTTCAGTAGGCCAACATTTTTTATAAAAAATTATTTTTTAATTGGTCTTATAAAATATTCTAATTTTATGAGATATTGACTTTTGGGTTTTCATTAGCGGAAAGTCATATTCATCAATATGAACAGAAATAAGCGCTTGAAATAGATCACTCTGTGTGTAATGAATCTCTCTAAAAAATTTGTTTTACTTTTTGAATAGAAAGAGTAAGCAAGAGACTAATTTTTAAGTTAGAGAAGTTGAAAACGCAAGATTTGGCTGCTAAAAGTAAACTGTTGTTTCAGTTTACTTTTAATATAGTGTAGGGATAGGGATATTAAATATTTTTTTAACATATTTTATTAAGAAAAGAAGTTTCTTTGGACTAGAAAACAGGGTTAAAAGAGTCTTCTTACCAAAGCTCTAACTGACGTTTCTAAGTAGAGTCTGTCTTCAGTCTTCAGGGATACTGGGCCCTGAAGATGCCTGGGTGTAATACACAGTGGCTTTGAGCCTACATCTTGTCACTACCCACTCCCATGACTCTGTATATGTGCCCTAGCTATCACTGCCCATCACCTCCCTATCTGACTTGTTACACATAGCGCTTGGTAAAACGCTGAAGACTGAATACAGACTGTTCTTAGCAACGCAGAGTTAGTGCTTTGCTAAGAAGACAATTTACACCCTGTTATCTAGAATTAAGAAACTTTTTCTCTAATAAAGTATATTACAGAAATGTTTAACATAACTGTCCCTACACTATATTAAAAATAAATAAATAAATGACAGTAACACCTTAGCTATCTTAATATAAAACTATAAAAAGCCATATTCATATAAAACCATAAAACTCAGTAGCAGGCAATTAAGTAACTTAATTTACTTGCACAGTTATCTTGAAGATCTTCTGAGTTTGTCCCAGACTGTAAGTGTTGTAATTAAAGAACATATAACCAGAAAGTGACAAGTGAGACATTTCATATTTCAGATTGTGCCATTTATTGAAATTAGACATCAAGATTAAAATATACAGCCAGCAAAAAAATGTGCCAGTTTATTCACCATCACCTTTTTAGTGTAACAGCCGCAGGCTAAAAAAAAAAGAAAATTGTCAACCTGAACAAACATCTCTGCAACACGTTACACTGGTGCAAGGTCTCAATAGTTACAAAAGAAAGAAATATAGTTTTTTTTTTTTTTAGGTTTTTGTAGGTTTCTTTTGTGCCGGAGAAAAATTACTTGTGCTTTGGCCTCTCACCTGTTTCAGGGTAAGTGTGCTTAGAAGGAAGAATATATCATCAGATATCGGGCCATATTCAAGGGACCAGCCTTAGATTGCTATGATAAGAACAATCTGTAAACCATCTGGGATACTGTAGGAAGGTCTACCAAGTGTGGTGGATATGGTCATATGAGCGTATCTATAAAATACTTCACCAGTCACTGAACCAAATTATGTAGCCCATAGCAAGCAATCAGATGCTTTAATGGGGTGATCCCACTTGAAACACCCTACTAAGGAATCCTGAATTAATAGATCAGGGAGTGCTTTGTTCAGGACCATCACTTGCCAGCACTAAGCCAGAATAAAGAATGGCTACAAAAAGAGCATCTTTCACTTTGGAGGACCCTGCATGTTTGTGCATTATGTTCATAGCCTATTGATTTCAATCAAAATTGTGTAATGCTTCATTTACTCTGTGGTGGCACTGAGTGCCATCCCGCCCAACTGTTTCCATAAGCCCAGCCAGTGCTTAGTCCCATCTTTTCTTGAAAACTTGGAGACCCCGAAAGGAACAAGAAATCAACCTGTTCTATCTGACTTTAAAACTGTTCAGTTTGAAGGTGCGGATAAGACAACAACTGTTTTGTCACTCAAGGGAATACATTCATAAAGTAAAATAATAGCAAATCTACTAAACACCTTAAAAGTCAATTTACACAATCTAAATTTTTGGAGACTTTCTTCTAAAATAAATCATATAAACCAGTGTCTTGGTTGGTTGCTGGTGTTCCATTGTATTAAACTGTAAGTTTGATCTTAGTGTCAAGGTTTTATATATATAATAGTCATCAATGTTGGACTGAGGTTCACAAGGCCAAACATATACACTCTTTAAGCCGACAGCTATCACTCCTGATCCCCTCATACACATACCAACCTGGCTCACAAGCATGTGTTCTCAATAGCAAGAGCACAAAGTGATTGGCAGGAAAAATCTAAAATTTTATTCTCATATTCCCCAATATCTTCTGCTAGGGGAAAGATAGGAAGCCCTCACACAGTTTAGAAGGTCAAATGGTCCTAGCAATATTGGTGGCTTTGTCCAACATATATCTAATGTGTATGGCAAAATTAAGTCCCACCCTCCATCTATACAGAACTTGTTAACATTCAATTTTTAACTGCATTGTAATGTTTGTTGTTATCGTTGTACACATGAAACATATCTAAAAGATCTAGTTGGTAATTTGTGAAGCAACCCATAAGAAATAAACCTTAGCAGCAGTCGGCTCTACGGTCATCTCCAAATGGGGCTCTATTCTACAGGACCTTTGGGGTCCATTGCTGTATCAGAACAGTCCATCCCCGACCATGTTCATGAACTATACATTCCTCTTGTTTCTCTTTGTAATGTTATATTAGTGGTGTCATAGTGATATGGGTTAATTTAATTTTGCTGGCAAGCTGGGCCAAGTAACAAGCATTGAATATAAAGCTTTGGGGAAATTTACAAAAATACATGCAGCAAAAACAAATGTAGTAAAATAAATGAATGAGGGAGGAACAACTGCAATATCAACTATTCCTCCCACATTCAGTTTGCATCGGCCAGTGTAATTCAGCGAGTCTTAACAAGTGCCAATGGATGTGCTATCATCGAACAGTGTAATACAGCCCAAAGATCCAACAAAAAGACATATTAAAATGTAACTCAAAAATTAAAGTATGATAATAAAAAATAACCCTGTTGCAGGTGAGAGGGTAGGTGCTGAAGGAGCTATATAACGTAAAAAATTTACAATTTTCGGAAGACTATAGACAAGACATTCTGCAAACAATCCTGCTCCCATAATTTACCTCTAGAAGTGAATGCAAAAAGAATCTCTTTTAAGAAGACGTTTGGCACAGCCCAGATTTGGGCAACATATATACCATGCAACAATTTCAGCCTAGTTAATATAGAAAGCCTTGTCAATAAATTTGTTCAGCTGTTAGGTCACATACTATTCATAAGACCAAATGCTAAACCATAATGGGCTTGAAAAATTGGCCTATAGTCATAATTATCTATACTGAAAATGACATTGTCTCCATTGTCTGTGAAGAAAGGAGGTGTTTGTAGGTATGCTCCCAGGCCACGATCTCAAGGCCTTAAATCTTTTTATTTACAGTAATAAAACACATCTATTCAGCAATGAAGCATGATGGTCAATCAAGAAAAAGTCATGGATGATCACCTCCAAGACAAGAAAACTCCACCATGGACCACCACTGATCACAAAAGGATGACAAGAGCAAGTGGTAACCGGCAGCCTGGTTTTTGAACTGAAATTCCAATATCTCTTCCGTTCCTGATATGACAGGCACTGGTTTAGATATTAAAGAGTCCTTGAGTATTCTTGCACATGGCAAGCCCCAGCAAACGTTCAGTTTAAAGAAAGCTTTGTAACATCTGCAAGACTTGAAGTCTTGAAGACATTTTCACCCAGGTCTTCTTCTTTTCAACTTGTTAGATGCAAGAACAAGCAACCTCTGAAATTTTAGAGGGCTACAAATAAGACATTTTAAAAGTACATCATCACCGGAACACCACATTTGCAGACAATCAGTCATTCTCTGGTGTTTTTTTCATTTTTGTTTTAGAAAGCATAACAAGGACCCTACACATTTATCATATAGATATTTGATTAGCAGCCTAACAGGACAGATCACTATTATATCTACATTGTAAACATGCCTTCACCATCTCATCAGTAGACTTTGTCAATTTTAGAAGCAACCATGCAGAGGACAGTAAACATGAATGCCCTGTACACTAGGAAGCATCTTCCTTCCTATGAATATAATAAAGCAGTCACTGAAATAGAATCAGAACCTGCACTACACTAGAAATTAAACTACACTCTAAATGTAAGAAATGCAAAGGAAAAAAGTGAAACATTTCCAATCAATTGCCAAATATTATACAAGCATTAAAACAAAGCTTCAAAAAAGTTCAAAAATGTAAGCAGTGTCATCATTCACCCATATATGGACACAAAATAAATTACACTGCTTTCGTAGTTGCTTTCAAAAATGTAAAAAAAAAAAAAAAAAGCTTCCTCTGTGATAACATATTGCAAATAGGTTAATTCAAGACTTCTATAAAAAGCATGCATACAATAGATCTCAATAGAAATACATATTTTCTTAACACACTGATGTTGTCCCACATATATATATATATATATATATATATATAGTGTCCATTGATGGACACATAAGATATCACACTGCTTTCATAGTTCTTTTCAGCAATTAAAAAAAAAATCTTTCCTCTGTGATAACATATTGCAAATAGGTTATTCCAAGAATGTTTTACTTCTATAAAAAAAGCATGCATATAATAGATCTCAAATAGAAATACATATTTTTCTTAACACACTGATCTATTCCCACAAAATATATATATATATATGTAAGAATATTTATACATATTTATTATTACTATAGCTTGCATTATCGGTCTGCGCTGAACTTTATTTTTTATTGTTTGTCTGTTCCGCACAACATTGCTTTATGTTGCTTTGCAACTTAAATACTGTTAACCCTTTAGCTCTTCAACACATATGCATTCTCTGAAAAGATGCCACAGCTGGTGGCACCACCCAGCAAAATACTTTACAGGCTGGATACATATCTGGCATTTTATTGTAGTTATTACTTATTTTTTTTCCCTGGACTGCTATATTAGCTTTATCTTGATAGGATGCTCTGGTATTTAAGGCAGCCTTAGCTTTCAGAATTTCAAAAATAACAAGCCCTAGTAAAATGCAGAAGTGACTGATGATTAGTGATCTTGTATTACAGCTATAGAAGGTCCAAGAATAGAATGGAGCCTTCATTGAGAATGTTTGAACTTGTGCTTTAGATTTTCTTTTTCCAAGAATGAGGCCATTTTAATGTCATTTCTGGAGTCATGGATTATGGGTTACAAAAACGTACACATCAGTCCTTTTTTAAAAGGGGTTGTTCCACCTTGGAGGTATACTAGATCATAAAAAATGGTGTTCAGTGTTACATTAATGTACTACAAAACAATATTGAAATTGTGATGGTTGTTATATATCGCTGCTGATGTCACTGGGCCAATCTGCAATTACATAATTTCCAGAGAAAGATACACCCCCCTCTCTCTTACTTGGTGGGTGACCAGGAATGTGCATAGGACATGTCAGCACTCACAGACTCACACACACTTACATACACTCACACACACAGTGTTATGCCAGTGGTCACCTGGTATTTAGTTTAAAGAAAGAAAGGCATGGGTCAACAATGGGTAAGATGGGTGCACTGAGAGAGAGGGGGAATGGGACTTGGGATAGAAGACGGATAGGACTTCTTCTTCTGGTGTTGATAATTATTGTCATTGACCAAAGCTGGAGATTCAGCTGAAAGACAGACAAAGATTATATTAACAAATGCACAAAATTATAATAGTATACTCTATACTTTTTCTGTTTTGGACTGTAGGTGGAGACTTCCATTGCACCTGACAGCTAAAACAATCATATCATACAAATAAAAAGTTTTAAAGGGTATAAGGGTATAAAATAAACTGTAAAGGCTGCTCTCAAAGCATCTGAACATACGAGAGATCACTATTCAGAATGAGCACCCTTCATAAATGGCAAGCTTTCCTAACCTGAAACACATAAACCTGAAAATCTAAAAATAAAATGAAATAAACAAATGGAAACTCTTACTGTGGGAGGACAGAAGGAGCTCCCGATCGGTGGAAATGAACATTTTGCCATTTGCCATCACGGCGGTGCCAAATACATGTCTCCTCTGACTGGGCAGTGCGGGGGACACCACTGGTATCCAAATACTGAGTTATGCGGATGTAGGCAATGCAGGCAGACTCATCACCCATCAAATGGATGTGAGGGTTGAGGATAGTTGTGTGAAGAGGTTTATTGCTCCGAGACCACACTAGAAAAAGACAAAAATGTATTTTTATTTATTACAAGTACTGCTTGGAAATATTTATCATGCTGCTTAGACCGTTGCTTAGGTAATACCAATTATATTATAATGAATGAAGCAAGTTTAAGAGGTTGCCTAGAATTAAACAACTGGATATGTTTTTTTGTTTTCGTTTTGTTTTTTTTTGACAATTTATCAATCAATTTATTGTAGCACTATGGTGTCAATTCCTTCATAACTAAGGCCTATAGTGAACTTTTATCATTTAAGGGTAAGTTCACAGTTGTAGCAGTGTATCTGGTGGGCTGTTGAGGTAGAGAATAGCCTGCCCGATTTCCTGGATCTGGCACAGCAGCATTCTATAGTTCACTGCTGGATCCCCAATGATTATAATGGGATCCAGCAGTAATCCAGCCGCTTTCCGGCATAACTGGCGGGTTTCAGCCTCACAGAAACAGGTGCATGCCGCAGATGCTAGCATACCCTAAGGGTCCCTTTATAATGTCCAATGTCAGGCCAATAACGAGTGTGGATTGATTATAGTTCATAGGTGTTTAATTAACATGCCTTTCACATGGCCAATGATAAGCGGAAGGGGGTTAAATGATTACTATCTCCTGTTCACACAGCATATTGTCTACAGCACACCCACTGCACCCACAGGTTGATGTGCTGCTAACAAATGACAAATCTAGGTGGCACATGAAAGATGCAATCACCCAACAATGATTGTTTTGCATCTTTTGGGTGATCGGCATTAACTTTACACAGGACAATTATTGGGAATGAGTATTCATACAAACCTTCGTTCCCAATAATTTCCCTGATCCCCGGCCCATGTAAAAGGGTCCGAATTCAAAAATAAAGTGAACAGTAAGTTACAGCCTGTTTATTTTACATGCACTACCCCTACTATTACAAAAATGTTGATATTAACTCACAATTTTCAAAGTAGAAGCGATGAAAGTCTAGACCTTCTACCAGGTTCCCTAGTGCTTCGGGTTCAAACGCTGTCATTCCAGGGTCACACATTTTACTACAAAAGACAGAAATGAATGAGAATTTAATGTCTAATTAGCATCCTACATTTTATCATCTTTCTATCAGTATCCTGATCCCAACTTATACTACATAGCCTAGATATGTAAACACGTGATCATAACATCAAAATGAAGTTGGGGTTAAGGGAAAGGCTGTTTGTAGTGACTTAAACACCCTCACACAGACTTGTCACACAATGTTTTTATGAACTTCGCTTAGTGCCCAGGGTCACAGTCATGCTGTAATAGCAAAGGGCCTCCCCGACTGTTACCACAACATTAGATGTTGTAGCATTAACATTAGTCTTCACTTAAAATAAGGAGGACAGCCCAAACCCTAAAACTAGTCCAATACCATGATCCCTCCTCTCCCAAATTTTATATTAGGTATTGTGCATTCCAGTAGGTATTGTCCTCTCTCAACAGATCTGCCCAAGGAAGATTTATCAATCGGACTACAAGATAGAGAAAAACATGATTCTTCTCTCAGACAGAGAACACATTCCTCAATTCTGTAGTGCAGTAGTTGTATGCATTACAGCCAACATTTGGCAATGGTGACATGGTAATTTTAGGCTTGTGTGCACCTTTTTGACCATGGAAACCCATGTCATGAAGCTTCTGACACATAATTCTTGTACTAATGTAACTTCCAGAGGTAGCTTGGAACTCTATAGTTAATGCTGTAACAGATAATAGATGATTTTTATGCACCATGTCCTTCAGCACTTGGCAGGCCCACTCTGTGAGTTTTTGTGGTCTAAACTTAATTGGCTGAGCTGTTATCGGTCAGTTTTTTTCCACTTTACAGTGCAGTTGAACGAGGCAGATCACAAATTTTACAAAGTTATTTGTGGCAATGGTAGCATCCTATAACAGTGTCAACTATTAAGGCAAAAAGCTCTTCCGTATGACCTGTACTTACTTACATATTTGTTACTAGTGGTAAACCTTGTCCCCAGGAAGGATTACATGGGAGTAACGGATGGCAAAAGATAAGTTCCTATGAACCTCGGTCCAAATATGTCTGAGCAGATCTCATTGACTACTGGTACCTTGGACAGAGCAGGATTAGGAAGTGGTAGCTGTGACTACTTCCATATACAGTCATGAATAGTAATGAGCAGCAGGTGCCATATTCGATTTCGACTAAATTCGCGAATATTCGATAGAATATTCGTTTCATATTCGTCGAAATCGAATATTCGTCATTATTCTAGTTATCGCGATTAATATGCGATTTAAATAATCGCGTATTGCGATTGTAGCTTAAGGCTACTTTCCTATTTGTTTGATATCTAGAATTAGCGAAGATGACGAATGTATTCGTCATATTCCTCAAAACGAAGATAACAAAGTATTCTTCATCTTCGTTTTAGCAACCTATTCGTCAACTTCGCTAATTCTAGCAATCAAATAGGAAAGTTGACTATAGAGACAGCTGTTTAATTCACTATGCGATTATATTTTTTTTTTTTAAATAAATAGAATAATTATAATAATTATCAAGTGTTATAATTATTCTATTTATTTAAAAAAAAAAAGCAAAGTAATATAATCGCATAGCGAATTAAACACAGCTGTCTCTATAGTCAACCTTCCTATTTGATTGCTAGAATTATCGAAGTTGACGAATATGGAGCAAAAACGAAGATGGAGAATACTTTGTTATCTTCGTTTTGAGGAATATGATGAATACATTCGTCATCTTCGCTAATTCTACCAAGCCAACCATAGTAAACCAGGTCTAAGTAGAAATCGCAATGCGATGACTTCAAGTTATATTAATCGCATTGCGATTTCAACTTAGAGCTGGGTTTCTAATGGGTCAGCTTTCTAGAATTAACGAAGTTAACGAATATGGAATATAGCAGTGCTAAGTTGAAATCGCAATGCGATTAATATAACTTGAAGTCATCGCATTGCGATTTCAACTTAGACCTGGTTTACTATGGTTGGCTTGGTAGAAGAAGATGACGAATGTATTATGTAGAACTACTTTTGGGAAGTGGGAAAGAAAAAAATATAACAATAAAAATAAAAAAAAATATTCGAGAATTAACGAAGTGCCGATATTTGCTAAAAAAATTAGCTATTCGAATATTCGCGCTCAACACTAGTCATGAATGGAGGTAATACATTGAGCCAACTGTCTTGATGAGCATGATGGTGAATTCGTATAAACTGCTCAAATGATTAGTTGATCTTTCAGTTTGGCTATTGCTTTATAGATGGTAGGAAGACGAGAAATCTAAAGTAATGCCAAGAGAATTGAACTAGGCTCTCCAAAATTTGATTAAATATGATGTGGGTTAGTAGAGTAGACCATGAAAACAAAGAATCTCTTCAAAGAAGATGTGTCGATCATTGATCAACCCACGCAAATGAATAAAATGCAGAATCTTAGATACGTAATCCATAACCACCAAGATAGTAATATAGTCCTGTGTGGAAACAAAAACTGTGACAAGTTCAAATGAGCTCTCATACCAGAATTTATTTGGGATCAGAAAAGGTTGAGAAGGACCAGTTAGCATCAGCTGGGAGGATTTACATTGTGCACACTTAGTATAGGAAGCCACAAACTGCTTCACATGTCTGCAATATTATCATCAGCAGAAACTAGATAGTAATTTTGAGGTGTGTTGGACTTCTGGATGTCCAAAAAGTATAGAGAAATGAGACCAAGTCAATACCATGTGATGATCTTCAGGTACAAGAGAACACCCACTACGAGATTTGACTGGAGCAGTGGAAATGACTGTAAAGATGCAATTTGGGTTGATGATGTAAGCTGGAGTTTCAGGAAAGGTATCCCCCAACTGAGAGATCTTGAAGGATCTCTGTATGATTCTCTGCTGCTGGGCAATATGTGCTGACAAAGATGAAATGAGACAAGAAGAGTGCCAAGCATACCTGATGAGGTTTCAACCTGTGAGCATCTTGATGATACTCAATATTTTTAAAACAAGGAATTTGGCTTCTTTCAGATGGTGGCACCATTCTTCTAGGGTGAGATGTGTTGCTAAATGTTTTCAGTTCTTTACAGAGGTGAACATTTAGAAAAAGGCCACATGGATCAAATTGACAGGGATAGCCTCATTGTAAGGGCAATAAGGTGAAAGAGTTTCTGGATTTTGGATTGAAAATACAGTATATCAGCTAAATCTTGATAAGGTGCAGGAATTTCAGGCATCTTCTATCTATATAAAGAAGGACGTATATATGTGTGTGTGTATGTACGCAACCATCGATTTCAACAAAACTTGGTATACACATCCCTTTCTATCTGGAAAGAAATCTTATGGGGGTCATACGGCCCTAGACAGCAGCTGCATGAAGTTTGTATGCTCCAACTGTTTTTGCTACACACATATTGCTCTGTAACTCCAAAACTCATTGATCAGTTTCTACTAAACTTGGTACACATATCACTTACTATCTGGTAAAGAATACTGTAGAGGTAACATGGCGGTACACAATGAGTTTCTGTCTGTCCCGACGTCTGTCTGTCTTGTGCAACCAAACGACTGGACCGATCTTCACCAAATTTGGAACAGAGATATCTCAGGTGTTCAGGAAGGTTTTAGACCGGGTATCAGCTTTTTAGGACGTACCGTTCCTGAGATATTCTCAAAAAAATGACCTGCATTAGCCAATACAAGTCTTTCTCTTCATATCCCAACTGCCATACACACAGTCACATATCAGCCAATCGAAGCTCGCAGACCCTTAGTGTTCACATACACACAGTTTTACTCTGGGTTTCCATAACAACCCAACCATTTCTGTTCACTGCTGTAGGACAGCTTTAGGCTAGGGCTACACGACAACATGTGTCGCGCGACAATAAGTCACACGACGCATAGGGCACAACTACACTGCTACATGTGTCGCGCGACAATTTTTATAATGATAGTCTATGGTGTTGCACTGCGATATGTGACATGCTGTGACTGCGACGCGACAGTCGCAGCATGTCACATGTCGCAGTACGACACTATAGCCTATCATTATAAAAATTCTTGAGACAAAATGTCGCGCGACACGTCATCATGTAGCCCTAGCATTAAAGGGGCGGGCACTGTGGAGGTCACTGTTAAAGAGGCGTTCACTGTGGATGTTACTGTTAAGGGAGCAGTCTGTGGAGGTCACTGTTAAAGGGGTGGACATGGTGGTGGTCACTGTTAAGGGGGCAGGGGCCACAAATAAAGGAGCAACTGCTGTGGAGATCACTGTTAAGAAAGCAAGGTATTGTAAGGTCACTGTTAAGACAGCGGGGTACTGTGAAGGTCACTGTTAAGGGGGTGGGCCCCTGAGAATATCACTGTCAAGGGAGGCGGGTGATGTGAAACTCACTGTTAAAGGTGTGGGCGGCTGTGAAGGTCTAAGTTAAGGGGATGGGCTGCTGTGGAGGTCATATTTTAAAGTGGCGGGGCACTGTGGGGGGATCAGTGTTAAGGGGTGGGGGACTGTGGAGTTCACTGATAAAGGGGCGGGGTGCTGTAGAGGTCACTATTATGGGGGATACTGTCAATATCTTTTAGCGACACACACAAACATTAAATGAAATAGATAAAATAAACCAATGCAAAGCCGGGTCCTTCTGCTAGTGATGGATATAAAGTAGACTGGCATAGTTGAAGGAGGATGTGAACATTTCTTGAGACAGTTCTGAAAACAAAATGTACCCCATTGAGTACTATCGTATTTTTCGCCCTATAAGACGCACCTGCCCAAAAGACACACCTAGGTTTTAGAGAAGGAAAATAAGAAAAAAATATTTTTCATTAGAGATCTAACCAGACCACCAATCAGACCCCCAATGTTAATGAGACCTCAGCTCAGAGCCCCAATCACAGTCTCAGTGTTAATAAGACTCCCAATGAGACCTCAGCTCAGACCCCCAATGTTAATAAGACCCCAATTAGACCTCAGATAGAGCTCCAATGTGATTAAGAGACCGATTAAGACCTCAGATCAGACCCCTAATGTGAATAATAGCTCCCATTCAGTCCTCAGATTAGACCCCTAATTTGAATGACCCCCAAATAGACCTTTATCAGAGCCCTGAAGTGAATAACAGCCCCCATTCAGACCTTAGATAAGACCCCCAATTTGAATGACCTCAAAGCAGACCAGAGCACCAATGTGAATAACAGCCCCCATTCAGACCTCAGATCAAACCCCCAAGCAGACCTCAGATAGAGCTTCAATGTGAATAAGAGACCGATTGAGACCTCAGCTCAGACCACCAATGTGAATGACCCCCAAGCAGATGTCAGATCAGAGCCCCAATGTGAATAATAGCCCCCGTTCAGACCTCAGATTAGACCCCCAATTTGAATGACCCCCAAACAGACCTTGAACAGATCTGCAATTTGAATAACAGCCCCCATTCAGACCTCAGATCAGACCTTCAATTTGAATGACCCCCAAGCAGACCTCAGATAAGAGCGCCAATGTGAATAAGAGCTCCCATTCAGACCTTAGATCAGACCCCCAATGTGAATGATCCCCATGCTCAAAGCAGACAAAAAAAATCAACTTACCTCTCCTGCTCCCGACGCTACAGTTTCTGTCATCCAGCACTTTTCCTTTTCTTCCTGCTGCACGCTGTGCTGTGACCTGATGTCGCACCGTGTGAGGTCACAAAGCGCCAACATGCAGGAGAAGCGGTGAGTACTGAGCCCGGGGAGCACTGCATTTACTGCTTCCGTGTCCTCTCGTACTAATAAGTGCGTTCATAATGGAAGGGCCCATTGGTATTTGTTCCATAAGACGCACTGACATTTTCCCCACTTTGGGGGGAGAAAAGCGGATCTTTTAGGGTGAAAAATATTGTAGGTCAGCCAGGCCTTAGTCTCTCGGGACAATAAGGAAAACATATAGACTATTCCCACCCATTTGGAACTGAATTGAAGCAGCACACAGTTCAATGTGCACAGTGCACTGGTTGATAAATCTCCAGCAGGTCTTAGGAGTTTTATCAAATCTAGCGGGAGTTGGTAGACGAGGCTGTAAGATTGAGACATAGGTCTACATTGCTGGCGTGGTCCATAGTGGCAGTTGCTGCTGGTAGGGTAAAAAGTCCATCTGAGCAGAGTTAGTTGAATCATGTCACATTGACAGGACGCTAACTGTGGGCATCCACGTGTAGGAGTGTAGTAGCCGCTACATTTTTGGGACCCATGACTTGATTTTTCTGTTACAACATTGGAGCAACAGTGGATTCTCTAAACTGTAGTCTGATTGGTGTAGGCTAAACCAGGGTGTAGAGACTAATGTTTTATATGTTCTTTACCCTATGACCTCCACAGTGAATCTACAGGGTACACTCATCCAGTGTAGTATCGGATTGACAACAGCAATGTAGCAGTAGCAGTCCAGCAACAAGGAGAAGTAGGCATTAAAAAGTCAACAGAAGTATCAGGAGCTTAACCCCTTCACTACCAAGCCACTTTTCACTGTAAGGCCTCTTTCACACGAAAGTGTCCGGATTAGGTCTGGATGCGTTGCGGATGCGTTCAGTGAAAACTGTGCGATTTCGCAGGTAAAGCCATTCAGTTTTGCCTGCAATTGCGTTCAGTTGTTAAGTTTTTATCGTGCGGGTGCAATGCATTTTGATGCGTTTTTTTACGCGCGTGATAAAAAAGGGAAGGTTTACAAACAACATCTCTTAGCAACCATCAGTGCAAAACCCATCGCACCCGGACTTGCTTGCGGATGCAATGAGTTTTTCACGCCGCCCCATTCACTTCTATGGGGCCAGAGCTGCGTTAAAAAAGCAGAATATAGAACATGCTGCGATTTTTACGCAACGCAGAAGTGATGCGTGAAAAACAACGCTTATGTACACAGACCTATTAAAATAAATGGGTCAAGATTCAGTGCGAGTGCTATGCGTTCACGTCACGCATTGCACTCGTGTTGAAAACTCGCTCGTGTGAAAGGGGCCTTAATCCATGTGTCACTTTATATGGTGGTAACTTTGGAACACTTTTATTTATCCAAGCCATTCTGCAATTGTTTTCTCGTGACACGTTGTACATTATGAAAGTGGTAAATTTCAGTCAATATTTTTCATTTTCATTTAAAAAAAAATACAAAATTTACAAAAAAATGGAAAAATTCGCAACTTTCCAAATTTCAATCTCTCTGCTTTTAAAACAGATAGTGATACCTCATATAATAGTTATTACTTTACATTTCCCATATGTCTACTTTATGTTTGGATCATTTTCTAAATGCCATTTTATTTTTTGGATATGTTAGAAAGCTTAGAAGTTTAGAAGCAAATCTTGAAATTTTACAGAAGATTTCCAAAACCCACTTTTTAAGGACCAGTTCAGGTCTGAAGTCACTTTGTGAGGCTTACATTATAGAAACCGTCAAAAATGACCCCATTTTGGAAAAAAAAAACTTTAAGGTATTCAAAACTGATTTTACAAACTTTGGTGACCCTTTAGGTGTTCCACAAGAATTAAAGGAAAATGTAGATGAAATTTCAGAATTTCACTTTTTTGGCAGATTTTCCATATTAATCAATTTTTTCCAGTAACAAAGCAAGGGTTAACAGCCAAACAAAACTCAATATTTATTACCCTGATTCTGTAGTTTACAGGAACACCCCATATGTGGTCGTAAACTGCTGTACGGGCACATGGCAGGGCGCAGAAGAAAAGGAATGCCATATAGTTTTTGGAGGGCAGATTTCACTGGGATAATTTAAAGTTGCCATGTCACATTTGAGAACTCTCTGATGCATCCCTAGGGTAGAAACTCTAAAAAAGTGACCCCATTTTGGAAAATACACCCCTCAAGGTATTCAAAACTTATTTTAAAAACTTTGGTAAACCTTTAGGTGTTCCACAAGAATTAAAGGAATATGTAGATGAAATTTTAAAATTTAACTTTTTTGGCAGATTTTCCATTTTAATCCATTTTTCCAGTAACTAAGCAGGGGTTAACAGCCAAACAAAAAATGTATTACCCTGATTCTGTAGTTTACAGAAACACCCCATATGTGGTCATAAACTGCTGTACGGGCACACGGCAGGGCGCAGAAGGAAAGGAACGCCATATAGTTTTTGGAAGGCTGATTTCACTGGAATAATTTTAATTTGCCATGTCACATTTGAAGACCCCCTGATGCACCCCTAGAGTAGACACTCTAAAAAAGACCCCATTTTGGAAACTAGAGGATAAGGTGGCAGTTTTGCTGGTACTATTTTAGGGTACATATGACTTTTTGATCACTTGGTATTACACTTTTTGCGATGCAAGGTGACAAAAAATGGCTTTTTTGACACTTTTTTTTTACGGTGTTTACCTAAGGGGTTAGGTCATCTAATATTTTAATAAAGCAGATCCTTACGGACGTGGCAATATCTAATATGTATACTTTTTTTCCATTTATTTAAGTTTTACACAATAACATCATTTTTGAAACAAAACAAAACCATGTTTTAGTGTCTCCATATTCTGAGAGCAATAGTTTTTTTTTTTTTGGGCGATTGTCTTAGGTAGGGTATCATTTTTGCGGGATGAGATGACGGTTTGATTGGAACTATTATGGGGTGCATATGACTTTTTGATCTCATGCTATTACACTTGTTGTGATGTAAGGTGACAAAAAATTGCTTTTTTGACACTGTTTTTATTATGTTGTTTACCTGAGGAGTTAAGTCATGTGGTATTTTTTTAGAGCAGGTTGTTACGGACGTGGCGATACGTAATATGTCTAGTTTTTTGTTTTTTTTTTACATTTAACACAATAAAAGCATTTTTTAAACAAAAAAATCATGTTTTAGTGTCTCCATAGTCTGAGAGCCATAGTTTTTTAATTTTTTGGGTGATTGTCTTAGGTAAGGGCTAATTTTTTGGAGTGAAGTGATGGTTAGATTGGCACTATTTTGGGGGGGGGGGGGGGCATATGCCTTTCTGATCGCTTGGTGTTGCCCATTTAGTGATGTAAGGTGACAAAAAATTTATTTTAGCACAATTTTTATTTTATTTTTTTGACGGTGTTCATCTGAGGGGTTAGATCATGTGATATTTTTATAGGGCCGGTCGATACAGACGCGGCGATACCTAATATGTCTACTTTTCTTTTTTTCCCTATTTTTTACAATTTTTTTGACTATTTTGGGAAAAGGAAGCTTTTTTTACTTGAAACTTTTAATTTTTTTTATAAAACTTAATTTTTTACTTTTTTTCACTTTATTTTTTGTCCCACTCTGGGACTTCAACTTTTGGGAGTCTGATCCCCTTTTCAATGCATCACAATACTTCTGTATTGTAATGCATTGGCTGTAAGTATATTACACACTGGATCTCACAGGCTGTCACGGAAGGCAGCCACGAGGCCTAAGGAAGGCATCGGGCTACCTTCCCTGCCTTCGGGTCCCCGTCAAAGCAGCGTGGGGACCTGATGGCCACCCGCACCCGGCAGGACCCCCGCACGTGCTGCGGTCAGAGCTGACCACGGCAGTGCAAAGGTTAATGCGCCGGCATCAGTGTTTTCACCGATGCCGGCGAATACAGCAGGCTATCAGTGACTGCTGGACCCCTGTCGCTGATTGGGTGGGTGCAGCTCCTGCACCCACTCGATCAGCCCACAGTAAATGTAAGGCGCTGGGATTTCTGTCCCGCATTTCTGCACTGTACATGTACAGTGCTGGTAACCTACGGGTTAAAGGAAATCTGTCACCAGTGACTTTTCTATCAAACTGTTTGCACAGACACATAGCTATGGTATACCTGATTAAAGCACTGTTTTTCTTTTGTTGATTCGAGGTTCAGTTCCCAAGTCATATATATATACTCTATCTTTTGATATGCAAATTAGGCCTTTGGTGTAATGTCGGTGTCACTGTTGCTTTTTGCACCCAAACTTTGTTCTTCACTGTGACCAGCCCCTCTGTCACTGCTTTGCCACTTCCTGGCCCTGTCAATGAAAGCACTGAGGGAGAGGCTGGCCACAAAAAGGAGCAGAGCTTGGGTGAAACAAGAGCAATGGTGACACCCTCAATGCACCAAAGGCCTAATTTGCATATGCATTGGCTGGGTTTGGAGCCCTAACGTCACGCTGGGTCCCCCAGACAATGATGACGCATCACCACATGTTGCTGCTCTCTCGGAAGGGATGGTAAGGCATGGTTCATTCCAATGGAAAATAACTGAAGAAAGTCAGAGTCTGCATTAAACCAGTGTGCTTCTTTATTGGAGGGACTTAAGTGCAAAATAATACAGGCAAGGCACTAAGCTGGCTTCTCCAGTCTCCTCACAGGCAGAAGAAGGTTTAATGCTCAGGAAAGTCCTGAGCTAGCTGTCCCTCTCTCTCAGAAAGCTGGTACCTTGGCCAAAAGCTGGTGGCCCAGAAACTGTGGCTCAACATCCCCATCTCAGTTTCAGTTTCTTCTTCTGCTCACTCATTCAATCTAGCAGAGTCTCTTCTACTAAAAACTGGTCCCTATCTGCAGATCAGCAGAGTCTCTTCTACTAAACACTGGGCCCTATCTGCAGACAGCTAAGGGCTTTAACTGCTCTTCTTATATACAATTGCTAGCTGAACTAGAACCTTCTAGTGGGAGGTGGAGTGGAGAAGCACCGTCTAACCAGAAACAATGTTACAATTTAAGTCCTAGACTTGTATAGAGTTTCAATGGGAATGACTATGCAGTTTTACAGACATAAACAATAGAGCTAAACCAGACTGTCAGAAGGCCAATATGTATTTTTCCCTCCAAAACTTTGCATAGGTACAAAGTCCCAAAGTTTCTCAGTATTAGCTGGCGGTGCACTAACCCTCAGTGGCATGTCTACGGTGTTTGGCACCCAGGGGTGGGGGGGGGGGGGTCCTTTCTCTGGTACCCGGGGTGGGTTCTCTTGTAACCCCTCACATTAGTATTGCCCTCATTGTACAACCTTCACAGTAGTTTTGTACAAATGTGTGCCCCCTCACAGTAGCTATGCCCACATTGTGCCCTGTCACAGTTGTTATGCCCACATTGTGCCCCCCTCACAGTAGTTATGCCCTCTCTGTGCCCCTTTCACAGTTGTAATGCCCTCTTTGTGCCCCCTTCACAGTAGTAATCCCCATTGTGCCCCCCTTCCAGTAGTTATGCCCTCTCTGTGCCCCTTTCACAGTTGTAATGCCCTCTTTGTGCCCCCTTCACAGTAATTATCCCCATTATTCCCCCTTCACAGTAATAATCCCCATTGTGCCCCCTTCATAGTAATAATCCCTATTGTGCCCCCTACATAGTAATAATCCCCATTGTGTCCCCTTCATAGTAATAATCCCCATTGTGCCTCCTTATAGTAATAATTCCCACTGTGCCCCCTTCATAGCAATAATGACCATTGTGACCCCTTCACATGAATAATGCCCATTGTGCCCCCTTAATAGTAATGCCCTCTGTGCCCCCTTACAGTAATAATGCCCATTGTGCCCCTTTAATAGTAGCATAGCCCACTGTGCTAGCAATGCCCTCTGTGCCCCCTCTATAGTAGAAATGCCCATTGTGCCCCCTTCACATTAGTAATGCCCCCTGTGCCCCCTCCGGTGTAGTAATACCCTCTGTGCCCCCTCTATAGTAAAAATGCCCTCTGTGCCCCCTCCATAGTAAAAATGCCCTCTGTGCCCCCTCCATAGTAAGTCCTCTGTGCTCCTTCCATAGTAATAAAGACATCTGTGCCACCTCCATAGTAATAAAGACCTCTGTGCCCCCTATGTATTTAAAAAAATAAATAAATAAAAAACACACAGTAACTATAGTACTTACCTTGTCCCGTTCCTGAAGCTCACATACCTCTCTTCCGTGCAGGCACAGATCGCTCTGCAGCCATGTGTGGGTGGGGCTTATGCAGATTTCTGGTCTTCAGGCTCCGCCCACACATGCAGGCAGCGTGATCTGTGTCTGCAGGCTGAATGGTGGAGCAGGGAGAAGTCTCCCTGCTTCACCATTCAGTGTGCCACCGGCCTGAAGGAGGGGAGGAGCTCATGGAGCTGAGCGGTGAGTGACAGGACCCAGCTCCCAGCGCTACAGCAATGAGAGCTTCCATCTGTATTATATTCCATGCTGCTAACCCCTCACACAGTGCAGTGGAGATATAGTACAATAGCAGTGCAACTGAACAAGATATATATCAATAAACATAATAAAATGTTTTATAGTAGTAACAACATAAAACAGTAGCAGTGCACACAGCAGCATAAATCACAGTGCAATTTAAAGAGGATCTGTCACCAGGATCAACACTATTAAACCAGACATACTGCCTGGTAGGGCTCATCATGATGTTTTATCAGCACCCTGATCTCCCCTCGCTGATGGACCCTCTCCCTATTTATTTCATCTGCAAATGAGAGGACGACAATTCTCACACCCCTGCAAAAGTAAAGTTTCGGGTGTTGCTGCTAAAGGACATATATATCTTTGACATAGTTACCACATCCCTCCACATCAGATTATATGGTGTATGGCATATATTAGGTTTTTATTTGATTTTATTTCATTTTATGCCTGCATTCTGGATCCAGGTTTTTTAGAACTCCTAAAATGTCTAAGTAGCCATTGGGCTCAATAGGAGCATATAAAAGAATCTCTCAGACTCTCGCTGACTTACCACTGATGAAGGGGCCGGTATAAGAGCCCCGAAACGCGTTTGGAACCGTCTAGCGAGACCTTGGCTATAATATATTAAAGAGGAGATCGTACAACTCTTCCATCTATGCATAGGAGTAAATGGAACCCCGCTTTTAGTGTCCAGAAGAATCAAACCAATCGGACACTCCTGCCACCGTCACGTGGGATGCCACATAGCGACGGTACTTTTTTTTACTATTTTTTTTTTACACTGTGGATGAAGTTTGTAGACCTATATGGTGGAAGAAGTAATTAGCTTAGTGATATGATTTTTTAATGGATATGGTCATCTATGGACGTCTGTATGGATAGTCTATAGTTTTTAATATGTTTTTTGCTATTTGTATTGTATTTCTAGTAAACTGTTTTACATTGAGATATCTGCGAGCAAGTATATGTTCCATGTGTGAAGGGTGAATCAGTGCACCTCATTACGTTTATTGTTCAATTTTACTTGCTACGGAGCTGGGTGAACCACGGGGAGTGCACCTATCATATTGATGTGGTGGGTGGAGCCACTGTACAGACCATCTAAAATAATACTTTTGTCTGTACAATAAATAGCTGCTGAATCATTTAAGCACTGCTTTGTAAAAACCCTTGTGTTCTGCATACTCCTCTCTCCCCTTGATTGAAAGGGCTAGACAGCAGGCTGTGAGGGCAGAGATGTGTCCTAAAGCTGTGTGCTAGCAATATCACATCACTATTCACTATAGCTTCTCCACACTGAGATCTGCTCAGAAAGCAAATCTACATATTACTGCTTTATTCACATGCACAATATATGATTAGAAAGATACCAGTGATACGTCTTAGTTTATAAGCATAGGAAAAACACATACAGTATCTCACAAAAGTGAATATACCCCTCACATTTTTGAAAGTATTTTGTTATATCTTTTCATGGGACAACACTGAAGATATATGACACTTTGATACAATGTAAAGTAGTCAGTGTACAGCTTGTATAAAAGTGTAAATTTGGCCCTCAAAATAACTCAGCACACAGCCATTAGTGTCTAAACTGCTGGCAACAAAAGTGAGTACAGCCCTAAGTGAAAATGGACAAATTATGCCCAAAGTGTAGATATTTTGTGTGGCCACCATTATTTTCCAGCAGTGCCTTAACTCTCTTGGGCATGGAGTTCACTAGACTCACGGGTTACCACAGGAATCCTCTTCCACTCCTCCATGATGACATCACTGATCTGGTGGATGTTAGAGACCTTGCCCTCCTCCACCTTTTGTTTGAGGATGCCCCACAGAGGCTCAATAGGGTTTAGGTCTGGAGACATTCTTGGCCAGTCCAGCACCTTTACCCTCAGTTTCTTTAGCAACGCAATGGTCATTGTGGAGGTGTGTTTGGGGTCGTTATCATGTTGGAATATTGCCCTGCGGTCAAGTTTCTAAAGGGAGGGCATCAAGCTCTTCTTCAGTACAGTATGTCACAGTATGTGTTGGCATTTATGGTTCCCTCAATGAACTGTAGCCATGACACTCCCACCACCGTGCTTGACTGTAGGCAAGACATACTTGTGTTTTTACTCCACACATATGCTTGACAGCATCTGAACCAAAAAAGTTTATCTTGGTCTCATCGGAACACAGGACATGGTTCCCGTAATCTATCTTATTCTGCTTGTCTTCAGCAAACTGTTTGCGGGCTTTCTCGTGCATCATGTTTAGAAGAGGCTTTCTTCTGGGACGACAGCCATGCAGATCAATTTGATGCAGTGTGCGTCGTATGGTCTGAGCACTGAAAGACTGACCTCCCCACCCCTTTAACCTCTGCAGCAATGCTGGCAGGACTCATATGTCTATTTTGAAAAGATAACCTGGGTATAACACTGAGCACATGCACTCAACTTCTTTGGTCGACCATGGTGAGGCCTGTTCTAAGAGGAACCTGTCTTATTAAACCGCTGTATTGTTTTGGCCACAATACTGCAGTTTCAGGGTGTTGGCAATCTTCTTATAGCCTTGGCCATCTTTAAGTAGAGCAACAATTCTTTTTTCAGATTCTCAGAGAGTTCTTTGCCATGAGGTGCCATGTTGAACTTCCAGTGCCCAGTATGAGAGAATGTGAGAGCGATAACACCAAATTTAACACACATGCTCCCGATTCACACCTGAGAACTTGTAAATCTAACGAGTCACATGACACAGGGGAGGGAAAATAGCTAATTGGGCACAAGTTGGACATTTTTTACTTAGGGGTGTACTCACTTTTGTTGCTAGCGGTTTACACATTAATTGCTGTGTGTTGAGATATTTTGAGGGCGCACCAAACTTACACTCTTATACAAGCTGTACACTGACTACTTTACATTGCATCAAAGTGTGATATCTTCAGTGTTGTCCCATGAAAAGATATAATAAAATATTTACAAAAATGTGACGGGTGCACTCACTTTTGTGAGATACTGTATGTCTATCTGGTAATGTTGTAGCTTAGTGGTATAGTGGTCTACTATGCATGCAAAGATCTTAGGTTCAAGTGCCAGGAGAGATATGAGTTTTCTTTCTGCTATATACTGTATTTTTTCTCTCTTATTTAAAACCATAATAAAAGGTTATGCTATAATAAATAATATATAATCATATAACAATAAGGATATTGAGAATAGTGAGGGTTTTATTTTTTATGCTAAATAATATTACGGGTTTATTCACAGACACAAAATATGATTATAAAGAAACCAGTAATATATATTAGCTTTAAAAAATTTTTTTTAAAAAAACTGTCTCAATATGATGAAAAAATTGTTAAAGTCTCTCCTAAGATTCAAACCTAGGATCTCTACATTCAAAACAATCACTTAACCACCAAGCTATAGGATTACAACTTAGAGATGCATGTTTTCCAATGCTTATAAGCTAACACATATTTACTAGTGTCTTTCTAATCATACATTGTGCTTGTGAATAAAGCAGTGAATATGTAGATTAGTTTTCTGAGCAGATCTCAGTGTGGTGAAGTTATTGTACATAGAGTATATGATATGTAGACACTAGGACACAGCTCTGCCCTCAGTTGCATGTCTAACTCTGTCAATCTAGGGAAATGGGGAGTGTGCGGAGCACAGGGGGGGGGGTTACAAAGCAGTGCTCAAAGGATTCAGACCTGCCTCCTGATGCTCCAGTTGCTCATTTGCATCTGTTAATCATACAGACAAAAGAAAGCTATATTATTAATCAGCCCTACTAGGCAGTTTGTCTGGTTTAATAGGGTGGATTCTGGTGACAGAGCCTCTTCTTTAACCCTTCATTGTGCAATAAAGTAGGGAGATGATGGCTTTGTGTAGTAGCAATAGGGGTAAATACAAACGTCCAAAGTACTTGCTCTAGGGCACTACACATATCAAGAAAACTCAGAAATGGAGCCTTGGATCAGCAGAAGAAAAACAGCATTTTAATCAGGTGAATTACAGCTATGGGTCTATGCCAGGGATGGGCAAACTGCGGCTCTCCAGACGTTGTAAAACTACAATTCCCACCATGCCCTGCTGTAGGCTGATAGCTGTAAGCAGTCTTTGCATGCTGGGAGCTGTAGTTTTGCAACAGCTGGAGAGCCGTGTTTGCCCATTCCTGATCTATACAAACAGTATGGTCACTGGTGAGAGATTCATTTTAAAGAACAGTCCAAACATAAGTACAAAATAAACCAGGGTTAAAGTTGTTGTTAGCAATCTGAGGGTAGAGAGAGTAACAAAGTCTTGAACAAGCAATATTGTGTAGAACTGTAGGCCCAGGAACAAATCAATAACAGGTCTGAGAGAAGTGTCAATTCCACTCACTTGCATGCGGTTTGTAGAAATCCATATGCTTGCCATCTAAACTTCCCAATTCAAATAAATGCTATTGATAAGACAATTTTCTCTGACTAAAAAAGCTCAATAGTGTTCTTCCCATGTATAATGTATTCCCATGTGCAATGTATTTTGTATAGTTGCTTGTTTTCTTTTCTTTTTTTTAAGAGGACAAAAGGAAAAATATAATTTAGTGCAAAAACTGCAGTGTCACAAAATAATTAGCAATAATCACAAAACCGTCCATTATAGAAGGAGAACAATTAAGATAATGGAAGCACCATCTCCATCAAATGGCGGAAATAAACGCCGCCTGATGGACTGTACTGACTATAAAATGAACGCCACCTGACGAACGATACTGACTATAAAATAAACGCCTCCTGATAGACCTCTCGGGCTATAAAATGAATACCACCTGATGGACTGCATTGAATATAAAATGAACGCCTCCTGATGGACCGCACTTAATATAAGATGAACGCCTCCTGATGGACCGCACTGAATATAAAATGAACGCCTCCTGATGGACCGCACTGAATAAAAAATGAATACCATCTGATGGACCGCACTGAATTTAAAATAACGCCTCCTGATGGACCGCACTGAATATAAAATGAACGCCTCTTGATGACTTCCGGTTCCAGCGCTGGTATGTGAGGACGCAGTTCAGTCAGCTCCTCACCGCTCATCTAAAGCAGCCCCGCTTCTTCAGCCCCTCCATGTGCATGGAGCGATATCTTCTCCGGAGCGGGCAGAAGTCTACTCCTATGGGCCGTATCTCTTCTACAACAGCCGGAGCGCAGCCCAAGTCCACTAAACTTAATGATTTAATGCAACTAGCTGATCGCCTCCATGAGAAAATTGAGGACCTAGAGAATAGGTCTAGGAGGAGCAATTTGAGGCTAGTTGGGGTGCCGGAATCTGTGCCACCACAGAAGCTGCGTCACCTTTTTGATACTGAACTACCCCAAGCGCTGGGTCTGTCGGGCAAGAGAAAGGTGGAAAGGGCACACAGGATAGGCCCACTAAGAGATCAGCCTAATATGTCACCAGCTCAAGCAAACCAAAGACCTCGCCAGGTCATTTGCAAATACTTGGACTATTCGGACAAGGAGGACATTTTGAGAGCTTACAGGTTGAAAAGGGAACCGCTCTATTTGAGAGGCCATAAAACGCTCCTCTTGGCCGACTATTCCGCTGAGGTAACAAGGAAATGGAGGACGTTTAGTAGAATCTTCACAAGCTCGGGGTCAAGTTTCAGCTTATATATCCGGCAGTGCTGAGAATAAAACCAGGAGATGGCACAATTCATCATTTCACTAACATTAAGGAAGCTGAGGCTTATCTACACCATCAGCAAAAGAGAGATGTTGCAGAGATGGGACCTGAGCCTAGACAGAAGATCCCAGATTCGACGCACAGACACAGGGACTGGAACCTTATTTCTGATAGTCCTCAACCGGGTACCTGCGGATCTCCAAAAGAGACGAGGTCATCATTTAACCGTCGCACTGCACACCTGTGAAACTTGGAGAGACTACCCCTTGGGGCTAAAATATACCAATCTGGCTCGGGATGACAGAAAACTTCAGGGCAGTGAGGTCACTGCATTTAGTACCAGAAAGAAGGAAGGTCACACAGTCAGTTGATTATGTTTCTGCAAATGTTTCTGCAAATGTTCTGTTTTTTCATGCATTTCTTAGTTCACTGTTTTGTTAACTTCCTGGCTCTCGCTCTGCAACCTGGGGATCTACTTGTGTGTAAATGAGGGGGGGGGGGGGGCCCCTGCTTGGAGGTAACCCCTTCTTGGGTGGCAGCCCTTTCGGGGGATGCCCCTTTATCTGTGTATTACTTCTGGCCAGGGCCTCTCCTGCAGTAGCGCGTTATGAGGATTATCTCATGGAATATTAAGGGCCTCCGCTCCCCAAATAAGCATATGAAAATTCTGCGTCATCTAAAGCGCCTGAAAGTCGATGTCAAGCTGCTGCAGGAGACCCATCTGCAAAAGGAAGATTTCCCTAGGATGAAGAAGCTATGGGTAGGAGAAGTCCATGGCTCAGGGGCAGTGGGCAGAAAAGCCGGGGTTCTGATTCTTATAGCACGACATCTCTCGCATGTAACACACTCTGTTGATGTAGATGACGGAGGTAGAATGGTCCATATTCATGTGTCCGATTCTTTTGGCGACTATAGTCTATATAATATTTACGCTCCTAACCAGCATCAGAGAGATTTCTTAACAGAGGTCAGTCATAAAAACTTAATGATCCACACCTGCGGAAGCTGGTTGGAGGTGATTTCAACCTGGTTATGAGCGTAAATGAAGATAGGAGGAATGATAGAACTCAAAGGCAACAGATGGCATTGCTGGATTTTGCCTCTGATACTTCTTTGCAAGACTGTTGGAGGCTTTTCCACCCTCAGGATAGGGAATTCACACATTATTCCCATGCCCAAAACAGCTGGTCTAGGATTGATTACATTTTTATATCTCCTGAGGTTTTTCCACAGGTAACTACTATTGCCATTTCGGACATGGTCTCCTCTATTAAAAAAATAGCGAGGGAACACTTTCGGAAAGCCAGTGAAAATCTAAGGTCGGCATATGCGAGTTTTCTCTCCGCTCAGACCCCAGACGCAAAAGTGAAGTGGGTATCGGCGCAGAGAGAGTTTGACTTGTGGGCTGATAAGCAGGAGAGCTTTAGGAAGACCAAATTTGAAGTTGAGATGCATAGATTCGGTCATAAATCTAGTCGGCTTTTGGCTTCTTTGGCAAAGGGTAGACGCTCCTAAACCCACATATATTGCATGAGACGAAAAAACGGGACCAAGGAGCACAGACCGCAGGGGATAACTTCCCTCTTGGGAGAATATTTTTCCTACTTTTATCAGAGGAAGAGGGGGGGGGGATCTGATAAGGACAGGGAGTTTTTGGAGAGCCTTCCCCTTCTAAAGCTTACGGACCAACAACTGCTAATTTTAAATGCACCGTTGACAGCGGTGGAAATCCAATCCACTATAAAAACTTTCCCATCTGGCAAGGCACCCGGCCCTGATGGGTTCTCTGCTGACTTTTATAAGGCCATAAACATTCAGATTTCTCCGGTGCTTGCCACGCTCTTCTCCTCAATAGTAGAGGTGCAACTCATATCTGAACACATGAACACTGCTTTGATAACTTTAATTCACAAAAAGGGAAAGGACCCAGAGGATCCATCTTCCTATAGACCAATATCGATGATTAACCAAGACATGAAGATCTTGTCTAAAATCTTGGCTAACAGGTTAGCTGGTATCCTCCCTTCACTGATTTCACCTCACCAGGTGGGCTTTGTTAAGGAAAGATCTGCAGTCATAAATATACGGAAGGTCTTCCTGGCGCTTTCTCAGGCAGGATCCCCACAGTATGCGAACAAAAATCCGGTGATTGTCACGCTTGACACCGAAAAAGCGTTCGACAGCATAGGTTGGCAGTGGTTAAATCAGGTCCTAGACTCAATGGGCTTCACGGGTCTTTTCCACTCAATTCTAGCAGGAATGTATGCTAATCCCAAGACTAGAGTCTACGCGGAGGGATTTCTCTCTGATTGTTTGCAGAGGGGAACCAGGCAAGGGTGCCCCTTGTCCCCCCTTCTTTTTGATCTAGCAATAGAGCCGGTAGCTAGATATCTTGACTCATCAGGCTTGTATGAAGGCTTGGATATGGGACCTCATGTTATGCGTTTGGCCTTGTTTGCGGACGACATAGTCCTGTTCACGGCTCACTCCATAACTGATTTGGCCAGGGTTATGCAGACACTATCAGCTTTCGGCACTTTTTCTGGATTGCAAATTAACTATAGCAAAAGCTAAATTCTTTTTCTACACATGTCAGCTTCAGGCCCGGGAAAGACGGTAACAGAGGTTGAGAGCATACCAATAGCTAAGTCATTTATGACTTATCTAGGTATCAAGATAGGTAAGACATTAGAATCTATCTATAGACTTAATTACATCCCCCTGATCAATAATATAATAAGGGAGTTACGTCAATGGCATGACCTCACATTAGCATTAATGGGCCGAAACCATCTTCTCAAAATGATGTCAATGTCCAAGCTACTGTACCCCTTACAGACTATCCCTCTTCTTTTAAAACCTACTGATAAAAACAAGTTAAACAAAGCTTTCACAACTTTTCTGTGGCGAGGTAAGCGCCCGAGAATCAGTGTGCGTAAACTGACAGCTCCCACGGAAATGTGTGGCATAACCTATCCAGACGTGAGGGGCTATAACTTAGCGTGTATGGGTAGGCATATTGCCGATTGGAAAAACGGCACAAGTTATTATTCGGCTCTGTCGCTTGAGGCTGGTTTCTGTGCTCCTTGGTCCCTAGTAGCCCTGCTACATGCATGACTTATAAATATCCCCGTTTGGATAAAAAATTCGGCCCTCATTAAAGACACCATTGCAACATGGAGAATTCTGAGTAAAAAATATAGGTTATCATACCGGAAATCTAAGCATCTCACGCTGTGGAATAACCCCGAATTTATGCATGGCCGGTTGAATAGTTTGTTCACAGAATGGCAGGCAAAAGGGATCTCACAGGTAAAGCATTTACTCCATCGTGTGGAGCCCAGATGGCTTTGAGAGTCTGAATTAGTTGAAAAGTATTCTTTGTCTCCCTTTCAAACCGTACAGTTTGCTCAGGTGAAGGCAGCCATACATTTGAACCTAATATTGGTTCATAAAGAGGTTAAACAAAACAGGCTAGACAAAATACTAGACCTAGGGGGTGGGAGGACCTCGGTTTCCCATATCTACTATAGGTTGAGAACTGAAGACTTATTGAATGATAGAGGGGGCTTTCAGAAGTGGGAAGAGCAACTAGGTTTGGTCAATATTACTCAAATAATACACAAGGGCTGGCTAAGAGTCAGAAAGCACATTATAAATGAAGTGAGGAGAGACACCCAATTGAAAATTATCCATCGGGCCATCTTTGGCTTTCATATACCTCTCCACCCACTCAGACCTGATCGCTTAACACACTGTCCTAAATGCCAAATAGGTTCCACAGATCTTTTTCATGGCCTCTGGACATGTCCCAGCAGCAGACGACTCTGGTCTGAGGTGGGTGGATTGGTAGAAAAAATTTGGGTAGGAAATTGAAATTGTCCCCAATGGTCTTCTTATTTCATTATGAGGGGGAGGAGAATGAGGGGAGGGGCCTCCCTAACCTTTTTCACTCCATATGTATGGTGGTTAAACGTTTCCTCTTACAATATTGGCTACAGTCGGCAGTTCCCATGCTCTCTGTCGTCAAGGAGCAACTGAAGCATTTCTTTCACCTGGAGAGGATGGCGACCTTGCAATCTAAGGACTGTTTTACGACCAAACTCTTCAAGAAATGGAAATGTTTTATTGTCAAATACATGTCAAATTATGAGATACAATACATCATGAAACCTTTCTCTCTAACAGAATGGTATCTACTGGAACAATTTAAGGCCTGACTGGGCAGGTTGCAGGTGAAAGTTGGGAATGGGGCAGGCTAGATGTAATGCTAGATTTATACCAACGTGGCTTTGGACTCCTTATCACCTAAAAGGAGGCCAGGTATGAGAGACGATCAGATTACTGAATAAGGTCTATGCAGCATGGTATTTTTAACACTGGTAGATCCGGGGGGTTGCGAGCGACATTCTGGGGGGGGGGGGGGGTCTTTTTGTGTATGTGTTAAAGACTCTGTAATACCTCTTTGTTATTATTGGGGTCTACGTACCTGAATTTTGCTTTTGGGCGACTTTGTGTCCATATGTGTATGTTCTCTTTCTTACGGGGCAACAAGCCCTTTTTGTTTGTCTTAAAAATGATGAAAAGAAAAAATTTGACAAAAAAAAAATTTAACGTCTCTTGATGGACAGCACTGACTATAAAATGAATACCATCTGACAGACCATACTAACTATAAAATGAACACCTCCTGATGGACCGCACTGACTATAAAATGAACGTCACCTGACAGACTATACTGACTATAAAATGAACGCCTCTTGATGGACTGCACTGACTGTAAAATGAACGCCTCCTGATAGACCGCACTGAATATAAAATAAACGTCGCCTGACAGACCATACTAACCATGAAATGAACGCCTCCTGATAGACTGCTCGGACTATAAAATGAATACCACCTGTTGGACCGCACTGAATATAAAATTAATACCACCTGATGGACCACATTGACTATAATGCGATCTGGTTTCCCTTAGAGAACCTAGCATTTCACCAGTCAAGAAGATGCAGCATACTGTGCTACTTTATTCCATATTTTTCACAGAATCTGCAATGGAAGCTTCAGGTGGATCCTCCAATACAAACATGGACTTCTGTACGTGTAACCAATCCTCACATAAGTCAGAGCATACTTGTTTTCCAGAAAAGGAGTGAGAAGATAAATGTTTTCCCATCTAATCCCTTCTGCGCCAAATTAGGTGGTTTTATTAAAGCCACAACCCAGACAGTGTCAAATTAGTCACACCAAACACACAGACATTAGTAAAGGTCTCCAAGAGTTCTCCTGTCTATACTGGATCTTTAGCATAAAACCTCTGGAGTGCTTCTCTAAAGATACCTGTTACACGCTACAGTAGTAGTAACTGTCACTAGAGAAGAAGATCTGATAGATTTCTGACCGGTGGAGCAGGTTTTCCATAGCCTGCTATTAATTTTACAGGACAAACCAAGGCAAACTGGGCTCCTGCATAGGGTTACGTGCCTCAAGGGCAGGGGTGAAATAAGTGGAAGTGAGGGATTTTTCCTGGCTCTGTGGTTATTTGTATTCATTATACATGTTCGCATTTGAGGCCGCAACATCATTTTTGTCTGCATTTATATTAAAAATGACAGGAAAAAATAGTTTTATTTTAAAAAAGGCTCAAAATATGATCATAAACGTAGCCAGAATTTTTTGTTAGGAAAGGTGGCGACCCTGGCCATGTACACCCTAAGAGCCAGCAACAATGAGGCAATCAGTAAACGGCTCGGATGCCATGTGGCGGATCATGCTGGTGGTGGTAAGGTTGCTAGTGTTCACACCCTGGCTCATTTTGGTTCAGTGCAGATTGCAAACTACTATTCTTTTGTCATCCGCACTTTCCTCAAAAAAGCGCCATACTGCGGAACACCTACCCCATGGCAAGGCAGATTTCCGCAAGGGGGTGCTCCGTGGAACAGTTGCGAGCCTGTTTGGTGTGGCTGCCTTCTCCCTTTTGCCACCCCACTGCCTCTTAAAGCCTGTTGCGGTGCTGCTGATCTCTCTCCCTCTGTACTGCTGTCCTCGCTCGGCTTGCCACCTTCCCAGGTTGGGTCAGTGACTTCGTCGTCCACCACCTCCTCTTCCACTTCCTCACTCTGCTCATCCTCCTGACTTGTTGACCTAACCACAACCTCAGTGATTGACAACTGTGTCTCATCCTCTTCATCAACCTCTTGAGACAGTAATTGCCGTTGACTTATTGGCAACTGTGTCTCATCATCATCCACCTAATTAAACAGTAATTGACGTTCCCCATCATCATCTTTTTGTGACTGTGGATGCTCAAGAGGTTGGGAATCAGGGCCCAAGATCTGTCCCTCTTCAAGTGTGATTTGTGAAAGGGCCAAATGAAGGAATGACGATGAAAAGAGGTCCTCTGAATATCCGAGTGTGGGATGACTTGTTTCGCCAGCCTCTCCATGGTGGAAGGAAGGAGGATCAGGGTGAGGATTGTGTTGACTAGACTCCTGGCTACTGATACTGGACTTGGTGGAAGACAGGGTGGTGCTTAACCGACTCAAAGCATTATCTACTGCAATCCAACAGACCATCTGGTCGCACTGGTCTGACTTCAAGAGTGGTGTCCTGTGCCGCCCTGAAAACTGGGACATGAAGCTAGGTATCGTGGATGATTGTTTTTCTTGTGCTCTGGCAGCAAGCACAGTTTTAACGCGCCCAGGGCCACGGCCTCTGCGTGCACCATCAGCATCACGACCACTTTCCTGTGCCTTACTGCCCGCCTTCTTCATATTAAATGTTATATACCTTATATATGCTTGAAAGTATGTCACACGTACAGTAGCGTAGGATTTGGAAGTATATGCGCAAAATATTTTTTTTAAGTTATTTGGGATGTGAAAACGTCACACAGGAGATATCCCAGATAATGTCAATGCTGTCAAGAGCGGCTAACAAAAAATTACCAGGAATGTCACAGGTATTTGGGATGAGGAAACGTTATACAAGACAGGTACCACAGGTAATGTCACTGTTCGCAGTGTCTACGGAAAAAGTACACTGTATGTCACAGATACATTTTTTAAACGCACTCGTTACACTTTAGATGTGGCCCCGGTAATGTCACTCTCAGAAGCGGACATCGTCTATTGAAAAAGTACACTGTATGTCACAGATGAATTTTTTAAATGCACACGGTACACTGGAGATGTGGCACTGGTAATTTCACTGTCAGAAGCGGACACCCTCTATTGAAAAAGTACACTGGATGTCACTGATATTTTTTGGATGCACACACTTTACACAGGTGATGTGGCACGGATAATTTAGCTGTCCGCAGCTGACACCATCTGAGAAAAAAGTACACTAAATGTCACTGATATTTTAGGGATGTGCACACTTTACACAGGGGATGTGGCACGGATAATTTAACTGTCCGCAGCGGACACCGTCTTCAGAAAAAGAACACTGCATGCCACTGATATTTTTTGGATGCGCACACTTTACACAGGAGATGTGGCGCAGATAGTTTAACTGTCCGCAGAGGCCTATCAGAAGCTATTTAGCGCAGGATACGCTACAAATATATATTGCTGCTGTCACACACAATAGTCCTTAAAAGGACTTTTGGGTCTCCTGAAAAGTTTTTCTAATAAAAATCTTCCAATAACACTCTCTACACTGTCTGTCCCTTCCTATGCTCAGCTCTCCCTGACTAATACTGAGCCGAACAAGTGTCATCAGGTGCTATATAGCACCGGATGTAGCGTCCTGGCCAGCCAATCACTGTAATGCCAGTAGCCAACATGGCTACGGCATTACAGTGCGTGCCAGCACCTCCCTGCACGTTTATTGGCTGCATAGCAGCCAAGAAATGTGCGGGGAGGATACTCGAGTATTGCGCTTGAGCACATGCGGTACTCGGCCGAGTACTGCCATGTTCTGAGCATCGAGTGTTCGGCCAAGCATGCTCGATCAACACTAGTTGTAAAACCAAACCATTGACACAAACTGTTTATGAGGGAGCTGTATAGAAAATTGAAATCCAGGTGGCTGTAAGGAAAGCATAACTAAAAAAGGTGAACTGAATATATCAACATGAATCAGGTTTGTTAGATTTTTTGTGATTAATAATAGACTTTTGACTTTAGTGTTGGCGTGTGGACATACCTTAGATTTCAGATGCGCAGTGTCAATGTATTAATATAATTACCATCTCCTGCTTTTCTGGAGGTGAAGTCATTTGTACACAGTGACGGATTGACCATAGACCCTACAGGGAAATTTCCAGATGGGCCGATGCTCAGGGGGCCGCTGGAGCCCTCTTCTCTGCCACTGGGAGCACCAGGTACTTGTGTACCCGGCCAGTGGCTGCAGGTCCTCCTCCTGAATTCAAATGTACCTCTGTTCCAGGATACTGTGCCAGAACATAGGAGCCCATGGCTCCCTGTCCTGCTGTTCACCTTCATGTGCCACAAGCATAACATATTTGTCAATGTATAAATGGCGCAGGGACGCAGTCATATCAGGAAACAGGCCTGGCCATTATTAGAGGATAAGGAGGAACGTCAGATCTATCAAATCAGACGCAGGATAGCCAGGGGCGCACTCAAACGGTCAGAGTAGTAAGAACAGTTGGTTTTATTAAGTAGACGTCTACTGAATAAAACCAACTATTCTTACTACTCTGACCATTTGAGTGCGCCCCTGGCTATCCTGCGTCTGATTCGATAGATCTGACGTACCTCCTTCTCCATATTGAGCTGACCGGCGGTTTGGCCGCCGCCTTAAGCCACCTGGACAAGCCCTGGCTGCACCTACACCGCCTGATCTTCACCATCTCTTTACGCCTACATTGTGGTTGTGCCCAATTTTGGTACAACCGAAATAGGTGAGCAATACACATATCCTTTTAAATCTGACAGTCTCTGACGTTATCACCCTATGAGCGCCTCTTTTTTGTGCTGTACTATGGCATTAATGATCCCAACTTCCTTTGTTGGGCCCATCTACTTGTGTTGGCCCTGGCTACTTGTGTTGCATTGTTAAGTCAATCTGGACCTGCCTACAACATGGGGCCACTTTTATGTATTTGTACCAGGGCCACTTTAAGTTCCCAGTCCGTCTCTGCTTGTACATTCCTTGTATGAACAGAATGGAGGGATGCAATTAAGAAAAAAAGCTGAGCTGAGGACATAGCTTACATACTTACCATACTTACTATACCATAAAACAAGGAGGAAGAGCTCAGAAAAGAAAACCAGTTGCTAAAAGAACTTATATGGACTGTGGAAACACTGGTTACATGCAGTAGAATAACATAAAGCGAAGAAATTACTAATAAAAGGGTTATGTTATATAAAACTATATTATTATTATTATAAATATGTTCTTGGTGCACCTACTTACGTGTAGCATTCAAAGTCTCCATTGCTTATGGCCTCTATTAACTGTTCTGTCACTTTAATAATTTCCTGCTTTCTCACTACAAGCATGAGAAAAATGAGTGTTAATCCTGGGGTCTTAAGGTTGATTAATGTGGAAGGGTGAAGAGGGAATTCTAAAGAGCAAAGAGATATCTTAACAAAATGACATGGAAAACAGTTTTCACTAAAGCTGAATTCACACATCAGTTATTTGGTCAGTTATTTCCATCAGTGACTGTGAGCCAGAACCAGATGCGGCTCTGAACACAGAACAGGTGCAGATCTTTCCCATGTACCTTATCTCTGTGGAGGCTTCACTACTGGTTCTGGCTCACAATCACTGATGGAAATAACTGACCAAATAACTGAAGTGTGAACTCAGCCTAATTTCCACTTAAGGGAGGTACTGGCTTTCCAGCTGGTGTAAAGTATCTTACAGGCAATGATCTCTGGGAAACAGTATGCAAACTAGCTCTCTTCCAAAAGGAAGACAACTTTCTCTCTGGTGCCACCTATAGGTTGCTATTAGCCTATAATTCACGATTGGGAATATTAGGCTTTTTTAACACTAGAGTCAGACTTGTCCTGCAGGCTGTTCTGGCAGGGGAATAACCTGACGGATCTGTACCACAGTGTCTTTTGTCCGCCGCCTCTCTGCATGTTGTGCTGCGGCCACATCTCCCGCCCATCCCCATTATAGTGAATGGAGCTGGGCCGAACTTCCGGCAGCACACGTGTGCAAACGTTAGTACAGATCCGGCAGGCTGTTCCCCTGCAGGAACAGCCTGCTGGACATGTCTAACGCTAGTGTGAAAGAAGCCTTGGCCAGTTAATGAAGATGCCGTGACAGAAAAGTAGTATCAATTCAGTATACATAAATAAATATGCTCTTTAATTTTATTAATGTCCATAAATGACTAGGGATATCTGCTGTACAAGAGACACCTATGGGTATCTACCAACAGTGCAATCAGAAGATGCAGAGGCAGCAGTGCCCATGGTCTCAAGCTTCTGAAGGCACCCAAAGGCCATTTTTCTGCATAAAAAAAAAGCATTAGAGTAAATGTACAATGGCAGCTCATGTGAACTGTATTTACACGCAGCGATCATCTCCACTGTATGGGGATGAATGATCGTTACTAGGATCGATCGTTACTAGGACTGTTCATACTCAGATTCATTATTTTTCTCCAGCAGATCCCTAATCATTGCCACCAAGCAATGATTTCATGTAAGCGACTGAGTAATCCGACAAACGAGAGTCTTGCTCGTTTGTTTGGTGATCAGCATCACAATTACACGCGTGCTGTTGATCAGGATAGGTCACTAGTTCAAAAATCTCAAAAAACCTTTTTAACATACATGACATATGTATATGTTAAACATGGGACAAAAACCTGATGTGAACACAGCCCAGATAGTACATTCTACAAGGAGGGCCCTGTTAGAGATTTTGCACTGTGGTACCTGAGCTGCCTCGGTGTGCAGCCTAGACCTGTTAATAAGGTACGTACAGTAAAATATTGGGGAGCATATATTTATATGAACATCTCATTTTCCGATTTCTGTCGATCTACCTATGCTATCAGATAGATCATGATTGGAAGGGATTTCATTTTCAGTTTCATGTGGTCACCAATTCCTCCCCTCACCTACCTTTGGTATCTTCATCCTCAATAGTAGTGTTTGTGCTTTCTGAGGATTCCTGGATGAAATGAGAAGGAGGTAGAATTGGGTTATTCCAACATAAACCAAATGACAGTTGTTTTGGGCACCAGAAGAGCACCTTATCCATCCAGAAGGCGATTTTGTTCTTTCCAGATGTCGAAAAACCTTTGCATTTTTTATATTGGCCACTAGAGGTCACCATTCACCAGGAAAAAAGAAAGTTTTAGGAGAATATATCTTGATGTATTTATGATTTTTTGTAGTGACAGCACCTCGGGGAGCTTTGTTTCATTCCTTTCCTGAGAACATGGAATGCCAGCCCCATCCGGTGCAGTCCTCATTATTAATTTCTCCCACATATCCCAATACCAGCTGCACCAACTGACCGCGCACAGGGCCGTGACTACAAACACAGCTGCTCATTCCTCTGTGAGCCCCAACTTGTAGACTGACATCGTCCTCTGCTGGGCAAAAAGGTAAAGGACAATCAGTCGTATGTTCCTTTTATATTTGCCCATTACCTTATTTTGCTTAGCAAAGAACATGTTCTGTAAAATAAGTCACGGGAGAAAGAAAAGAATGGTTGCTCATACTGGCAGAGTATTGTGTGCTGTTAGATTGTGCATAGAAACATAGAATGTGTCGGCAGATAAGAACCATTTGGCCCATCTAGTCTGCCCAATATACTGAATACTATGAATAGCCCCAGGCCCTATCTTATATGAAGGATGGCCTTATGCCTATCCCATGCATGCTTAAACCCCTTCACTGTATTTGCAGCTACCACTTCTGCAGGAAGGCTATTCCATGCGTCCACTACTCTCTCAGTAAAGTAATTCTTCCTGATATTACTTTTAAACCTTTGCCCCTCTAATTTAAAACTATGTCCTCTTGTAGCAATTTTTCTTCTTTTAAATAGTCTCTCCTCTTTTACCGTGTTGATTCCCTTTATGTATTTAAAAGTTTCTATCATATCCCCTCTGTCTCTTCTTACTTCCAAGCTATACTATACAGCAGAGAACTACGCTTAGCAGTTTTCTAAATGGTTGATGTATTCTCTCCTGTTTCCTATGAGTTCATAAATTAAGCAGTATCTACCTAACATTCACTTTAAATATTCAAGGGGGTCTTCCAGGGTTACATCCTATGTCAGTAGGCCATGCTTGCACAATTGAGCACACTTACTAACTTTTTGACAGAGTCTTCCGGGAGAACAGTCGGTGCTGATGATACAGCATCAGAGACACAAACACTTAGGACTGAATTCCAGGAGGTGCTGGGAGGCTTCCCCAGCACCCAGGATATTTGCCAACTCTATCAGGAGTCCAGGGGATCTTCAGGATCCTCTCAGACGTTCTGGAATAGTTGACAAGTATGCAACTGAGTGATGGGTCATATAAAGATCTGTGTGTAACCCTAGAAAACCAGTTTGAGAATGACAGACCTGAGAAACAGAGAATCCTCCAGCAGCTTATCCTTCAAGACAGTAATGGGTATGCTATATAGATGGACAGTGTGGCTCAAAATCATTACCTCTCGGAGGGCCCAAGGAACCCCAGCATCACACTGTAGGAGCCCATCCTTTTTTTCCAGGTGTATGACAAGATATGAGGTTACTGTATACCCCATGGGCTGTGTTCACACTGTGCAGTTTGATGGCCTCGACTTAAAAAGTACATGAATTTAATTGTTAAAGGGCTATTCCTGTTAATTCTATATTGGACTGCCAGAAATAGCCAAGTACTGTACTTGGCTATCTTCAGCAGTTCCACAAAGAATGATTGGTGTGGCACAGTGCGCACTTGACCAGCCATTCCACTCAATTTGGGGTTGCCCTTCAGAGTACAGAGCCCTCATTCTTATGATTGGGGTGGTTCCAGCTGTTGGACCTCCACTTATCTAATAGTTATTCCCTGCCCTGTGCCTAGGGGATAACTTGATAAAGCTAGCATACTCCTTTAACCCTTATGCACACTACGATGTACTGTTATGTCATGTCATGGTGCATTATAATGACTGGGATCAGCGTTGACATTGATCCCAGTCATTTATCCCATCTCTAGGGTTAGGCAGAGGGCAGGAGCTCTCTCTGCATTTCCGATCTGAGCCCCTAGGGCAAATCGCGGGGCAATGACAGCCTGGGGTCTTGGGAAAGTTCCCAGGGCTGTCATCACTAACTGCCTGAAAAGCTATGCACAAGGTATGGTTTCTCAGGCACAGCGTCAGAATCACATAGACCGCAATAGTCTCAATTGTAATTATATGGGATACGAAGTCAGAAGATCACATGTTTAAGTCACCTAAGAAGACAAAAAATTTTGTCCCCCGAACAAAACTGACTAAAAATTGATTTTATAAAAAGTAATCTGTCCCCATGGTACCGTTAAAAACTGCAGTTCATCCTGCAAAAAAAACAAGTGCTCAATAAGCTCTATAGACAAAAATATAAAAATGTTCTGGCTGTCAAAATATAGTGATACAAAGAAAAATAGTTTTTAAAAAATATTATGTGATATTTAGTATGATATAATTAAAAGTATATAAATTTGGTATCGCTGTAAGGCCCCTTTCACACGAGCGAGAATTCCACGCGGGTGCAATGTGTGATGTGAACGCATTGCGCCCGCACGGAATCCAGACCCATTCATTGTGAAAATCACAGCATGTTCTATATTCTGCGATTTTCACGCAACGCTTTTTATCAAGCGCATTAAATCGCATTGCATCTGCACGATAAAAACTGAACAACTGAACGCGATCGCAAACAAAACTGAATGTACTTGCTTGTGAAATCGCACAGTTTTCACTGAACCCATCTGCAACACATCCGGACCTAATCCGCTTAGCTCGTCTGCAAGGGGCTTAACTGTACTGACCCCCAAAATAAGGTTTACTTGTCATTCTTGTCTTGTCCCAAAGAGGTTAAAGGGATTCTGTCAGCTAGTTTTAGCCTATAGAGCTGTGGACATGTGCAGCTAGATCGCCACTAGCACATCCGCAATAGACATTTTCCATAGCTATGAATGCTTTTAGGCCTCTTTCACACTTGTGTTGTGTGGATCCGGCGTGCACTTCCGTCGCCGGAAATGCCCGCCGGACCCGTCACAACGCAAGACAACTGAAAGCATTTGAAGACTGATCAGTCTTCAAAACGCTTTTAGTGTTACTATGGCAGCCAGGATGCTACTAAAGTCCTAGTTGCCATAGAAAGTAGTGGGGAGCCAGGGGAGCAGATACATACGGTCCGTGCGGACGGTAAGTATACTTCTCCCCTGCCTCCCCACTACACTTTACCATGGCAGCCGGGACTTTAGCATCCTGACTGCCATGGTAACCATTCACAAAAGCTAAACGTCGGATCCGGCGATGCGCCGAAATGACGTTTAGCTTAAAGCCGGATCCGGATTAATGCTTTTTAATGGGTATTAATTCCGGATCCGTCCTTCCGGCATGCCTTCAGGATTTTTGGCTGGAGCAAAATCTGCAGCATGCTGCGGATTGTGCTACGGCCAAAAAATGTCTCAGTACTGAACTGAAGACATCCTGATGCATCCTGAACGGATTTCTCTCCATTCAGGATGCATTGGGATAATCCTGATCAGTATCTTTCCATCCTAGAGCCCCGAGGACGGAACTCTAGGATGGAAAGATAAAACGCCAGTGTGAAAGAGGCCTTATTTAGTCAGAAAAACTATTTTATATATATGCAAATAAGGCTAGTAAGGAGTCTAAGGGGCTGTTACCAACGTTTCAGAAGCCCTGCCACGTCCACTGTGAAGGAGCCCAGGACCACCCCACATCCTCCAAATCCACTCCTTGCTCCCCGACATCACACAGTTGAAGCACCTTAATCTCGCGCATTTGTCAGTATGCTGCATGCCAGCGCCGGCATGGTGTTTCTTTCCCTGTGCTGTTATCAGCATCAGGGAACGAATTGAGCATGCACTAGCTTTTATACGCGAGAATACGGTGCCTCAACTGTGTGAGGTTGGGGGAGCAAGGAGTGGATTTGGAGGATGCGGGTCGGTGCTGGGCTCCTTCATTTTGCGTGTATTCTTCAATCAAGATGGCCAAGACGGCCTCTCCGTGAGCAAATGGATGAGGTAAGTATGTTTTTCTTTTTTTTTAAACCCATGATTAACCCCTGAAAGGCCTTAATGTGACTGTCATATGCTGCAATAAAGGTTGAACGCGGCATCTGAGGGGTTCAATGACGGGGGATGACATGATCTCCTTTCCTCGTCAGTGCGTCCGCTACATACAATGGAACGTAATTCTTTTGTCACAAATTTAATTTCTTTGTGAACTTCGGCGAATCAAATTTTTGATAACTTCGTTCATCTCTACTCTAGTCATCAATATCTAAGTCTTGGAAAACCCTTTTAAGCTAACGATACATCCAACTTTGTGATATGATGTTTCAGGAGCTTCAGATGTGCATAGGTTTACACAAGGAGGTATCTAGGATGATATAGAATTATGGTGTCCTCTACTCAAGTGATGCAACAACATTCACATGTCTCACAGACCAATTAGTCAGTGTGGCATCTGCTTGTCTAAGGCCTTATTATACCTTCGCTATGAAGTACACTGTGCCAGTATGAGCAGCCCAAAATCCCCTGTAAGCTGATTGACCTGGATTATTGATTCTTCAGAACGACACAATATCTATTTTGAGTCCACCCACTGGTGCAACCATGAACAATGGACTCCACCATTGAGGGCACAGGTTATATTCAGATCCCTTAGCTTAGAGGGAAAATGAAGAAGACCATTGCTCCTTTCTGGGACCCAGAGGAACCAGCACTGAATAAGACAAAACATAGACTCACCATCAACTGGACACTGGAACTGGACTTTCTTTTCTGGAAAAACAAGGAGAACAGATAGGAAGGAGAGTGAGACACACAGCCAGCAGCACGGTGACCACAGGGGAAAGCACGGAAGTCCGCACAGTGACCACAAGCAGTAGCTGCATCACAAGAAAAAGCCCCAGCGGGATGTAAAATACACAAGGAACATTAAGGATAACAATTAACAACAAAGCCATGTAGCATAGCAAGTGTAGATGACCAAATGGAGTTGGGGTGGTGGAATCAGTTTAAAGCTAAGTGTTTTGTATACTGTAATAGTCTCCAGAAGGTATATCACATGCAGCATTGGGTTTATTTGGGCCAATGATCTCTACAACCACTGAACAGCTTGTGCATATAGTCTTCCAAGATTTCCAGTATGAAATATGAATGAAACAATTACGGTGAGTTTAATATATCTGAACACAAGATCTGTTGGGTGGTTGAATAGGTGATCCACACATCCTTTTTATGAGCTGGAGAGCATGTTGGAGAAGCATACAGAAGCAGAAGCTCAGTCAGAGGAGCAGAGTAGGGAGCACAGCAGGGAACAAACATTAATAAGTCATCCTAACATTCAGCAGTATGTCATCCTGCACAAAAGTGAGTGACACAAGTAAGAGAAATAAACGACCAAGGCTCAGGACTAGAGATGAGCGAATCGAAGCCGATGAAGTGGAATTTGATCCGTATTTCAGGAATTATTCGATTCACATTGAATCCTAATTTCTTCACGCTCCGTGGTAACGAATCGCATTTTTTCCTAAAATAGCTGCTGCACGTGTGAGGACATGGAGCAAGGAACTCTAGGAAGGCGGAATCACCCATAATGCCATGCATGCAGCCAATCAGCAGCCAGCCAGCCCTGTGATGTCACAGCCCTATAACTACCCTCAGCCATCTTGGATTCTGTCATTTTCCAGTATACTTAATGCAGGGAGAGACGTCAGTGGGAGCTAGGGACAGAGCTGGAAAAAAAAATTGAATGTGCTAAAAAAACGATTTACAAGTGCAGAGAAAGATTATTTAAGGTGTAGGGAAAGGATAAGGAGGAATCATTCCGCAGCATTTATGTTGAACAGGGTTCAGTAGGGGAGGTTACAGCCTGGGTAATAGGAATAATCCTATTACACCTTGCTGCACTGACTGACCGTTGTTATTGGAGTGCAAGTGCTGTTTGATACAGCCATTAATAGGGTTTATTACAAGTAAATATTTATACGTCTTATTTTCCCTTGTGCGGTGCAGTTATATGTTCTAAAGCATTTTTGGCTTGTATTAGTGGGTAAAAAAAAGGTCTCATTAGCCATTGTGTGGTGAAGTGCGAAAATTACAGCCCTTTTTGTTGTACATTAGTGGCAAAAGTAAAATATATTTGCCGTTCAGCGGTGCAGTTATATGTTCTAAAGCCTTTTGTGTTGTGTATTAGTGGCAAAAGAAAAATATATTTGCCGTTCAGCGGTGTAGTTATATGTTCTAAATCCTTTTGTGGTGTGTATTAGTTGCAAAAGAAAAATATATTTGCCGTTCAGCGGTGCAGTTACATTTTCTAATGCCTTTTGTGGCGTGTATAAGTGGAAAAAGAAAAATATATTTGCCGTTCAGCGGTGCAGTTACATTTTCCTATGCCTTTTGTGGCGTGTATAAGTGGAAAAAGAAAAATATATTTGCCGTTTAGCGGTGCAGTTATATGTTATAAAGCTCTTTTTGTCGTGTAATAGTGGCAAAATAAAAATATATTTTCCGTTCAGCAGTGCAGTTATATGTTCTAAAGCCTTTTGTGGCGTGTATAAGTGAAAAAAGAAAAATATGTTTGCCGTTCAGCGGTGCAGTTATATGTTCTAAAGACTTCTGTGGCATGTATTAGTGGCAAAAGAAAAATATATTTGCAGGTCAGCGGTGCGGTTAAATGTTATAAAGCCCTTTTTTGTGTGTACTAGTGTGGGGGGGGGCTTATTAGCCATTGTGTGGTGAAGTGAGAAAATTACTGACTTTTTTTGGGTGTTTTAATTTCCTATTTATTTATTTATTTGATCTAACAGTATGTCAGACAGAGAAGTGGCAGGCCCTGCACAGGGGAGTGGCAGAAGCCTAATTGTTTCTGGTGCAGGCAGAGGTAGCAGCAGAGTAAGGGGCCTTGGCAGCAAGGGTCACCTCGAGAGGCCTGAGCTCCCAGTGTCAGCTAGCGGTCGTGTCTTGACAAGCAACCCTGCGGTTCTTGAATGGTTGACTCGATCTTCGACTTCATCGCAAGTGACATCAGACACCCCCAGGCAAGAGTCGTGGGTTTGTCAGACACAACCTTTAGTTGGCATGGCCCAGGAACAGGCTCTGTGCCCTCACCTGTCCTCAACTTGCCTCTGTCCTTTTCTGTTCCCTCAGCCAGAGAAGTATTGTATGCTGTAGGCTCAGCTCCACCATAGAGTGAGGACAAGCTACTACAAGACAGTCAGCAGCTACTTGCAAGCCAAGATGTGAAGGAGACATCCAACTCTTCCTCCACTAGGCGGGCAAGTAGTGATGAGGAGAGTGGCGTGGGAGCTGGTGTTGTGAGATGTCAGGCTCCTGACTCTGATCGCACTTGGGAGCTGGGTGACGAAGGGGCTTCATCATCATTGGGAGAAGAGGGTGGCAGCTTGCCCGTGAGGCAGCAGCGGAGCCAGCAAGTCACTAGCATGGCTGGGAGTCAGCAGGGTGGCAGCAGTGGGAGGTCGGGACCAAGGAGCAAGGACCAAGGAGCAGTGCACGGGTTCGAGGAGGCAGCGGCAGTACCAGTCAGTCAGTGCATAGTGTTGGGGGTAAAATCACCTTCTCGGCAGTGTGGCAGTTTTTTGTTAAACTGCCTAGGGAGGTGAACATGGCCATATGTAGAATCTGTGGACAGAAGGTGAAGCGTGGCCAAGGTACTAATGTTGGCACCATGGCCCTGCATCAACATATGCAGTGTCACCTCACCATAAAGTGGCCTGAGAGAACTGTGGCTCTGATGTGGTGGCCCAGCCTTCCGCAGCAACCGCTGCATCACCCAATGGCACGCAGCCAATTTCAGGCAGTCAAGGCTCCACCATCTCAGCCGAAGGGAGCTGTCTGTCCTTCCTATCATCTAGCGGTCCCAATGCTCCTGCTCCTCGCCCTCCTACTCCTTGTCAGTCATTCCGTCAGCAATCGATCATCAAAGCGATTGCCAAGAGAGAACAGTATACGTGCACTCATCCAACGGCGCAGAAGCTGAACGTGCTCCTGTACAAGTTGCTGGTGCTGCAATTCCTCCAAGTGGTGGACTCTGCACCTTTCAGAGAACTGATGGCTTGTGCCAAGCCGAGGTGGAAAGTCCCAAGCTGTAATTTCTTTGTCAAAAAGGCAGTACCAGCCCTGCACACACATGTAGAACAAAAGGTGGGCCAGTCTTTGAGCCTGTAGGTGTCTGCCAAAGTGCACGTCAGCGCCGACATGTGGAGCTGTAACTACATTCAGGGAAAATACATGTCCTTTACGGTCCACTGGGTGAATGTGGTTCCTGCACAGCCACACCAGCAATTTGGCCAGGTGATGCCGCTTCCGACTCCACGTTCTCACGTCGTTGATCCTGCAACAATGTCCGTCTCTACCTCCTCATCCTCCACTGTGTCCTCAGGCTCCACTGCAGGGACAATTTACAGTGCCCCTCTAGCATACCACATGTGCAGGGCACGGCGTTGTCACGCTGTTTTGCAACTCGTTTGCCTGGGCGAACTGAGTCCCACACATCTGAAAGACATCCTAAAAATGGCCAGGAAATTTGTATGCACTTCAGCCACTTGTATACCTCAAAGCACATCCTCCTTGAGCTGCAGCCGCAGAACGGCATCTCCCAACATAGGCTGATAGGCGACGTTTCCAGTCCACCCGTTGGAATTCCACCCTCTATATGTTGGACCGACTATACGAACAGAGAAAGGCCATAAACGATCTTGATGATCCAAGCAAACAGGAGTACACCCCTTTGTAACTTCAATGTCAGCCAGTGGCAGCTCAGGCTTGACACTTGCCGTTTGCTCAGGCCCTTTGAGGAGGCCATGATATTTGTCAGGACTACGGGATGAACAATGTCATTCCACTGCTTCATGTCCAGGAACAGATGCTGGTAAATCTGGCTGGTCAGGGGACTGGAGACCTGGCACCTACATCTCATGGCCACATGAGCCCTGTGAGGGCTGAACTGGAGGAGGACATTGAAGCACAAGCAATGTGTAGTGAAATGAGTGGTTTTTCCACACCGGTGACAGGAGAGGAGGAGGAGCTACAGGGCGATGAGTAAGAGGAGATGGAGGACCCAAACACACCGTGGCAGTATGCAGTGGAGATGCAGGCAGGGGCTCCCTCCGAGTCACTTGCACAAATGGCCTGATGCATGCTCATTTGCTTGCGTAGTGACAGCCGAATTCTCCCCATTCGGCAGAGGAATGGCAGTTTCAGCTCCATCAGCAGCAGTCTGAGTCTAGAGTCACTGATGAGCAGCTTTCTTCACCCGCAGCTAGAGCACCTAGCAGCCGCACCTGGAGCAGGACCTGACAGCATACTTGGACAGCACCCTGACACCCCACATTGAAGTTCAGTTGGACTACCGGGCAGCCAAACTGGATTTGTGTCCGTAACTGGCAGAGTTCGCCCTGGATAAGCTGTCCTGCCCAGCCAGTAGTGTGGCATCAAAGCAGGTGTCTAGTGCGGCGGGGGCCATAGTTACCCCAAGAAGAACTCGCCTGTCCACCCAAAATGTGGAGAGACTGACCTTTGTCAAGATGAATCAGGCATGGATCAGCCAGGATTTCCACCGACCAATGCCTGAAGCATCAAACTAGATCATCCATGGTGCCACACCATTACTTTGACAAAAGAGACTGGTTTCTTCTGGTTACCTGCCTCAGCTACTATTCTGATGCTGCCACCCACCTGTTGCCACACATATGATGCCAAGTTTTCCTTCTTACACCCACCATCGTCAGCGAGTACTGTTATTGCCACCCATCTCCCCACTCTGTCACTGGGTCACTCTGTGGTCTCCTGATGCTGCTCCCAACTCCACACTATGTCAGCTTGCCACTCTGTGGGCTCCTGGTGCTGCTCCCACCTCCACACTTTGTCACCTTGCCACTCTGTGGTCTCCCCATGCTGCTACCACCTCCACAATATGTCACCTTGCCACTCTGTGGCCTCCTGATGCTGCTGCCACCCCCATACTCTGTCACCTTGCCACTCTGTGGTCTCCTCATGCATCTGCCACCTCCACACTATATCACCTTGCAACTCTGTGGCCTCCTCATGCTGCTGCCACCTCCACACTATGTCACCTTGCCACCCTGTGGTCTCCTCATGCTGCTGCCACCTCCACTTTATGTCACCTTGCCACTCTGTGGCCTCCTGATGCTGCTGCCACCTCCACACTATGTCACTTTGCCACTCTGTGGTATCCTCATGCTTCTGCCACCTCCACACTATGTCACCTCTGTGGCCTCCTGATGCTGCTGCCACCTCCACACTATGTCTGTGGCCTCCTGATGCTGCCACAAACTCCACACTGTCATTGTGCCACTCTGTCTCCTCATTCTGATGCTGCCGCCACCTGCAGACTCTGTCATTGCGGTCTCCTCATGCTGCTTCCACCTCACAACTATGTCATAGAGCCACTCTGTGGACTTCTCATGCTGCCCCCCCCCCACACACACACACACACTTCATGACTGGGCCACTATTTTGCCTTGCGGCGTGGCTGACATAATCACTTATTTGACCCTTCTTTTGAACTGTCAGAAGGCAGGAAAAATGAGACACACAACGGATTCTGTATGAGTAGCAGCTGTAAGGCCTGTATGGTCCCATCAAAATTGGCTTGTGATTTGGTAGCCAAAAGCAGGAGTGGGTACAAAATACAGAAGACATGCAAATATTCCATTCACGTGTAGTCTCTGTTTTGGATCCACTTCTGTTTTTTTGGGCATTAGCAATACTGATGGATTGCTGACCAAAAACTGACTGTTTTTTGGGGGTTATTGTTCTGACGGATCAGAGGATGGGCAAAATAATCAGTGACGTCAACACAATCTTACTGCTGACACCCTCTCCACTCTGTCGGGGGGCTTCACTTGTATAAGCGTTTGATAGAACAAGTTCTGTAGACATCTATGTGGAATCAGCTGATGACGGTATAAAAGGAGTGCGCTTCTTCTTGGCGCTGTAAGGCTGAATTCATACTTGAGTTATTTGGTCAGTTTTGGCGCTGTGACTGCCCAAATAAGTGAAATGTACAGTGATTCTAAGAGCGACGCCTGTCATCTGCATGTCATACTGACTCACAGTATTATTTCACTACACCCTATGCATGTTAATGCAAGTCACAGTGTTCTACACCAGTATAAAGGCTCTCTGCAGCAAGGAAATAGCCGTTTTTTAATGCGATTCGCCGTGAATAAATACGGATCGAACCAAATTTTTTCAGAAAATTCTGCGAACTGGCTGAATTTTTGAAAAATTCGCTCATCTCTACTCAGGACAGATCACAGTGACCAAAATCTAACCAGAGAGAAAGACGATGGAAGCAGCCAGCAGAGACTGAATGATGTGCATTACAGTGAACACATACATTTTCAGTGGTATTGCTTTGAGTGTGGTTGGTGTTTACTTTCTCTCAAGCTTCTCAACTCCTATGTATTGCAAAGCATGTTGGGATTTGTAGTGCAAGAAGATATTACAGTAGCTTCATGGTATCGTCTTCTTTTCTACTTTAGGTATAAATGGTTATTAAGGTTACTATAAAGATCAAATTCTGCACTTAATTCAGAGTGCAGAATCTCTAGGACAAAGGTAAAGGAGGTAAAGGGGATAGTATTTGTTTACTTGTGTACATCCGTACATTGGGCTAGGATGGTGTACTTTCTACATTATGTCACATCTACAACCTCTATGGCTAGCCCACTGACTAGAAAACATCAGGATACAGCCACAAAGTCAGGTTTTCTAATGCAGCTTTGGGAGCCAAAACCAGGAGTGAATTCAAAAAAGAGGAAAAACCGTATCTGTCCTATATACTTTTTCTCCTTTTATGATCCACTCCTGAATTTGGCTTCCAAAACTGTACCAGGAAACCTCAATGTGTGGCCATATCCTTACTGATATAGCCCATATCCCTCTAGGTTCTCCTAGTATAAACGCAAGAGCGTAACTGTCTATACTTAACAATGTTTATTAAGTATTGTGAACCAACTATGTATATCACAACTATTCTGTGATATCATTGGGTGCATTATTCCAATACTGATTTCTGTCTTTATTCTATGTGCCACTCCCCCTTATCTCACCTTTTTAGAAAAGATCTGTAAAGGAGAAAAGTCACCATTTTAAACCCTTGAGACAAAATGTGAAACTTTTTGATTCCATAAAAGTAGCATATATAGCATAGTAAATGTCCCCCTAAGCGTTCACTATCTCTGTACTATGACAGAACTGTGCATTTTATCCCTGTGGTGGAACATTACTGTTCATCAGAGTACTGTACGTACATAAAGGGCAGAGATTGAGGTTGCGCCTATGAAATTATGCCTAAGCCACCCCATCGATTCTTCAGCCCCATAGGAGGATACCAGTACTATATATTGCATGTACAATGGAGGGGATATCCTACAGATTTACACCATGGCCCACGAACTTCAACTTACACTTCTCCACAACCCGAGCGACTAATTTCCACAACATTTGACATTCAGCTGTCTATTAGCTTTGGGCGCCCTCTAAGGAAGGGTGTACCTGAAAGAGTCACCTGTATGAAGTATAAGTAATTTAGCCTGCAGGGCATAGTTAGCTCCATTTCTCCATTTTACCTATCTGCCCTATGATATCAGTAGGAAGTAGCAGGGGTCATGTTTGATCTTGTCATGCACTGCCTGAATATAAAACAGATTTAGGGGGTACAGTAAATGATTGCCCTAATCATTGCGGAGAGAGGGACTAGGTTAGGCTAATCCAAGACTGAAATGGGGGAGTTGGCAATACCCAAACTACCCCAATATTTGGCATAGCTTATCTGCAGCCCCAAATATGCCCCTGATCTGTAGTCAGCACCTTCCCAAAGTCTGGTTTAAATGGGATTCCCATTGAAACACTTGCTGTAGAAATGTATGCAGTGTGGAAAAGCAGCAGATGGAGCAGTGCGCGGTGCAGTGAGGCAGTAGATGAAGCAGAGTGCAGTGCAGAACGACAGCATGTCATACAGTGTGCAGTGTGGTGAAGCAGCAGGTAGGATAGTGTGCAGCAGGAGCGCAGCTGATGACAGGAAACTGTTCTGTGGGTTCCTTTTTGGTCACCTGTCCTTGGAATTATGAAAATCAACAGGTGTTCATAAGCGAAGTCCCATCACGAAGACCCAAATTACAGTCAGTCCCAGTGTAGAAAAAACTGAGATGACATCATAGTTCAGTATTTGTCCAAGATTCCATTTGTGTTTTCCTGTTTTCTAGGGTGCAGATGTTATCCACATTTGCTATAAGCAACCATCTTGAAAGAATGAAGGCAAAATGGTGATGACAGCAAATGTGAATTACTGACATAATAGTGTATCATATAGAGCAGTGGTCTGCAATCTGCGGCTCTCCGACTCCCAACAAGCCCAGATACCAGGGTTGTAGAGGACATGCTGGGAAATGTAGAGCCACCGATTGCAGACCACAGAAGTTTCATAACATGACAACGTCATTGATTTCAAAGTGGAGTTCAGCCCAGTTATATTTTACAAGTCCATATATGATAGGCTTTTCAAATATCATTTTCTTAGGTATAATTACACAAGATGATGAGTATTACATTTTTGTTAGATATCTAAATTTACATACTGAATAGCCCCTCTGTACTGACCATACAAAGGCTAAAAAGGCTCCACTTGAGGCTGTTCATCCAGAATTTTTAAGGAGCTGTGGCCTTAAGTTGCTTTGCCATGCCTACCTGAGGGAAGCACAGGATAGAGAGTAAGATGCTAAGCTCAGGGTAAATAGCTTTCTATACAGTAATTTGTTTCTGTATTTTCATGTAAAAAGATGTTTAGGGTCCTGTTCACATCAAGTCTTCTGCAGTCAAGACTTTGCACCAAAAAGCCACCTGGCAGTAATTTGAAATCTGCCTCCAATTGTTTCCACACATACACCACTGGAAACAGTAGTGATTGTCCACTCACAATTTAAAGTGTAATTGTCATGTTTTGTTCAAAAATCTATTTTAGAATATGTTACTGCTGCAGCAGCATTATGCATAAAGCAATCTTTAGTTTCTTCACATACCACTGTTTACCTTGAGTTTTTCCCTTAGTTACGGCTGTTTTAACTTCTACAATATGAGGATCTTCTCAAGATGACTCCTCTTCCTGTTCTCTGAGGCCAAAACTGCTTTCCCTCACTTACCATACACACTTGCTGTAGCCAGCAGTTCCCTGGCAGCCAATCAGATTGGATTACTGAGAGACCAACCTCCTCACTCTGAAGCCTAATGCAAGTGTGAAGGACCGCCCCTCCGTCTTCTGTTTATACTAAAGGGAAGACAGACAAGCCCTAGCAACGTTCTTTTAATGGACCAGTGGAAAGGGACAGGGGACATTAATGAAAGCTGTTATTATAAAGTAATTACAGATCTTTTGACAATCATTGACAGACTAACTCAGTTATACATGCCTAGCTCTAATAAACTAGCAAATACAAAAAATGACAGTTACACTTTAAGTGCAAAGAACGGGGTTGAACCGATAGCAGATACGCTGCATTCAAATTAAAAATTCATGGCAGAAACCCCACTGAAATACGTGGCGAAGGGAAAATCTGCTGTGTGAACGAGTCCTAGCTGTTACAACTCATAGAGAAAGCCTGTGAGTCCAGTTTCCATTACCCACACACAGTGACTGACAGCTTTTCCTACATACGAACTCACACAAAGCTGTCGCTGTGTGTGGGTGGAGGAAGCAGGACTCCCAGGCTTTCTCTATGAGTCCCGGCAGCAGTTAAATAGATTGTTTTACATATTATTATGGAAACAAATATTAGAAAACTATCCATGCCTGAGCTCAGCCTCTCCCCCTCCATCCCATGCAGATCATGACAGATCCGCTTTAAATAGCAATCTCTTAAAATCAGAATAGTCCAGTTAGCTACTGAAAACACTAGATGGCAGCTGGGGAGATTTCTGCAGACTACATATGATTTTATTCTGGATTCCAATTGCAGAATATACAGAATACTGCCGTAAACTGTAAAATGTAGTCTTGAGTAGTCCGGGTGTATCTTCAAATCAATTAATGTACGTTCACACGACGACATTTGTCGCGCGACAATTTTTATAATGGGAGTCTATTGTGTCGCATTGCGACATGCAACATGCTGCGAGTGCAACGCGACAGTAGCAAAAAATCCATTCAAGATGGATTTTTCTGCGAGTGTCGCGTCGCAGTCGCAGCATGTCGCATGTTGCAATGTAACACCATAGACTACTATTATAAAAATTGTCACGCGACATTAATGCAACAAAATGTCGCGTGACACATGTTGCAGTGCAGTTGTGCTCTATTTGTCGTTCAACTTATTGTCGCACAACAAATGTCGTCGTGTGAACGTACCCTTAAAGGTACCAATAGGTTAATAGGTCATCTGTGACTAGGATTAAGCCTTAATAGGCTATTTTCACATATGTGATTTCCTTTCTGGGTTTGGGAGCTGGCACAGGATCTCAAAACCAGAGTAACATGTTTCAGTTTGTCCCCATTCATTGTCAAAATTCAATACATTTCAAATTTCAATAAAATCCCTTAGGCACATTTTAACCATACTCTATAGCAGTATTCCCTAAACCAGGGGTCAGCAACCTCCGGCACCCCAGCTGTTGTTAAACTACAAGTCCCAGCATGCTCCACTTAATTCTATGAGAGTTTCGAGAACAGCTTGAGCAAATATACATGCTGGGGATTGTAGTTTAACAACAGCTGGAGTGGCAGAGGTTCCTGACCCCTGCCCTAAACCGTGACTTGCCATTTGTGGCAAAACTACAACTCCCATTATGCCACAGCTGGAGAGTCACAGTTGGGAAACACTTCTGTGTAACATATATAGTCTGTCCCTGATACCTGATGTGAAGCATGTCAGTCATTTCTAATGCTTTGCAGCAAAAACCATAAACATTAAAAGTAGAAATTATATAAAAATTAAAAAAGGAAAAACAATAAAAAGAGGAGAAAAACAGCAAAACAGCTTATCAGAGCACACATTTCACTATAAACACACATATTGCAGCAATCATATTCTTTGTGAACAGTGGATGTGCAACAGATGGTGACAGTGCCAAACTAGAGCACTAAACACAAAACCCTAATTAAGGCTGCATTTACAATATAACCAACAGTGAAAGGCATATAATGGTAATGACAATGAAATTACTGCCTCCTGTAATTATCACATCAGTATCTTTCAGGGAGATATTTGTTGACACCTAGGAGTATTTTGCATATGTAACATTATGTAACATGTAACATAAAAGCAAAAAACCTCAATAAATACCTTAACAGTGAAGCATGTCCTCTAAAGTATGAAAAGCATCTACTATACAACTTCTATTGTGAGAACGGAGAGAACTGCACATGCTGGACATCTCTCAGTCTTTCTCTGTTGCATGCAGAGGCTGAAGGTCATCTCATCAGATGGGGCGTAGGTTTGGTAGGACACCTCACCTTGACATAGGTGTGGGTCCCGGAGGTAGGACCTGCACCCATTGACATGTAGCTTATGGTATATTGAGAAATTTCCCAATGAAAGGATTTCCCTAAAATAGGTTCCTAGTTCTACTTAGCCCTGTTCTGTGAAAAGAGCAATGTAAGCTGAGCATACTGTTCTCTCATATCAAGCATCTGCTTTCACATTACAGACATGCGGATAAACGGATGCCTAGCAGGGGCGTAGCTATAGGGGGTGCAGAGGTAGAAGTCGCTACCGGACCCAGGAGCCTGAGGGGCCCCAAGACCCTTGTGCCGCATAAAAAAATACCGCTATTATAGAAAGTGTATTCTAGTCAAGTTACACCTCTGGCTGGAGGGAGGGGGTTAGGTCAAGAATTTGCCATTGGGAAAGGGTGTGTGTGGGAAAGGGGGGACGTTTCAATCTTTGCCTCAGGCAGCATGAAGGCTATATGCTTCCCTGCCCCTGGCCACAAAGTACTAAGGGAAGGGGGCCCGAGCTGAACTCTTGCACCAGGGACCAAGAGCCTTTAGTTACGTCCCTGGGGTATACCAAGAGTAACTGACATATGGTAGGCTCACAATCAAGACAAGAAGTCCTTTCCAAGCAGTAGATGAGCACCACTCCTGGTTACTCTCAAAGCACCTTCTCTGCAGATTTCTACAACGGAAGAAAGAACACACATTGCTGTGTGGATTGTTAGGAATTTTTATATAGCACTCTTTCTGTAGAATAGGGACCTTCCTACGTATGAATCTACAAGGATATTTTCAGTCTACAGGAACTGTTGAATGATTGGTAAAAGGTAATATTAGAAAACCGATTAGTGTCTTGCTAGACTGAAAGACCTAAGTGATGCACACTCCTAACTAGAGATATGCAACTCAATACAGTATATACAAAGTTATACTCAGGATCTAATGTTTTCTATAGATAGATATAGTGTGTTTGTCACTTTGTCACAGTCTATATATGCATGTGTTTTACTGTATATTTGCATGTACTATATAAGTGTGTTCAAATTCAATCGTTCCAAGCTGTGAATTCCCACCCCATCCCATTGCACGTTTATGTGGATGGAAGATAGGCACTGGCTAAGTGATCAGACAACAATTCAGTTATGGACAGTATGTGTCAGTGACCAACATAATTCAAGGAAGTGGGAGGAAAATAAGACTTCCATTAGCTCCAAACTAGTACATTTATCAATTTTGGACATCTCCTGGTTCACTTGAAAATAATATAATCAATAATTTAAGGTGCCCTCTAGTGGTCATGGCGCCATTTACACAGTGACAGTACAATTAATTGTATATCGTATGGTAACTGGCTCTCAAAGCTCAATCTATGAGTTATACAGATATCACAGTCAATATCAAATGCAACACTGAAGTAGTAGTCAAATAAAAGCAGAGAATGATTTATTTCACTACATTAAAAACCTTCCTTATTGGGACATAACCATAAAATGCATCCATCTGAAGGGACATTTTATGGGGCAGAATAAAGCAAGGACCTGTACTAAAAAGCAGTGGGCGGTACGAAACATGTTCTGTGTGTAGCACAGTGTGTTCAATATTATAATCACTCTTTTTGGACTGTCATGGCCATTACTGTATGAAGCATTATTCAGCACCTAGGATCCTGTCCACATAAGATACATGCTGCTACAATACTGTTCTGCTTTTATTTTAATATTACATGATTGTTGTGTAAGTCTATGAAGGTTCTCATTCATCCAGGTCATGGTATAGCAGTAAATATTCGTCCAGTTGCCCTGACTTAGTACTATTGACATTATTACATATATTATTGATGTTGACCTCTAAATAGCTCACATACACTAAAGTAATATAACTTGTAGGGAGAGCTTTAAGAGGCGGTTACTGTACACTAATTAGTACATAGGATTTTTGAGGGTCCAGTGCACTCAGCCTTCTATAAGGTGTCCCTGAGTGAGCCACCATGTAAGGAATATATGTGCACATACCTAGTAAATGACAAAATAACCAACAGAATAGAAAGGACAAGCTACAAGTATATTAAACCACAAGCCATAAATAAACAAGATGTCTTGTTAATTTGTCACACTGATCTGAGGTCATTGCTGTTTATGTAGGGATAATAATTACCTATTAGTTCACTGAAGATTACTGCAGCAAGGTAAAAATAACATAACTGCATAGTGCAATAAACCCCCCATTTTATCTCACATAGTAATGTGACTACATGATATTCAATATTTTAATCTAATTTCCACCAGCCAATGTATCTAAATGTCCTATTAACTATAAGGTGGCCAAATACCTTAGAATGCTTTTTCGGACATCAGCTGTTCCTCTTGACCCCTCCTCCCATACACATCTATGCTTGGATCATCTGTGTGTACATGTGATCTAAATACGGAGGCAAGCACACTGCCAGACACTTCTAGCGATGGCTTATCTCCTGCATGTTGAAATATTGTTCTTCTTGGCCATCCTTCTTTCTGTTGTGGCAGAGTTGGGACAGCCCCATACACATTAGATAGTTGGCCAGTCCACTTAAACCATATTTTTTTTTTTAAATAAGAATATTTTACACAGTGGTAGGCTTCAATGTTTAAGGTACATCTATGCTGGTGCCAACTTAAACATATGTTACAGGCAGATATCTGTAGAAAAGCTCATCTGCCGTATTGGAATGTTGTTCATACTAAATGACTATTCCTGTCAACAGAAGCTCAGAAGGGGCCACGGGGCAAAACAGATTGATTAGTGGTTTTTCATTTTAGAGCAATCTTTAGAGACAAACCTTGAATAACAAGTTGTTCATAAAATAATCATCTGTAGTCACTAATGTATGCCTATTTCGACTGTTCATTCAAAGCTATGTGAGCAAAGTGGACATTAGAGATTGGCCAACCACAATAAACAATGAAGAAAAGCTTACATTTTCTAATGTGGTAGACCACAAAGTCATCCTTATATCATTTCCAGTTTGGTCCTAGCATGCAATTATGCCCTAATGTTAGTGAGCGGTACTTAGCTTTATAACATGATTTCTTTATATGTCTGGTGGCCTCTAGGCTAGTCTTCTGTACATATTTGGCTGTGGCATAACCAATTACCGATGGTCTAAAAAAGGAGCATGAGTGGACTTTCAAGGAGTTCCAATTCATGTAAACACTATCTCATAGATCAAGCTCTTAGGCTACTTTCACATTACCGTTTTTTGCGGATCCGTCATGTATCTGCAAAAGCGCTTCCGTTACAATAATACAAACGCATGCATCCGTCATGAACGGATCCGGTTGTATTATGTCTTCTATAGCCATAACGGATCCGTCTTGAACACCATTGAAAGTCAATGGGGGACGGATCCTTTTTCTAATGGGTCAGAGAAAACTGTTCCGTCCTGACACACATCGCGGACAGAAAAACTCTGCTTGCAGCGTTTCTCTTTCAGTGATGGGGATGCAACCAAACATGCATTTTGGTGCATTCCGTTTCGTTCAGTTCCGTTTTATCCCCATTGACAATGAATGGGGACAAAACTGAAGCGTTTTCTTTCGCTATTGAGATCCTATGACGGATCTCAATAGCGGAAATGAAAACGCTATTGTGAAGGTAGCCTTATATATTAATAATTCAAATCCAAAGAAAACTCAGTGAAATCAAAACTCAAACATTATATAAAAGAAGCTTTAACCCACATCACTTGATATAAACCATCAAAGCTGTAATGAAAATTTAAGTAAGAAATTGGGAAACGTTGCTTAATAGACAGTAATCCCTTACCTTAACCCCATCGTTCTTTTTGTTACTGCCACTCTTGCCTCCTAAAAAGAGGAAGTAGATGGTAAGAAGGCCCAGTCCAGGTGCCACAAGGATGCAGAAGATCAGGAGAAGCATAATGAACTGTCCTTTGTCTTCAAGTAAAGAGTTTCTAATAAGTTCTGACATCTATTAGAGGTATCATTCATTAGGTGTCTACAATTAGAATTTATAACTCTGAGATCTTCTATCTGTCATCTATATAAGCATCTTAGACATGGTCCTGACCACTTCTGACTAGACAACCTCACTAAATACTAGACAAGTTCCTTTTGCAGTAATCACATTAATTTGCCATAAACCATTTCCTTTATCCAATCATCAGATCAGTTTTATAGATCCATAGAGGCCTTAGTTCATTATAATTTAGACTCCTTCCCCATGTAGACTTGTAAGACACAGCTCTGCTCTGCTGGAGATGAGGCTCATCTTTATGGGCAGTTTTGTTTCTGTATTTCCAGTCTGTGCCTCTGATCGCCCAGCCTTCCCTCTTCTCTAATAATAGCCCTAAAATGCTGTAGTCAAGTATCCCACGAAGACAGCTGCACAAGTGCATGATAAGCAGTTGTCCTTCAATATGTTTTACTCCCTCATACAATCCTTAAGTGTGTCCCAGCAAGTTTCATGGCCTACTTCCAAAAGGAATACCTAACGGGGGAGAAGAGAGCAAAGGACTTTCGGAAGCAGGAAGCATTGTGTTAATCTTTACCTCCTTTCCTCCTTGACAGAGGACTAAACCTACAATGAATTTTCATATCATATTATCAAGCAAATAAAAATATAATTACAGAAGGACTTATCTAGATGGTCAATTGAGAAGCTAATTGTCTAAACCAGTCCAGAAATTATGGCTATTCTATAAACTATTTAATAAAAAAAAAAATAAACACATAATTGTAACAGATGAGATAAGAATATTTTAATGATCTTCTCTTAAGAGTTTCTTTTTTTGTTCAATTTTGAGTAATGTCCTAAGTACCAAACATGAATTAGCATTCTTACCACAATATTCTGTGAAAAGGTGATAGAAAAATTGCCAGAATTTTTAAATTAATAAAATATATTACATGTATAAACAAATGAATGGTTTAAAAGGGTGATAAGGGACTAGAAAAAAAAATTAAAAAATTTTCAATGTAGAATGTAAAAGTAAAAGCCCCATTAAAAGTGCCCAGTCTCATCAAGGAAGAAGTCTTAAAAAGATTAAAATAGACAAATCGCCGGGACCAGATGGCATACACCCCCGTGTCCTAGGAGAATTAAGTAATGTCAAAGCCAGACCCTTATTTCTGATATTTAAGGACTATAGTGTTCCATAGCATTGGCGCATAGCAAATGTGGTGCCAATATTCAAAAGGGGTCCAAAAACAGAGCCTGAAAACTATAGGTCGGTAAGTTTAACATTTGTCATGGGTAAACTGTTTGAAGGTTTTCTAAGAGATGCTATCTTGGAGAACCTCAATGAAAATAAGCAAATAACGCCATATCAGTATGGCTTCATGAGGGATCAGTCATGTCAAACTAATATAATCAGTTTCTATGAGGAGGTAAGTTCTAGACTTGACAGCGGTGAATCAATGGATGTTGTATATCTGGACTTCTCCAAAGCATTTGACACTGTACCACATAAAAGGTTAGTATATAAAATGAGAATGCTCGGACTGGGAGAAAATAACTGTATGTGGTTAAGTAACTGGCTGAGTGATAGAAAACAGAGGGTGGTTATTAACGGTACACACTCAGATTGGGTCACTGTCACAATTGGGGCACCACAGGCGTCAGTATTGGGCCTTATTCTCTTCAATATATTTATTAATGATCTTGTAGAAGGGTTGCACAGTAAACTATCAATTTTTGCAGATGACACTAAACTGTGTAAAGTAATTAACACTGAAGAGGACAGTATACTGCTACAAATGGATCTGGATAGATTGGAGGCGTGGGTAGAGAAGTGACAGATGAGGTTTAACACTAACAAATGTAAGGTTATGCTGCAAATGGGAAGGAATAATGCAAGTCACCCGTACATACTAAATGGTAAAACACTGGGTAATACTGACATGGAAATGGACCTAGGAATTTTAGTAAACCAAAAACTAAGCTGTAGAAACCAGTCTCAGACAGCTGCTGCCAAGGCCAATAAGATAATGGGTTGCATCAAAAGGGGCATAGATGCCCGTGATGAGAACATAGTCCTACCACTTTATAAATCACTAGTCAGACCACACATGGAGTACTGTGTACAGTTCTGGGCTCCTGTGAACAAGACAGACATAGCAGATCTGGAGAGGGTTCAGAGGAGGGCAACTAATGTAATAACTGGAATGAGGGATCTACAGTACCCTGAAAGGTTATCAAAATTAGGGTTATTCACTTTAGAAAAAAGACGACTGAGGGGAGATCTAATAACTATGTATAAATATATCAGGGGTCAGTACAGAGATCTCTCCTATCATCTGTTTATCCCCAGGACTGTGACTGTGATGAGGGGACATCCTCTGCGTCTGGAGGAAAGAAGGTTTCTATACAAACAGAGAAGTGGATTCTTTACAGTAAGAGCAGTGAGACTATGGAACGCTCTGCCTGAGGAGGTGGTGAGGGTGAGATCACTAAATGAGTTCAAGAGGGGCCTGGATGTATTTCTGGAGTGTAATAATATTACAGTTTATAGCTAATAGAGAGGGGTCATTAATCCAGGGAGTTCTACTGATTGTCTGATTGGAGTCGGAAAGGAATTTTTTCCCCCCTAAAGTGGGGAAAATTGGCTTCTATCTCACAGTTTTTTTTTGCCTTCCTCTGGATCAACTTCCAGGATAACAGGCTGAACTTGATGGACAGTTTATAAGTTTATAAACTATGTTACTATGCAAATAAACAGCCCCACTCTTATTAATGGACTGTGCCTGGTTTTGAAATTGAGTCCCATTACTTGTATACTAAACTGTAATACCAGATACAACCTTGGAGAACAGTGGCAGACCATTTTTTTCTGTTCTCATAAAACTCCCTTAACAAAATTGTCTGGTATAGAAAACCTATTCTTAAATATGCTTTTAGAAAGTTTTGAGTTAATAGAGAGAGGTCAGGAGTGCTTTATTCCTCTAATACAAGTTGTTTCTAAACCATCGGTCCACCCTATATAAATTTATGCTTTAATACAACATAATTACATATACTGTAAACCACTAGTGAACTCCTATCACCCAAAAGATTCCCTTGAAGAAGAGCAGGGACTTCACAGAGAAATCAAATACTCTTCCACTTGCATTATAGCTTGCTAGTTGCTAGTAGAATGGCCTTCCAAAGCCACATCTTATAATGGCCATGGGCCCAGATCTCTCTCAGTCTAAGTGTGAAACGTCTTGCCAACAGGACATCACACAGCTTTAAATATCCATTAAGGGAAAGAAGAAACTAATAAGGTTCATTCGTACAGATTATCACTTACCAGAGAAATTCCGAGTTGCCAGCATTGTGGTCAAAATAGCACCCTATTGGAGATATAAAGTGACCTTTAATTATAACAATAAAAAGCACTTGAAGACACAGTTATTGGACAACCTTGATGCAAACCATGAGGACAATGTGACTGCTATATTTATGCTCTGTATAGCCGATGAAAGATGCAAAATCATGGATCTCATAATGTGACCTACATAGCAGTGCTGGAATAGGAGGACGACAGATGATTACACTATATTCACTATATTTACTCTATCTGTCTATCTATCTATTATCTATCTAGCTATTTCTCTGCAGAAGAAGGCCGCACTTGAAAAAAGCTTCAGGTGGGAGCTGAAACAATGGACAATGCAATTGACACTGGTGAATAAAGTTACAGTCTACTTTTTGCATAATGATTGATTCAAGTTTATCTATCAATCGATCTACAGTATCTATCTATTTATCTATCTATCTATCTATTTATTTAATTATCTATCTACCTACCTATTTGTGACTATAATGCTTTAGAGAGAGGAAAAAAACATTCAAATCCCCTTTCAATTTTCTGACAACGAATTTCTGGCAGGTGTCCTATAATGCCTGAGATTGTTGTACCAAGTAAGAATAATTTAATTAAGCTGTGTAATTTGTGCACTCTTTAATGATGTACTGGCAAAATGAGATGGTGGGCAGAGACCAGGTTGCAGAAAGTAATTAAATACAATTGTAAAAGGAAAATGTTATTGAATTCATAATAGATTTTTGAAATCTTACAAGGATGATAACAGTTGCATGTCCCTTCTCTGACTGGCCTATTAGCTTTATCCCATGTTCTAGAATGAAAGTGACAATATAGGGTGAGATACATAGCCTACAAACTGGAAGTGTCTCCTTACATGTTGTCACTGGAGTATAATAGTTAACAGGCTCCTACGACTAAAGGGATACTTTTGCTGTCTGATACTTGACATTGTTGGTTTCGATCCAGTGTAAATAGAGTCCACATACAATAGTCTTTATTGCTCTGCCAAATCTGCAAATCTTCACGGTTGTGATTCAGTGTTTCATAATTAGAACACACCATAAAAGGAAGAGATCAAAGGGAATAGATGTCCGGGATTAGCGTAAATGTCACAGGATGTAGAACATTCATAGTGTCTTTTGTCTATTACTGAGGCTTTCTAGTACTATTCACTTTAGATATACTTTTAGCATTAGATTGAGGCTGAAAAAGATGCATTCAGAACTTGATAACATCAGTGGTGGTTCACAGGCAAGGTCTTCCACCAATGTCTGGAACAAAGAAATCATGACATTGAACCTGAAGACTCCATTTGGGGTCAGAGATGGATTTACAGCTGCACAAGAGCCTTACAAAAAGTCATAGTGCTCTCTGTAGAAGAATAAACTCCTTTTTAACTATGTCTCACCATTACTAGTGGATTGAGATTTTTTTTGGAGACTCATGAATGAGGTGATCTGCTGTCATCAGATATGGAGATGAGCAGATTTGCCAAAATTCGTTTCGGGTCTGATTTAGTCAAATTCTGTTTTCACTTTGTCATTATGTGGTATTGATTGCAAATGGATGGGGAAAAGTAGATTTTTTTTTTATTTTTCCACAAGGCTGCAAAATAAAATGTGAAAGAGTGAAAGGGTCTGAAGACTTTCCAAATGCACTGTATATGGCTATGAGTAAATGGATTATAGCAAGTAGTGATAAACAGCCTGTTAGCCCAGCTCCCCATACCTGCGATTTTGCCCCCACACACAGGTACAGGCGCCGGGCTATTTCACTCCTCCCCACTGCTGCACGCCGTGCTGACAGGTGAGGGCAGCGGGCTTGGTAGACCCCTCAGGAAAGTCTCGCCTCACCATCAGAGGTATCGTGTGAAGAACGAGGGGTATGCTTAGACATCGCCCTCAGAGGGAGTTGGTCACGTGGAGCAGCAAGTTCTCACCCTCTGGTCATAACATAGCCTTTTTAAGAACAAACTTCAGTGTCTGCTGAACTTTAAAATGGCTGCCACTATTTTGAGTGATTCATGTGGGAAAAATATTGAAAGTTATGGATTTATAAAATTAAAACTACACAGGCCTCAGGTCAGAGATGGACATAACTGTGGTCAATTACCTCTTACTGTGCTCCTTGCTGACCATGCCTTTCGCACTAAAGAATGAAAACTTACTTGCTCTTCTATGGGCCCCGACTAGTCTCTCTGTATGGAGCTCCTGCACTTCTAATGTCGGACCTGACATTTCCAAAACTTTAAATCTTGCAACTTGGGATCTGACACTCAGAACCAGGCTCGGACTGGCTCACATGGGTACAGGGGAATCCCCCGGTGGGCCCCTGAACAAGGTGGGCCCCTAGTCTCCCACCCCCTGCACAACTGGCATATAACACATAGACTTACTGCACTACACACATATATTCAATGTACAGCACCTCAACCATTGTTCAATGTTCATATAAAAAACTTGTTAGATTATTTATTATATTTGAATGTAATCATATGGTAGGCACCCAAAACTAATTTTACTGGTGGGCCCTAGGTACCCCAGTCCGACACTGCTCAGAACCCAAGTTGTTTCACAGTAGCTCCATCCATTGTGTAGTGGATGGAGTTGGTTACTTTATGGCACATACACTGCACAGTGCCATTGAGATAACTGATGATTCTGAAGATGTGGTTTGTTTTAGATTCCAGATATAGAAGACACTTATTAGCCCAAAATGGTTGAGTACAGAGATCAATGCTATGACCCTTGCCTTGTGGGAATCCAGCTTATTGACCACCACACATCAACTTATCTCAATGATATATAGTAGATTAACATGACACTTCCACTTTTCTATACCTTTTAGTATCTTTGCGTACTACTGTAGGTCATGCATACATTAAAATTCCAAGCATTTCCTTGACAGCCTGGACATTACATGGGTCATTTCCTTTCAACTAGGGTGACTAGGGAACTCATGGATTTTGATATTAATATCTTATCTTAATTTGCTTGGCATATCTTCACATTCACAGTAGCAGACTTGCCTCAATGACTCACTGGACATCTATGATTTCAATACTGGCAGTTGTCTCATGATAGAAATCTTTCAATATCCTGAAATTCACATGTAATTACAGGCTTTGATGAAAACTCTTTTATGACTGTTTATTACCACATACATATGATATTTCTAACTTACAAAAACAGACTTCCAGACAAATATCTGCTAGTAGAAGGGTCATCGTTATATTCAGAGTACTATTAGTACTTATTAATTTAAAACCTGACAGAGAATATCACTAAAACCATCCAAGAACAGAAGGCCCAGATGAATCATAGTAGTCACACATCATGGAGCATACTCTATGGTAAAATGTCTAGTGAAACAAGTACCACCTCTAACAACTCTGGGTCATCTCCTTAGGATCTTTGACCTAAAAAAATATTAAGGAACTATGGGGCACATTTATTAAGACTGGAATTTTAGATGCTGGTCTTAATAAAGCCCTGAACTGGTGGTGGATCCCTCAAAGCTATGAAGAGATGCAGGCCTCTCCATAACTAGCGCATATAGTGCTAGTTCTAAATGTAAGACCACTTCTAAGCACTCTCACATTTAGACCTGTACTTATCAGCCCAGAACTGAGGTGTAATGCTGCCATGGTTGTTTTCTCTATGCCGCTTCTTAAGAATACTTTGGGCCTAATTTGTCATATATTTTCACCAGTTTTCTGGTGTGAAAGAGTCACAAACTGTGTGTTTGCAAATTTTTTAACAATTTTGCACAAGTTGCGTTTCTCCGCCGGTTTCACCACTTTAAAAAAAAAAGGGGGAGTGGTGGGGAGGGGGCGGGGCCAGAGGTCCGCCACAGTTATCTTTTTTTTCATCAGTTTTCTGCTCTAGAAGAAGACTGAAATCTACCCCAGCCAGAGTATCAGGAAGGGCTGGGCCTAATTTATGACAAGGTGTACATTGCTGGTCTATGATAAATCAGGGCCCCTGTCTTTATCTCTATACTAAATTTTGGCTAACACAACCTAACAGGAATCCCTCCTTGGTGCATCCCTTTCTCATCCCTATTCAACTGTCCACATTTGGTCAGAAGATTTACATTGTCTTATCATGGAGCCCAGGGGGAAGAGGACCCTGAGTTAAATGTCTCAGAGATTGTCTAGGTGTTTTACTCTCTTTCTGTATCTCATTCACCCACAAAAGTCAGTCACATACTCTAAGACTGTGTACATCCTAACATTTAGGACATCTCAAAAGTGGACAATTCATCTTTTTAACTACTTAGTAGAAGAGAGCAGCTCTAAGAGTTTTGTCATTCTTACAGGATCTTAGTATAGCACTTACCTTCAGCTTCCTTCTGGCATTGAACTTCTTCAGGCAATCCACCGTCTCCTGTCTGTGCATACAAGAAGCCACTGTAGAGCGGTGCTAAAAACAATAATGGATAAAGTCAATTTCTTTAGACTGAAGGACCAGTTGAGAACATGGAGGAAGCACTTGAAGAAGAAACTTACTGATATCCATGGGTGTTTCAGTGCTTCTGCAGCAGTTATTCTTTTAGAAGGGTTAATTGTCAACATCTTATTAATAAGATCTTTAGCTTCTGGAGTTACAGTGTCCCACTCAGGGGAAGGAAACTAGAAAAAGTGGGATGAAAAGAGCTAAATTTAGTTCTAAGCAACATACACTACATCTACAGTATGTAACTTTTTTTTTGTTCATGAGAATGCTCCAAGGCTAATTTTATAGTGTAATGAGTTAAAACTGGGATGGTCAGCGTCCCCTGCTATAAGTCTTTGAAGACTTTTTGTTTCATGTGTATAAAGCTTAATGTCTGTATAAATAAAATGCTTACAACTTTCTAAATTACTTTGTGTTTCAATTCGTCATCATTTTCAAGACATGTTTGTGTCAGTGACTTACTTACTTAAGACAGCAAACCTGTACATATCTTGTCCTGCTCTTAGCTAAGAACTGGATACAGTTATATTCAGACTTGGTAATGTTCTGTGAGCCAAATACATCAGAAACTGATGTATTATATGCTTTAACGGATTTCCCCATCACCCATCTAGTGCTGGCAGCAGTTTTGAGAAGTCACCATCACCCAGGGCCGGGCCGACACAGAGGCTGAGGAGGCTCCAGCCTCAGGGCGCTCAAGCCTCAGGGCGCAGGCCACTCTCACCAAGTCCCTGCTGCTGCCGTGTAGCTGTATTAGCAGCAGAGCATCCATTTCTGCGCTCTGCTGCTGTAACAGCCGGTCCTGCGCCCCCTAGTGGTGTTCTTCCTCCCTCCCTCAGTCTAGTGCAGTGTGCTGCAGCTCCGTACCTTCCCCAGCCCCTGACTTCCTGCCTGTGTGTGCACCAGAGATTCACAACCCCCTCCCCCAGCACAGAGAGAAGAGCAGCGTCGGGACAGAGAAGGAGGAGGAGGAATACTCTGCATCCTGCCTCTCCCTCCAAGTCACCAGAGACTGTATGTGCAGAAAATGTAAGGGGTTAAAGGGAATGGAATGGCAGTAATGTAATGTGCATATTGTGTGTTTTTATGTATGTGTGTCATATGTATGTCTGTATATATGTATGTGTGTCATGTGTATGTCAGTATGTGTGTGTGTGTCATATGTATGTCTGTATATATGTATGTGTGTCATATGTATGTCTGTATATATGTATGTGTGTCATATGTATGTCAGTATATATGTGTGTGTCATATGTATGTCTGTATATATGTATGTGTCATATGTATGTCTGTATATATGTATGTGTGTCATATGTATGTCTGTATATATGTATGTGTGTCATATGTATGTCAGTATGTATGTGTGTGTCATATGTATGTCAGTATGTATGTGTGTGTCATATGTATGTCAGTATATATGTGTGTGTCATATGTATGTCAGTATGTATGTGTGTGTCATATGTATGTCAGTATATATGTGTGTGTCATATGTATGTCAGTATATATGTGTGTGTCATATGTATGTCAGTATATATGTGTGTGTCATATGTATGTCAGTATGTATGTGTGTATCATATGTATGTCAGTATGTATGTGTGTGTCATATGTATGTCTGTATATATGTGTGTGTCATATGTATGTCAATATATATGTGTGTGTCATATGTATGTCTGTATATATGTGTGTGTCATATGTATTTCAGTATGTATGTGTGTGTCATATGTATGTCTGTATATATGTGTGTGTCATATGTATGTCTGTATATATGTGTGCATCATATGTATATATGTGTGTCATTTGTATGTCAGTATGTGTGTGTCATATGTATGTCTGTATATATGTGTGTGTCATATGTATGTGTGTGTCATATGTATGTCAGTATGTATGTGTGTGTCATATGTATGTCAGTATGTGTGTGTCATATGTATGTCAGTATATATGTGTGTCATATGTATGTCAGTATATATGTGTGTGTCATATGTATGTCAGTATGTATGTGTGTCATATGTATGTCAGTATATATGTGTGTCATATGTATGTCAGTATATATGTGTGTGTCATATGTATGTCAGTATGTATGTGTGTGTCATATGTATGTCAGTATGTGTGTGTCATATGTATGTCAGTATATATGTGTGTCATATGTATGTCAGTATATATGTGTGTGTCATATGTATGTCAGTATGTGTGTGTGTGTCATATGTATGTCAGTATATATGTGTGTCATATGTATGTCAGTATGTATGTGTGTGTCATATGTATGTCAGTATATATGTGTGTCATATGTATGTCAGTATATATGTGTGTGTCATATGTATGTCAGTATATATGTGTGTGTCATATGTATGTCAGTATATATGTGTGTGTCATATGTATGTCAGTATATATGTGTGTGTCATATGTATGTCAGTATATATGTGTGTCATATGTATGTCAGTATATATGTGTGTGTCATATGTATGTCAGTATATATGTGTGTGTCATATGTATGTCAGTATGTATGTGTGTCATATGTATGTCAGTATATGTGTGTGTCATATGTATGTCAGTATATATGTGTGTGTCATATGTATGTCAGTATATATATGTGTGTCATATGTATGTCAGTATGTATGTGTGTGTCATATGTATGTCAGTATATATGTGTGTCATATGTATGTCAGTATATATGTGTGTGTCATATGTATGTCAGTATATATGTGTGTGTCATATGTATGTCAGTATATATGTGTGTGTCATATGTATGTCAGTATGTGTGTGTGTCATATGTATGTCTGTATATATGTGTGTGTCATATGTATGTCAGTATATATGTGTGTGTCATATGTATGTCAGTATGTATGTGTGTGTCATATGTATGTCAGTATGTATGTGTGTGTCATATGTATGTCAGTATAGATTATCTAACCCAGTCCCCCTTCCCCCATCAGCCCTTGTCCTACCCCATCTTCCCCACCAGACATTTAGATGTTATTTATTCCTGCTATTCTAATGCTCTGATCAGTAGATGGCTCAAGTCAAGCCCTCACCCCCAGCCATTTAGATATGTATGTTATCAATCATCCCCCACCCCGCCTTCCTTGTAATTTGCTGGCCCCCAATATCCATTGTGAGTCACAATCCATAACAGTGCCATCCACGGATCCCCCATAACAATGCGTCATCCACAGATCCCCCATAACAGTGTCCTCCACAGATCCCCCATAACAGTGTCATCCACAGATCTCCATAGCATTGTCATCCACAGATCCTTCATAACAGTGTGTCATCCACAGATCCCCCATAACAGTGTCATCCACAGATTACCCTATAACAGTGTCATCCACAGATTACCCCATAACAGTGTCATCCATAGATCCCCCCCCCATAACAGTTTCATCCATAGATCCGCCCCATAACTGCGTCATCCACAGATCCCCTTCATAACAATGTCATCCACAGATCCCCCATAACAGTGTCATCCACAGATCCCCCCCATAACAATGTCATCCACAGATCCTCCATAACAGTGCGTCATTAATTGATACATTAAACTGTGCATATTTATGTGTGATTACAACAGTATTTAGTAAAGACTCCACAAGTTGGGGGCGCACTTGGGCAGCTCAGCCTCTGTTGGTGGTGGACCTTGTCCCAGCCCTGCCATCACCCATCTAGTGCTGGCAGCAGTTTTGAGAAGTCACCATCACCCATCTAGTGCTGGCAGCAGTTTTGAGGAGTCACTATTACACATCTAGTGCTGGCAGCAGTTTTGAGGAGTCACTATTACCCATCTAGTGCTGGCAGCCGTTTTGAGGAGACACAACTACTGATAGATTCCCTTTAAGACCTTCACATACAGTACATGGAAACTGCTTTAACCCTTTATATTGATGGTCTTGGTAAATATTTGTGGCAAGCTGAAATTAATTCATTAGGTTTAAAAGTTTGATACTGGGCCATTTTACCCACTTCTTTTTCCTTTGTTATTTGAATATTTTAGCATTTGTTATGGTGATATAGGGGTTTTTATTTCGGTGTCATTTTTATTTTAAATATTTTTTAAATATTTTTCTATACCCAGTAATATGTTAAAAAACGTGCAACTAAAATACTTAAATTGTGCCCCCATTCCGTCCTGGTCATTTTATATAGGGGATTTACAGATTATAGTTGCCAGAGGAAGGGCTACAATCTGTGGTGTGATCTAATAGTGGTGTTTTTTTATCATTTTACTTTTTTATTGTTTTATTAAAAATCAATTTTGTTTGTCTTTATTTTTTATTTTGCACATTGTGCCCTCCATAAGGTCATACAAGACTTTTGGGGGATAGTTAAGATAACCTCATTTCTTTTTTTTATATACTGCTGATTTCCACTAAAACTGGAACTGACATATTGGTCCCAGTTACCAGGGAGAATACAATCTCTGGAGCCTCACTACAAAGCTAAAATGGGTCTGTTAAGACCCAGCAGCTCCTGCCGTTACCAGACGATCACGCGATTATCAGAATAGGAACAGAAAGCATCATGGCCACATTCTAAACTGTATATACGGTTAATAAAGTATTTGATTAAATGGAGGCCTTAACATATCTGCACCAGTAGTAATCAGAATTTGTAAACACATTATGTAAAAAAAACTCTCGTCTTAAGTAACCACGTTGCTAATGAGGTGCCAGAAATGCAAAGCTGAATACATCAACACACGGCACTGTTAATGATGTAACAGATTTACAGCAGTTCTATTTTTTGGTTTGGATCTGTTAGTCTACACTTAATGCTAGTAAAGAAGTGATGTTTTATCTGAATTAATTCACAATTAAAGGGATAATGTCCTAAAATGTGTTCTGTCTTTACTTGAGTTTTGAAAATATAGGTTTATTAGTAGTAATTAGTCAAGACAGCTGGACTTGTCTTGAAGACATATTGCTAGTCAACTTTCTCAATCAGAATAACTTGTACAAAGAATCCCTAGCATTAAATACTGGTTACTCATGTGAGTTTACCCAGAGGAGAATCGCTGCAAAGATGTAATTGCTATAATCTTATACAGTACAGCTATGTTAAATGTTTTCATTTGTTACGTATGTGTTACTAATAGCATTATATGGACAATTATGGGTTAAAAACTTTGCTCATCCTGTTAGGCTGTCAGCAGATGGACTTAGGTTCCATCCCCTAGTCAGTTTAGTCCAAGTCTTAGCTGTGCTACAGTGAGGACCTGCATGTGCAAGCTCCTCAGAACTAGGGCGGAGCTCAGAGAACCTTCATCTCTGAGACTTCGAGAGCCAAAGAAGCTACTTTATTATAAAAAGTGCTCCTGAGAGAAGGAACATTAGAAAGCCCAGAATGTACATACAAGGCCATGCAGTAGAGTCAAACAGCAAGGTATTGTGCACATTTCTGGCTTACCGCTGTAAGGGGCAACATTGCTAACACACCCTTCTATATTTTGCAAAGGTTTGGCCAGAGTTTGTATCCCTCAGCCAGAGAATTTGCAGAAGCATTTAAAGGGGATCTCTAACCTCTTTTTTGCTGTCCTCTCATGTAAATCCTAACAGCTCCAGCACATGCCAATGAGTCCCCATATTTATGAGCTCATGGCTTTCCCCACCCTCCTGCCTCTGATTGATGTTTTTTTTACAACTGAATCAGCAGCAGGTGAGCGGGGAGAGCTATGAGCTCATGAATATGGAGACTCATTATTTTGCACTGGAGCTGTTCAATACAAGATTTTGGCAAAACGGCTGCATCAATGAAAGACAGTGGCCCAGCCTTTTGCTAAGGGGATCTATCACTTGTTTATGTTGCATATAGGACACCAAAAAATTGTTGACAGATTCACTTTAACAAGAACCTCATTGCATGCCTAAGGTTCTGTAGGAGACTCTAGAGAGACAGAGGAAAGTGGTACTGGAATCACCATCAGTGCTGTTGTCCATATAATGCCATTGAGGAAGTATTGCACTGTGTTAAAGCCTTGGAACTGTGACTTGTTATTGTTGGATGTACTTCTTTATTGATGCCAACTGGCCTGGTTAATGACTCCATAATTCGACAGCAACTGCATCCACTTTCCTGCCTTCCATCCAGACCAACACCTAACATCAAGTGCCCCACAAGTACCACCAGGCATGAGCCCCAATACCAGTGACTGAACAGCCCCAGGGTGAGCTAGAGATAGAGACTGCCACTGTGAACTATGCTCAAAGCCACAACTTCCAGTCCCAGCCTCATCACTTCCATTCCGGGTCGCTTGGTTCAGTCAGCATAATCAGTTTATTATAAAGAACATGAGGTCAAGGACCTCATTAGGGTGAGATGTTGATTGCATTTGCATACCTGAAGCCATCTTGTGTGACCAAACTGCCTTCGGGGAGGTGTTAGAGCAGGAGAGGGGCATACAAAGAAATATTTAACAGTGCAAGGGCATATGTACTGTATGTACCGTAGAGGCAGCCCTGGGCTGCTATGACTGCTTGGAAAAAGGGGGCTAATAAGGGAGAGTGGAAACAGCCCCCCTTTTTATAGAAAGATGAGCAGACGAAACACATTTAAGAAACCCCTTTGTTTTATGAAGCCTACTGTTCTCCATAAAGGTCTCTGACTATATGTCTGCTATGACGATTCACTTACATCGTAAGCACCAGCTTTGATCTGCTGGTACAGCCTGTGCTGATCTTCATCCCAGAAAGGTGGGTAGCCAACAAGCAAGATATAAAGAATAACTCCTGTCGGGGGCAGAAAAAAACAATGCAGTGATCAGTATATTAAACTGGTTAATAAGATCCAAAGCTGTGTAGCCAGATGTGACAATTGGTTATAATGTGTGAAAAAACAAGGAAACTCTGACTATGATACTTTTTCTGTTAGGGAAAATTTTACTATACACTGCAGACTTCCGTGCTGAGGGATGTGCTACAGAAGTCCTGGTACTCGAAAATGACTACCACAAATCCTAATAATAATTGTATAACAGTTTTATTTAGACCTTGTATAGCAAGGTTATTATATGGCTTTATATATGCTGTTGTTTGGTCACTATATGTTGGTATTATTTGAGCAGTATGTTAAAGGCATTGTGTGGCACTGCTAATTAGGAACTGTACTGTGCAGTGTAGTTTATTGCATTGTATTGTACCGTATTGCTTTGTTATCTTGGCAACTGTGTGAAAGTGTTATTTGGGCATTGTATGGCACTGTTATTTGGGCACCATACTTTGGGGTTCTCATAATTACACTCAGTACAATATGGTTATTTACTGTAGGGCCATACATCAAACGAGGTGGGGGTACAATAAAACATGGACTCATCCAACATAAGGTCAGCCACTGTATGTGCCACAAATGTCCAGCCTTTGAGGTTGTGGGAATTAGTATTAGAGAATCATTTATGTGGAAGATGGTTGAAGAGAAGGAAAGAGAGCTAGGCTATTAGAAGGGGCATCTCCAATCAAATAGATGTAGATTCCTAGAGGCCTCAACATCTAATAAAAGTGGGCATATGCATTACCACAAGCCCATAGATCCACAGCCTTTCCATAAGGATCTTTCCGTAACACTTCTGGGGAGAGGTAGCCCGGGGTGCCAGCAAATCCTAAAATAAAAGGATAGAATTAATTATATTCAGTAAAACAGCTACAACCTGGATCTTTGAAAGTAATGCATTTATCCTTTCTTGCCTAGTCTAGCTATTGCCCCAAATGGATCATCACAGCCAAAAAAATGCCTTTTACTGGTGACAGTATTGAGATGATGAGAGTTGTATCCATATTGCTCTATAATATGTCTCATCTGGTTTACTGATTACTTAGCCATATGATTTCAATAATTTATAATTGTGCCATCTTGTCACTCAAGTAGGCACTTAAAATGTTAGGATGAGCACAGTCAGGTCTAAGGTGTACACGCATGCCAATGGGAACTGCCAGTGCTTAAACTGAATTTTCCAGCATATTGAAAGTAATCACTTCCACTTTCAACAGATAATTACTTGGAAAATGGAGAAATGTACATCTGTTGCCATCAGCTGCTATTTTCCCTTTTCTTTGCAGTGTGAGCTTAAGCTTCAGTTATGTATAAAAAAGGAAAAGATACCAGTAACATTTACCATATCTTCCTCGCCCATAATACTACTATACATTAAACTACAATGGAAAAAGTAATAATAAAAATACATTAATTCTGTCTTCCCCTTCTTATCTCCCTTTTGAGCTTAGACTATGTATACAATATGGACAATCAGACTTGGTAAGGCTTTGCTTGGATCGGCCTGCTTTGTCTCGGGCTAGGAAGAAGTAGAACATTTCTTTATACTGCTGTAACTGCAGGGGATGTCAAGCAGAACAAAGCGGCTCCATTTTATACACCCATCATTTCCTGAAATTTCAGCTGAAACATGGGGGGATGTAAAAAAAAACTGTTATCTGACATATTTCTACAAGACAATTTATTTCAGAAGAATGAAAATCCATTTGTTCACTATTATTGTTCGCTTTTATTTTCATTCCCATTTTTTATCCATCCCATTCCCAAGTTTATTGTCTCTTTAAAGCATAATTCAGGCCAGGTCCAGTCCACCAGCAGTGTGATCAATGTCCCCTGAGACAACCTGTCCTATCTCTTCACTGATCCAGGCTCATATTACAGCGATGAACAATGTACCAATAATGTACCAGAGACTAAAAAAATCTGTTAAAGAGGCATGATATTAGAGGGCTTAGCGGTTGCACGTAGGCCTTGAAGCCCGAGGAGGCCTAAAATATCTTCTGTCCACATGAAGACGCCAGTACTATAAATGGTGCACATTAGTTGAGAGCACCGTTGCAGATATTGCACTGGGACCGGACCAAGGAGCTGAAAGGGTACCTGCTGCCAAACCTGTCACCAAGAGCATCTTGCCTTAACCGTATACAGGTCCAACAATCATAATGTTCGGCTGTAAAGTGTTGCTGTGTTTTACAGAATACATAACTTTACAACAGGGTCATTGTCAGGGTTATATGCTGAACTTGAATGCACTCGGTGATGTCCCCCACCGGGCTCAACATGATTAACAGGTTTCTCCCTATACACAAAAATTGGGAGACCAAAGGAAAGCCACCCGTGAACACTTCTATCCAATATAATTACAAATAAGACCTCACAGCTCGTGTATGATGTTTACATTGTCAGTAATTCATATAATTTGGTCATTTGACCCCAGAGTGTCTTTTTACACGTGCTGTTGGTTTGAAACGTAACTTTTATTTTAATTCTCATTAAATAGTATACTTATACAAACTGTGACCTACAGAAACACAGTGAGACTATTTAAAGATCTCAGTAGCTGTTAGGCAGATACCCTGAATTCATTTTAGTATCTAATATACATCTGGAGTCACTGTTCGTATCCTTCACAGCAATACTTAGCTGTTTTAACAATGCAGCAAAGTGGTCAATCAATGTGCGCTCTGACCAGCTACATTTCATTTCTTTAGTATCCACTAGTTTATACTCATTGCCTTTGAATGGGTTAACCACCTACTACTTATCTAAAACACCACACAGACACATACACTGCCACCCGACATGTTTTGCCGTCACACGGGTGTCCTCAGGGGATCGGGAAGGTATGTCTGTTGGGGGCGGGGACCATCTTTAAATATGTTGGTAAATGATGTCATAATGGATGGAGCCTATAGCGCTTTATTTTGCTCCCAATATCTCCCAGTTTTGTTGTGAGGCTTTCCCAAATTCATTCAGCTTTCTCCTAAGAGTCACTCTGGCTTTTCCCCGGCCGCATGATTTGTTACGGAAGTTCGCCGACTTAGAAAATGTTTCCATTTACTCCAGTGGCATTGCGCATGTAGCGGGACTTAGTTCATCACTACTAACTCTTGTCTTATATTTAGACTATATATCTACTATTCATTGAGCTCTTAATAATTAGAGATGAGCAAATCGAAGCTGACGAAGTGGAATTAAATCCGAATTTCAGCAATTATTATAATCCGAATTTCCTGACGCTTTGTGGTAACGAATCACATTTTTTCCCTAAATGGCTGCTGCACATGTTGGGACATGGAGCAAAGACCTCTGGGAACGAGGGATCACCCACAATGCCATGCATGCAGCCAATCAGCAGCCAGCCAGCCCTGTGATGTCACAGCCCTATAAATAGCCTCAGCCATCTTGGATTCAGCCATTTTCCAGTGTACTTAGTGCAGGGGGAGACATCAGCAGGCGCTAGGGACAGTGCTAGGAAAGACTTGAAAACTTATAGTTTGCTCAATAGAAGTTTAGGGAAAGAGCATTAGAAGTGTAGAGTAAGGATAGGGAGGAATTATTCCACAGTATTGAAGCAGAACAGGGTCCAATAGGGGAGTGTACAGCCTGCGTAATAGGAACAATCTTATTACATCTTCCTGCACTCACTGCGGATCCAAATTGCCATTATACTGCTGCTCATTTCTGGTTTGCAATACCTCTGTAATTCCAGCAAACCGTTATTGTTATTGGGGTCTTATTAGCCCTTGTGTGGTGCAGTTATATATATGTTCTAAAGCCTTTTTTTGTGTATTAGTGGGGAGAAAAAAGGCGCTTATTAGCCGTTGTGTGTTCAGGTGAGAAAATTACAGCCCTTTTTGGAGTTTATTAGTGGCCAAAAGAAAGTATTATTTGCCGTTCACAGCCGCAGTTATATGTTCTGAAGCCCTTTTTGGCGTGTTTCAGAGGCAAAAAAAACTTTATTTGTCGTTCATGGCTGCAGTTATATGTTTAAAAGCCTTTTTTGCTGTGTATTAGTGGGGACAAAGAAAAAGGGCTTATAAGCCATTGTGTAGTGAAGTGAGAAAATAAAAGCCCTTTTTGGCGTGTATTAGTGGGGAAAAATGGGGCTTATTAGTCGTTGTGTGGTGAAGTGAGAAAATTGAAACCCTTTTTGGCGTGTATTAGTGGCAAAAAAAAAACTTTATTTGCCGTTTACAGCCGCAGTTATATGTTCTAAAGCCTATTTTTGTTGTGTATTAGTGGGGGGAAAGACAATCCAAGAGTTGAGGAGACGTATATCGAAACACTTCAGTAACCTAAATACTAAAGAAGAGACACCTCTCTCTAAACACATAAAGAACTACCATCGAGGGAATCCCTCAGGTCTTAAAATATGGGGAATACAAAAAATCTTAATTGGCTCTAGACAAGGAGATATTGATGAGATTACAACAAGAGGAAACTAAGTGGATCTACCGCTTAAAGTCCCTTTCACCACTGGGACTAAATGAAGGCTTTACATAGGCATCATTCCTCTAAGAGATATTTCTAAATGATGATTTATTGCATATCCGACAACACGTATTGTAAAAAATATTGTAAATTACAAAATAACTTAAGCAAAGAAAATAACAGTTTGAGACAGGGACCATTATTATAACTTATACAATTGATGAAATTGATATAATATATGCTAACCAAGGACCCTACAGTTAATATGAAAATGTTAATGATATTATGAATAGGATCCAAATAAGGGGCATCTGGATAATAAAAGGAAATAAATACATTTATTAATATAATAGTGGATGACTCCTATGTAAAAGGCGCAAAATAACTTTCAAATGAAAAATGCAAAGTAAAAAATAAACATCTCCCTGATTAATACATCTAATACTTAATTATATGATTATCTATCATGGGAAAAATGAAAATGACACACTTGTGGTATTTACCCAACATTTTAAAACAATCTCCTTTTAATTTATACCTTACTTAGGGGGGACCGAATTAATTAACCACTTGCCGCCACGCTAACGCCGATGGGCGTCAGCGCGGCGGCTCTCTCAGGTCTCACTGCCGCCTATCGGCGTCATCTCGTGAGACCCGAGATTTCACATGAACGCGCGCCATCACTGATTAACCCCTGATCACCCATGTCACCCCCCCTGATCACCCCCTGTCACCCCCCCTGTCACTAATCACCCCCCTACAGGCTCATTCAGACGTCCGTATGTGTTTTGCGGATCCATGGATCTGCGGATCCATGGATCTGCGGATCCGCAAAATACGGACACCGGCAATGCGCTTTCCGCATTTTGCAGATCCGCACAGAACTATATAGAAAATGCTTTTTCTTGTCCGCAATTGCGGACAAGAATAGGACATGTTCTATATTTTTGCGGAACGGAAGTGCAGACCCGGAGCGCGGATCCGTAATTCGGATCCGAGCGGGACAAAGTCTGTCCCCATAGAAATGAATGGGTCCGCAATTCCGTTCCGCAAACAGAATTTCGGACGTGTGAATGAGGCATAAGGGTCCCGTTATCACCGCCAGTTAGTTAGCTACTTGTTAGTTAGCTAGCGCCCACCGCACCGCAATCACTGATTTTGGCAGAGATTTTTCATCCACATTGACCGATGCGAATGAAAAAATCTGTGCCGTTCATTTTTTTTTTTCAGCGCAGCGGCTGAGCGGAAAAAAATCTCATTACCCGTATGCTCAATATAAGGAGAATCGCAGAAACTCCTAATGCTGGCCATACGTGTAATGATTGCGGAGACCCCTAAAATGCCAGGACAGTATAAATACCCCACATGTGACCCCATTTTAGAAAGAAGACACCCCAAGGTATTCCGTGAGGGTATGGTGAGTTCATGTAAAATTTTATTTTTGTCACAAGTTAGTGGAATATGAGACTTTGTAAAAAAAAAAATATATATATATATATATATATATCAATTTCCGCTAACTTGTGTCAAAAATTTTTTTCTGTGAACTCGCCATACCCCTCACAGAATACCTTGGGGTGTCTTCTTTCCACAATGAGGTCACATGTGGGTATTTATACTCACCTGGCATTTTAGGAGTGCTAAAGTGTGAGAATCCAAATGCGTAAAAATGCCCTGTGAAATCCTAAAGGTACTCATTGGTTTTAGGGCCCCTTTGCGCATCTTGGCTGCAAAAAGTGGCACACATGTGGTATCGCCGTACTCAGGAGAAGTAGGGCAATGTGTTTTAGGGTGTATTTTTACATATACCCATACTGGGTGTGAGAAACATCTCTGTAAATGACAACTTTTTAAAAATTTTATTCAAAGTTGGCAATTTACAGAGATATTTCTCTCACCCAGCATGGGTATATGTAAAAATACACCCAAACACATTGCCCTACTCTCCTGAGTACGGCGATACCACATGAGTGACACTTTTGCAGCCAAGATGCAAAGGGCAAATTCAATGAGTACCTTTTAGTAGGGCATTTTTACGCATTTTCTTCTCACGCTTTAGGGCCCCTAAAATGCCAGGGCAGTATAAATACCCCACATGTGACCCCATTTTGGAAAGAAGACACCCCAAGGTATTCGCTGAGGGCATAGTGAGTCCATGAAAAATTAAACTTTTGTCAAAAGTTAGCGGAAAGGGAGACTTTGTGAGAAAAACAATAAAAAATCAATTTCCACTAACTTGTGCCAAAAATTTTTTTCTATGAACTCGCCATGCCCCTCATGGAATATCTTGGGGTGTCTTCTTTCCAAAATGGGGTCACATGTGGGGTATTTATACTGCCCTGGCATTTAGGGGCCCTAAAGCATGAGAAGAAAAATGCGTAAAAATGCCCTCCTAAAAGGTACTCATGGGAATTTGGGCCCCTTGCGCATCTTGGCTGCAAAAAGTGTCACTCATGTGGTATCGCCGTACTCAGGAGAAGTAGGGCAATGTGTTTTGGGGTGTATTTTTACATATACCCATGCTGGGTGAGAGAAATATCTCTGTAAACTGACAACTTTGTATAAAAATTTAAAAGTTGTCGTTTACAGCGATATTCTCACACCCAGCATGGTGTATGTAAATACACCCCAAGCACATTGCCTACTCTCTGATGCAGCGATACCACATGAGTGACTTCTGCAGCAAATGCAAGGCCTAAACCAATGAGTACCTTTAGGATTTCTAGGGCATTTTACGCATTTGAATTCTCACGCTTTAGGTTCCCTAAAATGCCAGGTGAGTATAAATACCCACATGTGACCCCATTTTGGAAAGAAGACACTCCAAGGTATTCCGTGAGGGGCATGGCGAGTTCACAGAATTTTTTTTGGCACAAGTTAGCGGAAGTTGATATATTTTTATTTTTTATTTTGTTTTTACAAAGTCTCATATTCCACTAACTTGTGACAAAAAATAAAATTTTACATGAACTCACCATACCCCTCACGGAATACCTTAGGGTGTCTTCGTTCTAAAATGGGGTCACATGTGAGGTATTTATACTGCCCTGGCATTTTAGGGGCCCCTAAAGCGTGAGAAGAAGTCTGGAATCCAAATGCGTAAAAATGCCCTGTGAAATCCTAAAGGTACTCATTGGAATTAGGGCCCTTTGCGCACCCAGGCTGCAAAAAGTGTCACACATGTGGTATCGCCGTACTCAGGAGAAGTGGGGCAATGTGTTTTGGGGTGTATTTTTATATATACCCCTGCTGGGTGTGAGAAATATCTCTGTAAATGACAATTTTTAAATTTTTTATACAAAGTTGTCAGTTTACAGAGATATTCTCTCTCCAACATAGGTATATGTAAAATACACCCCAAACACATTGCCCCACTTCTCCTGAGTACGGCGTACCACATGGTGACACTTTTGCAGCCTGGGTGCAAAGGCCTAAACTAATGAGTACCTTTAGCTTTACATGGCGGCTCACAATTAGCCCCGCCCAAAATGCCAGAACAGTACAAACACCCCACAAATGACCCCATTTCGGAAAGTAGACACCCCAAGGTATTCACTGAGGGCATAATGAGCCCGTATGAGATTTTGTTTTTTTGCCAGAAGTTAGCAGAAATGGAAACTTTATTATTATATTTTTCCTCAGAAAGTGTCATTTTCCGCTAACTTGTGAAAAAAATGAAATGATACATGAACTCACCAAGCCCCTCCGCGAATACTTTGGGGTGTCTTCTTTCTAAAATGGTGTGATTTGGGGGTATTTATACTTTCCTGGCATTCTAGCACCTGAAGAAACACGACAGGCGCTCAGAAAGTCAGAGCTGCTTCAAAATGCCGAAATTCACTTTTTGCACCATAGTTTGTAAACGCTATAACTTTTACCCAAACCAATAAATATACACTTATTGGACTTTTTTTATCAAAGACATGTAGAACAATACATTTAGAGAAAAATTTATATAGAAATGTAGTTTTTTTAAAAAAAATTTACAACAGAAAGTGAAAAATGTCATTTTTTTGCAAAAATGTCGTTAAATTTTTATTAATAGCAAAAAAAGTAAAAATGTCAGCAACAATGAAATACCACCAAATGAAAGCTCTATTAGTGAGAAGAAAAGGAGGTAAAATTCATTTGGGTGGTAAGTTGCATGACGGAGCAATAAACGGTGAAAGTAGTGTAGTGCGGATTTGTAAAAAAGGGCCTGGTCACTAGGGGGGTATAAACCTGTGGTCTTCAAGTGGTTAAAGAGGCAATAAAAAATAAGAAATAAATAATAATGTGGAAATCACAAAAATATCTATAAAATATAAATAGTATAATAAATAACTACTAAAAGATCAATAGTACATCAAGTAATTTTATGCCCCTGAAATAACATCATTGGATAATGCAGTATAGGTAGTTGTAGGCATGTCTGGTTGGTATAATTGACTACAAATTAATAAATGTATATTACATGATTGACTGATATCATTTCAATTAGTAAGATTATGCTACATGATTAAATATTAGAATTCATATATGTAAAAACCTAAAATCCCAAGTCTAATCTAATGTATGGCAAAGATTATTAAGAGCTCAATGAATAGTAGATATATAATCTCAATATGAGACAAGAGTAAGGGCTCTTTCACACTTGCGTTTTTGGTTTCCGTCCTAGAGTTCCGTCCTCGGGGCTCTAGGACGTAAAGATACTGATCAGGATTATCCTAATGCATTCTGAATGGAGAGAAATCCGTTCTGGATGCATCAGGATGTCTTCCGTTCAGTATGTGAACATTTTTTGGACGTTGACAAAACCGCAGCATGCTGGGACATGCCGTAACGCCGGATCCGGAATTAATGCCCATTAAGGTGCATTAATCCGGATCCGTAATTAAGCTAAACGTCGTTTCGGCGCATCGCCGGATCCGAAGTTTAGCTCTGCACATGCGCAGCAGCAGTAACCGATCAGTTACCATGGCAGCCAGGACGCTAACAATAGTACAGCCGCATGCATCCGTCATGGACGAATCTGTTTGTATTATTTCTAACATAGCCAAGACGGATCCGTCATGAACTCCATTGAAAGTCAATGGGGAAAGGATCTGTTTTCTATTGTGCCAGATTGTGTGAGAGAAAACTGATCCATCCCCATTGACTTACATTGTGTGCCAGGATGGATCCGTTTAGCTCAGTTTCGTCAAGCGGACAGCAAAACGCTGCAGGCTGTGTTTTGGTGTCCGCCTCCAGAGCGGAATGGAGACTGATCGGATGCAAAATGATCCATTCTGGGCAGATCTATTTAGAATGCATTAGGGCAAAACGGATCCGTTTTGGATTGCTTGTGAGAGCCCATGACGGATCTCACAAACGGAAAGCCAAAACGCTAGTGTGAAAGTAGCCTAAGTCCCGCTACATGCGCAATGCCACTGGAGCGGGCATCCACGAACTTCCATGACAAATGAAACGGCCGGGGAGAAGCCGGCGTGACTCAACTTGATGGGCGGCACCTATGAGAAAGTTGAACGAATTGGGGAAAGCCTCACAACAATCCTGGGAGATATTGGGAGAAAAATAAAGCGCTATAGGCTCCAACCATTATGACATGATTTACCAACATATTAAAAGTTGGTCCCCGCCCCCAACAGACATACCTGCCCGATTCCCTGAGGACACCCGTGTGACGGCAAAACATGTCGGGTGGCAGTGTATGTGTCTGTGTGGTGTTTTAGATCAGTAGTAGGTGGTTAACCCATTCAAAGGCAATGAGTGTAAACTAGTGGATACTAAAGAAATAAAATGTAGCTGGTCAGAGCGCACATTGATTGACCACTTTGCTGCATTGTTAAAGCAGCTAAGTATTGCTGTGAAGGATACAAGCAGTGACTCCCCAGGTGTATTAGATACTAAAATGAATTCAGGGTATCTGCCTACCAACTACTGAGATCTTTAAATAGTCTCACTGTGTTTCTGTAGATCACAGTTTGTATAAGTATACTATTTAATGAGAATTAAACCGTTTCAAACCAACAGCACGTGTAAAAAGACGCTCTGGGGTCAATTTACTAAATTATATGAATGACTTCTACCCAAGACACATACGGCACACAAGACTGACAGCGACTCAATATTAACCCCTTAAGGACGAAGGGCGTACATGTACGCCCTTCGTCCACACTTTAAAGATGACACCCGCAGCTCATGTCCGCGACCGGCAGCGATGCCGATCGCGGACATTTAACCCCTCAGATGCCGTGGTCAATCCTGACCACGGCATCTGATCGCGCAAAAACCGAAAGTTTCACTTTCGGTTTGTGCTCCGGCTCCCCTGATGGCCACAAGGGGGAGCCGGATCATGCATGTAGTAGCCTAGGTTTCTGTGAATGAAACCTAGGTTACTACATAGTATTCCTATGGAGCCTATGACTGTAATAGGCTCCATTGGAAATATGCGATTTTCTCATATATTCCAATGCTATTGCATTGGAATATATGAGAATAGCAATCTGATGATTGCATCTTATAGTTCCCTGTGGGAAAGTGGTAAAAAAATAAAAAAAAAGTTTAAAAAATAAAAATAAAATAAAAAAAATATAAAAATTCAAATCACCCCCCTTTCCCCAAAATGAAAATAAAATAAATAAAAAAATAAAAAAATTACACATAATGGGTGTCGCAATGTGCGAAAACGTCCATACTATAATAATATTAAAAATATTCACCATACGGTAAACATAAAAATGAAAAAAAGCGTCCAAATGGCTAATTCGCCATTTTGGACGCTTCATTTCCTAAAAAAATGAATAAAAAGTGATCAAAACATCATACGCACCCCATAATGGTATCAATTAAAAGTTCAGATTGCCCCGCAAAAAATGAGCCACTACACTGCTCCGTACGCATAATTACAAAAAAGTTATAGGGATCAAAACATGGCGACAAAAAAATAAAATAAAAAAATTCCCACTTTAAATTTTTTTTTCACTATCAAAACGCAAGAAAAACTATACATATTAGGTATTGCCGGATTAGTACTGACCTGAAGAATAAAATTAACCAGTCAGTTTTATCGCAAATCGAACGTTGTAATTTAAAAACCCGTAAAACTGTGGTGAAATTGCTTTTTTTTTGCAATTTCACCCCATTTGGAATTTTTTTCCCGTTTCCCACTACATCACATGCAAAAATAAATGGTAGCGTTAAAAAGTACAACTTGTCCCACAAAAAACAAGCCATCATATGGCTATGTGAGCGGAAATATAAAAATGTTATGGCTTTTGGAAGGCAGGGAGCGCAAAACAAAAACGCAAAAATCCCAAAACCCCCGGTCCTTAAGGGGTTAAAGGGTCCCCACGATCCTGGATTATTATCTGCAGTAATACATGAGTAGTAGTAGTACAGATAAGGAGTCCAGATCACCGATTATTTTCCTGATGCCCCTTGTTCCCCTTGTTCCCCCATTGTCAGCATTCAAAGCTAAGCTGAAATACACAATTTGGACTCCTGTGCGCAATAAACAGTCCTGACAATGTATTTCAGCACAGGTATAAGAGCTGCCAGCAGGGGAACGGGGGGCAGTAGGAAAATAATAAATAGTGCTCTGAACTCCTTACCTGCTACACAAGGTTGTTGCGACAGATTCCCTTTAAAAGGGTTGTGCTCCTTTGGGGGGGTGGAAACCCCTCACTTGGGTAGACCTGCGAAGGGAAGCATGCTTACCTGTTCCCAGGGCTGGCTCCTGGCGACGTCTCTCCCCAGCCTCAGCTTCTCTGCTCGGTTCCCAGGATGTAAACTTCCGCTTTGACGGCGCTGAAGACAGTCGCAGGCCACATCAGTGACCTGCTCGCCTTGCGCCATGTCAAGTGATCACGTGAGACAAGGGGTACAGGTCACCTGGTTGTGGGGGGCTGTCATATAGTCATGCTGCTTGAGGTTAGGGCAGCATCATCTCGGTTACAGAAAGTTATACCTCTGTGTGTTACTAATTTGCTGGGGAAGAGTGATCTTACCTAAAGAGGATGTTCAGGGTTAAAAAAAACATGGCTGCTTTCTTCAGCGCCACAACTGTCCTTGGGCTGTGACTGATATTGCAGGTCTGCTCCAGTGAATGGAGCTGAGATGTTTTACCTCACACGCCCTGTAGACAGGTTTGTTTTCAGAAGGAAGCAGTGAGTTTTTTAAGGCCCCTTTCACACGAGCGAGTTTTCCGCGCGGGTGCAATGCGTGACGTGAACGTATAGCATCCGCACTGAATCCTGACCCATTCATTTCAATGGGTGTGTGTACATGAGCGTTTTTTTTCACGCATCACTTGTGCGTTGCGTTAAAATCGCAGCATGTTCTATATTCTGCGTTTTTCACGCAGCCCTAGTCCCATAGAAGTGAATGGGGCTGCGTGAAAAACGCATTGCATCCGCAAGCAAGTGCGGGTGCGTTGCGTTTTTCACTGATGGTTGCTAGGAGATGTTGTTTGTAAACCTTCAGTTTTTTATCACGCGCGTGAAAAACGCATCAAAACGCATTGCACCCGCGCGGAAAAAACTGAACAACTGAACGCAATCGCAGGCAAAACTGAATGGCTTTGCCTGTGAAATCGCACAGTTTTCACTGAACGCATCTGCAACGCATCCGGACCTAATCCGGACACGTTCGTGTGAAAGGGGCCTAAATCTTGGGCAACCTCGTTAAGCATCCAGTATGAAATTACATGGTATAAAAAATGCAAAATGAAACTGACAGTTTGAGTTATTTTTGTAATTTCAGTTTGAAAATTACAATTATTATTAAATATTCAGAATTGTGTAAATTTGTAATTATATTCCTCATTTTAAACTCTCTCTCCCTCCCTAGCTAGCAATTGATATGATTATGCATCAGAGAATTTATTTCTAAAGCTGCCCACAATTGTCTTCCCATAAATGACACATCTGATTGTAAAGATGCAAATGATCTAATAAACGCTCCATTGATTGCTGAAAATCCATGATCAGTATGTTCAATGTGCCTCAATAAACTGTCAGAATGGCAAATTTAATACATGTCAAATTTATTGTCTAACCATTCCAATGCATTTTCATTTATTGCGTCAAATTATTTTAGTATCATAGACAAAACTATTATTATCATTAATAGACATTAAAGGATTAAAAGAGTTCTCTGAGATTGCAAAAAGAACGGAAATTCACAACAAAATGTATAGAAACCTTCAGTTGCCAGAACATGTTTGTTTTACTCTATGGAGGTTAACCCTTTCGTGTCTGTACATGTACGTCATCGGTCCGGTCTTTAAACACGTCGCCCGCTCAGCGGGTGCCATAGCCGTGGGTTTCTGCTATTTTAAATAGCAGAGACCCGCGGCACATGAATGCGTTGGGAATATACCAATACAGGCCACTAGGTGGCAGCATTTTAGCCTTCAGATGCCGTGGTAAAATGTGACCACGGCATTTGATCAGTCGTGCGCTTCCGGTCCGGTATCAGCGTTCCCTGCTGAAATCGGGGAATGTGTTATTTCGCTGAAATACAACGAAGCCTCAAACAGGCTTCGGTGTCCTATTTCAGGAATATACCAATACAGGCCACTAGGTGGCAGCATTGTATTGGTATAGTGTAAATGAAGTGTTTAACGATGTCTATATAGACATCAATGAACACAATGGGCAATCTAATGATTGCCAGTTATTGTCACCCAAGGTAATTTAAATTTTTATTTTTTTTTAAACTGTAAAAAAAAGTTTTTACAAATATAAAAAAAAACAAAAAACATAAAAGTTCAAATACCTGATCCTTAAAATAAAAATACTTAACCAATGTAAAAAACAAACATCATGGGCATCGCCGCGTGCGAAAATGCCCATACTATTAAAATATAACAATATTTAGGGCTTACAGCAAATGGCGTAATGGGAAGAAAATTTAAAACAGCCAATTTGCCATTTTTTTGTCAATTCAACTACCCATTAATTTTTTTTAAAATAAAAAGTGATCAAAAAGTCGCACACACTTCAAATTGGTATCACTTCAAAAGAACAGATCGTCCCACAAAAAATTAGCCCTCACACAGCCCCGTACACATAACTACAAAAAAGTTATAGGGGTCAGAATATGGTTATAAAATGTATATATTTTTCTTCAAAGGTTTTAATTTTTTGTGTGTATCGTTGGAACCATACTGACCTGGAGAATGAAGATAGCCCTGTGATGTCACAGCCCTATAAATAGCCTCAGCCATCTTGGATTTAGACATTCTCCAGTGCAGGGAGAGATGTCAGCTGGCGCTAGGGACAGTGGTAGAAAAGACTTAAAAAATAATATTTTGCTGTATAGTATAAGTTCGGGGAAAGGATAAGGAGGAATCATTCCACAGTATTGAAGCAGAACAGGGTTCAGTAGGGAACTTTACAGCCTGGGTAATAGGAACAATCCTATTACACCTTGCTGCACTAACTGGGGATCCAAATTGCCATTATACTGTACATCTCTGTAAATTTCAGCAAACCGTTCTTGTTATTGGGGTGTAAGTGCTCTTTGATACAGCCATTAGCAGGGTTCATTACAAGGAAATATTTCTACGTCTTATTTGCCCTTGTGCGGTGCAGTTACATGTTCTAAAGCATCTTTTGGCTTGTATTAATGGGAAAAAAAGGGCTTATTAGCCGTTTTGTGGTGAAGTGAGAAAATTACAGCCCTTTTTTAGTGTCTATTAGTGGCAAAAAAATATGTATTATTTGACGTTCAGCGTGCAGTTATACGTTCTAAAGCTTTTTGTGCCGTGTATAACTGGAAAAAAGTAAGGGCCTATTTGCCATTCTGCAGTGCAATTATATGTACTAAAGCCTTTTGTGGCGTGTATAAGTGGAAAAAAGTAAGGCTATTTTTACACTAGCGGCAGGGGAGTCCGGTGAGAGGCAGCAGGACTAAAAGTACTGCATATTGTACTTTTATCCGGCAACCTCTCGTCGTGCTCTGCCGTGCTGCCGCTGGAACTCCACCACTACCCCCATTATAGTCACTGGGGACTGAGCGGCAGTCCGGGGGCACACGTGAACTAGTGGCAGGACAGATCCAACAGGCTGTTCACCCACTGGAACAGCCTGACGGACTCCCCTGCCGCTAATGTGAAAGTACCCTAAGGATCTATTTGCCATTCAGCAGTGCAGTTATATGTTTTAAAGCCCTTTTTGGTGTGAATTAGTGGCAGAAGAAAAAAGTATTTGCCGTTGTGTGGTAAAGTGAGAAAATGACAGCCCTTTTTGGCGTGTACTAGTGGCCAAAATGTTTCTGGCGCAAGCACAGGTCGAAGCAGAGTAAGGGAGCGTGGCAGCAGGAGTCGCAGCGAGAGGCCTGAGCTCCCGGAGTCATCTAGCAGTCGTGTCTTGACCAGCAACCCAGAGGTTATTGAAAGGTTGACTCTGTCATCCACTTCGTCCCAAGTGACATCAGACACCCCCAGCCAAGAGTCGTTGGGTTCATCAGACACAACCCTTAGTTGGCATAGCCCAGAAGCAGGCCCTGTTCCCTCACCTGTCCTCAACCTGCCTCTGTCCTTTTCTGTTCCCTCAGCCAAAGAAGAATTATATGCTGTGGGCTCACCTCGTGGAGGACGAACTACTAGGGGGACAGTCAGCAGCTACTGCCAAGATCCGCAGGAGACATCCGCCGCTTTCTCCGGTAGGCGAGCAAGTAGTGATGAGCAGAGTGGCATGGGAGCTAGTGTTGCGAGCGGTAAGGCAACTGACCCAGAGACCGTTGAGGAGGACATCAGTGACGTGCAGACAGTACTCGATGATGATGATGTAGCTGATCACACTTGGGAGCCGGGTGAATTAGGGGCTTCATCATCATCGGGAGAGGAGGGTGTCAGCTTGCCCATGAGGCAGCGGCGGAGCCAGCAAGTCGCTAGCATGGCCGGGAGTCAGCAGGGTGGCAGCAGTGGGAGGTCGTGAGTCAAACATGCCCGGGGTAGACTACCAACTTCGCAGGAGCCTACCTGCCCACAAAGTAGTGGTGCAGGGGTTCACTGAAGCAGCGGCGGTAGCAGTCAGTCAGTGCGGAGTGTTGGGGTGAAAATCACCTACTCGGTTTTGTGGCAGTTTTTTGTTAAGCCGACTGAGGAGGTGAACATGACCATTTGTAGAATCTGTGGGCAGAAGGTGAGGAGTGGCCAGGGTGCCAACACCACGGCCCTGCGTCAACATATGCAGTGTCTCCATAAAGTGGCCTGGGAGAACTGAGGCTCCAATGTAGTGGTCCAGCCTGCCGCAGCAACTGCTGCATCACCCAGTGTCTCGCACCCAACTTCAGGCAGTCAAGGCTCCAACACCTCAGCCGAAGGAAGCTGTCTGTCCTTCCCATTATCTGCTGGTCCTGATGCTTCTGCTCCTATTCCTCGTAAGTCATTTCGTCAGCAATCGATCACCGAAGCGATTGCCAAGAGACAACAGTATGCATGCACTCATCCAACGGCGCAGAAGCAGAATGTGCTCCTGGCCAAGTTGCTAGTGCTGCAGTCCCTCCCTTTCCAAGTGGTGGACTGTGGACCTTTCAGTGAACTGGTGGCTTGTGCCGAGCCGAGGTGGAAAGTCCCAAGCCATCATTTCTTTGCCAAAAAGGCAGTAGCAGTCCTGCACACGTATGTAGAACAGAATATGGGCCAGTCCTTGAGACTGTCGGTGTCTGCCAAAGTGCAAGGCAGCGCCGACGTGTGGATCTGTAACTATAGTCAGGGACAATACATGTCCTTTACGGCCCACTGGATGAATGTGGTTTCTGCACAGCCACACCAGAAACTTGGCCAGGTGATGCCGCTTCCGCCTCCACGTTCTCATGCAGTTGGTCCTGCGACAATGTCTGCCTCTGCCTCCTCATCCTCCACCGTGTCCTCAACCTCCACTGCAGGGACAAGTCACAGTGCCCCTCAAGCATACCACATGTGCAGGGCACGGTGGTGTCACGCTGTTCTGCACCTCGTTTGCCTGGGTGAATGGAGTCACACAGGGGCGGAACTGCTCTGTGTCCTTCATCAAAAAATCGAATCCTGGCTTTCTCTGCGACAACTCAAAATCGGAACCATGGTGACCGACAACAGGAAGAACATGGTGTCGGCGCTGCATCAAGGAGGGCTGCGCCATGCACCCTGCATGGCACACATGTTCAATCTGGTTGTCAGGCGGTTCATAAAGTCTTCCACCCATCTGCAAGGCATCCTAAAAATGGCCAGGAAACTTTACATGCACTTCAGCCACTCGTACAACACAAAGCAGACCCTCCTTGAGCTGCAGCAGCAGAATGGCATCCCCCAACATAGGCTTATATGCGACATTTCCACCAGTTGGAATTCCACCCTCCATATGTTGGGCTGACTATACAAACAGAGAAAGGCTATAAACAATTTCTTGATGATCCAAGCAGACAGGAGTACTCCACTGTGTAACTTCGATGTCAGCCAGTGGCAGCTCATGCATGACACCTGCCATTTGCTCAGGCCCTTTCAGGAGGTCACGTTATTTGTCAGTCGCCAGGACTACGGGTTGAACAACGTCATTCCACTGCTTCATGTCTTGGAAAAGATGCTGGTAAATCTGGCTGGTCAGGGGACTGGAGATGTGGCGCCTACATCTCACGGCCACATGAGCCCTGGGGGGGCTGAACTAGAGGAGGAGGAGGAGAACATTGGAGCACAAGCAATGTGTAGCGAAATTGGTGGTTTTTATACACAGCTGACAGGACAGGAGGAGCAGAAGCAGGTGGAGGAGCAAGAGGGAGATGAGGAAGACAAGGCAGATGACCCAGACACACCGTGGCAGTATGCAGTGGAGATGGAGACAGGGAGTCCCTCCGAGTCATTTGCACAAATGGCCCGATGCATGCTCACTTGCTGGCGTAGTGACAGCCGAGTGATGACTTCTGGCTCTCCACCTTGTTGGACCCTCGTTACTGGTCTAAAATGGGGGCCTTTTTTTTTACACCCGCTGAGAGGGAGGACAAACTGAACTACTATAGAGACATCCTATGTAGTCTGTCGGCAGCTGCCTATCTGCGCCATTGTCCATCCTCTCGCAGGTCTGACCGGGGGGGCCCTCTGCGCTCACGTTCCTCTGCCATGGCTGCTGTGGCAGTGTGGGGGGGTAGGAGCAGTTCCAGCTCCATCAGCAGCAACTTGAGTCTACAGTCGCTGATGAGCAGCTTTCTTCACCCGCCTAGTGAAGAAACTATTCACCAGCAGCTGCAGCAGCTAGGAGCAGGACCTGAACCCGCCGCACTAAACACCCGATCTGATGCTACACTACTGGCCGGGCAGGACAGCTTTTCCAGGGCAAACTCTGCCAGTTGCGGCCACAAATCTAGTTTAACTGCCCAGTAGTCCATTGGATCTTTAATATCCAAGTATGCCACCAATGGTGGCATATGACTCTATCTAGAAATATAAGTGAATATAAATCATTCCTGTTAAGACCTACATGTTAATACATGTTTTTCATAATTGCGTTGGGTACATTATGGGCTTCGCATGAAGCCCAAACACCCCCTACCTTACTTAATAAGGATCTGACCTTCTGTAGAGCCTACATGGCTCATATTTAGTGTCTATACCATCTATATGATGAAACATAAATTATGGAAATATGCCTGTGTCTGCACCCCCCTCGGTGCAAGCTTGAAATTGTGTTTTGTTCATATTTCATATATTCTAGTGGGATGGGGAGGTGAGCATTAATAATGAAGTGCTACCCCATAGACTGAACTGTCCTCTCCGCCCACCTCTTTGTGCTGAGGTGAGATAAAAATATGAGACCATGGAGGTTTCGATGACACACGTTGGGAGACCCAATCGGATTGGACAGTGTAGATCTTCAGCAAAGGACTTTACTAGGCAACGCACTAAGTATTAGAATCTCTGCTTTTCTCCTTTTTATTTTAGCTGTCTTTGCACATGTATGTCTGTCTGGATGGTGAGTGGAGTAAATTAACCCCCTGCTGTCATGTGCCAGGGCGGTCCTAAGCACTATTCACTGTTCTGAACCTCCTCCATTACAGTGACGCTGCTGAAATCCTCCTGCCGCTGTAGCTATAGCGTCATGTTTTTGGCTGCCGCAATGGTGTGCTCCTTTACCTCTTGTGAAAACTGCAGTCAAACACTGGCCTCATCACTTTATTTCAAAGAAATGACAGTAATTATGAACCGTCTTTAAGATCCGTTCTGGTGGCCACCGCCTCCCTTCACCCACAGCCCTTCACATCCTTTGGTAGCTCCTGATGGACACCTGTACTAACTATATACTAACTATGTCATCTCATTTGGATTTGTTCTTTTATAGTACTTACCAAACCATGCCTGCTGTTCACCTTCCACCTCAATAGCCAGCCCAAAATCGGCCAATTTAACGGCTGCTCCTTTTAGTTTAGAGGCCAATAACAGGTTTTCTGGCTAGGAAAGTGAAAACATAAAAAAGAGTTGTATTAGATTGCCCATAACGTGTATTGCAGCAGATTTGATCATCTTTACTGAAACAGAACATAGTTGTATCGTGTACATTGCTAAATTGTATCTGCAGTATCTATCTATCTATCTATCTATCTATCTATCTGTCAGTCTATTATCTATCTATCTATCTATCTATCAATTATCTATCTATCTATCTATCTATCTATCAATTATCTATCTATCTATCTATCTATCTATCTATCAGTCTATTATCTATCTATCCATCTATCTATCTATCTATCTATCTATCAATATCTATCTCCTATCTATCTATCTTTCAATATCTATCTATCTATCTCCTATCTATTTATCCATCTATCTACGGTATCTACAAAAACAACTTTGCAGCACCACAGAAATCAGCAATGGAGTGCCAGCGGCTGTAGGGTCGATCCAATGTCCCAATGCTCGATGCAAAAAAGAAAAAGCCCACGGCACTTCCATCTATCTATCTATCTATCTATCTATCTATCTATCTTTCTATCTATCTAATCCATGGAAGAAGCCAGCAGCACTCTATATCAATAGAGTCAATAGCGACGTTTCAACCGCTTGTGAAAGACCGCAATGAGCGGTTTAAACGTCGCTATTGACACTGGGTGAATAAACCGCGATTGCTTTGCTTATACTGGAGTGCTGCTGGCTTCTTCTATCTATCTGTCTGTCTATCGATCAATCTATCTATATATCATCTATCTTCTGTCTATCTATCTCATATCTATCTATCTATCTATCTATCTATCTACAGTATCTATCTATCTACAATATCTATCTTCTACAGTATCTATCTACAATATCTATCTACAGTATCTATCTATCTATCTATCTATCTATCTATCTATCTATCTATCTATCTATCTATCTATAGTATCTATCTATCTACAGTATCTATCTATCTACAGTATCTATCTACAGTATCTATCTATCTATCTATCTATCTATCTACAGTATCTATCTACAGTATCTTTCTATCTACAGTATCTATCTACATCATCTACAGTATCTATCTGCAGTATCGATCTACAGTATCTATCTATCTATCTATCTATCTATCTATCTATCTATCTATCTATCTACAGTATCTATCTACAGTATCTATCTATCTATCTATCTATCTATCTATCTATCTATCTATCTACAGTATCTATCTATCTATCTATCTATCTATCTATCTACAGTATCTATCTACAGTATCTATCTATCTACAGTATATATCTATCTATCTATCTATCTATCTATCTATCTATCTATCTAACCTTCTCTATTCCACAGCACCCCACAAGCTGCCGAGGAATGTCCCCTATGTAATTGTACACAAGTCTTGCCCTGTCCAGCTTTTTCGTAGTCCAGTTCCTGGAACAGCCCTGCAAAAACAGGATCAGTAGCTACAAATGACTAGGCTGCATGACAGCCCCATGTGAATCACCAAGGCTGCAGTGTCAAAAGCCGAGCCATGCCATCCCAATCTCTTCTTGCAATGCTCGTATTAATCAGATTTTTCAGAAAATAAAGTTTGGTGGACCAGCTCCATAAATAATGCACGGTTGACCTTCCACCCCTCCAGTCAGTCTGTTAGCTCGGAAGCCAGTAATAAGAGAGCAGAGAGTCCATAAGAGATTGTCAGATGCCTCAATATGCTTAAAAGCCAAGGGTCACTGTGAAAATGCAATAGAATATAAATCAAAGAGCCTGAGACCGCGAGAGTGCCAGAGGCAGCATGTTGACTACACGATGCAAGAGGACTTCTTAAATAGAAAATGAGCTTTACTGAAGGGAACTCTGATTTTATTGCTTACAGAAATGTCACTGACTTAAAGGACACGAGACAAATAAAACCCCAATACTAGACTTCCATATTTCAACAAAATAACATTTTTATTAGAGTTCCTGATCCTGAACTCTTTGAGCGGAACGGCAGTATTAGAAGCGACTAACCTACTGGACTTTTCCAGGAGTACAATGTTGATGACCTGTCCTCGATTACACACATTTAACCCCTCATATGCCGCAGTCAAATATAACTACCGCTTCTGGGAGCTCAAAAACCCGGAAGCATGCGCGCGCGCGCGCACCGGCTCCTCATAGCAGGAATTGTATGGAGGCCCTACTCCTAGGGAACTTAGCTTAAGCCTTATAGACACCAATGAAAATGTCCATGAGAGAAGCAAAATAAAAATGTTTTTACATATAATTTTTTAGAAAAATTATAAATATAAAAATTCAAATCACGCCCCTTTCCCCAAAATTTAAAATAAACAATAAAAAATCATCATGGGCATCACCACGTGTGAAAACACCCATACTGTTTATTTATAGTTTTATAATTGATCAAAAAGTCATACACACCCCCCACAAAATACAGATTGCCCCACAAAAAATGATCCCTCAGACAGCTCCGTACACATACTTACAAAAAAGTTATAGGGGTCAAAATATGGAGAAGAAAAAAATAAAATTTTTTCAAGTTTTTTTTTTTCAGTATTAAAATGCAAAAAAAAAAAAAAAACTATACAACTGTCAGGTCCGTTTTACCACATATGGAACGCCGTAAAAACAAAACCCATAAAATTGTGGTGGAATTATGTTTCTATTTACCCCATTTGGAATTTTTTTCTAGCTTCCCACTACAACACATGCAATATCAAACTATATCTAGAACCCCATCCAGAATATTCACATATACTGTAGGCCTGGGATCAGCAACCTTCGGCACTCTGGCTGTGGGGATTTCTGAGCCAAGCTGTAGGCTTTTGTATGTGATTTAAATAAAATGATGGTAGTATCCCTTTAAGAATTATCCGTGTTTCTACAGAATTTTGGCCTTATGCACATGACCGTATGTATTTTGCGGTCTGCACAAACGTATCCGCAAAAAATATGCATGATGTCCTTATACATTCCCCGGAACGGAACTGGGCACTAATAGAACAGTCCTATCCTTGTCCGTAATGCAGACAATAATAGGACATGTTCTAGTTTTCTGCGGAACGGACATGCAGACATGTGGAAATGGAATGCACACATGTAACTTACATTGTTTTTGCGGACCCATTGAAATGAATAGTTCCGTATACGGTCTGCAAAAAAATGGAACGGACATGGAAAGAAAATACGTTCGTGTGCATGAGGCCTTTGAAAGATGTGGCCGCTTTCTACCAAAAGAAGCGCCACACCTGTCCATATCTTGTATGGCTGATCAGCCCCATTCACGTCAATGGACTGAGCTTCAATACCAGACACAGCCAGTGATAGGTGTGGCACTGTTCCCAGAAAAAAGCAGGCATGTTCTTCTAATCCTGCAGAACCCCTTTAAAGCTTCTCTCCTTGTACGTGTACTCCTTTAATATGATGTCACCTAGACATTGCAATGCATTTATTTTAGATGTTCCAAATTATTATAATAAGCGGAAACAGAGTTGGGCCACTCTTACATTGTGCCTTCCCGTGTATTGCTATGGATAATGCTAGTGTAGGGTCTGTAGAGACAAAGAACTGAGAAGCCTTAGGGGAGCAGTACAGCAATTTCTACTGAATGCTGCCAACATCTGAACAATACCCGATCCTGAAAGCCATTTATTTTGTAACTCAGAGGGTGTTATGTTCTTGTTCTGCTTCTCTTCTGGTAATGAAGGTTTCTCATACTTTGTGTATATCCCATGGGTATTTTATGTTATGTTCCAGCACCGGAACGTAAGGTCACATCCTGTTTTGTACTTTTGCATACTCCTTCTTTCCATAAGTGACAGAGTTTTACAAAAAAGAAAGGAGGAACAAGCTCAGAAGTCACATTCATTTTCTTGCCTCCAATTTTAAGGTACTTTCACACTAGTGGCATGGCTATCCGGCAAGCAGTTCCGGCGGGTGAACAGCCTGCCGGATCCACCATGTCGCAAGTACCCGTGTGCCGGCAATGCACGACTGGAGATCGCCAGACTAAAAGTACTGCAGGTCCGACTTCTTAATCCGGCGATCCCTGCCGTGCACTGTCGTGCTGTGCCCTAGCTCCGCCCCCCGCCCTATTATAGTCAATGGGGACGGAGCGGCAGCACACGGGTACTTGCGGCATGGCGGATCCGGCAGGCTGCTCACCTGCCGGAACAGCCTGCCGGATAGCTATGCCGCTAGTGTGAAAATACCCTTAGTTGTTCCTGTGAGGCACCTGTGAGGTTCCTATCAGTTATATTATTTCTTTGCATAGCATCTCTATGGATACAAGGTATAGATGCAACACTTTTGCAACAGTAGACAGGACAGCTATAAGCACACTGTACCTCAGGACCTTTTAAAATCAGCAGCTACAGAAAATCACCAAAAATAAATATAAGTCAGAGAGAACTAGTGGGATATGTAAATCATTTGTACATGGAGGACAGAAACTTCTTCAGGGTCTTGTAAGTACACAGTGTACCAAAAAAATCACCGTCACCGTCACCTGGTGTAGCTGAAACTCTTCCTGGCACAGGTAGAGGGCAGTAAAGAACATGTAGTGTTGTACTGTACTATAGCCAGCCAATCACTGCATGTACTTCAGTAGGACAGGTACCACCAGCGAAACGTCCATGCTGATTGGCTGGATCTTCCCATCAATAGCAGATCAGCAGTTGAATGTGATTGCAAGTTACAGTGGCCCAGGGATGTCCACTGAATGTTGAGGACATTGTAACCTGATGTCATTGCAATTTGAGGGACCACAATATTTGCAACATGTAATTTTCTAATTTAAAAAGATAAATGGTCTATAATATAGTCATCGTCTTACCTTTAGATCTCTGTGTACCACCCCCATCTGGTGACAATGCAGTACTGCCTCTAGGATCTGCTGGATGCAATGGCTGATCATAAAAGAAAGTGCAAGTAAATGGCAGAGGAAAGGACTTCAGGTTAATCTTTCGGCTAATAGGCACACCTTAGTACCACGGTGCAGGAAGAAAGCCATCAGGAACATCAATATGGGGGATTTTTAGGTTGCAAACACAGCTGGGCCCAAGATACCCTCTGCCACAATTGGAACACAAGCAGTGTGAATGACACTAAATGGTTTGTGGCCCTGGGACAGACTTTGGATGGAGTATTGGAGCTTCATGTTATTCTCTGGACTAATAGGGATGTTCTCCTCACAGACATTGGTGGCAAATTGCTAGGATATGCCTGCCCCGTAGTGATCCCTGCCAATCACTACTACAAAGTGGCCATGGTGCTAAGAAAGCCATGTGGTACTTTGCCTTCTGTAAACTCTATTAGGTTTTCTGAAGTGACTGATGACGTTAACAACAATTATAGTCAAGGGCTGTCCACGGTAGTGGATTTTATGATGCATTTATGGAAATATAGGTGAATAATATACCTTTTTTTTTTAAATGAGATTTTTTTTTCACCAAACATTAGATTTACTATACAAAATAAACTAGAATTTTCATGTACTTTGCAGCAGAAGAATAGTGTGCATGCTTTGTACCACATATATTAACATGTGGCTTCATAGAAAGAGATAGGCTTTGGGGGAAAAGGGGCATGGATTAGGTGCAACATTGTGCACCAAAATATGTCACATTTATTGTATCAGTATGTGGCTTTTTGCTTTCTTTATTGGAGTGTCTGCTTTATTTGATGGCTGGTTTCTTGCGACAAATTTACAAAATTTTGAAGGTCTTTTTTAAATATTTGTTGCACAAAATACATATGGATTTTAAGTCTGAAGTGTAACCTGATTTATCATACAAGTTTTTGACAGCCTGTACCCTACCAGGGAACTGGAGTACACTTGCAACTTTTTGGGGTGACTTGCAACTTTTTTTTTGGTCAAAAAGTCTTAGTAATAAATCTGCCTAAAAAATGAAGCATCACCCACAAAACATCTGTCTAACACTTAAATACAATACAATTTGCCGAGCATGGCACAAACACCCCTAAAAATGGTGCAAATGCATCATAAATTTGCCACAAATGCCTAGTCCACAGACAAAACAGCCAATATCTGGCACAGCACACTCTAGACATCGTAGAGGTGCACCATATATATCACCAAGCATCAGCCACTATGATAAATTTAGGTACCTCTCTGAGGGCAGTATAGTATAATGACAGACCTGCTGATTTGAGCAGTCTGTCACTGGTGTATTGACATTAGGCAGTTTTATAGAACTGGCCTTTGAAACCGTACAGCTCGAGCTAGCGCTAAGAAAAAGTCCGATTAAGGCCCCTTTCACACGGTCGTGTATTCTGCGCGGGTGCAATGCGTGAGGTGAACGCATTGCACCCGCACTGAATCCGGACCCATTCATTTCTATGGGGCTGTGCACATGAGCGGTGATTTTCATGCATCACTTCTGTGTTGCGTGAAAATCGCAGCATGCTCTATATTGTGCATTTTTCACGCAACGCGCACCCCATAGAAGTGAATGGGGCTGCGGGAAAATCGCAAGCATCCGCAAGCAAGTGCGGATGCAGTGCAATTTTCCCGCATCGTTGCTAAGAGACGGGACCCGATCTTTATTATTTTCCCTTATAACATGGTTATAAGGGAAAATAATAGCATTCTCAATAAAGAATGTTTTGTAAAATGTGGATTAAGGGGTTAAAAAAATAATAATGAACTCTTGATCGCGTAGTTGCCGATCTCTTCTCTCTTCTTCAAGCATTAGCTGCCAGCTAAAGGACCTGTGGAGGCGTCACATCACATGGTCCATCACCATGGTGAAGGACCATGTGATTGGACCATGTGATGAGCTCGTTGACATCATCAGTCATCACAGGTCCTTTAGCCAACAGCTAATGAATGAAGAAGAGAGAAGAGATCGCAACTACGCGATCAAGTGGATAAGGCGAGTTAATTTTTTAAATTTTTAACCCCTCCATCCACATTTTACTAAGCATTCTGTATTGAGAATGCTATTATTTTCCCTTATAACCATGTTCTACAGAATCTACAGAATACTCAACCCAAACCCGAACTTCAGTGATGAAGTCCGGGTTCGGGTCTGGGTAACAAACATGATGATTTTTCCCACGCGTGTGCAAAATGCATTAAAACGCTTTGCACTCGCGCGGAAAAATTGCACATTTTCCCGCAACGCACCCGCCTCTTATCCGGGCGTCATGTTGTGCTTGGTTAGTGTGCTACCCCCGATCTATCCTGCCTCCGGATTGACTGATTTTTTCCCCTTGTTGTGAGTAGGAAAAAAAATGCGGTGGTGCAGTTTCAATTGCTATGGGACTGCTGCTGCCTATCACTGGCTTTGTGCGGTATATGTAGTGTACGGGAGTTGTACTACCCGTCACTACAGAAGGGTCACTTGGCTGCTGTCGCTCCTCTCATTTATGGGGAGGCTGGTAAAGGTCCTATTTATAAAATGCAATGTAATTTATGGTATTTGATTCCCTGTTACTGTGAGATGTGTTATGTGCAGGCCGGCTAGGGACGTAATTCCAGCTCTAGTCACTAGAGGGAGCTAGGTAGCCCTAGTCTATATAAGGCCCAGTCAGGGAAAGAAAGCTCAGTCAGACAGCTCAGTTCAGTCTACTCCAGGCCATGAGCCTGTGAAGTCTACACCAGGCCCTGGGCCTGGGAAGGAGTGCAGACCCTGGAGTCTGTGAAGGCCACATGTCTCAGGCCTGAGCCAGTCAGCAGAAATCAAGCAGAGGCAATCCCTAGAGCAAGAGGTACTAAATGTCAAGAGGAGGTACACTGTCAACTGGAGATTCAAGGATATAAGCCAGAAATAGGGCATTGGGGCCTTGAAGCATCAATTCCAGTCAGGACAAGTCAGGAAGAAAGTAAGGTTCACCTGCAATTCTAAGTCCTGTTATTTTACCCTCTGTTATACCTTGCTGGATGTAAGCCTGCTGTAACTGCGACTGTACAAACGTCTATTTTCTGCAACAAGAACTGTGTTAAGAGGTTGCCTGCTGTAATTTTCACTGTTCTCAGTAAAGTTGGAATTCTGTTTTCAAGTTACAAGTCTGCACCTCTGTTATTCCTACTATAAATACGGTGTGCCACCGTTTACTGGCACTGGCGTCACGACACCTCAGAGACTCAGCCATAGGCACGTTAAACTACAACACCAAGGGGCACCTCACATTCCACCTGGCTGTGTCCCTCAAGAACCCAGAGAGTGCCCCAGAGGAACTGTGTGCCGGCCTCTCCATCACTGGCATTCCCCAGGTTAGTCCCACACATTGCCCTGACCTGGGGATGCTACATTTTGGCGTCACGAACAGGATACGCACGTTTTACGGACTGTGAGCAAAAACGTGAACTTTGTGCCTTAACCAGTTTGCCAAGTGACAAAACGCCTGTTTATTTGAAGTAAACTTTGCGGACTTAAAACGTACAGAAAAGTGTCCCAAAAACCTCCAGAAAGCGCTGTGCAGTGTTGCGCTATCAAGAGGAAGAAAATCGCCACTTCAAAGTGCATTTTTGTGGACTTTTATGCTGTTTTACTACCACTGCTTGCTGTCATTGAATTGATGCATCATGGCGCCCAAGATGGCCGCCGGCGCCATTGGACTTCTTCTTGCGCCATCACTGTCTGCAGTGGCGCGAAGATTTGGCGCCAAAACCCTCCAAGAGGGAGGAGAAGACGACCTGGAGGTAACGCCTTCCTTTGAGGATTATAATATGAGCACCGCCTACCCGATTGCGGAGTGTCTAGGGGGCGGGTCCGATGCAGGGCGAGGCCTCCTGAAGCAGTGGGAGGTCCTGAAAGATGCGGTACGTGCTGCCTGGCGGAGTGATACGGAGCTGTTAAAGAAAAGTGACGAGACTTCCCCCGTCCCTGCTGCGACTGAACCGGAATCCAGCAGTGAGATCTCCGCCCTGGAGGAACGGATCGCTTCCTTGCAAGTTTACCTGGATGGCCTGCGGCAAGTGGCAGATGCCAAGAAGACAGCGCAGCAGTCCAGCGGTGGTGAGTTACCTGTGACCCCTGTACCACCCGAACCCGTAGTACCAAGTCCTACCGCTAGCGCTGAGCCACCCAAGGTCCGTGTAAAAGCGGATAAATTGACTTATGCCAGGAGCCGAGTCCGCCTTGACGGGAGCGTCATGTCCCGGCCAGAGGAAGTGTCTACCCCAGCGCCGGCCCGTGTCCCGAGACCAGCAGCTCCTGTGTGTCCGCAACCCAGCGGGCCAGTGAGGTGGGTAGGCCCAATACCTGTGATGTTTCCAGCCCATTCTCTTTGGTGGGCACCCCCTCCAAGTGGCCCTGGTGCATGGCCCAGACTACCTGCAGCACAGGGCTGCACTACCTCTGATGAACAGGGTTCATTTGATACGTACCTGTGAGCAGGCCTGCTAGGCCATTTTTGCTCATCCTCACAGGGACATCATACATGTTGCAGGAACTGTTCCTTTAAGTTTGTCAGGCTGGTGGAGCTTGCTGCCAGTTCCCCACGGCCGGTGGCATGTTTGTGAAGATAAGTTGCCACTGTGGAACCACTGCTCCCAGCCTGCCTCTTTCTGTTCCGGGACATCCTGCCTGCTGCTACCATTTTGGCGTCAAGTACTTTAATAAATCCAAGTTGTGCTTTTATTTGCACTTTATCCCCTTTTTACCCCCATTTCAGGTTTAAAAGGGTTCTTTTATGTCAGCACTTTAATAATACGCAGGACTTGCCAGGAAGGTGTTTCCCTGGTATTGTCAGAGTCCTGTATTGTGATTTTTATGTATGTGCTGCTGACCGTATTTATTACTCAAAAAATATTTTATTCAAGTCTATGTGCCCAGAGACGGACTCCCTGTGTGCGAGCCTCTGTGATGTTGCTTTTATTGTGGACTCGTTCATTGTCATGGACTATCCTGGTATTCCCTAACATCCGCTGTGCCAGGTCAGCGCCCCAGTTCCACTCTTTATCCTGAAGAAAGAGAGCGACGCCCCTTGTCACCGCACTTCTCCGTTAACCAGCTGGACCTGATCATAATTGTAAATGCAGATGGAATTGAGTATGTATGCCTGCATGTTTCTTTTGTCTCTTTCAGGTAAAATTCCAGTTGGGCGGTACCCTGTTAGAGTACGAGGGCGTACTCAGCTTAAAGCAGCGGGGTATGTAGTGTACGGGAGTTGTACTACCCGTCACTACAGAAGGGTCACTTGGCTGCTGTCGCTCCTCTCATTTATGGGGAGGCTGGTAAAGGTCCTATTTATAAAATGCAATGTAATTTATGGTATTTGATTCCCTGTTACTGTGAGATGTGTTATGTGCAGGCCGGCTAGTGACGTAATTCCAGCTCTAGTCACTAGAGGGAGCTAGGTAGCCCTAGTCTATATAAGGCCCAGTCAGGGAAAGAAAGCTCAGTCAGTGAGCTCAGTGCAGTCTACTCCAGGCCATGAGCCTGTGAAGTCTACACCAGGCCCTGGGCCTGGGAAGGAGTGCAGACCCTGGAGTCTGTGAAGGCCACATGTCTCAGGCCTGAGCCAGTCAGCAGAAATCAAGCAGAGGCAATCCCTAGAGCAAGAGGTACTAAATGTCAAGAGGAGGTACACTGTCAACTGGAGATTCAAGGATATAAGCCAGAAATAGGGCATTGGGGCCTTGAAGCATCAATTCCAGTCAGGACAAGTCAGGAAGAAAGTAAGGTTCACCTGCAATTCTAAGTCCTGTTATTTTACCCTCTGTTATACCTTGCTGGATGTAAGCCTGCTGTAACTGCGACTGTACAAACGTCTATTTTCTGCAACAAGAACTGTGTTAAGAGGTTGCCTGCTGTAATTTCCACTGTTCTCAGTAAAGTTGGAATTCTGTTTTCAAGTTACAAGTCTGCACCTCTGTTATTCCTACTATAAATACGGTGTGCCACCGTTTACTGGCACTGGCGTCACGACACCTCAGAGACTCAGCCATAGGCACGTTAAACTACAACACCAAGGGGCACCTCACATTCCACCTGGCTGTGTCCCTCAAGAACCCAGAGAGTGCCCCAGAGGAACAGCGTGCCGGCCTCTCCATCACTGGCATTCCCCAGGTTAGTCCCACACATTGCCCTGACCTGGGGATGCTACATTTAACACTGAAGCCAGGCTGCAGTGGTGATATTGGGTATGTTATACTTGCAGTCATGTAAACAAATCCCAGTGGGGAACACTGGAGTAGCGACACATAGAATGGTAGGGGTTTGACTAGTGAGTATAGCTTTGTTTTATATTATCAGATTTATTGGCTTTGGGTTCCTTTTTAAATTACTTTGAAAACCCCTTTAACCGTCTGTTTACCTAAGGTGCCACATTCTTTAACGGTGGAATTTTGGCGCAGCCAACGGCAAAATTCCACCAGTCTCTGCGTTGTTTCTGCTTTCCATTATTTTCAGTGGGAGGCCGCACTGAAGATCGCAGAGTGGAAGGTTAAAGCTGCGACCACGCCGAAAGGGGACATGTCCCTTGTCTACGAGGTCTCGGCCACTCTGTGATCTTCAGCGCTGCCAACCATTAAAAAAAGTGTCAGAAATGACCTGGCAAATGACGTTGTATTTGATGTGGAGTTACTATACAGTATATTGGCATACTTCACAATAATTACAATGGTCTCTAAAATGTCTGACTATCCTGGAACTTGCAGGGTTCCTTTGGGGGCACCTGGAGGAACGACTAGCAGTGGCCAGTGAAGATACACAATGCTTTTCCCCCGGGCCCCTTTTGTAACCCCCCTGGTTTTCCATATCACACTTATCCAATGTCGGCTGGACTACGGAGAAGTTAATAAAAATACAGGGCATTGACCCATGATATCATCGGGACAGCATACTAACCTGGCATCTGCTTCACTGTAATACTCTCTGGCAACAATATCCTCAAACAGTTCTCCACCGGTGACCCTGCAAAAACACAGCGGACATGAGGTCAGTGGCTATAGTGCCGGGTACATATATATCACTACATTGTATTTCATTTCTAAAGCTCAGTCTAAAATGTAGTTTACTTATCATAGATGTTCACCACAGAAATGATTGCTGCATTTAGCATTCATTATTATTGAGGACCGGATTCAGTAAACATTCACATTCCCCATAAATGAACAATGGTGGAGCATCTTTCTTATTAGTACTTTGTAATTTGCCATTCCAGTTATTCTACCTGAAAATGCATACATGTATTGACAACTGGTTGCAGCCATTTCTCTCGTCAACACATTTACTGTGAGCCGTAAAATGATGATAATTACTGGAGATGAGCAAAGTTATGGAAAATTTGATTTGTCTGCTTTGTCATAAATTACTTCTTCGCCAAAGCACATTTCTTTTTATGTAGTGGGGGCCTCATTAAACCCCTTAGATGCCGCGTTCATAACTGATCGTGGCATCTGAGATTAAAAATGAGGGCTTTCAGGGGGTTAACCAGTTAAAATATAAAAAATACTCAAGTCATACATCACTGCACGTGATCTTCAATCAAGATGGCCGCAGCAGGCTCTTCGCTTGCAAATGGATGAGGTAAATATGTTTTTGGGGTTTTTTACCGCCATTTGAGGGAAAACTGATTTGTTACCACGAAGCACAAGGAAATTCGACTTTGCGGCTAATCCAATCCATATTAACCTATTTAGGACCAAATCAAGTACAGGTACAGTGCAGGAATAAAGCTCCTGTTGCTGCAGTATAGCAGGCTGTCAATCCTGAGGAGAAGACAAAAGTGGTGGATTACTGCTTCTGCCCTCTCCTTCCCGCGGTGCAAAGTGCTCAATGAGTGCTATGCAGTGAATACAGAAAGCAGCTAAGCTACTTCCTGTATTCCAGTGTTTCTCAAATCCAGTCCTCACCACTCCCCAGCACGCCATATTGTCAGGATTTCCGTAGTATTGTGCAGGTGATATCATTAGTGTCAATGCATCAGGATGCACCACAGGTATTCATCCTGAGGGACATTCTCAAATCATAATTAATCAAATTAATGACCTCTTGAGGGACATATTATGTGCCAAAAAATAAATACAAAAGAAGTAAAAAATTTAATAAACTACAAATAGAAAAACAACTTTAAAAGATTCACATTAATCAAATCACCCCCTTCACGTGAAACTGTACAAAACAAACGACACAAAATAGGGAACCCATTTTAATAATTTACTTTGATTTCATTTTGCATTTTTAAAGAATAAGGGGTTATAGGTAAAAAAAACAAAACATTTTACAATTTTCTCCACATAAAACTAAAAAAAGAAAAAAAAAGTCACAAAAATACTGAAATTACTAAATTTACTTAAATATTACATTATGATAAATATATTCCCAAATACCTTTCAGTAGTTATAATGGCTCATTGTGTAGTGTAGTGTAGTGCCCTGGAGCAGGCGTACTGTGAGGTCTGGACATTTGTAGACATTTGCCTCTGTTTCTCTTATGCAAAGTTATAATCTTCTTACTTGAAAGAGTTAATTTGCACTGTTTAATACTGTGTAACTGCATTTTATATGTACGCAGTGATATATATCCTGTTCATGGGCGTAGCTATAGGGGGTGCAGAGGTAGCAGTCGCTACCGGGCCCAGGAGCCTGAGGGGGCCCAAAGACCCTTTTTTCCACATAAGAAGACACACAAGGCACTGAAGGAAGGGGGGCCCAAGCTGAACTCTTGCACCAGGGCCCATGAGCCGTTAGCTACGCCCCTGATCCTGTTCATTTGCACTGTATTTGCGAGGCTCTGTGGAAAGGGTTAATGAATACTGAGAGACTTTTGGGACTTTGAATTAGAAGCTGGTAAATTTTCAAAGCTGCGATAGGGCTTAAAGAAGAGCATGTTTTTGAGGGACAAAGCCAGACTTGTTTACCACCAAAACCAGATAGACTGACCTTGTGACTGTCTGGTTTAGCTCTGTTGTTATGTCTGTAAAACATAATAACTATGATAATTATGTCTGTAAAACTTGTTTTTGTCTGTAAAAACTGCTGTGTCATTGCCATTGAGTATCATTGAAGGTCTAATGTAAGTCTATGAGAGACAGAAAGTGTTACAATGTATCTGTTTGTGCTCAGCTTCTCCACTCCACCCCTCTACTAGAAGGTTCCAGTCTAGCTAAGACTGTATAAAAGGACAGCAGCCAGAGCCCCTAGTGTTCTGCAGTTAGGGACCAGTGCTGCCAGTCTGCATGAGTGGATAGACTGTGGTAATGTGTTGCTGTGGTAATGGAGACTGAAACAATTGCAACTGCTCATTAGCCACATCCCCACCTCTCTGTACTTCATGCCTTTTCATGAACTCCATTCCTACTGAGATTCAGCTGAAGATCATATTAAACTGTATTCAGGATCATAATCCCTGACAGGTACAGCAGAGAGGAAGATGAGGTAGCTCTATAGCTTAGTGTTGTGAAGTCCTCCTGTGTGATTAGGACAGGTTTTGTGTGTACTAATACGACGGTGGCAATTTTATTTCCCTGATAATTGCACCCTAGGCAAACAAGCCATACTGAAAGGCATTTGGGAATATATTTCTAATAAAGTAATATTGAGGTTTTTTCAGTAATTTTATTTTATTAATTCACGGAGAACCCTTAAACTTATATCTGCCAAACGGCTGAAAATCAGAACTGCGGCAATTTGCAGTAAAAATGTGTGAGGTAATTGTTAATTGTTCTAACTGCACCTAAAGTGACACAGATTGTATACCAATGTGCCACAGACATGAATCCAAGGGACAATGGACACTTGTAGGTTGTCTCAGGTGTCATGACCGTGGAAAACAAATGAGCTAAAAATGCAATGGAAAATGTAAAAATCAAGCAAAATAATTGTTTCATTATACTGAAAATGAAATCCGTGGGGATCCTAACCATACAGTACTGCATACAAAGCAGAACATACATGAGATACTCACAGATCAAACACTAAATAGTGGTGTCCTTCCTCCGAGATGCTGTCGTGTAGTCTCACTGCAAAGGAGGAGAGCAAACATGAATATATTATATATATATATTTATATTATGCAAGAAAATTAAGTATAAATGATAATAATTTGTATGTAATTACAATCTACAGTCTCTGGGTGCACTGAAAACGCTATAGTTCTTCATTAAAAAATCATGTCTATATTTACCAGATCACCCACAGATCCTAATAATGTTTGTTCGTATCACCCACAGTGCGTGTGGGCTGTAATGTGGGTGTTCCTACCTCAGTGTCCTTCTTGTCTTTAAAGGGCTAATGGAATAACATTCATAATAGAGATGCAATGTATGGTCTAGTTCAAGAGCCCTAGACATTTAGAACTCATCCATGTCCATGACAAGATGGTCAGTGTTTCATGAAGATGTCCCTGGAAGGTCCGTGTTTGAATTCCGTATGTCAGCATCTCCTCCCAATGGTCAGTAAAAACTAGTGACGGATAACAGATATTTTTCACAAAGCCATATACTACAATGGGCATGTTTGGTCCACATCGCAGAACAAAGTATTGCATATGTCCGTTGTCCTTCTGCTCAAACCACTGAAGTGTGAATAAACACAATAAAGTCAAAGGATCAGTGGTGTCTGTGGAGAACACAGAAAGCACACATCCGTGATTTACTGATGTTAAAGAAGCCTAAAAAGGAGTAGTTAGTTCCCAGTAGTTAGTTCCCAGTGACATGACAAATTGCCTTTTAAGGAGAGTCCACATCACAGTTACTAAAAAACAGGCTCCTGTAAAAAAAAATAAAAAAAATACTGTGCATCAGATATGCACATTTGGCATCTGTTTGAGCCATTTCCGTCTGAGATCCATTTTTCTAGACGGAAAAGAGTACTGCATGAAGGGCTTTTTTCCGTCTTTTTTTTTTTAGGATCAAGTTTTTCTTCTGATGGATCAGAAGAACAGAAAAATAATGGTGATGAGAACTCTCCCTCATATACTGTTGTATGCTATTCCAGTACTGAAAGTGACTCCCTCTGCTGGATGTTTACAATACAATGACATCTTACACACCTGAATGTCTCTTCATCGGCAATGACAAAGCATAAATACAGGTAAATACATAATGTTCTATATTTATTTTTCTTTTTATACATTTTATAGATAAAAAAATACAGTTTGTACACAGGTCTGTAAGAAATTGAATGTGTGAAAGCAACATTATGCCTGTGAGAAATGTCTGCAATCATTTGTCCGCGTTAAATTTATGGAATTATAGGGGGACATTTATCAAGACCGGCGTTTTAATAAAGCGCCGCACTGAGGTGGATCCATCGAAGTTATGTAGAGGTGCCACATCCAAATGTAAGGCAGCTGTCTTACATTTAGACCCTTTTTCTACACCTAAAACAGGCAAAGAGAATGGTAAATGAGACGGGAATGCCGGCCCATCCACTTCCCTGCCCACATGACGCCCACTTTTTTAGACCTGGCATGGGAGAAGTCGCAGGTTGTGGCACAAAGGCCCTTTGCGCTGCATTCTGCTCCAGAAATACACCTAATATTGACATTTTCTGTTGAATAAATGACCCCCATAGTGTATATAAACTCATTGTCAATAAATAAATAACGCACCAGCAATGAGTTGTTGGAATCTAATGAAACTTTATATGTGTGCCTATAATGTGATATCAGTTTATTAGGGAAAAGTGTACAGTTGAAGGAGGCTCTAGTGCTCTGTTGGGCCACCTCTAGCTTGGATACAGGATGAGGTATGGGCATGGAGGTATAGAAGTTCCATATGATATCCTGCGGCACATTTGCCCACAGTGCTAATACTAATGTCCAAGCTGGTTCCATAAATGCTCGATTGGTGGTAAATCTGGAGACCAGGTAGGTCAAGGAAGTGTTACTATCTGGCAGAGACATTCCTGCATTGTGTGGGGATGAGCATTAGCCTGCTAAAAAATGCTAGTTGGAAGTCTTGCTATGAGAGGCAACACATGTGGACGCAGAATGTCCTGCACCTTCGTAGCTATAGGGGGTGCAGAGGTAGCAGTCGCTACTGGGCCCAGGAGCTGAGAGGGCCCAAAGACAGTTGTGCTGCAAAAGTAGACACACAAAGCACTGAGAGAAGAGGGGCCCAAGCTGAACTCTTGCACCAGGGCCCATGAACCGTTAGCTACGCCCCTGCCTGCACATATGGCTGAGCTAATAGTGTCCCTTGTATCACTACTAGTGGTGAGCAACTGTCAAATGAGATGGCTTCCCAGATTATCACACCAGCAATTGGGGCAGTGTTTCGCTCCAAAGCAAAGGAATGAAGCTATCACCACAAGGCCTCCATACTGAAACCCGACCGTCGTTGGATCCCAAACAGAATCTGGATTAGTCTCTAAAGACAATGCAGTTGAAGTGTATAGCAGTCCAGGATTCGTGTTCACAACACCACTGCAAATGACAGCAACAGTGGCTGACTGTCAATGACAGGACATGTAATTGGTGCCGTGACCAGGGGGGTTGCTAGGGTCTTAAAAGATCCAGGGCCCAAGCCCCAATGAATATGGCCTAGTTCTCTAATAGTGTTGAGTGTGAATATTCGAATAGTGAATTTTAATCGTGAATATCGCAACTTTGAGAATTCGCAAATATTTAGAATATAGTGCTATATATTCATAATTTCGAATATTCGTCATTTTTTTCCATCTGAACACATGATTCCTTCCTTCTTGCTTGTGGGCCAATGAGAAGGCAGCAATGTCAAGTTCACCACAATACTTAGTGCACCAATCAGTAATATGTAGTCAGGCCTGCTAAAATGTGAAGTTGCACATAGTGCACATATTCGAATATTGCCCCTGCCGCTCATCACTATTCTCTAAGTCGCCCCCCTCCCTCCCACACACCGCATTTTGCTGTACTTACTATAGAGCAGCATGTACCTCTCACATTCAGTGCCTCCAGGTGACGTCTCCTCCGATGTAGATCTTCTCTGTCATCATCACATCTCTATCCTAACATTTCTATTATCACCCCCCAACCTGGAGCCCCCACAGTGTTATCCCGCTGCTCGCTGTGCTCCCCAATACCCGCAAATACTATCCTGAAGAAAAATTTGTACCATAAAGATAGTCCCCCCCCATAGTAATAGTGCTCATCATAGTCCTACCAATAGTAATTCCCTTCTAGAATGCCCTCATTAGTAATACTGCCCCTACAGTGCACCTAACAGTGATAATGCTCCCCAAGAGTGCCCCCATTAGTAGAAGAGCCCTCCAGTATTATTAATACCCTCACAGAGCCCCCAGTAGAAATAAAGCCCCCTATTGTTCCTTCAGTAGTACTAAAGCTATCTACAGCCCCCTCAGTAGTTATAAGGCCCCCCATAGTGCACTTAGTAGAAATAAAGCGGAACTATAAGTCACTCCTATAGAGCCCCCAGTAGTAATAAGAATGCCTACAATGTCCCCTGGATTTATAATACCCCTACAGTGCCCCCAGTATTTATACTGCCCCCTACTGTTATAATGCTTACCGTGAAGTGCCCCCAGTATTTATAATGCCCCCTGCAGTGACCCCTGTAGTTATATTCCTCCCATCTAAATAACATCACACCATTTCTCCAGCTCCCTCCAATATACAGTCCCATGTAAAAAAAAACAGCCCTCTCTATCTACAGCCCTTTCCAAAATACAGTCCCATGTAAATAACATCACCCCCTCCCCAGCCACCTCCAACATGCAATCTCATGTAAACATCACCCCTTCAACATTCAGTCCCATGTAAATAATATCATTCTCCTCCACCAGCCACCTTCAACATACAGTCCCATGTAAATAACATCCCTCCCCCCTACAGCCACCATCAACATACAGTTCCATGTAAATAACATCACTCCCTCCCACAGTCGCCATCAACATACAGTCCCATGTAAATAACATCACTCTCTTCCCCAGCCCCCTCCAATATACAGTCCCATGTAAATAACATCACTCCCTCCTACAGCCACCATCAGCATACAGTCCTATGTAAATAACATCACTCCCTCCTACAGCCACCATCAACATACAGTCCCATGTAAATAACATGACCCTCTTCCCAGCCACCTCCAACACACAGTTCCATGTAAATAACATCCCTCCTTTCAGCCTTAACATACAGTCCCAGTTAAATAACCATAACTCCAAGTATTGCTCTGCCTCTCCCTTCACTTACCTCTCCTCGTGTACAGACCTCACCACAGCTTCTTCCCCCAGGACTTCTCCTCTTTACTGCCCTCCTCTCCTGCACTGGTCACATGATAGTGACATCATCACAGGTCCTTCTCAACCACTGCCTGTTTTACGGGTCACATGACCTGTTATGTCATCACAGGTCCTTGAGATCTTCCAGTGCATTATATTCAATTGTATTGCTGTCCTGAGGACGGCAATACAGTTGTATCTATCTGGCAGACAGGACATTCGGGGCCTGGGACAAAACATCAGGGGCCCAGGCCCCTGAATGTTTTTACCTAGCAACGCTCCTGGCAGTGACACCAAATTTTCTTCTGCTAAGTGTCTGGAAATTGTCTGGGCAGGTACAGAGGTGTGTAATGAAGGTGCCACCTGTGTCTGGATGGTGGACAACAAAACTGTGGGAGCTACTTGTGCTTGTTGTCAAATAAACAATCCTCTGGTGGTCTGTCTGGGACATCTAGAGCCTGTTTGATTTGTGTACATTCCCTCACATAACCACTGCTCCAAACACCTCCTAATAGCTAGGTCAGAATGGCCTAGATGGGAGGAAATTTGCTTTTCTCAATCCAATAATTTAAAGAGGTATTCCCATCTCAGACAATGGGGCATATTGCTAAGATATGCCCCCATTGTCTTATAGGTGCGGGTCCCTATATCGAGAACGGAGCGGCGAGAGCTGTGTCTGGAGGACCCCAGATTTCCCAGGGTCCGTCCACCACCAAGCCCTGCTCCTAGCCTCTCCCATAGAAATGAATGGGAGCGTACCATGCATGCGCTGCCCATGCTCCTATTCATTTCTATGGGGGCAACGGAAATTGCCGAGCTAGTGCTCGGCTATATTCGCTGTCCCCATAGAAAATGAATGGAGGACGGCTGCGCATGCGCAGTGCGCCCTGCTTCACTTTCGGGGCTCTGTTCTAGATATAGGTGCGGGTCCCAGCGGTGGGACCCGCACCTATCAGACAATGGGGGCATATCCTAGCGATATGCCCCCATTGTCTGAGATGGGAATATACCCCTTTGACCTCTGTCATAGTCTGTCAACTGGGCAAAATGTCTTCAAGTGTGTCATAGAGGCATATCTAGCAGTTAATGACCTGTCATCAAGAGGTACACTGTCCAAAAGTAGGCTCTGAAAGGCTTTTTATAGGACATTGGGGAAGCACTTTTACGGCCTCTTGTGTTAAGGCCTAGTGGCTAATCAGACCACAGCTGTAATCATTTACTTATCTGCCTGAGACATAACTGCATGGTGTTACAATGGTGTTTCACTTGTGCCATTGTACCATCTGCTCAGGCGTCGTCTTCTCGTGGGTTTGAATTTGTGCCTTTGTGTTCAAATGTGAGTCATATTGTCACAGTTCTGTGCGTCCTGCCCTTGACTACTTGTGGGTGTGAATTAGTGCTAATCTGTTTAGAATTTCTCCTTAGTCCAGCATGAGTTAATGTTTTCTAAAGTTGTGTTTGCACCAGTTTGACTAATGAGCTTGTTGAGTCTGCTATACTGTATATGTCTTAGTGGTGTGTCCTGCCCCTAGCTGTGCAATCTCAGACTCTGTTTGATCTTTGCATGTTCTGTCTGTGCCTGGATTCTGTCTAGTCTGTTCCTTGGGTTCCTTTTGAATCTGTTCACTGTCTGTCAGCTGTCTTACTTTGTCTGTTAATCAGTTCTGTTTGCCATGCTCTTGAGTTTGTTCCATGCATGTTCTGAATTTTGTCCTATTTCTGTTTGCCAATGTATTCCAAGTTCTACTTCTTCTCTGATCTGCCTTGTCAAGTTTCTATATCTGGACCTGCTATATCTGAACTTCCGTCTTGCTAAATTTTAAAGTATGTTCAGCGCACACTCCATGTTCTTTGCCTGTTTGTGTTCAGTCTGGTTCTGCCTGGTTCTGTCTATGATCTTGCTTGTGCTTCTAGTGCAGGGATGGGCAAACTTGGCCCTCCAGCTGTTGCAAAACTACAACTCCCAGCATGCAAAGACTGCTTACAGCTATCAGCCTACAGCAGGGCATGGTGGGAATTGTAGTTTTACAACAGCTGGAGGGCCGAGTTTGCCCATCCCTGTTCTAGTGCCTTGCACTGGTGATTCTGACCTGTTGTGTCAACTGTGCGCTACACAGGAACTATCCTAAAAGGCAGTAGTTTGGTAGCTTTCCTTTAGAAGGTTAAAACCAGGGGACCACCAGGACAACATCCTCAGGTCTAGCCTGACGTCAAATCGGTTAGTTGGCAAAATGGTTCGACGACCATTGTCCATAAGACATGGCAATTTTTGTAGCAATCCAAATGTTTCTATTTCTACTTTTCTTTCTCAGGGATTGTAAATCAAATGAGACCTTAATGAGGAAATCCAGTCAACAATGATCTGGTATGTTCTAGATATTACATTGGAGAAGTATGTGATCTTGGACACTGATTTTCAGTATTATAGGGCTCTACATAATGCTTAAACCCTTTTTGTATTGCTCAGAGAAATACACCTTGTTCACTTTGGCTTTGAGACATTTTATAGCAGTGGCCAAAAATGAATGTTCAAAAAAAGATTTTTAAGTAAAATGCCCATTTCATACTACCGGTATATGGAAAAGAGTGCTGCAAGACTAAAGATTAGAGATGAGTGAATCAATTCTAATATTCAGGAGTTTGACCAGAAAAATTTGAAAGACATTCTGCGGTTTTCTTTCCGTCATGGGATGCGGAGCAAGACGGATCCGTCATGACTCACAAATCAAGTCAACGGGAACGGATCCGTTTACCTCTCACACTATCTGACACAATAGAAAACAGACCGGTCCCCCATTGACTTTCAGTAGAGTTTATGACGGATCCGTCTTGGAAATGTTAAAGATAATACAACTGGATCCGTTCATAACGGATGCAGATGGTTGCATTAGCAGTAACCGGAGCGTTTTTGCTAAGCCCTGCCGGATCCAGCAAAAATGTTAGTGTGAAAGTAGCCTAAACTTTGGGTATCTGCCAGAGATCCTGTAATAAAATACATGTAAGATTTGCAATAAGCAAATTTGACACATGTGAACATACCCTGAAGACTGAAAAATCTGATCCATATATACATGGATTCATGATAAGCCTTCATACAGGTTACCATATGAGCATCAATAAGAGAAAAGGCTTATCTCTCTATTATCTTAGGGCACCTATTGTATACAGAGCTCATGTTGCACAAAACAGAGAAAATATGGTACTGAACACTATACGGAAACATATAGAAAAATATGATACAACACAGAACTTCAGGGGTAGATCTGAGTGTCATATGGTACTACATTTTTTTACAGGATCCTACCGACAAAAAATCTGTTCTCTTTAAGCCCCTTATATTTATGAAACTCTGTTGTCACTTTTACAAAACATGATTTTTTTCTTTAATTTTTACTGAAAAATTGTCTAGTTTGGGCAGTCCCATTTTTTGGAAGGGTCACCTAATCACAAGGTCTACATGCATGGCACCAGATGTGATAAGCCATATGATGCACTGTACCCTGGCAGCAAATATTCAGTTTTCCTGTAGCACCACCACAAGGGAAATAAAGCATTATATAGTGGCCTCTCAATTAAGGGAGCTCCCTCAATGAATGAGTTTTCTAACCCAAATAGCCATTTTTAAGGGGTTTTGCCAAGTATGAAAGTCATCCCCTACAACAGGAAAGGTCATTTAGTTAGTTATACACTCTCCTATGGATAGAGGATAACTTTCATACTTGGCACAGCCACTTTAATGTCTCCGATGACTTCAAGGAGAGTTTCTGCTGTCAAGCAGAATCGGTTCACTTCAGCTTCCGCTATTTTTGGTGGGCAGGATAGCAAAACTTTACTTCAGTGACACTAAAAATCCCAGAGCAGTAGGATATTGACATTTGGGGACCCATCCTGAAGACAACTACATCCCACAGGACTAGATAACAGCTATGTTATATCTTCATTTATAAAACAGCGCAGGAGAGGTGTTCACTTTGTTGAACTCTTCATTACGTAATTGCAGCTCTACTAAACTCCAATTGTTTCGTCTTTAACCCTCTCGACCGTGGAAAACCCCACACTGTGAGGGGAGGACAGTGTAGGAGGGGGACTCCATACAGCGACATGTTAATAGCAACATTTGAGACAATGAACAACGAGGGAATACTGGGCTATTTCTGTTCGCTGTCACCCGATTGCATGTTCGAAGCCTGGCAATTAGCTCTGGATACGTTAATTGTAGCCTAATTCTTCCATCATACACACTACACTTACACAGCGAGGGCAACTAAAAATCCCTCCACAAAGGCCTGCCGTGATTACAAAACATCAGCTCTCCGCACACATAGAAATTTGGAACATTCTGCCATTGTGCTTCTATTTCCAGTTCATTTTCCAAATCACTGGGCTCTACCCCTCCTCGTTGTGACTGTTACTTTTTACAATGAATAACATTTGCATTCTGGAGTCTCAGGGCGTTCAGGGAGATGGAGCCCGAGGATTTGAGAGCTCTTTGCTGTCTTTTACTGTAGTTAAAAGGGTTCTAAGTAAGTCTGTATTCATCAAATTGGTCCCAAGCTGATCATTTCAAGAACAAAAATATATGGAGGCGGATTTTACCGCTGTAAAATAATGAAAGAAAACAATAATTGTCAGAAAGCAAGTAGGAGGAAGTAGGAAAGTAATGTCAAACATGGAAACCAAGTGTGGATGACAAATTTAAATATGTCAGCATGGCATGAAATGACCTGAAGGATGTATATATTCTAAAACATCTACTGTATCTACAAAACTTCAAAGGGGTGTTGCCATCATGGACATAAATATCGGATAGATGCAGGTTATATCTCTGGGACCCATACCAGGGGTCCTCTTCATGGGGGAGAATGGATGGAAAGGTGGCCGCATATGTGTGTTTTACTCTACATTCCCTTCAATAGGAGTTACTCAAACAGCTAAACATGATTGAACCAAGGGGCTTACACAGATCTCATAGAGCCCTATAGTCAAACTCAGCATGGACCCCCTCCTTGGAAGATTTCTTATGAATTTACATTTTTTGTATTAAATTGAGGACTTTTTAAAAAAAACAGACAATATGAATAAATGCATTGATAAACTTCCCCATATAGGTCTATGTCTCCCGCTTTCCTTCATATAGCACATAATAAAACTGTCTGCCTGCAGCCACCACTAGGGGGAGCTCAGTGCACAGGAATTTATACATCATTGAAATTAATGGAAGCTGTAAACACATTTCTTTGTACTGAGCAACCCTGAGTGGTGGCTGAACAAAAATGTCATGGATCTATGCCGGGAAGCTCCAGCCCCATAGCAGTTGCATGGTCTGCCTCCATGGTGAGTAGGTCACTGCTTGTACCCATAGAAGTGATGGGGTCTCACCTAAGGAAGTAAATAGCTAGACCTTACATTTCCGTATTTAGGGTTCCCAAATTCAATATTGGGGCATACGGAAGACATCTAGATGGCCACCTCTGTCATACTTTACCATAGGTTCTCTTTGTTTGTCAGAAGACTCTTACTCTTTGGGACCTCTTCAAGCATCAGATCCTAGTTATGATAATATATTTGCACTGCAGAACACTTAATAGTTGACCTTCTTTAAAAAAAATTGAACTCTCCCATTGTCATTATTCATTATGGTTTCCTTTAGCTCTACTTTCTGCAAAGTGGCACCATACATACCTTTAGGCTTTTGCATGGCAACAAAATGTTGTCACCTGGAATATGTCCCCAAAGTAAGACTGATTTATTAAAAATGCTGGAAGCATTCTTTAGAATCTCTGTTCAAGTTATCATGTCAGCATTATACAGTTACTGCATCTTTAGACTCCCTGGAGACATGGGCGTAGCTATAGGGGGTGCAGAGGTAGCAGTCTCTACCGGGCCCAGGAGCCTGAGGGGGCCCAAAGACCCTTGTGCCGCATAGGAAGACACACAAAGCACTGAGGGAAGGGGGGCCCAAGCCGAACTCTTGCACCAGGGCCCATGAGCCGTTAGCTACGCCCCTGCCTGGAGATAACTGTTGGTCATCAGTGATCCCATCTTTCACATGCATGCTGAGTTCAGCTGAGTATGCATGCATTGTGAATAAGACAGGGGAGAAAGCCATTGCTACACTCCTCTGGCAGTTGCGGATCTCCTTAAAAACAAAAGAATTGGGCATGTTGCCATCAGGGTAAAGTCGGGGTAAGAGGCTGCCATACATATTAGATGGCCTGTCAGTTAGAGTTCGGGGGACAAACATCTATGGCCAATGGCCAGCTTATGTTTACACTGTCTAAATATTAGACAGGATTAGTAAATCAACTCCATTGACTTCTCCATGGAAGCAGGTTGAGATAAAGAGGAATCATATATAGTGAGGGGAAAGAGCCACAGTGAGGAGAACCTGGAGACTTCATATCAGCTGCAGATGCTATAGTCCTCGGGAGGTGATTTTTTGGCTAAATGTCATTTCTTCAAGTTTGAACACAACAAAATGGGTTAACAAGCACATTTATATTTGGAACACCGTGTAATTGTAGGGGAAAGAAATGGAAAGAGGCCATTATAACAGGAGTGCATTCACTGCCCCTATTAAGTGTTATTATCATCAGCACCGGGTGGCAAACACTTCTCTGTAATCGCTATTTGCCAACAACTACTCTGAATCATTTCTGATGTCAGTGACATTTCTTGGGAACCCTGTCTGGATATTCTGGCCATAGCTCCCAAAGTAAACAATTTATCAGTTTATTTTCAGAAAATGTGGCAGAGATGATTTTGTCATACATTCAGATCTGCTATATCTTTAAGCCCAGGCAGGTTAATGATAGGAAGAATACTCGTGTGAGATGTTTGTGTAGTTGCGGACAAGTCAGTTCTGTGCTATAAACAGGAAAATGAGCATATAAACCCCATGCAACTGCAGAGGAATGTGAACACATATATTATTATTCACTGAAATTCCAGATCTCTTGGCACCTTCCATACGCTGTTAGTTTACATTTAGTGGTCAGATGCCCAATTTTAGCCAGTGTCCAGGAAAAACCTATGCAGGTGCAGGGGTCTATTGGCCTTGGGGGAGGAGGGGAGGTTATATACAATTTGGATCAACTTGCCATACCCAGACGTAAGATAGATAGTGAGCTAACTGCGATGTCCCACATACAGTATGCTAGTACTGGAACAATCATTTGACCAACAGCTATCAGTCCCATCTTTTTTTAAATTGGAGTTGTCCACCTTCTAAAGTCTAAGAATGGTCTACCAAAAATAAACTAATCAGAGGGCAGCCTACTGCTGGAACACCCATTGATCGACTGTAATCTGTGAGAGAAGGCAGGCTTTCCACTGCAGAAAGGGTTAATGTGTTTTGGCTCATGTATTTCCTCCCAAAGGCTATGTCTATGGGGAGAGAGAGGGTTTATGTCAGGCCTTTAGTAGCAGTAGTTAGGTGGTAGCTTCTCAAACCATGTGAGTCCTGAATTGGTGGGAGAGAGAGAAGAAGGAAAGGCAGAACTGGAAGATACCGAAGCAGCCAGCACGAGGGATTACACTGGAGACAGAGACTAACCACCTGCCTCTGAGGAAGCAAATGAGAAGTTATTTTGAAGGAAAAGCAGCCATCACAAGGGAAAAGTGCAAGGGACAGATATTGGTCTGTCATAATATTTAAGGGACAGATATTGGTTATACTGTTATATAGAGATACCTCTTGGATGGAGTGGGACCATTACATTGTTTATTCAGAGAATGACTCAGGGAGAATTTGGCCTGTCTATACTTCCATATTTGCAGTCTTAAAGTGTAACTGTCATATTTTTTTTTATTTGCGAGTTTATTAGAGCTCGACATGTATACCTGAGTTAGGGTACATTCACACGTCCATAAAATGGTTCCGGATTCCTTCCGCAACCTTGCTGAACACATCCGCATTTCCGGTGCACTGCCCCGATCTTCCGGTCCGCTGCTTCAGAAAAAATAGAACATGTCCTATTCTTGTCCGCAATAGTGGACAAGAGCAGGCATTTCTATAGGGGTGCCGAGCCGGTGTATTGTGGATCCGCAATACACAACGGAACGTGTGAATGGACCCTATGTCTGTCAATGATTGTCAAAAGATCTGCATTACCTTATAATAACAGCTTTCATGAATGTCCTTTGTTCCTTTCCACTGCTCCCTTAAAAGACCATTGCTAGGTTCTTGTCTGCCTTCCTTTTAGTATAAACAGAAGACGGAGGGGCGGTCCTTCACACTGCATGCCTGCATTAGGCTTCAAAGTGAGGAGGCGTGTCTCTCAGTAATCCAATCTGATTGGCTGGCAGGGAGCTGCTGGCTACAGCAAGTGTGTATGGGAAGTGAGGGAAAGCAGTTTTGGCCTCAGAGACCTGGCAAAGGAGCCATCTTGAGAAGGTCCTCATATTGTAAATGTTTAAACAGCTGTAACTAAGGGAAAAACTCAAGGAAAACAGTGGTGTGTGAAGAAACTAAAGATTGCTTTAAGCATAAAGCTGCTGCAGCAGTAACATATACTAAAATAGATTTTTTGATGAAAACATGACAGTTACACTTTAAGAACTATAAGAACTGTGAGACATAATCTGCCGGCCCATGCATAATCTGAACTGTGACTACCCCTGCCAGCATGTGTATTTGTGAACTGTTGAAGTTAATAGTAAAATGGTTCCTCTAAAACTGGCCTGATCATTGCAAGCACCAACATCTGCATCGTCAGAGCATCACACAATACCACCACCTGCCTAGCACCCACAACAAACCCACTGACATCAAGGGCACCCCGGACCACCACCGGCAGGAGAATCAGCAAAACTAGGGTGTGTCCAAGGGGAACAAGGATGTGTCTTCCTTTCACTGTGCTCGGAGCACTGTGAGGACTACTACCACCATCTGGCCACTCTCACTTACTCATCCCAATTTTCCTACAGCACCACCATGGATATGTGAAGAATAGCACAGTCCCCATTCAAATAATGAATTGTTTGTATAATGTAATCCCAGGTTTCCTAATAATGTGAAAAGAGAAAAATATGATTGTCATCAGTGGATCCCATCTTAATCCCTATGATAGACATGGATCGTTTTTTTTTTTTTTAAATCATCTTTGCATTGTAATATTCTTACATCAGTAACTTTTTTATGTTTACGAAGCAGTATAAGGGCCCATTTTGCGTGTGTGTGGGACAGGGGGATCTGTATCTTTTATGATTCCTTTTTGGGTATCTGTGACTTTTTGATCACATTTTATTCAGGTTTTTGGAAAGCTAATTGACTGAAAAACAATGATTCATCCATTTTGATATTTTTTGTCACGCCATTCACCATACAGGATTAATACTTTTATTTTTTAATACTTTTAGCCTTTTTAGACACAGCAATACCAATGCAACAGACATGAAGGTTTGCCTTCTGACAGTTAAACCTAAGGACTGGCCTGAATTTGTTGCAGGAGGCCAGTGCTGGTATTTTATTTTAACTTGGACATTGAAGCACCAGAAATTTTCAGTAGTCCTGACTCTGTGCTGCTGTAAGGACAATGAAGGGCATGCCCTGGGGGAGAAACCCTTTACTATTCTGAGGATTCCCCAATATATTTAATTTATTCTGTCTCCTCTTTCAGATTATCATTGCTAAGTCTTGAACTCAGGTTGTATGGGAGGCAAAAACTTTTACCAGTGAGCCACAATAGTAGTCTTCACATCCCTTATTTTATAGGATCTGGTTTCCATTACAATATCTGGCATATCACTTGACAAGAAAACACAGCATACTGCGCTATTCTGTCCCAAATTTTGACAGAATCTACAATGGGAGTTCCTGACAGATCCTCCAATACATATGTAGGTGAAACCAAACATGGACTTCTGTGCATGTAATCAATCCCCCCATCAGTCAGAGCATAGTTTCTCTCTGATTGTCACATTTATTTTCTAGAAAAGGAGTGAGAAGATGCGTATTTGCCATCTAGTCATCCTTCTGCCCCAATTTAGACCACAATCAGGGCCAGAGTCAGCACCAGGCATACCCGGACAAGTGCCAGGCCCACTTAGGCCAATTAGGCGAGGTAAGTGTCTTAGGCAGTGCAACCCTAGAGATAAGTCAGGGGTGGCGGTGGCAGCAGGAAGTGAGCGTTTCCATTGTGGAAGCGATCATCTCTCTACAGTTATCTGTATCGCCATCCTCAGGACAGCGATACAGTTGGATGCTGTGGTGGGGCAGAGGAGAGGCATCTTCCTTACCCGTTCCTCTGATAGGCTTCAGGCCTAGTTCCTTCAGCCTATCATCATTGTTGCGCCACCTTAGCCGGGCAGCGTACAGCGTGGGACACAGACCAGAAGAGACCTGCATTGCATTGCTATCAAAAGTATGGAGGTAAGTATTAGTGTTTATTTGGAGCAATGCTTTTGGGTGCACTATGGAGGGGGGGGGGAGAAGCACTATGGGGAAACTGTATAGGGGCATTTTTTACTGGCACACTATAGGGGCACTATGGAGAAGGGGAGGACAGCAGCAGTATGGGGAAATCTACTGAACCACTAAGAAGGGGCATTTTATACTGGAACATTATGGAGTGCACATTATTCATTTTGTACATTATGGGGTGGTACTATGGGAAAGAAAGAAAGAGGAACACTATGGGGGCATCTACTGGGATGGCATTTTATACTGGCACACATTAGTGGGGACATTATGAGGGCATCTACTGGGGGAATTTTATACTGTCACATTATGGGGCCACTATGGGGAAGAAGGGAGAGAAACATTATGGGGGCATCTACTGGAGGCACTATATGGGGGTATTTTATACTGGCACACACTATGGGGACATCAGCTCAACTAGGGGCACTAACAGGGGGTATTTTTGGCACACAGAACACAGTTATTTTTGTACTAGTTCACAATATTAGGGTGCATTTTTTTTGCACTGGCAACACATTATAAGGAGCCATTTTTCGTACTGGTGCTAATTTTAAGAGGGCATCTGTGTAGGATAACCCCTTTAAGCCTTCTCTTATGCAGAGCTTAAAGGGTTCTCTGGGATACAGATATTGACCTATCCTCAAATCGGTCATCAGTATTAGACCAGTGAGGATCCAACAGCTGTTTTTGGCTGCTGCAGTGCCAAAACTAACAGTGATCAGAGAAGAAGCAGAAGACTCAGTACACTGTGCAGTTTCTGGCACCCACTTACTGAAACTCAGTGGGAGCTAGGCTGCAGGACCCCAGCAGAGCTGTCTGGCTCCAGCTTTACAGCTTCTGTGGAATCCCAAAACAACTGAATTTTTGGTGCGGTTTCATACCTCCTCCTCCACCAATCTGATAAAGATGACCTATTTGGAGGAACCCTTTTAATAGGAACATAGCGATATTGCCATAGCCTGCAATACTCTTTTACTGCGCTTTTTGCAGTCTATTGTTTTTTTGCAGTCTATTGTTTTTCTATTAAGTTTTTAAAAGTTTTTAACAAATGTTAAATTTTTTTTTAATTCAGTTCACCCCCTTTCTCCATTTTACAAATTAAAATAAATTAACATCATTGGTATCGCTGCATCTGGAAACACCCGAACTATCAAAATATTAAAGTTTGAGTTGCTGAGATGCATCAAATGGGTAGGCTCCACCTCTCGGTGCACTGAAGCCCTAATTAGCATAAAAGTGTTTTCCTCTTGGGAAGGCAGTAACCAATTTTCATAAGACAGGTATCATATGAATCAGCAGTTTAAACCCTACCAGGAAGTATATCTCGCTTAATAGGGTTGATCTTGCTGCTCTTTAAGTTCCATACACTTCAACAATGTCTTCTAATATGTATTTCCATTTAGGCCTCATGCACACAAACGTATTTTCTTTCTGTGTCCGTTCCGTTTTTTTTGCGGACCATATTTGGAACCATTCATTTCAATGGGTCCGCAAAAAAAACGGAAGGAACTCTGTGTGCATTCCGTTTCCGTACGTAGTTTTCCGTTCCGCAAAAAAATAGAGCATGTCCTATTTTTTTCTAGTTTGCGGACAAGGATAGGCATCATTACAATGGATCCGCAAAACACATACGGTCGTGTGCATGAGGCCTTTAAGAGACACAATTTTCAGAGGGACTGTCATCGACTTACTCTATGCTTGACTCTTTTCCCCCAGTTTTTACTCAAAGGGGTTGTCCAAGTTATATTTATTGATGATCTATCCTCAGGATAGATCATCAATATCAGATCGGCAGGGGTCCGACACCCGGCACCCCCGCCGATCAGCTGTTTGAAGAGAAGGCATGCTCCGTGCCAGCGCTGCCTCCTCTTCATTGTTTACCTGCTCGCCATCGCATCTGCAGCGGTGAGCAGGTGTAATTACAACCAAGCCGTTCCATTCATTTCAATGGGACAACTCTGTGGTATACACTTGTATAGGAGCGATCCGTCCCGCTGAAATGAATGGGACGGCTTGGTTGTAATTACACCTGCTCACCGCTGCAGATGCGATGGCAAACAGGTAAACAATGAAGAGGAGGCAGCGCTGGCACGGCGCACGCCTTCTCTTCAAACAGCTGATCGTCGGGATGCCAGGTGTCAGACCCCGCCGATCTGATATAGGTAATCAATAAATATAACTTGGACAACCGCTTTAAATGTAGTATTCACTTTTTACATACCACTTTGCAGCCTACTTAGCTGATAAAGGGGGTCATATGAGTTGAACACTTATTATCTTTAGGTAATACCCAGATATGTGTCAACATCAGGGACAGCACCAACACTATATGTTAGACCTTTGATGGCTAACCTTAAGCACTGCAGCTGGTAAAACTACAACTCCCAAGATGTAGACTGGCAGGCTGTTCTCAGAACTCCATAGAAATGAATGGAGCATGCTGGAAGTTGTAGTTTCATAACAGCTGGAGTGCCAGAGGTTAGCCATTACTGTGTTAGACCATGATAAAAATCATGGGTGCCAGGCAGGAGTGCAAATACCCCACCCTGCCTTGATGAAGACACTCGCATACAGGCCTAGGACAGCAAACAAAACCTTTGCTCCTGTGGTGGTAAAATCGAAATCTATGACTTTACTGAGACTGCAGTGTTACATAGAAAAACACTTTAATTCAAGGTTTTATTTCACGATTTCTACTTTCAGTGACAAACATCACAAATGTCTAGATAGATGAGTTTCCTTTTTAATCTTTCCTGCCAAGATGTTGTCAGAATGCAATGCTGCTGCCTGCCTGTAGCTCTCCAGAGCTGACAGCACAATACAACCTTCACTTTTTCAAACTGGCATCCCTAGAGAGATATAGCTCTACTGTGACCTACTTCTCCGGGGGGTGCTGGCATCAGAGGCAGGTGTGATAACATCTGCAGTTTATAGCCTGCCCACGCTACAATTAAGGTGCATTTATCCAGAAGCATAGGAATTTACCAACCAGATGCATTCGGCTTAGACATCAGTATTTTATTATATCTGGGGGCTGTATATTTAAATTCCAGTGTAGATTGAATTGTAGAATGAGACGGTTTTAAATATTTTGACATGTAGCAGTACAGTAAGTCTTATGGTCATTCCTAATAATTGTTATGTTACACAATCAATTTTTTTGTCCTTCAGCAATTAAAGGGTCACTAAACCCTGAAAAAGACATAAATAACACAACTTTAATGTCTACAAGGTGCTCCCCAAACTGCTGCCATAAGCAGTTTAAGCGAGATCTTGCAGACAAAGAGCTTTCTCCTTACCCCAGTCCTCTCCATCATACCTTTATTCTGTCTCTATTTTTAAATTGTCACTACCACGTCTTGAACCCAGGCCATTCTGTACTGCAGGAAAACACTGTAAGCATTGAGCCACAGAGTCCAATGCTTTTAATAGGAGGATTTTCTCAGACCAAAAACCTCAGTTATATTCTTCTCATGCATTTCCATGTACAATATACTGGAATCTATAGATATGTCTCTCTATATATACAGTACACACCAGTACATTTTATGTTTTTTTTTTTTTTAAGGATAAAAGCAGAAAGTATAATTTTATAATTGTTTTTAGTAATTGCAAAAATGTAATGGCATAAAATAAGTTATAATAATTACAAAACCGTCCATTATAGAAGAAGAACAATTAAAATAATGGAAGATTGGACTCTACACAACCGGATGGATGTCACCGTGTGAATAAATCACCTGGTGTCCTGATGATCGGGTATTGTCCACATATAACAGAGACACGGGCAGACGGAGCCAAAGGACTTAGGGGAAAAGCAACAGTTTGTAATGTGTGGAGTGTCCTATCCCTATATGGCCCTCACAGTAATGCTACACCCTATTTGTCCTAACTACTGCAGGGTCATCGGTCCCGCCTGGATCCTGTCTCTGTTATTAGTCCCTATACATCCTTATCAGGGGGAGGGAAAGATGAATACCTAACTATCTCCTACCTAGCTGAATATGTCTAACTCAACTACACATGGAGGGATAGATGTCTTGGATATCACATGTTGGGACAACTAGGACATGCGGACAAGAATAGGACATGTCCTATTTTTTTTGGGGAGCTGCCTACCGGAAGTACGGAGCCGCGGACCGGAAATGCGGATGCGGACAGCACAATGTGATGTGGACCCATTCTACAGACGTGTGAATGGACACTTATGCTTCCATTTTTAATGTCCGTTTTGCATCCGTTTTGCATCAGTTTTGGAAAAAAAAATGGATGAATTTGATTGGCAGTTATTTCTAGACCCACCTTTCTGAGAACACCCACAGGATGGTAGGCCCCCAGCTAAAATAATGTCCCCCATAGTGTAGGAATTTTTTATTTTATTTTTTTGCTGCCCCCAGCTTTAATAATGCCCCCATGTAGGCCCCCATCTAAAATAATTTCCCCCATAGGGTAGGAATTTTTTTTTACTGTCCCCAGCTTTAATAATGCCCACTATTTTGGCCCCAGCTAAAATAATGTCTCCCACAGTGTAAATAATATTTTTATAGTGCCCCCAGCTTTAATAATGCCCCCAGGTAAGATCCAAGCTTTAATAATGCCCCCCATAGTGTAGGATTTTTTTTTTACTGTCCCCATTTTCAATAATGCCCCCAATCTAGGTCCCCACCTTAAAGAGGACCTTTCACCTGAAAATGCTTGTGAAACTGAAGACATACCCTTACTTGCCTGTCCCCCGTGGTGCTTAATCAGCTCTTCTTTTTTTAATATGTGCCCCCGTTTGTCCGCGGTGCCCCCTGCAATAACTCCCGCCGTGTATGCTAATGAGCCATTCGGCTCAACTGGGCGGGCCTGCAAAAGTTCTCCCCGGCGTGTCTTTCTTCTTCCTGCCACGGAGCGCATCCAATCAGTGCGCTCCGCTCTTAGCCAGGGAGAAGAAGCTCCAGTTCTCGCGAGAAGTTCTTTGCTGTGTCATTACATTAGATAGTTAGTTAGTTAGCTTATATATATATAATACAGATAGTTAGTGGGAGATAGTCAGTGTAGGTTAGATAGTGATATAGTGCAGTCAGACCTGCTAAAATGTGAAGTTGCACGTATTGCGCAAAAATATGTGCATCTTTAATTGCTGATTTGAGCAATCGCGAATATATATCGGAGCACTTGATCTGCATAGAAAGCTATTGTAATGTTTTGCCATGCCAACCATTTTCTCTAGTCTCAGGAAACTTCTAGCAGCTTGAAAAATTTAGCAATAGTGACCCACGCCTGTATTGCGCACGCAATACACCCATATTACATTGCCGACTTTTGTTATCAAGAAAATAATTGTGAAATATCGCGAATTCGAATATTGCCCCCGCCGCTCATCACTACTGGCAACACGTGGTTTGATCTGACATGTTTTCCTTTTGGATCAAATGACGTCTGTGTTGTTTCTGGGGCTTGCTACACCTTCTTTCCCAAGGTGTGGCTATTGTGGTCATTTGACCGTCTCTATTTATTGTTGTTTCTCCCACTATGCTATGCAGTTTATAGCTTCTGTTGGACTTGTGGTTAGCTTGTGTTTGGTTCTCTGCTGTGTTCCTGGTTCTACCAAAGCTTAAATAAAGTTAACTATTTCCTTTCCCATTTGTATTTTGTTTATATATAGATAAAAATATATGTATACAGGCTCGGACTGGCCCACAGGGGTACAGGGGAATCCCCCGGTGGGCCCCTGAGCAAAATGGGTTCCTAGTCTCCCACCCCCTGCACACGTGGCACATAACACAGTAGACTTACTGCACTACATACATATATTCAATGTACAGCACCTCAACCAGCCGATGTTCATATAAAAAACTTGTTAGATTATTTATTATATTTGAATGTATCTGTATGGTGGGCCCCCAAAATAAATTTTACTCGTGGGCCCTAGGTACCCCAGTCCGGCTATACATATATATATATATGTTGCCCTACCTTGTTGTTTGTCATTAGGCCTGAGGGAGACTCCTGTTCGTCCTTCCCTTTAGAGGAACAGGTAGACTCAGTCCTGACATTAGTTCCAGGGTCCTATAAGGTGAGGTAGGATTCTAGGTATCCTGTGTATGAACTTGCCTACCTTTGGGGCCTGTTCATACTGGTAGTCTGTCAGGACTGGAGTTAGGATTTTTTCTAGGAGGTGTCCATCTTCCTTTCCTAGTTTCCAGGCCTTATTCCGGTATCCCCTTTCCCTCCTATGCTCTGTGGGGTGTTTTTCTCCCACACACGAGCATGACATCAGGCAAACTATAGTCAGATACAAGCTGTGGTCAGGGCTGACAGTATATAGGCAATCTGATAAACAGCTCAAAGGCCAGTGCAGACAGTAAAGGGTCAGATTCATAAAATAGGCAGAGACATAGGCAAACAGTAAGAACTATGATGTATTTTTGCAAGGAACTAGCAAGCTAGTCAACCCATGGCACAGGGAAAGGTGTCTTATATATCCATAGGAAGGCTTCTATCAGCTGGGGACCGCTGAGGGTGTGTGTATGCTGTGCCCTTTAAGAGGTCAAAAGGAACATGTGCATGCGCACCTTAGGAGAGAGGCTGCAGGCAGGAAGTACAGCCTGTATAGGTTTACAAGGGACCCACATGGCAGCTGGATCAGTGATCCGGGGGCTGTTCCCACCAGGAAGGCACAGGAGGATGCTGGGGAGGATGGACTGCCAGAAGTGGTGCAGAACCCTGCTTGTCCAGATCAGAGCGGCCCCATTGGGCACAGACCACAGGTATAAGACAAGGCATACATTTGAATTGTTGCAAAAGTTGTGTGAGCATGCTCCAAAATCTAATACTTACAGGAAACTTACATGCATACGTTTTTGAGAACCTGGCAGAAATCTGGTGAATTATGCCCATTTTTAATGCAGAAAAACTGCTAGCTCAAAAGCCACTTCTATCAACGAGCCCCATTGTGTGAGCCTGGCCTAGGCATTGAAGTACCAGGCTGCGTTTAGCATCTGGCACCTGTTAAACCTGATTATTTTAATGACTTGGTGATAGATGTGCTGTTGGATGTGTTAGTGCTTTTACTGGTGTGGGCCTTCTATAGTGTTTCCATGTGCCTCAGAAATCTGTTGCTATGGAAACCCCCGCTGCAAAAGGCAGTTCTCCTGTCCCGTAAAAAAAAGAAAAAAAAAGAAAAAGAACGAAGGAGAGGTCCGTGGTGTTAGGGAGACAGATTGAACCTGACAGGCTGCTCATAAATGATATAAAACATTAATAAATCCCTGGCACTTCCGTTCTGTATATGAGAGTGTGCGCGCAGCAATATCGCCCTGGTAGCGGAGACATAATATTGTGTCTGCTCCGTGCTCCTGTTTTACATCAATTATTGTCATTGCTGGTGTTTATTTACAATGTACTGGGGGCCGACTGAAAAAAACACCAGTGTAAATCGGTGCAGCTGCTGGAATGATAAATGGTGGGTTCCGGGAATGGCTGACTGCTTGTAGGAATCACATAATAAGGCAATTTTAGGGTTATCTCACTGTCACCATGTCCTGTGGGACAAAACTGTTTCCTGTGAGGAGATTTCAGATTTTTGATTATCCATGATTGATGTTCTCCAATGATGCACAAATAATGCACTCATATCACTCCTTATCCCGATGCAACTCATAAACCTGTATATTTTTAGAAGCTGAGAAACCAAATATAACCTACTGTGCAAATGTTTTCCTGCTTGAAATGAAAGCCATGACACTAGCGCATTGCTAATCACTAGGCATTGCTAATCAATCAACAAACTAGCATACAACAAGCCATCAAAGTGGCTCTCTCATCTTAAGGCGGAACTATCATATGGCGAATTATGCCGTTGTCAACAGCTGCTGCATGCTGTGCAGCAGAAACCCTCTTGATGCTTTTCTTGTCAATGATATTTTTTTACTGAGTTTACAACTGACGTTAAACAAAAAATTTGACTATAAACAGGCCCATGAGATTGTCCAGTACATAAAAAAGTTATACAGCAAAAAGAAAAGTAAAGTGAAAGAGAACCAGTTTGCTTATAGCGTCAGGCCAAAAGTGAGGCAGTATCTAGAATGCAGGAAATGTGAGTTCTACCCAAAAACGGCAGAGGGCAGCACCTTGTGTGGGTCTATCGAGCTGCCTATCATGGAACCAGAAACGAAATAACAACAAAACAGCAGAACAAACTGAAAAAAACGGAGAGGAGATAGGGGAAGGAATGTGAAGTATATTGTTGATCAGAAAAACATAAAGATACTTAAAGGGGTTGTCTCACTTCAGCAAATAGCATTTATCATGTAGAGAAAGTTAATTTAAGCCACTTACTAATGTATTGTTATTATCCATTTTGCTTCCTTTGCTGGCTGGATCATTTTTCCATCACATTATACACTGCTCGTTTTCATGGTTGCGACCACCCTGCAACTTATTAGTGGTGGCCGTGCTTGCACATTATAGGAAAAAGCACCAGCCTATGTGCGCTCACTCAGTCCGGGCCAACAGAGCTGCCGTAACCATGGAAACGAGCAGTGTATATTGTGATGGTAAAAAGAATTTAGTCAGCAAAGGAAACAATATAGACAATCACAATACATTAGTAAGCGCCTTGTATTAACTTTCTCTACATGATAAATGCCACTTTCTGAGAAACCCCTTTAAAGGATTTCAGGATCCTCAGGATAGAATATCAGTATCTGATCAGCGGAGGTCCAACACCCGTAACCCATGCTGATCAGCTGTTACTGAATAGCTCCATCTCTGGAGTCTGGAAGTGGGCACCAGAACTACACAGCTCCATTCATTGTGTGGTAGACAGAGCTAGTAACTGCAGTGGTGCTCCCATTCACTGGAAGCATCGGAATGCGTGGTGTAGTTCCGGCACCGATTTACAGCAACAGAGCTACTCGGTATCAGCTGATTGGGATCTCCAGAATGAAGAAATAGATAGACCATGAGCTTGGGCCCCCCTTCCCTCAGTGCTTTGTGTGTCTTCTTATGCAGCACAAGTGTATTTGGGCCCCTCAGGCTCCTGGGCCCGGTAGCGACTGCTACCTCTGCACCCCCTATAGCTACGCCCCTGACCATGAGAAAATATATATCTGTGTTAAAGAGCTTGGTATTTAAATCCTTTTTCTGCTCAGATGTGCACACGTTTCTGCTGCAGCTTTTCAATTTGAATATGGTGGACCCACTTGCAGTTTAGCCCCATTAAATGGACAAAATCTACTGTCTGAATAAAGTCTTCAGAGGTTTGTCCAGGATCCTTTTTGAAATGTCCCCCCTTTATCAGACCTTAGAAAAGGACTATATTTACCTGCTGCCCCAAACAGTAACGTGACACTAGGAGACACGTTACCATTGAGGCCAATCATCGGCTGCAGTGGCCCACATGAAGCCAGCCCAGCAGCCATGGAACCCAAATAGTAGGTATAGTTCTCTTCACAGGTGCTGCTGCGGGGGACATTAAAAAATCCTGGACAACCACTCAGGGCCGGTGCAAGGATTTTTGCCGCCCTAGGCAAAAGAAAAGTTTGCCGCCCCCCCACCCCAATGTAACATCACAATGCCCCACCCATATGATCTGCCATATTAAAGGGGTTCTGCAGTTTATTTAAACTGATCGGCAGGGGTCCGACACCCGGGACCCCCGCCAATCAGCTGTTTGAGAAGGCAGCGGTGCTGGCAGTAGCGCCTCAGCCTTCTCGCAGTGACGTCACAATTAGTATCATTGGCCTGGGCGGGGCTAAGCTTCATTAAAGTGAACAGAGCTTAACCCCGCCAAGGCCAGTGATACTAGTCGTGACGTCACTGCGCCTGCAGTAAACAGCGAGAAGGCCGAGGCGCTACTGCCAGCGCATCTGCCTTCTCAAACAGCTGATTGGCGAGGGTCCCGGGTGTCGGACCCCGCCGATTAGTTTAAATAAACTGCAAACTGCAGAACCCCTTTAACTAACGCCAATTCTCTCCCCCCCCCATGTCATTCTCTCCCCCCCCCCCCATGTCATTCCTCTCCCCCCCCCCCCATGTAATTCTCTCTCCTTTTCTGTGGATGGATACCTGGCTTAGGTTTTCCCCTGTCACATGCTTAAAGCTTGTAAAAAAGCGGGATCTTGACATAGGGGCCACTTAATATGGTGGATTTGGTGATCTCTGTAATGGGGACACCCCTTTGCTCGGTTTTCCTTCCTTTGAGGGATATCTGGCTTTCATTGTGTTGTAGACCCATAACTGGGGCTCCATATTTATTTTGCATATTCCTGTTTCCCAGGGAGCTTTGCACTTCGGATTACTGTGTTGAGACTCTTAAGTGAGGCTCCGTGGTGTTTTTTGTAGCTGGTCTCCCTGAGATCAGCTATTGTTGTGTTTGTCTCTCCTTTTCTTGTCATTCCCCAAGCCCCCCCCCCCCATGTAATTCTCTCCCCTTTTCTTGTCATCCCCCCCCCCCATGTAATTCTCTTTCCTCCTCTTGTCATTCTCTCTCCTTTTCTTGTCATTCTCCCCCCCCCCTTGTCATTCTCTTTCTCAATCCCCCCCCCCTTGTCATTCTCTTTCTCAATCTCCCCCCTACCCCTAGTGTAGCGTGGCCGAGCGCTGTATGCTCCACGGGTACAGGAGCTTTAGTTTCCTGTACCCGGGCGGACTGATAGGAAGCGCACACTGTGTGCACACTTCATGTCAGTCCGGCCGGGTACAGGAGACAGAGGCTCCCTGTACCCGCGGACCATACAGGGCTCGGCCACGCTACAATGAGGAACTGACAGGAGGGAGCGCTGAGCGCTTCCCTTCTGTCAGTCCCTCTCTTCATGCTGCGTCCGGGTGGTGCGCCCTCATGGACACACCAGCCCGGGCAGTGCTGCAGCCGTCTGAGGCTCTATATAGAGCGCTCGGGCGGCTGCAGCATGAAGGGGGCCGGCGCTCTTAGCAGCGCCCCTTCCCAATATTTACTCTATTTGCCTTATGGTTATGCACTTCTGAGTGTAGAAGCATATCTGCTTAGTCTGAACTCTGTCTTATAGTATATATTGAGGGTGGCGCCTCTTTTGGACTGAGCAACGCCCAAGTACCTGGGACTTCTCAGCACAAAAGCAATTTAGCTGGTTCCTGCAATGCCCTGAAAATAAGGAGACTGGTAAGTCCATAAGAGGCAGTATCTGTAGTGTTAGGGACCCTTGTGCGGAAGCCGCCGTGAAGCGGCACTTGGGCCAGACATACTTTTGATCAAAAATGTGCTCTAAGAGCTTCCTTCATTCCAACTTTTGGAATGAGCCCCTTTTTTATTTTTTCCTGTTAGTTTATGATTTATTGTGCAGCCATCTTTTAACCAGTTTATTTAGTCAGCCTATAGGACGCGCCGACCCTGACTACACAGCTCCATTCATTGTATGGTAGACAGAGCTAGTAACTGCAGTGGTGCTCCCATTCACTGGAAGCATCGGAATGAGTGGTGTAGTTCCGGCACCGATCAGCAACAGAGCTACTCGGTAACAGCTGATTGAGATCTCCAGAATGAAGAAATAGATTGACCATGAGCAGGGGCATAGCTAAAGGCTCATGGGCCCTGGTGCAAGAGTTCAGCTTGGGCCCCCCTTCCCTCAGTGCTTTGTGTGTCTTCTTATGCGGCACAAGTGTATTTGGGCCCCTCAGGCTCCTGGGCCCGGTAGCGACTGCTACCTCTGCACCCCCTATAGCTACGCCCCTGACCATGAGAAAATATATATCTGTGTTAAAGAGCTTGGTATTTAAATCCTTTCTCTGCTCAGATGTGCACACGTTTCTGCTGCAGCTTTTCAATTTGAATATGGTGGACCCACTTGCAGTTTAGCCCCATTAAATGGACAAAATCTACTGTCTGAATAAAGTCTTCAGAGGTTTGTCCAGGATCCTTTTTGAAATGTCCCCCCTCCATCAGACCTTAGAAAAGGACTATATTTACCTGCTGCCCACAAACAGTAACGTGACACTAGGAGACACGTTACCACTGAGACCAATCATCGGCTGCAGTTGCCCACATGAAGCCAGCCCAGGAGCCATGGAACCCAAATAGAGTGGTGAGGAGCAAGTAGGTAGCGTTCTCTTCACAGGTACCGCTGCGGGGGACATTAAAAAATCCTGGACAACCACTTTAATGTCCTAATCAGATTAATAACATGAAGCTCCTGCGTCCCAGTACAAAATCTCCATCTCATAAAGTAGAGGGGCCTTTGGGTGCATTATAGCTATAACCTCTGGCCCTTATTAAGAGCGGCATATTATAAGCACCTAGTGCATAGTAGGATGGGGGAAGGCAAGTGCAGCATTTATGAATAGAAATAACTTAAAAGGTCCACTGGATTGATTTTAGTAACATCTTACAAAACAGCTGCTAAAGCCCCTGGCAGCAGTCCAGAAAGCTACGGGAGTTTCCTATGCGTGTAATACATGGACTCATCAAGTCTGCCAGAAGAAGATTTACTCTTCTGGAACCTCTCTTTTCTCACTAGTAGAAGTCTCACTATTGAGCGCTACTATGTCTCACCATATCTATGGCTGGAAACCATAAGAGGTGGAATATGCATTCCTAGCCGCCATAAATGTGGCTGCCATTGAGGCATCCCCACCTTAGTGTAGTATTCCCTTCTTCTCATGCACTAATTCAAATAGACACAAAAGGCAGAGTTGAGTGACTGTGATTGTAACACACAGTAGAATGACTGGCATTTTCACTGCATTGACATGACAGAGGAAATTAAGCATTAGATGGAGTTCATGAAAGTCGGCGCATGGACTGGATGGCCCATTGATTAAACCCCTTTAAGGCAATATGAATAATTATTTCCCACTTCTGACGTGAACTTTAATTTTGGTCATAGAAATTTCTGCAGTAAATCTGCCACCTGTGAGCATACCCTTAACGAATTGGTCTGTTTTTTAACCACATTTCAAAGTAATTTAGTTAGATTCTTGAGACTGACCTATATTCGGATGCTTCAGGAGACGACAAATTCTTGCCTCACGTTCCAGTTTTTGGTGATCTGAAAAAAAAATGTAAATGAAAAAAGTTATTCGCTAATACAGCACATTGACACTCAACGTCCACCTACCCTTTCGAAGTGATTAATCAAGTTTGAGGACGTAAACTATCATATTATTTTCTTAGTGATATGATAGGTCACTTCCCTTGAAAAACTTGGATTATTTACAGAAAGATATGCTATTCTCAACTAGCCCTGTTCCAAAGCTGCCCACACACATTAGATAATTGTACGCCACTGATTTTGCTGTGACTGGTCGACCATCTAATTTATATGGTGGGATTTTGACTTTCCACCTAGAGGTAAGGCCACATATTCAGGTTTCCAGATGCAGTTTTGGAAGCCAAAATCAAAAGTAGATTATAAAACAAGAGAATCTCCTCCTGGTTTTGGCCTTCTAAACTGCATCAGGAAACCTGAACGTATGGCTGAACCCTATGGCACATGATGAAGAAAGAAGATAGGGCTATTGGATTTCAGTAGCTAGATCCTTTAGTTTTCAAGTTTGGCCACACCTTACTCTCCTCTGCTTCTTTAGAACACATGTACTGTACTTTCATGTGCGCAGAGGGTTTAGGTAGTTGGAGCAATAGCCATCAGTCAAATGTTCAGCTGAGAGCTATCTGTATTGTATGTCCAGACTAAAGCTCATAAGATAAGCATCACCTGGAATGGGTCAGATCAATCATTTGATAGAAATCAATCCAATCATTAATGTACCAGACTAAGCTGGCAAATGAAGGAAGTACTCAAAAAAAGTACTACCTTCATATGCACAAAATAGAAAATGATTGACCGCATTTGGCCATTAATACCATACCCTTGCCTTTTCTTAAAAAAACTTGCAAGATCAAACTGGACAGATAACACTTTTGCCATTAGAACGATTATTCATGTATAATTTCTAGAAGATTGTTGGTCAAAATTGTCCATTTAAGTCGAAGTGTGGGTGACTTTAGGTTGAGTTCTGTTGCTAGATGGTATCTATTAAATTCAGGACAACTTATCAGCCTTTTAGCATAAACTGCTCTCCAACATCTATTAACATGAGTCAATGGACGCCAGGAAGTAGCAAAAAAAAAAAAAAAGAACTGTCTGCTGTGAGCCGAAAGTGTGTCATGTTTTTTATGAAGGTTGTTTAGTCATTGGAGGCTTGGGCTTCAAACTTGGTGGTATTCCAAGTTTATAAAAAAAATTGTGTGCTGAAATAAGAATGATATCATCAGTAACATCTGCTCGAGATTTCATACACAGTTTATCTGAGATCTTACCTAAAATCCAGAACTTAAAAAAATAAAGGGGGAAATTAGTATGATTTATTAAAGGGTCTATGCATCTTACAACTCTTTGTACTTGATTACCTAACCTCTGGTTAGGACATCAGCATCCGTCTATTAGCTATTTGAGAAGAAAGAAGATAGGGCTGTTGGAAGATACAGCGCTCCTGAGTGTTGCAGCCTCCTCGGAGCCTACCCTAGGCCAGTGATGTCACAACCATCAGTCATGTGACCCAGGCCAGCCCCATTCCCATTCAAAACCCCACTGATCACATCTTGAGGGTAGTTCATCAGTTTTAAAGAGTCGGATAACACCTTTAAGATTGGTCTTAAAGAAATGTGATGCAGAAAGATGCGCCCGGGAAAATTAATAAATCTGGTAGTCCATGAGATACAAAAGCAAATCCATAGCAGATAGAGGTGCAATATAATTTAGCCCAGTTTCTAGCATAAATTATAGCACGCCCACACTCCCTCCAGCTAAGCCCTGCAGCGTTAAATTGGAGTTTGAGAGTTGTGACCTTGGTACGCCAAGAAACTGCCATTCATCTTTTGATAAATTCATTAGGGAAGATTTATCAAAACTGGTATAATGAAAGGAGAAGCTCTGTTAGTTACCCATAACAACCAATTAGATTGAACCTTTCATTTTCCAATACAGCTCAGAAAAATGAAAGATGGAATCTGATTGGTTGCTATGGGCAACTAACAAAGCTTTTCTTTATACCAGAGCTTTTCTTTATAAAACTCCATTGTTGCATTTCTCAGATTCTATCAAGAATTACGTTGGAGCTATAGTAATTTCTGACGTATACCTGGAAAGGAAGACTACAACCTATGCCATAGGTAATATATATATATATATATATATATATATATATATACCATGCGGTATAAGCTTTTTAAGTGGATGCCCCGTATGCAATAGCATAGTCTACTATGGTATTTTATACAGTCATAAAAAAAAACTTGTGCCAAAAGACCATCCAACAACTTTCTCTTTTGGAATTGGTGAGGCCAATGGGGTGAAGTTGGGTTGGTTTTTATAACATAGACAGAGCCTTAAAGGGGTTGTCTCATGAATACCCACCCTTTCCATATCACCTGTTAGGGTCTGTTGAGGTCATAGACAAGGGCACGGGGCTGGTTCTGTTTGCTTTCTTATAATGAAGAACAAATGGCTCATCATTCATCCTAGAGACTTTTTAATTGTCTTCAGTGAAAAATGTAGGGGGGCAATTATAAAAAAATGCCCCAAAAACTCTTTTAAAATAGACGTTAGTGAACAAATGGTGGATGCTATTGCCGCATCTTCAAATTATGACTATTATGTGGCCCTTTTTTTTCTGTTTTTAATTTAATGTTGTAGATGTGCACCTCATTTTTGAAGGAACTGCTCAGACATCTTTCTTACTTGATGGAAGAGCGTTTTGAATGTTTTTGAAATACTACTGCCCTTTACTACAGCTTTCTGTGTCTTAGATGTAATAAGTATTTTTGGGGAGTGTATGCCAACATACAGTATTTGCATTATATTCTCACAAATATTTATTAATATGTTCCTTTATGACATGTGCCATACCCAGACCATAATCCGACATTGTAAACACCATAAAGTAATGATGTTGAAAAAACAGCAAAAAGACTATTTCTGTGAAAAAATTATCACCTAGGTACTTGATGACCTCATCTACCGTTGGGTTTCAATTCACACCTTCCTTTTCTCCTCAGTTCTGAGGGTCACTGTAAACAGGACACGGATACACCAGACTCATTCAACTGCATCTGACTAATGTTTCAGATGGTTTCATAAAGCAACCAATCTCTGCAAAACCCCATCTCTGCTACATTGTACAAGGGACGAGTACAACCATCCTGTAGGACCTCCATCATCTTATCCATACCCCAGGGAAACCAGGAATATTTCAGGATTGGATGAAACTGGGGTCCCTTAAAAGCTCTTTCCTGCTTACCATGAAGCAGATACGTCTGGTTTGTTCCTACTGTGTCTGTCCACTTGACTTCACTAAATTGTGTCTGACGTGACTTCTTCTGAGTAATGTCAGCTGATATTGGCACTCTGTGGCCATATCATTATTGGGCACTGTATGGCTCTGTGATTTTAGCACTGTATGGAGGTATTAATTGAGTGGTGGTATATCTTGGGCACAGTATAGTACATTTACAGTTCTGCTGTAGTCTAAAGTTCAAACGGAGAACAAAACTCTTTTGAGCTACACGTTCCCAATATTTAAAATGTTGAACTTGGTTGTAGTGATGAGCGGCAGGGGCAATATTCGAATTTGTGATATTTTCCGAATATTTGGTAGAATATTTGTCATATATTCACGCATTCGCTATTATTTTCTAGATTGCAAAAATCGACGATGTAATATTCGCGTAATGCGCGCGCAATACAGGCGTGGGTGACTATAGCTACATTTTTCAAAGACTGGAGAAAATGGTTGGCACGGCAGAACATTACAATAGCTTTATATGCAGCTAGAGTGCTCCGATATATTTGCGATTGCGCAAATCGGCAATAATGATGCGAATATTTAGGCGTAATACGTGCAACTTCACATTTTAGCAGGTCTGACTACGTATTAGTGATTGGTGCACTCAGTATTGTTCTGAACTTGTGACATCACAGCCCTATGTATGTATGTATGTAGAATACATACATACATACCGTATTTTTCGCCATATAAGACGCACTTTTTTCCCCCCAAAAGTGGGGGGAAAATGGCAGTGCGTCTTATATGGCGAATACTACCATTTTCCTATAGTTAAAGCTGATACATCGCACAGCCTGCGATGTATCAGCATGGAAGGAGGAGGGGGCGTAGCCTGTCAACACGCGGCGGGCGGCCCGCCGCTCACAGCGTGACTGCTTTTATACTATTTTTAATCTTTATTCATGTCCCCTTATTCCCTATAATCCCAGTACAGTAGCGCTCTGCTAACCTGCTATACCGATCCTCTAGCAGGCAGAGCGGTGCGGCGGCAGAGCTGCTGTGTAACGTCCTCACTGGCGTCATCTGCCTGCTCCTTTCACTTTATAAATGAAGCAGGAGGAGCAGGCAGATGGCGTCAGTGAGGACGTTCACAGCAGCCTGCCGCACCGCTCTGCCTGCTAGAGGATCGGTATAGCAGGTTAGCAGAGCGCTACTGTACTGGGCTTATAGGAATAAGGGACATGATTAAAGATTATAAATGGTATATCTTTGGATGGCAATGTAATGGGGGCACCTGTGGATGACACTGTAATTGGGGTGATCTGTGGATGACACATATGGCATAAGATGCTATATATGTGTCATCCACAGATCAATCCATTACAGTGTCATTCATAAATGCCCCCATCACAGTGCTATCCACAGATCCCCCCATCACAGTGCTATCCACAGATCCCCCCATCACAGTGCTATCCACAGATCCCCCATCACAGTGCTATCCACAGATCCCCCATAACAGTGCCATCCACAGATCCCCCATCACAGTGCTATCCACAGATCCCCCATCACAGTGCTATCCACAGATCCCCCATCACAGTGCTATCCACAGATCCCCCATCACAGTGCTATCCACAGATCCTCCCATAACAGTGCCATCCACAGATCCCCCCATCACAGTGCTATCCACAGATCTCCCCATCACAGTGCTATCCACAGATCCCCCCATCACAGTGTCATCCACAGATCCCCCCATAACAGTGCCATCCACATCTCCCCCACATAACAGTGCCATCCACAACAGATCCCCCCCATAATACTGTCATGCACAGACCACCATTACTTCAAAAGCACACCGTTTGGTTAAAAATATTTTTTTTCTTATTTTTCTCCTCAAAAACCCAGGTGCGTCTTATAGGCCGGTGCGTCTTATAGGGCGAAAAATACGGTACATACATACAGCACTATGTAGCATGTATGTATGGACAGCAGACAAAGACATTGCATCCTTCTCATTGGGCCACAAGCAAAAAGGGAGGTTACTGATGGAAAAAAAAGTAGAATATTCGAAATATAAATATATATCACTATATTCTAAATATTCGCAAATTCTCGAAGTTGCGATATTCGCGATTAAAATTCGCAATTCGAATATTCACGTCCAAAACTACTTGATTGTATGAAAATCTCATTTCCAGTGTTTAGTGCAGCTCTTCATGGCACTATTACTTGTATTATGGCACTGCTATTTGGACACTGCATTAAAGTGTTATTTATTTTCAGACCAATTCTTTTTGGATTCTTTTTGGAAATCCTTTAAAATGTATTGCTGTGGAATTACTACTACCTTGATTTCAGTGCTTTAACCCTATTATTTTCACACTGCTCTGAACAGTAGAAATAGAAGGAATTTACCTGTAATGGTTTGGGCACAGCTGGTATGAGACAACTGCTCCCAGCATTTTGTGAGTTTAATAGTTGACATCGTCATGTTATACTGCTTGTCTCGCCTGTAGTTATTGTACAGATTTCAGTGCTGTGTCAGTGCATATAAATTTCACCTACATAAAAGTTCATTCAAGAACATCTTGGTCTTGAAAAGCCTTTCCCCGGGCTGCACGGTTCTCCAGTCACGTTGTAGTGAATCAGACAGGGTCCTGCACTTTGCTTCCTTTATAATCATTCCTCGGCGGGTTTCACAGGCAGACTTTTGGCATGGACACCAGGCTACAATTCCGCCAGCAGCCGCGTGGTGTCTGCCTCTGCATTGGAGTTTGCAGGCCAGCTGTTTAAAGCTGCTATCGCTCCAGGAAAGGACATGTCCCTTCCAGGCATTGTTTGCAGGCAGCCGCTGCTTCAAGTGCGACGGCTGTCAAGGGTGCTAAGCCGCAAGCTGGTCTGCGGTCTCTAAAATGAACAACTGCAGCAGAAACCTCTGCAGCATACGTGGAGGATTTTGACAGCGTCAAAATCAGCTGTGTGAACAGGCCCTAAGGCTACTTTCATACTCGCGTTCGGTGCGGATCCGTCATGGATTTGCACAAACACAGCCGTTTAGATAATACAACCGCATGCATCCATTCAGAATGGATCTTTAACATTGCAAAAACAGATCTGTCTTGAACACCATTGAAAGTCAATGGGGGACGGATCCGTTTTCTATCGTGCCATATTGTGTCAGTGAAAACAGATCCGTCCCTATTGACTTACATTGTGTGGCAGGACGGATCCGTTTGGCTCATGTTCGGCAGACGGACACCAAAATGTTGCAAGCAGCGCTTTGGTGTCCGCCTCCAAAGCGGAATGGAGACGGAACTGAGCCAAACTGATGCATTCTGACCGGATTCTTGTCCATTTAGAATGCATTAAGGGCAAAACCGATCCGCTTTGGACCGCTTCTGATCACTGAACGGATCTCACAAACAGAAACCAAAACGCCAGTGTGAAAGTAGCCTAAGTAGTACTATACTGCTTCAATTTAGGGTTCACCACAGCTCAAAAGAGGCTCTTCAACTGAATAAACATTGTTCCAATGGCTGCCATGACAATCTGCAGCCTTATCACAGATGGCAATGTGTACTGTAAAGTTAGTAAGGGGCTTGTGGTTTCCTGCTCTAGACCATAGCTGTAATGCATAATCAGTCCCCCTATAAGGTGCCTTTAAAGGGATTGTCTACATTTTACTTTTTTTTTTATTCCCCCACCTAGTGGGACCTTGGAAGGGATCTATATTTACGTGCCCCCTGCCACTCTGTTGTTGCTCTATGGACCAGACCTGGTCTTCACCACAATTCTGTGGCAGACCCTTCAACTTCCGCATGGACAGGGTCACGTTCACCCCTGCAGCGAATGGCGTAATGTGTCCCCAAGCAGTACGTCACTGCTGGGTCACTTAATGCTTGGGGACATGTCACCAGTAAGATGCTGCAGAGACGCACATGATACTGTCCATGCAGAAAATTGAGACTGGAACACCAGTAAAGAGTCAGCCTGGGACTTATGGAGCCAAAACAGAGAATCGGGGAGCAGGTACAGTAAGTATAGTTCCCTTTACAGGAACTGCAGTGTTGATGTGGAATAAAAAATAAAAAAGCAAACCATGGACAACCACCTTAAAACTGGCCATGTTCAGCAGACACCCATCTCTTCTGTCTCCCTCCCAGGCTCCCCATACATGCACACGTCTGGCATGGCCGAACGTGTCTGTGTATGCTATAGGGAAAGTAGAGAAACCCTTTGCTAGTTCTGGCGGCAGCTTATCTCACTAGAGGACAAAAGTATTGGGCGAAAATATATATTTTGCCCGATCTTTGTCTCCCCAATTTCCTCTGTGGAGGTAGAGTCAGAAGCTCCCCACAAACATTAGTGTGACGGCTGAACCCGCCGTTCTCCGTGGGTTCAGCCGACAAAAGTATAATGTGCATGGGCATCTTAACTCTCCCCCATTTTTATGCTGTCACACAATCTCACTCTGCTCCTAATCTCTTTGGTCCCTCTTAACTCCCCCTGCAAACCAAGTCCAAGTCTACTGTATGCGATGCTCATTGTGTCCTCTAATAATGATGTCTATACAGACTACATAGGTTTTGTTTACTTGGCTGTGAAGATAATCCACAATTAAATGAGCAAATAATAATAAAAATTACAATATTAAATAATTTAGTTTTTGTCACGTTTCCAGAGGATGCATACTTTGTTTTTGTTTTTTAATATTCCAGAATGTTTATATAATACCGTATATGATATATCTATATTTCCACTGTTTTCTATTTAAGCAAACTGTTTTTCTGTTTACAGTTTTATTCCTTAATTATATTCATTCTGTCATATTTTATTTTATATTTACACCCTTTTTTTAGACACCAAAGCTTTTATCTTATTTCCTGGGATACAATAATAGGTAATTACATTAGAAAACAGGCACCAATCACGCAGTACAACTGCAACTCCACTGAACAATCAGAACCCATTGTGTGCCCACAGCAGAATGGCTGTGTGCTTTTTGCAAAGAGAATGTAACTGAATGAAGCCTCAAATGAGCCATCACCTTAAATTATTACCAACAGAAAAACATGATGCCAAAGTGCGCTATTCATGAAGCCACTTCAAAAACAATTTGCAAAACCATTCACTTTCTTCTTATAGAAGTTATCAGGGTAGGTCTGTCTGTAACAGGATCAGACTTTACAGACAGAACCATTTTGGTCCTGTGTGGTATGCATGGATGACCACTTAAGGATGGCAGAAGGAATCGGGTAGACACAGTTGCCAGTTAAAGGGAACCTGTCATCAACTTTATGCTACTCATACTAACGGCAGAATAAAGTAGAGACAGGTGAGTTGATTTCAGCGGTCTGTCATTTAAAAGTAAGTGGTTGCCGAGAACCAACATCACTATCATTGCAGACTGGGCCTGGAAAAGAGTCACGGCCACCTGAGAAGAGTCATGGTTATTCATGAATTCCTGCTCTCCCTGCCCACCTGCTAATGATTGACAGTCCTCTACCTAGCTGAGAGTGCCGGAGATTATGAATAACCATGACTCTTCTCAGGGAGATTTGACTCTTTTCAAGGCCTGGGCTGCGATTATTATGATGCTGGTACTCGGCAACCACTTACTTTTAGCTCATGAGTGACACATCGCTGAAATTAGCATTTCTGTCACTATTTTATGCTGCCCTCAGTGAGGATCCTTTTAAAGTGTAACTACCATTTTGGATTATTTTTAATATAGTGTAGGGACAGGGATGTTAAACAATTTTGTAATATACTTAATTAGGGAAAGCTATTTCCTTGTTCTAGAAAACAGGGTCTATAAAGTCTTCTTATCAAATCATCCTCAGCGTTGCTAAGGAGTCTGTTTTCAGTGTTCAGCATTTTACTGAGCACTTAAGATGCCTGTATGTAACATGCCTGTTGTCACTACCTAGTCCCTGACTATGTATATGTTTTCTATCACTGCCCATCACCCTGGCTATCTGACTTGTTAGGCAGTCATCTACACTGTACAATACAACGGAAAACAGAAAACAAACTCTCTTTAACAATGCTCAGAGTTTTTCTAAGAAGACTCTTTAAACAGAAATGACAGCTACACTTTTAGCATGTAATATACTTTTATTAGGGAAAGTATGTTCTTTTTACAATCTTGAACTATTATCTTACGTAATACATAATTAGTACTGCAGATAAGGAGTCCAGATCACTATTTTTTATTTTCCTACTGCCCCCATTCCCCTGCTGGCAGCGTTTAAAGCTGGGGAGGGGGAAGGCAAAAGCGCGACAGCGCATCAATAGTAAAATAGAAAATGATGATCTGAAATCCTTATGTGCAGTACTATTCATGTATTACTGCAGATAATAGCCCAAAATTGTGGTAACAGATTTCTTGTAAACAATCTCTTTAGCACCATCTAACTAAGTATTACTAAGCACAGTCCGTCTTCAGCATTTTACTGAAGATGCAGAGGCTTCCAACCTGATTCTTAAAGGGATTCTGTCACCAGCTTTCACCCGTTTGAGCTAAACATATGCTCATGCTTAGGGTCTCTGCGTGATTCCTAATATGGGCTTATAAATGCGATCTGTAGCTCAGTTTTGCCAAAAAAACAGGTTTTACCGTATTTTTCGCCCTATAAGACGCACCGGCCTATAAGACGCACCTGGGTTTTTGAGGAGAAAAATAAGAAAAAAAATATTTTTAACCAAAAGGTGTGCTTTTGAAGTAATGGTGGTCTGTGCATGACAGTATTATGGGGGGGATCTGTGGATGGCACTGTTATGTGGGGGAGATGTGGATGGCACTGTGATGGGGGATCTGTGGATAGCACTGTGATGGGGGGATCTGTGGATAGCACTGTGATGGGGGGATCTGTGGATAGCACTGTGATGGGGGGATCTGTGGATAGCACTGTGATGGGGGCATTTATGAATGACACTGTAATGGATTGGATCTGTGGATGACACATATATAGCATCTTATGCTATATGTGTCATCCACAGATCACCCAATTACAGTGTCATCCACAGGTGCCCCCTTTTCTAAAACATCTGGCCCATGGCTGCTTAGGGGCGGAGCCTGGCAGCACATGGCGGGCGGCCCGCCGCTCACAGCGTGACTGCTTGTATAACATTTAAAATCTTTAATTATGTCCCCTTATTTCCTAAAAGCCTAGGACAGTAGCGCTCTGCTAACCTGCTATACGATCCTCTAGCAGGCAGGCGGTGCGGCGGCAGAGCTGGTGTGTAACGTCCTCACTGGCGTCATCTGCCTGCTCCTCCTGCTTCATTCATAAAGTGAAAGGAGCAGGCAGATGACGTCAGTGAGGACGTTACACACCAGCCTGCCGCCGCACCGCTCTGCCTGCTAGAGGATCGTTATAGCAGGTTAGCAGAGCGCTACTGTCCTGGGCTTTTAGGAAATAAGGGGACATAATTAAAGATTTTAAATGTTATACAAGCAGTCATGCTGTGAGCGGCGGGCCGCCCGCCGCGTGTTGCCAGGCTCCGCCCCCTCCTCCTTCCATGCTGATACATCGCATGATGTGCGATGTATCAGCTTTAACTATAGGAAAATGGTAGTATTCGCCATATAAGACGCACTGCCATTTTCCCCCCACTTTTGGGGGAAAAAAAGTGCGTCTTATATGGCGAAAAATACGGTACTAACCTGTCAGTCATAAAAATAAGGTGCCCAAGGGGAGGTCCAGGGATGCAGGGTGCCCGGCTGCAGCCATCGCCGTTGGTGCCCAGCGCCACCTTCCCAGAGTTCTGCGCCGCCTCCTACTTTTCTGTGTCGCCTCTCCCTCCCTCCCCCTCCTCCCGCTGTGAGATGCCGCGCGTGTGCACCGGCTCAGCCTGGTGCGCCTGTACGGACTGCTTGGATGATTCTTCTCTAGCAAAGTGCCGGAGCATGCGCTCTACGCTAGAAGAAGCCGATGCAAAAAATGGACGCATTTTTTCACGGTCCCATTGACTTGAATGGGTCCGTGAACCGTTTTACACGGACAAGAACAGGACAGGTTATATTTTTTTGACGGACTTGAATCACGGACCACGGACACGGAGGACAAACGGTGCATTTTCTGAGTTTTCCACGGACCCATTGAAAACCAATGGGTCCGCAGAAAATCACGAAAAACGGAGCAACGGACACGGAATCAAACAACGGTCGTGTGCATGAGGCCTAACAGAGACACAAATCCCTATCACAGCACAGTAATTCCTATCACACTACCTAACCCCCTGCACTGGAACCTATCAGCTACACTATATCACTATCTAACCTACACTGACTATCTCCCACTAACCATCTGTATTATATATATATGAGCTAACTAGCTAATGTAATTAAATAAGGATCCAGATGAGTCTGCAAAGCACAGAGCACAGCAATGGCACTGCTGTCTCTCTCAGAACGGCAAAAAGCAGCAGAAAATGGCTGCTGAGGAGGTTCTTATATAGTAAGGGGTAGGCAATTTTTCTATTGGTTGCTAGGGATGTTGCGAAGCTCAGACAAAGACATTGCTGCCTTCTCATTGGCCCACAAGCAAGAAGCAATTGTACGGATGGAAAAAAAAATGGAATATCGGCGATTACGAATATATAGCACTATATTCTAGATTTTCGTGAATTCTCGAAGTGCCGATGTTCACGATAAAAATTCACGATTAGAATATTTGCAATCAACACAGGTAGTCAGACAGAATAATGCTCCTTTGCTGGTTAACTAGAAACTAGGAGCCTAAAGTTCAGGCACTATCTCCTTGAGAAAGATGCCTTAAATTTCATGGGGCCGCCAGACATTAGCTGGGGAAGAATTACAAAGTGCGTTAAGAGACCAAAAGCAAGCGTGTGCCCTATAGTGCAGCATAGGACCAGCTTAGAGCAAGCACAGGCCACAGCCTGCCAAAGCACTAAGAAGGAGAGCACAGGTGGGGGTCAACAGGGTGAGTAGCACAGCGTCTGTGCCCAAAAGGAGAAGCGGGCTGTGGCGGGCACAGGACACCAGTGCAGCATTGTATTCAGAGCTCAGTAGAACTCTGAAGGCGGGCTCTACTTTACCCCTTACAATGCTTAGTTAGAACGCTGCTAAGGAAACTGTTTACATACTTTTTTCTAGTGAAAAGAAAACATTTCCCTAATATAGTGTATTACAATCATGTTTAAAATCCCTGTCTCCAAAACAATGTTAAATGTAAATCAAAATATCAGTAATACTTTACACAAGGGGATTTTTACTAGTTTCTTGTAGAGCAACAGGCTTAACCTCTTTAGAACTGAGCTTGTTTTCATTTTGTCATTTTTTATTTTTCTTCCCTACATTTCAAAAGCCATAACTTATTGTTCCATTCAAATAGCCATATGGGGCTTTTTTTTTTTGCGGGTCAAGATGCATTTTTTTATGACACCCTTTAATTTACCATATGTTGTATTGGAAAATGGGGAAAAATATTGTTTCTGGGGTAAAATTGTAAAAAAACACAATTTCATCAAGGATTTTTGGGCTTTGACATTAAACGTTCACTGTGCACTAAAAACAACATGACATCCTTATTCTGTGGCTCATTACTATTACAGAGATACCAAATTTATATAGTTTTTAGTTTGTTTTATAACTTAAAAAAATAAAAACCTTTGAAAAAAATCTACATTTTCATTGAATCGCTATTTTCTGACAGCCGTAACTTTTTTATATTTTGGTCTACAGAGCTGCATGAGGGCTTGTTTTTTGTGGGACAAAGTTTTGGGGTACATACAACTTTTTGATCACTCTTCAACTTTTTTCGGGGGAAAATTTTTTATCGTTAATTTTTATTGTTTTTTTTTCTATTATGGAAAGTTCAAGCATTTTCAGATGTGGCAATACCTGATATGTTTATTGTTTTATTGTTTATATATTTTTATATGTGCAATTGGGGAAGGGGGGTGATTTAAACTTTTAATATTTTTGTGTTTTCTTTTTACCTTTTTAACTTTATTTCGCAATAACATTTAGCACTTTAGGGGGCTAGAACCTGGGATCTTTTGATCACTTGTCCCATTCGCCTTAATAGACATCTATTAGGGTAAATGGGATTCTGAAGTGCTGAATGCTGAGCTGTACCTCGTGCACAGCTCAGCAGGCAGCTTACCATGGCAGGCCTGAGAAACTTCAGCAGCACCCAGGCTGCCATGGTAACAAGTCTGACTTCTGCAATTTCACTGCAGGGGCTCTGATCGGAAGGCAGAAGGAGCCGCATCGCAATGCCTAACCTCACAAATGCCGCAATAGCTTTTGAACGCAGCATCTGAGGGGTTAAATTCCCCGTCATTGCAGCTGGGTGCCTGCTGTAACCCTGGGCTGAGGATAGGTTAGGTCAGGGATAGCATATCCTAGAGTCCCCTTAATCACCCTCTTTTCCCACACCTACATTATTCGATTGTCCCCCCTCTGGGGGTTACATCACTTGTGTGGAATTATTAGGTACTTTTGTACCAATACCCTTTGACTACGTTTACTGGAATATACCTTAACCCACATTTTTTTCCTGTATAACGGATCATATTACCACCAGCTGAGGGGGACAGCAATGGGGAGCCCATGTGCCCCGACATATGCTAACCTCCTACTGGGCTGGTGGGAATACAAATATGTTTTTCCTGACCAACACTGTTGGTGGAACGATAACATCATGTTTTGGATCCGTTATATAGATGACATTTTTCTAATATGGGATGGGAATAGAGAAAGTTTTAGTAGGTTTATTAACACACTTAACCATAATCAAATTGGTTTAAACTTCACCTCTGAAATTTAGTCAGAACGGATGACTTTTCTAGACGTGGAAGTTAATAAGGTTGACGGCATGTTAGTCACGTCAGTCTTTCGAAAACCAGCGGCCACCAATAATATTCTGCAATGGAGCAGTCACCATCCTCCGGCAGTAAAGAGAGGGATCCCCAGGGGACAGTACCTGTGGACCCGTAGGAACTGTTCTTCCCTGGTGAACTTCCACCAGGAGTCAAGAAAATTGCAGAATAGACTGACACAGAGGGGCTACCCACAGCATCTTCTGAGAGATGCCTTCCAACATGCAGAGTCAAAAAGTAGTGAAGATTTTCTTATCCCCAAAATAAAAGACAGTAAAGATAACAAATGAATTCATCTTATATCTACGTTTGACACTGCTAACAAGAAAGTTCTATCCACCCTCCGAACTTACTGGCCCATCCTCACAATGGACCCTGAACTTTCAGGTGCCATTAATGAATACCCTAAGATTACATATCGAAAGGGCAGAAGCCTACGGGGCCGCTTAGTCCACAGCCACTATGTGGGTCCCAAAAAAGAGGGTACTTGGTTGGATAGAAAACCAGTGGGGATGTTCAGATGTGGTTTATGTAAAGCCTGTAACTATATTTGTAAAACAAAAACCGTGGTATGTTCTGTTACACAAAGACTGTATACCATTAGGGATTTTATTAATTGCAGGTCCATGGGTGTCGTTTATATCTGCCAATGTGCCTGTCCTAAGGACTACATTGGCAAAACTAATAGAGAGCTCAGGAGGAGAATATGTGAGCACATTAATTACATTGTTTAATCAAACGACACCCTTGTGGCTAACCACATCAATGAACATCATAATGGGGACTTGAAATCGATCTCCTTTGTGGCCCTTGAGACCCGCTCACCCTCTCCTAGAAAAGGTGACTGGGATAGCAAGATTCTCCAGAAGGAGACGGAGTGGATTTACCGCTTCCGTTCGCAGTCACCTGGTGGTCTTAACGAAAGACTTACATTCACTTGTTTTATTTAATCTCAACGAAAAACCTACATTCATTTATGTTGGTTTGTAAATCTCTCAGTCAGTTATAGCTTACCCTCAGTCACCGCTATGATTTGCCTGTTACTGACCTTATCGATGCGAAAAGCATCATAATTTGTGGCGTTATTTATCAATTCGCCATATCTTTGCACATTGTTTAAATTTTACGCCCTTTTGAATCAATTAGGGTATATATGAATCACAACTTACATCAGTAAGGGTATCATATTATCATCATTTTATATATTTTTTATTAGTGGATACATCCCTTTGTTTCATTTCAGGCTACTGGCGCTGTATATATATCTCAATGTCAGCTTAGTAACTGGCCAAGCCCCTTCCAGCACATTGCGTTTATTAAATGTTCTTGCTGGGCTTAGTCAAGCGCTTCATTTGCGTTCCACCGTGACTTCCGGCTTACAGGCGGTCACGTGATGCGTTCCATGGTGCGTCCCATAGCACCGGAAGTAGCGCATATGGCGCCCGGACACGTAATGCGTTCCACTGTGCATTCCACAGCACCGGAAGTAGCGCATGTGACGTCCGGACATTGAATCTGGCGCGGGCCACAAATACTTTAAATAAGAATAGGTAAGCCTGACAGCTCCCTAGCTCCCTACAGGACATGACCTGACCATATCTTTGGCTGGATGTAACTAAGCCCGTATATGGAATTCTCTACACCTGTTACCATCACCCTAGGTATTGTTCTTAATACATGATTTTTTATCTTACAGGTTAGTGTTTTTCGAGCTAGGTCTTGCTGTCTCCTAATATCAGGATGGGGAGCTAAGTATCTATCTATTAATCATACCCACATCATATTACTCTATCTATACTCTATCTACCCCCTGATGATCCTTTTTCTAGGTGAAACGCGTTTGGATCTTTTGATAGTTTAACCAATTTTAGCGTACCGATTAAATGTAATATCTATACATCTGTTATACATTTGTATTGTTCTACTTGTATGTTATATCCCTCTATCATAGAGTTTTTAACAGGAATGTTCTAGTATTAGGTACGTGGACAGGGAACCTCCACCATCAGGGGCAACCCTGGGCTGAGGATAGGTTAGGGCATTGCAGGGATAGCATATCCTGGAGTCCCCTTAATCACCCTCTTTTCCCGCACCTACATTATTCGATTGTACCCACCTCTGGGGGTTACATCACTTGTGTGGAATTAATAGGTACTTTTGTACCAATACCCTTTGACTCTGACAATAAAGGTATACAGTATTTTAAGTCACGTTTTCCTTCTGTTTGATAAGTTTGACCTAAATCCTTAACGTGATTCGGCTGAATCGTTTAAACCTTCTGCAATGTGGTATCTGTATTATACAGCCAGAATCCGCTGTGTATGGAGCCGGCTCACCACAACAGCCATTCCTGGCGCATATTGCCATACATATAAGGCATTATGGTTGCAGCAGCCTTCAGAAGGGAAACAGACATAGAGGTTACAATCCTGATGGCACATGTTTAGGTAAAGGCAACTGGTTACCTAGGTACACAGTCCCTTTAAGTGGCAACAACAAATTTAACACAGTCCTTTTAAAAGCCAAAAACTCACTTTCCCTCTGTATTGTGTTACAGAGCCTGGTTCTAGTCTCCTAAGAGTGGCAGCAATGAAAATGGTTGGATCTACAGTTATTACCATGGCTTTCTCTCCACATGGCACAGTACTGCACAACCTGCACAATCTCTAACAGACGATCCATTTTCCATACCAACTCACACACTCTTCTCAGCCATGGTATGCCCTTCCCTGCAACAGTATTGCACACACTATCTCACCTGTTGTTGCTTATAGGCTACAGACTGTTTGGTCTTGGGTACAGACCTGGTTTTCATATAGGTCTTGGCAGCTATCAGGTGGCTTCTTTCTACCCTTCAGGTCCAGCTTCAACTGCTCTGTGATGCTCAGCTGCTCTGTAGCCATATATGTGCCCTGAGGTGTTATATCATTATAACCAATACCAGTTACCTGCCACATGTTAGCTAGCTACAAACAGAAATATTGCTGGCTTTGTTTCCAGCAGCAGCTTCCCAGCTCTCTCTCAGTCCCAAGCACTGACCGTGAGTTCTGCAAATCACTTTTATTTATCCTTTCTGCCATGTGCTCCCACTACACTCTTAAAGGGGTTGTCTCATTTTAGCAAATTGCATTCATCATGTAGTCAAAGTTAAAGGGGTTGTCCAGGTTGAGAGCTAAACCCAGACATAACCCCTTCACCCATTTAGCCCCTATGAGTGCTCTGATACTCCCCCCCTTGCCTTGCAGTCCATCACAGGGCAAGTGCTGTTTTGTTTACATTAACACACTGCTAGGAGGAGGTTTCTGCCTAGCAATGTTCCCGGTAATGACACCGGAACTAATTGGTGGTCTGTTTTACAGGCTAAGGCAGCGCTAAAAAAACACCCATTAGTGCCAGTGATGTCACCAGGCTCACTGCTAGGTGGAAGCCTCAGCCTAGCATGCCCATCAGAAGTCCGTTATATCACTAAATCTGAAGAAAAAGACGTTACCCTGCGCTCTACAGCTGTGCGATACAGTGCAGGGCAAGGGGGAGCATTGGTGCATGAAAAGCTCTGGTGCTCCACTCATAGGGACTGAATGGGTGAAGAAGGGGTTGTCTCCAGGGTCAGCTCTGAACCCGGACAACCCCTTTAACATAAGGCACTTACTAATGTACTGTGATTGTCCATAGTACCTTTTTTGCTGGCTTGATTCATTTTATCATTGCATTATACACAACTCTTTTCCAGAAGGAAACTACAGGAAACAGAGCTGGCCTCTCTGGTGGCTGGAAAAGTGGGAGTAGACATAGGCACATAAGTGCTTTAGCTCCCATCCCGGGCACCTCATTTCTGCCCTGCATTGGTGGCCGTGACCCCTAGAAATGATCAGTGTATAGTACAATGGAAACATGAATGAAGCCAGCAAAGGAAGCAATATGGACAATCCCAATACATTAGTAAGAGCCTTGTATTAACTTTCTCTACATGAGAAATACCATTTGCTGAAGTGGGACAACCCCTTTAAGGACCTTAAAAGGTTGTTGCACCCGCATATATTATCCAAGAGTAATAATACAATTGGTCTGTAGATGGAATGCAGTATATTTATATTAGTGCAGTATATTGTGCAGTGCAAAACCTTAAAGAGGACCTTTCACCGATTTAAAAACTAAAAACTACCTATACCTGCGGGCAGAGCGGCGCCCAGGGGTCCCCCTGCACTTACTTGTATGTCTGGGCGCCGCCAGGCTATGAGCTGTGCGCTGTGATTGGCCAGCTCAGCAGCAAGGGGCACGCCTCATACAAAGTGCCCGCCCCATACAACCAAGGGAGCTTGGACACCGGAGCCTATACCGGGCGAACAGAGCGGTGCCCAGGCATACTAGTAAGTGCAGGGGGACCCCTGGGCGCCGCTCTGCCCGCAGGTATAGGTAGATTTTAGTGTTAAAAGAGGTGAAAGGTCCTCTTTAAACAGGTTTTAGTCCAATAGGTCAACTCAGTTAGCATCTCAGCAAGTTTTTATGCATAGTATTTGTGTTTTCATTGTAAGGGGAAGTGAACTTCATTTCAATTCTCACATGTTCACAGTTGAGGTCAAAGTTGGCTCCAGGTGAATTTTGGCCCTATAACAGAGAAACGCTTGCATTGGAAGCACAGAACATGTTTACCCAGATTACCAAATGCTTCTTAATTTTTGGGAAAAAAATCAGGTTGTAAATATGCTTTGCACTTAAAGGGTGATGTAGCCTAAAGTTTTCTTATATACTCATATTTAGAGATGAGCGAATTGAATCCCACAAAATAAAATTCGATCTGAATTTCAGGATAAATTTGATTCACCAAGAAGTCGAATTTCCTTGTGCTTCGTGTCAGCGAATTGAATTTACCTGAAATAATATAAAAAATCAAAAAATTCAAACTTACCTCCTCCATTTGCTCACGATGGGCCGCCAGCCTACATCTTGCTTGAAGATCTCGGCCGAAATCCCGTGCAGTGCGAGACTACATCACGCCGTCTGGTGACATCATACGTCACCACGCCAGCCGACGCGATGACCTAATCTCGCACCGCTGGCCCGTTGCGAGCAAATTTAGGCAGTAAGTTTGATTCCATTTTTTTTTACTGTTCATTTTACACTCAGATGCCGCGATCATATGTATGAACGTGGCACCGGAGGGGTACAATAACGGGGGAGGTGCTATCTGAGCTCCCTGTCATCGCACCTACTACTTACAATTTTTTTTGTGAAATTCAGTGAATCAGCCGAATCGAACTTTTAAGAAATTCACTCATCTCTACTCATATTCTTGGAAGTGAGAAACATGCAATTATAAACTTCTGTGACCGCAAGGCAGTTAGACTACATGGCTTAGTCATGTAAAGCCATCAACAGAATACAGGTTCAGGGGCGGATTGGCCATAGACCTTACAGGGAAATTTCCTGGTGGGCCGAGCCCAGAGGGCTGCCTGGGCCCTCCTCGTGGAAGTGGAAGTTTTTGGGAAGTATTTTGTGCTGCTGGCAGTATTTTGTGGTGGACTGTGGTAGTTGGCTCTTTTGTAGTGGTATAATGTGCTACAATATGGTATTGCTGGCCCTGCCTTCCATCAATTTGGACCCAACTACAAAATGGGGCCACTTTTAGTGTTTTTTCCAGGGCCACTTTAAGTTCCCAGTCCACCCCTGTACAGGTTACCTTATTTGGTAGCCTGTCTGTTGATACATTTATATAAAAGATGACATGATTGCTCATTTGAGTCTTCACTAGGGGGAGCTTTAGGAACTTGCTACATATAGTTTATGTATTAATGACTAATAAGACGGTATGCAGTTAGCTACTAGGCTCACTCTAGTGGTTGCTGCAGGTAGTCAGAATGCTGTCTTAAACACCCATGCCTATGCAGCAGATTTTGAGTTGTCTATCAAGAGGATAGGCCATCGGTAAAAAAAAAAAATCTCGGAAAACCCTTTTCAGGCTCATTTAGACGAGTAGATAATTGTTCCAATTTGAATGCTAGTGATTCATGGTGGACGATAATGGTGTAATGTGAATGTACGATTATACTAAAAATGCTCATTCAACGTTTCTGAAATCGTTGACGTGAACAAGTAAATTATCGGTTGGCATTAATGAATTGTGGTCATGTAAATGTGCAGTATGTGAACTTTTATGATAGGCACAATGACCAGACCTGTCTGGACACAGTCAACGATCATCGTTTAAGCGAGTATAGGATCGAATATGAATAAATAGTTCCAGCATGTAAATGCTTGGCGTTATCATTGGCATTGGGTCGGTAGGTCACTCATGTCGTCAATCGCCTGAACGATTATCTACTCATCTACATGAGCCTTTATGCTATACTAGAGCCCCCACCATGCTGATATTTCTCCTTATTACTTTTAGGTAATGTGAAAATTCCTATCACAGCCCTATTATCCCTGCCACTATTTTCCTGCAGCTACCACACCCGACTTACTAACTTATTCTTCATTGAGTTATAACTTTCCCCTTGCCATATCATGTACCTGTACCACACTCCTACGTATACTACACCTTACCACTGCTGACACCCAGGACCCTTCTTCCCACCATGAAAACCCTTATCTCTACCTCAATCTTCCCTGATTACCAGATTCCACTGTTAAAGAGCTTCTGTCACTTCATCTCTAACCTTTGACACCCATAATTGCACATAGTCTCACACAATACAGTGGTCCCTCAAAATACAGTATTAATTGGTTCCAGGATGACCACTGTGTGTTGAAACCATTGTAAGTTGAGTAATCGGTTCCAAAGCCCCAAAATGTCATCCAAAATAAGAGAAAATGAAGATTTAAGAAAAAAAAGCACATAACTAAGACAGATAAAACTAGTCCTTACATATAACAGTCAGGAATAGCTGCTAACTAGCAACTATTTTACCAGAGAAGTGGCCTGGATTGGATGGATCTGAGTCTGAGGTATTGTATGTTGAGTCTGGTTTCAACTTACGATGGGTCAGAAAAGACCATTGTATGTTGAAAATATTGTATCCTGAGGCCATTATATCTTGAGGGATCACGGTATTGCTTACAGGTTACAGGCTAGTCTCTGTCACCAGCCGCTCTCTTTCACAGGCCCAGGGGTAAACATCTTTTCTTTACCCCTCAGCTCTAACTGCAAACCATTTGCACTGGTTCCAATCCCTTCCAGTGACCTAGCAATTTCTTGACATGTTGTACCCTTTTTATTTTTCATTAGCAACCAACCCTTTTAGTTCTCACAGGAGTAATACTGGAGCCACCAGCTCACTCTTCCATTTCCAGTCTCACACTGAATACCAGGCAGGCATGCCACTCCTGTTTATCATCTTATGCTATCTGCTTTTAGTACATATGCAGGGGAGCGCTTGGAGTAGGGGAGCGTTAGTTGAGGCACTGATAGGAGTGATGATGGTTCACGATGGCTGTCCTCAATTAGGCCATGCAGTGATTAGGGCATACCATGGACTTTTGCGGTCTCCTGCTTGTTGGTGGCTGGGGTGCCTTGGTGTTAGGTGGCTGGCAGGGTGCAAGGCAGGACAGCAGGGATGGATGGATGGAGGCCCGGCGAATGATGATGGAGTCAATGACCAGGCCTGATTGATTACAATGAATAAAGTCTCTCTTTACTGAATAAATAATAGGAGTAGTAGTTCATATAGCAGCTAAAGGCACAGTTCTGAAATATGTTACAGAGTAGGCTTCTCCTAATAGTTGTTTACAGGCAGTAGCAACGATAGTAGAAACTAGGGATGAGTAAAAACATGGCTGTTCGGGTTCAACGGGTTCGGTCGAACTTTGGTTCAAAGTTTGGTTCGGGTAACTGAACTTGACTCTGAACCCCATAGAAGTCAATTAGGACCCGAACTTTGGTGCAGTAAAATGGCTGTAAAGTAGTCGTAGTAAGGGCTAGAGGGCTGCAAAAGGAAGCAAATGTGGGTAAGCCCTGCAAAGAAATGTGGATAGGGAATTGACTTAAAATAACAGAATAGAAAAAAGTAAAAAATAATAATCTTAAACCAGGAGGTGGAGGTCCAAGTGGATAAAGAGGTTGAGGAGGCGGTGGATGTGGCGGTGTAGGTGGAAGAGGCGACAGAGGAGGAGGAGGAGATTTAGATGGCTACTCATCTCAAAAGTATGGTGGGCACCAAAGCAATATACTCTTCACAACCAGTAAAGTCTTGCCATAAACATGCGGTACCGTACTGTCTGAATCCAGTACACGGCTTTGATGGTCCTAGACCATCTATAAATGTCTGTTCTCTTTCTCTCAGGGGTAGAATCCGAGTTGTTCTCTGGCAGCTTTTCAGTCTCAGGATGAGGCTTCTCTTTGGCTCTACTTGGCAGATTCTCACACATGCAGGTCTTGCCTCTATCTTTGCTCAGCTAAGACTTTCTCTAGCCAGGGGGCAGGCCTAGACCATTACCCTGGAAACTAGGCTAAAGCTGCTAGTGTTAACAGTTTTTTGCTTACATACATAGCCATTGGGTATATATTGTGCAAATAGGTGTTTTTAAAAAATAGGTGTTTTTAACAATAAATCACAACATTTAACACTAATCTAAAGCATAAGGTTAACTATTTGGCATTAAATTAATCCTTTGCAGTGATCCACTAGGTTATTACACATACTGAAGGACCTTCCAGGGACTGGCCCTCTAGGAATTCTTTACTATACAAAGACCTTTGGTGCCATCCAGATGTATTATGCAGCTCAATGGATGGAAGCAAACCATCAAAGTGTTGTTCAAAATATCCATTCTCTTCATTAACGTTATACAGTACAGTATACAGATTATACCTTCTGTGCATTGTATATATGGTATGTATACCTTATATAGTGCTTTCCTTTGTTTTCGATGCAATATCTGTAATGTCCATCCCAGGGTATATGACTTCTCACCCACCGTAGTGCACATACTGTACATTTACCATTCCCACACCGGTGTCCCACGGCTGCTTAAAGGCACGGTACATGGTAAATCACAACACTTCACAACATGGCATCCCATTGGTGCAAATGCTTTGGGATATATAGCATGCATAAACATAACATTATAGCAATGCTCGCATGTTCAATGCTCGCACATTACTGTTCAACTAGGTGGTATTAACACCATAAGAGGGTCAAACATTAACCTACAGGAGCAGAAGCGGCACAGGATAGAGGTGTCTTTGTAAGTGGTAAAACTGTGGTCATATGTAGCTCTCCCATGAACATCTCTGAGCGGCATTCTCCTAAATGACAGAAATTAGACGGGAGTTTGAAAAAGTACAGTGGATCTACAGCAACAGGGGCTCCAGATCAATAGAGCTCCTGACACTTTTAATTGCTGCGAGATTAGACAACACATCATTGTCACTTTTCAGTAACTGCAATGTACTCTAACCATTTGCTAATTACTTCACATCAAATGGAATAATAATGTTTGTCTGTGATCAGGAGGAGGCCAGGAACAAACTGACAGCCCCGACCCAATGGTGGCAGCAGGAATAGAAGCTGCCATGACCATCTGCTGTTCAGTGACTTGTACGCACCGTGCTAAAGAAGATTTATTATCACTAATAAAAGCCCCAAATTGTATAATTAAAGGTGATTCAGTGACAACTTAAAGGGACACTGACAGGCCCAATAAGCATTATGAGCTATAGTGATGAGCGGCAGGGGCAATATTCGAATTCGCGATATTTCGCGAATATTTGGGCTAATATTCGCCATATATTTGAAAATTCGCAAATTTGTAATCTCCAGACATTATTTTCTTGTTTGCGAAAATTCGCATTAAAAAATTGCATAAATTAGCATAAAAAATCGCATAAATTAGTATAAAAATTCGCATGAACTGGCATTTAAAATACCTTTTAAATACCAGCTTATGCGAATTTTTATGCTAATTTATGTGAAAAAATGTAATGACATTTTCTTGCTTGCAAAATTTGCATATAAAAAATTCGCATAAAACGAATATTCGCAATTGCGAATATATTTTGCGATATTCTAAATATTCGCGAATTCTCGAAGTGCTGATATTCGCGATTAAAATTCGCAATTCGAAAATTCGTGATCAACACTAATGAGCTATATATAGGCAGGCATAGGTCTTGTAATGAGTGTTTTAAACATATCAGTATACCCCCTTTCCACCTTATAAATGCAGTAAAATCAAGTTTTATAACCTGGTTGAACGTCTTGTCTTTGTGGCCAAGGGGCGGTGTCTCTGCTTCACTTGTGTCCAGCCACGCCCCAACCGCCGTTTTCAAGCGCCGCCCAGCTCATCATTATTCACTTCGCTGGGCGTCTTCTTCTGTCCTCGACGCTCCGAGATCCCGCGCATGCCCAATAGAATGCTATGGGCATCGGCCTCACTAGCAGCTACTGGGCATGCGCGGGATACCTTCCCCGTCACTCCCAGTGGCCACATTCTTACTGCGCCTGCATCCCCTAACCATCGGTGAAGTGGCTTTAGCCTCACCTGCTGCGCCTGCGCCGGGTCTAGGATCGCAGCCACTACACACCACTGCTTCATAGCGCTGGTGTAATGCTGCCGATATGTGTGACGGGGAAGGTATCCCGCGCATGCCCAGTAGCTGCTAGTGAGGCTGATGCCCATAGCTTTCTATTGGGCATGCCTGGGATCTCGGAGCATCGAGGACAGAAGGAGCCGCCCAGCGAAGTGAAAAATGATGAGCTGGGCGGCGGTTGGGGCGCGGCTGGGCACAAGTGAAGCAGAGACACCGCCCCTTGGGCACAAAGACAGGACATTCAACCAGGTTATAAAACTTGGTTTTACTGCATTTATAAGGTGGAAAGGGGGTATACTGATATGTTTAGAACACTCATTACAAGACCTATGCCTGCCTATACATAGCTCATAATGCTTATTGGGCCTTCACCTTTAAAGGTGAATTCTACTTCTTGGACATAGTAGTCAACAGTGTGTCAGTATTTGCTACAACTGAGGAGGGGACATTGGGGGAGAATTATCTTCTGCATACACCAGAAAACTGCCAAACCTCACACTATCCTCACCACTTTCTGAAAAGGGTGAATGGAGTGGTCGGGGTGTGGGCCAGGAGTCCGGCCCAAAAAGATCTATCATCTTTCATACCAGTTTTTCTGGCATAAATGATAACTGAAATCTATGCCGGCTATGAGCTGGTGAAGATTTCACTCTACATGTATGGACTGCTGGAGGATGCGCTTAATTAATGATGAGGGGCCATTAGTGATAGGTCTCCTCCATTGTTCTTTTATACTTGATGTCTGTATAGTTTGCTATATGGCTGGCCATACACTCTCTCAGGTAACAGGTACTGCATCTCTTCTGACCCTCCATACAAATGCAAGCTCAGAAGAATAACGGGGAGAGGGAATCGGGCACTTGAACTCCAACTGCTGGATCCTTATCTCCCTGACATTTGCCATTGGGAAGAGTGGAGTGGGCCTCTATACACATTAGCTAATTGCATTTCCACCCAATGGATGTACTACCTTGGGGTAGGGGGGGTAGTCAAGTTGTTTTCTTGTACACTTTTGTTTCTCTATGGGTAAAAAAAAACACTTTCACACATGCCTAAACCTCACCCATATGTGGTTGCCATTGACTGCACAATTTTGCTGGTATAAAATATTATTACCTTCAAAAACTTGCAGCCATTGGTTCCCACAGATGGACAAAGTTTTGGCTTTATGTGGCAGTGGGCCGTCTGTTCTTACCCTACTCGGTGCACATCCATACCAATCAGCTAAATAATCAATGGAGGGATCAGGGATGATAACGACAGATAAACAGGTATGGGCCAGCAGCTATCACATGTATATGGACAGCTACGGTGCCATTAGGAACCCACTAAATCAAAAGATAAGAGCTCTATAATGATCCACAGTCCAGACGGTAAAACTCCTATTATGTCCTCCACTATGTAAGACTTGCACTGAGTTTCTGTTAAGATCATGCTTATGTTATAGAACAGACACATGCAGGTTGGCAATATCCAAGCTGTCAGGATGTCATGTTATATTAAAGATCTGTATGACAGGGATAAGGAGGCATTGCTGCACCTACAAGGACACATTACATAATGCTTTCAGCTGGCTCTGCTTTCTCAAATCTACAGTATGTCTGATGGCAAGTTAACCAGTTAAGAGTAAATGTAGATGATAGGTAGGTAGATAGATAGATAGATAGATAGATAGCCTGCCATAGACTGAGAGGAGCCTGATGTAACATGGACTCCTATATCCCCTCCCTGGATGTGTCCCCATCCCCCAACCCTACCTGATTATTTCCCACTTGCTTTGGCAATGCTAAAATGTATTTAGTCCTGTCAATAAAGCTTATTTGATTTTATGATAGATAGATAGATAGATAGATAGTATCAGATAGATAGATAGATAGATAGATAGATAGATAGATAGATAGATAGCCTGCCATAGACTGAGAGGAGCCTGATGTAACATGGACTCCTATATCCCCACCCTGGATGTGTCCCCATCCCCCAACCCTACCTGATTCTTTCCCACTTGCTTTGGCAATGTTAAAATGTATTTAGTCCTGCCAATAAAGCTTATCTGATTTGATGATAGATAGATAGATAGATAGATAGATAGATAGATAGATAGATAGATAGTATCAGACAGATAGATAGATAGATAGATAGATAGATAGATAGATATGAGAGATAGATTACTAAGACAGCACCATAGATCTTTATGTATCTTCTAGGCATACTTTTACCAGCTGGTCTGCGGAGATGTCTAATCTGTCACCACATTTTGGCACTCCAGTTAATACGGCGGTATGGCTGGGAGAGCACTGATTCTGAAGATGTAATAACTTTTGTATAACTTGCCTTCTACCCCCTGCTGTGATCCTGTGATCATTCTCCACCCTTTAGTCCTGACGAGTCCTCCTAATGATGTGGACATGCTCAGCAGTCCTGTTCTGCAAATAGGTAGTACTGAGGACTGATATACACCAGCCAGGCAGCCGATGGTCATGAATATTCAGAGGAAGATGGAGTTCAGGAAGGATACGCGTGGTTTACTTGGGATTGACAGGATTAACTCTTTTCAAGCAGATTGATGGGGTTATAGGTGGTGACAGATACCCTTTAAGAAACAGGGCAGTGCTGGCAACTCTGAAGTCCCACAGTTCTTGTACTACATTGCCAATGCCTTTATTGGTTTCACCTCCATTTCTCTTGAGGCAGTAGTGGGCAGAACAATCCGGCTCTACCATTGTATACTATGTAGATGATGACACACCAAACTCATCAACCCTTTTCTTTGTGGCCATTGCTTTGTGTATATTGCCATGCTGAAAGTTCCCAAAGTTTGAAGCATGCAGTATTCAAGTCCGATATTGTATGCTTCAAAATTACAATATCTTGACACATGGCAGATTTGTTGCAGAAATGTCTTTATCTAATAGGGATTTCTAAAGATCCACGTATGTTCTGCAGAAATTAATGCTGTAGAATAAATTTTCCAGTGGCAAAAATTTCGGGGGGAAAAAAATGCTCAAGAATGCAACAAGTGCAACAGCGAGGCTCTCATTGCACCAAAGGCCTAAACTTTATATTAGGAAAAATGATCATATCTCGGTAACAGAGCCTCAGACGAACAAAAGAAAAACATTGTTTTAATCAAGTGAACCACAGTTATGTGTCTATGCGGATGACTTTCTTTAATTTCCCAGAATTATTGGTGTGACATAAGAGAATAACTAAAGTAGTTTTTCTTTGACATATCTCTTAAACTTCACATAACAAACACAACTCTGTACTAAAAATAATGTGTTCCAGAAGAGATGAATAGAACTGTAGGCGGATATTGGTGTGTCATGTTCTCAATAATGGGTTGAGTAGATGTTCTGAATTAAGTTTCATTAGTAGTGCCTGGAGATATGGTACAATCACAATATTCTTAATAGTGTGGGAAGGGACAACCAAGGCAGCTGTGTAGTGTGAGGAGTCCACCAAATGTTTCCTACATCCTTCAACCCCCTCTAGACTATTAACAAGAGCAAAGAGCACTTCAGTAACAGTCACTCTTGCTCTGCTAGATTTCAGCTGTCTGAATGGGCAGCATGTACATGTATTACTGTATTTCCCTAGGAGAAATATCTGGTTGGTCTTAGCATCCTCCAGCAGAATCACCTGCTTGCCAAGGTACCAGAAGGCAGACTCTTGATGATTGACGACTGCCAATCTGAATAGGACAACCCCTTGAAAAGCTAACCTAAAGTTTTAAGTAAACGTAGACTCTAAATCTAACCAAATAATGACCACTCAGGAAATGTCAGCTCGAGTCACACAAATTATGTCACCTGGTGGGCAGTCAGGAATATACTGAATGGATAGCATTGTAGATTTTGTTGGTGCAACATATTTATACCACAATGACTACTAATATGCATCAGGCTGTTACAAGCAACAGGGGACTACCTGTTGCTTCATGTTCATTAACAGTAGTTACTAATTTTGTTTCAAGTTTGCAGCCTATCTTGAATTTGAATCTGGTTTTGGTTATCACCTAGCATTTCCTGGTTGATTAGGGTGGATTTGCTGATTGTTTAGCCTTTATATATAGCTTTTAGCCTTTATATTTATCCAGGTCTTACTCCATTCTGGTTGTCAGATACAGCATTGGCTAGGTGCTTTCTCTTTTAGACAATTTGTACTTTGTATTCTGGGATCTGTAGCCCCACAGTTGCATCTTGTTGCAGTTCAGTATGGTAATGGTACAGTATATTCTGGGATCTGTAGTTCCACAGTCTCTTGCTGTGTTTAAGAGTTGTTTATGTTATAGCTGTGCCTTTGTATTGTCCAGGTTGATTTGCTGTCTTGAATTCAGAAAGGGTCAGTTGTGCATTGCTCTATTTCTGTTCACTGTCATTTGTCCGCTATCTACCTCTATGCCACACATCTGCCATCCACTCCTGGATCAGTTCCTCCTTTCGTGACCCTAAGCATTTGGTTTCTGTAATACACTGGGGGCTTTGTTTTAGTGTCTTATTTTCTGCCAGTATTGATATGTGCATCATTTACGTTGATTTTGTGACTGTCTCGTTGTTGTGCAATTCAGACTTACTGAAGTTCTTGGGGAATGCAAATCTTTATTTACATTTTACACAGTGTTACAACTTTTTTGGAATTGGGGTTCATGAAGCATTAATGCTACTCATTAGGACTGGAAGATTGCATTACTTACTGGTTGCTTACTGCTAATGCGCTGCTATTATTTGACACTCTACTGCCTTTAACTGTAGACTTATGCGTGTATTACTTGGCATTATTAGAATTTGTATCTTACTAGACTTTACTGCTAATAATTTTAGTCCTAAGTCTTATATTTCATTACTTAGCTTGCTCTTGTGAAGTTATATGAATATATTAACTACTTGCCGACCGCACATTGACTCTATACATCTTTCTCTGCATGGACGTTTGGTGCAGCGGCAGGAGCAGGGAACCCGATGTCAGTGATAGCAAGAATCTCCATAGAGAAGGCAGAGATGTCATTGTACACAGTACTGAATGAGAGCTGCGTATAGAAATCAAGAAGTGGCAATGCTGTTTCCTGCTCAGGTCTCACTGGTCATTTGATCATTAGGGCTGGGACTCTGCGTGAGCTACTGGGTCTTAGGGTACTTTCACACTTGCAGAAGAGTGATCCGGCAATCTGCATGCAAACGGAAAGCATTTGAAGACCGATCCGGCTACGGATCTGTCTTAGAAATGCATTGCAAGGACAGATGCGTCTCTCTGCTTGTCATGCGGAGAGCCAAATCCGTTATATATTTTTTTCACATTTTTACTGGTCTGCGCATGCGCAGACCGGAAGGTCGTATCCGGCATTGCGACATTTTGAATGCCGGATCCAGCACTAATACATTCTAATGGGAAAAAATGCCGGATCCAGCATTCCGGCAAGTGTTCCGGAATTTCGGCCGGAGCTAAAACCGCAGCATGCTGCAGTATTTCTCCATCCTGAAATGTCAAAAAGACTGAATTAAAGACATCCTGATGCATCCTGAATGGATTTCTCTCTATTCAGAATGCATGGGGATAAAACTGATCAGTTCTTTTCCGGTATAGAGCCCCGAGGACGGAACTCTATGCCGTAAAAGAAAAACGCAAATGTGAAAGTACCCTTAGCATACCCAGATCAGCTCTGTACAACCTCTCTAGGGGCTATATTCCTCTGGAACTGGGGTTAATATGCAGATCCTGTTACAGAAGAAATCAGCAATAAATGAATGGAATTTTGGGGGATTTTCATATGGATGGGCTATCATCAATATGAGTTCGGCAGGGGTCCAACTCCTGGAACCTCCATTAATCAGCTGTTCAAAGAGGCCGTGGTGCTCCATGAGTACTTAGACCTCTTCCTAAGCCATGTGGTGTCACATTCATTTTTCACATGGCCTAGGCACAACTAGGCCCCATTCAATTAAATGGAGCTTAGCTGCGATACCAAGCACAGCCACTATCAAATGGGCATCGTGCTTGGTAAGCGTCGTTCTTCCATCAGTGCCGTGGCTTCCTGAAACAGCTGATCGACCAGAGGCTAGGAATCCTGAGCATAGGTTGCCAATATAAAAATCCCAGAGAACTTCATAAAAATAAGTAATGTTAAAAGTCCCCCAAATCTCCTTTATGACCTTATGGGGGGGAAATAAAATGTAAAAAAAAAAGTATGAAAAATAAAGACAAAATAAAACAATAAAAAAAAAATGCTGCCACACCTAAGCTTCTAGCCTGGCCCCCAGCCACCATAAACCATACATCCAATATAACAAATTACTATTATGGAAAGGGGAGATCATTAAAGGAAATGAGTTGCACATTGTGCTATGCTAACAACAACAAAAAATGTGAAAAAGACTAACCCCCCCTTTTCAAAAATAGTAAGACAAAAATGAAGCCCCACGTATCACTGAAAAAGGTGCAAAAATTATTTATATAAACAAACAGGAAATCATTATGGCTTTCAAAAGATGCATTTACTAAAGAAAACAGAAATTGCACCTGGTCAGAAACAGGGGTAAATGGCCCAGTCTTGAACTAGTTAAAGGGAATCTGTCAATAGTGACCTCCCTATTAAATAATTTGCATAGACGCATAGTTGTGGTTCTGTTAGAATAACCTTTTTAATATACAAATTAGGGTTTTGGTGCAAGAAAGGTGTCACTATTGCTTACATTGCCCCCAAACGCTGGTCCTTTCTGCGTGGGTGGGGCTGGCCACAGAGAGAAGCAGAGCTTAGGTGCAATATGATTAACGGTGACACCCTTATTGTATCAAACACCTCATTTGAACATTAAAAAAAGTATCATAACTTGGGAACGGAGCCTTAAATCAACAAAATTAAAGGGAACCAGTCATCAACTTTATGCTACCCATACTAACGGCAGCATAAAGTAGAGACAGGTGAGTTGATTTCAGCGGTCTGTGAGTAGGAGGATGAGTAGGAGGATCAACAATCCCCAGATTGTCCCGTTACAAGGATGGCATGGTGACCTATAACCCTAGCTATGGCCCGCTCTCCTCTATGCCTGCCCCTGCTCGGCCATCATTATTGTCGCTACTAAATATTGGATCATATCACTAAGTCACCAACTAATCCCATTGCATTATGGACTCCACTACTTGAGTGTTTCTCCTACTGATTTATGGTTTGTCATTTCTTGGAAAACACAAGGTTGCATAAATTAAATTAAAAGTAAATGACAAGCATATGAAAATAATATATCAGGTAAAGATATTATCCCATAAATACATTCTGTGAATTATTTAGCAACATTTGTCCCTTAAGAAAGATCCATGCGTCTGAAGTCCCCAGTCAACAATGGATTCTATCAACATCGCTTTGTATATATTCTCAGTTTACTGTGTCTCTGAAGTCTCCAATTATGGATGGCCCATGGCAATGTTTTCTAGAGGTTGTACCATAGCTTATTAATGCAAAAGAAAAGGCTTAAACATTATCCTTATTATTAATTCATTATAATGGCATCATAAATGTGCCATAAGAAGACTTGTTACAGGTATTGTTCTTCTCAATTCCCTTCCAAAGCAAAGGCCCATATTCAGCTGCCTATACCTTGATGGATCCGTTTTGGATGTGGAGAAGAAGATTTGGAGAAGAACATATCATGTAACTCATTAGAAGATAATGTATGCAAAGTTGAAGTCCCCAACATTTCACATAAATGAAACATTTCTAATGGCCCAATATGATCATTATCTCCAGATGAAGAAGACAAACATTGGGTCATTTATTTCAAATCATATTCTGAGTAATTTGGAGTGAAGCAAATATGCAGGAGCAAGGACGGGCGTGGTAGTAGAAGCCCGATGATGGTAATAGTTCTCACAACAGGTATGGTCCACCTTGGAGCTCCCTGGGCTGAGCACAGTCAATCTAAGGGCATACCGTTGGTTCCCCTTGGGGAAAGCTCTGGTAAAAGGTCTTATGCCTGGTGTAAAATGGGGTGTGCTTGGTGTTCGTGTATTGTGGGGTGCAAGGCAGGTAGACAGACATGGTGGTGGTAATGACTAAGGCTGGCTTTTGGTGTAGCAACTAACCGTTCTTTACTGAATGAAGTGGCAAAATACAGATACACATACTTGTGGCGGTAGGCACAGTTCTTACGGTACAGATACAGTACAGTACTTGTCTTACAGTTGTGGTAGACAATGTATCTGTGAATATGGAGTAGACAGGCCTGATGTTCCCTCAAAGTCACTCTTTTAGTATGTCTGTATTTTCTCTCTCTATTCTGGCAAAGGGGTACAATTTCTCTCACACTCGCTCTGTTCTCTTTTTCAATCTGAATTTCTATAATACCCAGCCGAAAGGTATTGTCTATTAACAGATAGTGGGTCTGAGACTTCTAACTCCAACCAAGGTGCAGTGAAGTCCACAGCAAACATAAATGCATTCATTTCACTGACTTCCAATGCTTACCAGCACTCTCCTTGCAAGGCTGCTAGACCTTCTGTTAGGATAGCCCTCACTTCACTGACTTTTCTGTTTGTTCTTGGCTGTTATATCCCTGTTTGCTGCTTCTCCTCACAGACACCAGTTACACACTGTACATCAGAATTTAGATCCCACAACCCTGCAGCCAGCCCACAACCCTGCAACTGAGGTCAGCTGTCCATATACAGCCTTTGGGATACAAAGTGCAAGCAGTGAACTCCTAGGTGACTGCAAATATATGGCGTCTTTTAACAAATTGGTGTAAAGTAGAACTAGGAACCAACCAGATTCCACCTTTCATTTTTGACAGCTCCTTTGGAAAATGAAAGGTGGAATCTGATTGGTTGCTATGGGCAACTAAGCCATTTCTACTTTACACCAGTTTGATAAATTACCCTGATAGTCTATAAATGCTACTATATGGTTGGGAGTGGTACTGGCAAGGTACTGACATCTGAGCAATCATCCGGCTGCTGTCCTTGCCTGTCTCTTCCCAGTTTCTTGCATATTATGCACTGATTCAGATTACATTTTGCCACGTGTACTGAAGTGGCATCTGCTAGTACAGATGACTTCAAAATGATGGAAGGAAATGTTACAGTCAGCATTCAACCAGGAGGTTGAATGAGCCTTGTAAATGTATAATACGCTGTGTTTTCATACCCACTGCAATGAGAATGATTTTGTGTCTTTTTTTCTACTGAAGTACATTATAACCATTCTTGAATATTTGAATGGTGTATCAATCCAGTCGTATGCATGATGCCGTACCCTTTAGTGAGTTCAAAGACAGCAGGAAAAAATCTGCTTAGGATTCCGCATGTGTTACATGTGACTTTTCCATCAGATTTTAACGTAGCGAATTTCAACCATTGCACTGAAAACCCCAAACAGGACATTTCTACAACCTCCCCATCTTTCTAATTTTGCATTGTATGGTACATAGTTGCTGAATTTAGTCACAAATTTGTATGTGAACCCTTCCTAGGCTCCATGCTTTAGCCATATCTTTAGAACCAAGTACAGAATGGTCTCCTACCCTGTTAGATCAAGATCTTAATGAGAACCACATAAAGGAATGTGTTATAAGAATATGACCTATTGTATATGTTAAAATATTTTTAGTAATATTTTTTTCCTAATTTTCCTTGTCATTATCTAAATTACCAAAAATTCTGACATCTTGATGTTTTCATTCTTCCCACTGGGACTGTAATAGACTGTCACTTTTTGATCACTTCTTGGGAACTATTACCATCATAGGCAGGAATACAATAACAGGTGAGGTGCTATCTTAATTATAAAGCTTGAGGCAGATAACATGAACCACCATTGGGAATAGGCAATTGACAAGCCTCAACTCTTCCCCCTCCCTGCACAATGAGCTCTACACAGGTCACAGAGCATGCCTAGAACACTCTGCCATAAATGTCAATTAGTCATTCAGGCTATTATATCCTGTGGACAACATAGCTACTATAAAGCAGAGAAGGCAGTCACATAATTATGTACAGACAACAGAATTAAAAAATTTACAACTAGAAAATAAAAAACAGATTGCGAAAAAAACCAAAGAATGTTTCACTATAAGATACATTCACTTTAACGCCTTCCCGTTCAGCCTTGTGCTATTACATCACTAAGTGTAGTGAGTTAACGCTCAGTAATGCTACAGCATTGTCAAGGCCCGTGCCTGTGGCATCACTTGGGGGGTGTCAGCTGTATTATACAGCTGGCATACAGCTCCCACTGCTAGGATTGGATTTAACTCCAATCCCAGCAGTTTAACCCCTTAGATGCTCCCTCTCTCACCCCATGGCCCCATAACGGTTTTCACCATGTACATAATGACCAATACAATGAATTAATAACATTTTTATCCAGTACAGTGAACAATGTAAAGAATAAAAATAAAAAAATGCATTTTACTCATTCCACCTCCCAAAAATGCAATAAAACACAAGTTATATGTACACCAAAATGGCACTAATGAAAACTACAACTTGCCCCTCAAATAAAAACGTTATGGGTCTTTCGATGCAGCGACATTAAGTTTTTAAGTAAATTAATTTTATTGCACGGAGGTAAAAAAACATAAAGAAAAGTAATTAGTATACTATTGGCGCAATTGTACTAACCCGCACAATAAGGTTATTATGTCACTTGTAGCCGTTGGTGAATAGCCTAAAACAATACCCAAGAAAACAATGGCAGAATTTCTATGTTTTTTTCACACCATCACCCCAAAACAGATTTAACCCCTATGGCATTATGTACGGCATTATGCGTCTAGAAATGTATTGAGTGGGCTGCTCCGCTGCGCCTACTCTATACATGGCTGGAAACAATGATCGTGTCTAACCCTAGCATTTAACCCCTCAGATGCCACGTTCAAAAGCAATTGTGATATCTGTGAGAATAGGCAGAGGGATGTGGCTCCCTCTGCCTTCCGATCAGAGCCCCAGCAGGGAAATTGCTGTACCCCGATTGGTTACCATGATACCTTGGGCCCTGCTGGATGTTCCCAGGCTTGCCATGGTAAGCTTTCTGTGCATGAGGCTCGGCTCAGCAGGCAGTACATCAGAATCCCATTCACCATAATAGATTAGGGTGAATGGGACAAGGTATCAAAAGATCCCAGGTTCTAGCCCCCTAAAAGTTGATAAAAATGGGAGTATAGTAATATTCTATAAAAAGCAAAGTAGTGGACATTGTAGTCTCCTAGAGAGGCTACAAAACAAGTTTAAAAAAATGTAAAAAGAAAAAACATAAAAATTTAAATCACCCCCTTTTCCTAGAATAAAAAAATAATTACATAAATAATAAAAAAAATATAAACATCATGGGCATCACTGCATCCAAAAACGCATGTACCATTTAAATATAAAAATATTCTCCATTTTTTCATCGCTTCTCTTACCCCACAAAATGTAAAAATTGGTATCAATAAAATCTACATCGTCCCGCAAAAAAATAGCCCCCAGATAGCTCAGTGGACTATGAAAAAGTTATGGGGGTCAGAATATAGTGATGTAAAAAAACATTTTTTGTTTCAAAGTTTTAATTTAGTTTTTTCAGTATACAGTTTATTTATTCAGTATACCTATAAAAATATGTAGGTATTCAGAGAATGAAGGGCATAGGTCAGTTTTGCTGCATAGGGAACGCTGTAGTAAAACTTGTCCGACTAAAAACAAGCCCTCATATAGATATGTGAACAGAAAAAACTAAAAAATTTATGGCTACAGGAAGACAGGGAATTAAAATGAAAACGTGAAAGGCACTGCAATCAACTAAACATCCTTATATAATCCCATGGGAGCTAATTCTAAATGACACTATCTCCAGCGGCATACTATTGGGACACCTCTGCTCAAAAGGCTATGGAGGGCTGGTTGATGCTAAAATGAACTATGGGAAATCCTGGAGAAAAACCTGCTGCGGTCTGAAGAAGAACTGAGATTAGGATTAGGTCTTTTGTTGTACTTATTGTCATAAACCATATCTATCCGATATATCCATTTTCATACAGAACCCAATGGATGTGCTACACTGTTCGATGTACTACTATCCATCAGCACTCATTTACACAGACCTGATTACATAGACTGATGGAAACTGAATGTGGGACGGATGATTGCTTCCGCAGTCGTTCCTCCCTCATTCAGTTGTGTTGATTATCGGCAGCAGATCCCAGATCACACAGGGAGATGTGCTGCTGATAACTGAGCATCTTTCATCTGCCTAAAGAGCCCCCAGTAGTAATAGGGTCTCCTAAAGTGCCCCCAGTAGTAATAAAACTCCCTGTAGAGTACCCAGTAGTTATAATGCCCCCTATAGTGCTCCCAGTAGTTATAAAGAGCCTTCTAATACCCCCAGTAGTTATAGTGCTCTCTATAGTGTACCCACTAGTTATAATACTCCCTCTAGTACCTCTGTAGAAATAATGCTCCTATAGTGCCCCCAGTAGATATAATGTGGCCTGTGGTGCCCCTAGTAGTTATAATGCTTCGTAGTACTACCAGTAGTTACAATTCCCTCTATAGTGCCTCCAGTACATATAATGTAGTCTATAGTGCCCATAGTAGTTATAATACTCCCTTGTGCCACAAGTAGTTATAGTTCCCTCTATAGTGCCCCCAGTAGGTATAATGTCCCCAGTAGTGCCCCAGTAATTATAATGACCCCCTATAGTGCGCCAGGGGTTATAATGACCACCTATAGTGTCCCAGTAATTATACTGTCCCCCTACAGCACTCCAGCACTTAAAATGGCCCCCCTATAGTGCCCCTAGTAATTATAATGTCACCTGTAGTCTATACAGAATAAGAGCACTATATTAATATTAAAGAGCATCTGTCAGCATGATAAACCCTTTTAACAAGGCATACAGTCTGGTAGGGTTGATCATGATCTGGTAGGGTTGGTAGTAATAATCTCTGTGCTTCATATGTCCTAGGGGATGTAACACTGGGAGAGTCGTTTAAAAAGAAGGATTTGGGTGACCTTGTAGACGGTAGACTAAATAACAGCATACAATGTCAATCAGCTGCTTCTAAGGCCACCAGGATATTGTCATGTATTAAACAAGGCATGGACTCGCGGGGCAGGGATGTAATATTATAACCTAGAAAGCGCTGGTGCAGCCTCATCTGGAATATGCAGTTCAGTGCTGGGCACCATTCCATAGAAAGGGCGCACTGCAGCAGAAAAAAGTACAGAGGAGAGCAACTAAACTGATAAGGGGCATGGAGGGTCTTAGTTATGAAGAAAGATTAAAATAATTGAGAAGAGACGTATAAAGGGGGATTTGATTAACCTATACAAATATATAAATGGGCCATACAAAAAATGGGCCATACAAAAAATACTTGAAAAACTGTTCCATGTAAAATGCCCCCAAAAGACAAGGGGGCACTGCCTCCAACTGGAGAAGAAAAATTCAGTCTCCAGAAGCGTCAAAGCTTCTTTACTTCCTCAGGATATGGTCACAGCAGGAACAGAGGACAGTTTTAAAAAGGGCTTAGATGAATTCTGAAAAGTAAACAACATTAATGCTTATGAAAACGTGTAGAAATCTGAGTCTCACTTCCTTCTAGGATTCGCGTCCCCACCTATCCCTTGGTTGAACTTGATGAACGCATGTCTTTTTTCAACCGTATTAACTATGTAGCTATGTTACTATGTAATTATGCTGATAAAAAAAACAATACCCTTTTTATGACTTAACGTGGCCTCATTACTGAGAAAACTGTGGCTGGCCTTCTTCTAGCATTGAGACTTGTATTCTCCTGCCTGCACTGTATCTTCTGGTCTCGGGAGACCCAACGCAGGTTAGAGAATATCCCTGTCAATCCAAGGGAAGGGGGGAGGGACTGAAGCTGAAGCGGGTTTATAAACTTGGGCTCCGAGGGCCCTGGCGAGCCCCACAGTGCTCTAGATAGATAATTTGCATATAAATAATAATGCCGTTTTCTCAGTAATGGGGCCACGGAGAGTCATAATAAGGGTATTGTTTTATCAGCATGATCAACCCTAACAGGCTGTATGCCTGATTTAATATGGTTGATCATGCTGACATATGCCCTTTAAGTAACTACTACTCATGTCCAGATATTGAGGACAGTGCTGCTGTGCAGATAGATAGATAGATAGACAGACAGACAGACATACACACAGATACACAGATAGACGTAAACATCTCTTTTGGAGTCTTAAGGACCTTTGAGATACGGTCATGTAATATGCAAACATCATCAATCCCAAAGGTCCTTTCTTACACACACATCTATGCTTAGGGGGTCATTATACATTGGGTTTTGTCACATTTTTTGCCGCAAATTGCAGCCAAAAAGACAATAAAACCATGATGTACAATAATCCACAAAGACACAGTGGTATGCACCTGAGATGCCCCTCCTCTGAACACTTGTTCCAGATAATGGGCCTGAAAATTGTGTGGTCCAATATGGCCCTTAGGGATCCACTTGAATTCTAATGGTATATGTGAGGCTTCTGTTTTATTTTTGCAGATTGAATAGTGCAGGCATGAGCTTTTTTTTTTTTACTTTTGTTCTTTTAGTGCAAAATGTAAAAAATGCAATGAATCTGACCTAATTGCCCCCATTTGCGCAGAGCTAGGGGATCTAAGTCACTTGGTAATTGCAACATAACTCTAAGCCTCTTGTATGTATTCATCTCTTACCTCCTTCTTGTTTCTCTATCACTTACGCCTCATCTTCTCCATCAGGATGACACCTGTTCTCTCCTATCCCACATTCTGAGTTTTTTAATTAGTTTTCCACAGATAGGATCTAGATTTATTCCATATGGAGCTGCGACCTTATCTATCTGTGGCAGCCAAGAAGAAATAAAGGTTGTCACCCCACACTCACCTCGAGCTGAAAGCTTCTTGGTGTTAATGATTTTTGCTGCATACTCCTGACCAGATAAAACTTTCACGCATCTGCGGACAATGGAGAAAGCTCCCCTGGGGAAGAAAAAAAAAGCGGTCAATATTTAGTTACAGTTCATTGAAATGTTAGCAGTGATCATGGATGGTAATGTAATGTAACAAAACTACAACATCTTGGAAAATATTTTAGCTTTTATCCACATTTAAAAGAGTTGTTCCACGTTGTATCTGATCACTGAGGGTCCTAAGTAGTGTTGATCGAGCACCAAAGAGTTCGGGTGCTCGGGCCGAACACATTGGGATGCTTGGGAGAACCAGAGCATTAAACCAGGCACCCCCTGCTCTGAAGAGGGGAGGGTGTCTGGTTCACAAGAAAAGGACAGAAATTGATGGAAACACCACCGAAATGGTTCGGGAACAGCATGGGGACGATGTCTGGATGTATCTTGGACTCCCAGGTTATATACAAGGAGATATATAACTTATACCAGCTGTACATATATGATTATATACAGGAGATACCTACTTTATACCAGCATGGTCCATATCACTATATACAAGAAGATGTCTAACTTATACCAGCCGTAAATATATAATTATATACAGGAGATAGCCAGGTTATAGCAGCATGGTCCATATCACTATATACAAGAAGATGTCTAACTTATACCAGCCGTAAATATATAATTGTATACAGGAGATAGCCAGGTTATACCAGCATGGTCCATATCACTATATACAAGAAGATGTCTAACTTATACCAGCCGTAAAAATCTAATTATATACAGGAGATGCCCAGGTTATACCAGCATGGTCCATATCACTATATACAAGAAGATGTCTAACTTATACCAGCCGTAAATATATAATTATATACAGGAGATAGCCAGGTTATACCAGCATGGTCCATATCACTATATACAAGAAGATGTCTAACTTATACCAGCCGTAAATATATAATTATATACAGGAGATAGCCAGGTTATACCAGCATGGTCCATATCACTATATACAAGAAGATGTCTAACTTATACCAGCCGTAAATATATAATTATATACAGGAGATAGCCTGGTTATAGCAGCATGGTCAATAAAAATAGATATCATGTAACAAGGCTGAGATGTACCTTTTCTTCAGAATGTTATTCAGATACAAAGAATGTGTTTCACCTCTTGCTTTGCTGCTTGGAGGGAGAGTTGACTACCTGAGATATCTAGTAGGGGAGGAGACTCGAGCATCGCGATGCTGGAGACGGAACGGTATTTGGCCAAGCATGCTCTCTCAACGCTAGTCCTAATGCTTGAGACCTCTACTGATCTCAAGAATGGGAGTCCCTGAGTCCTTAGAGTGAATGAAGTGACAGTTACACACAGTGTCGGACTGGGGTACCTAGGGCCCACCAGTAAAATTTATTTTGGGGGTCCACCGTATGGATACATTCAAATATAATAAATAATCTAACAAGTTTTTGATATAAACATAGGCTGGTTGAGGTGCTGTACATTGAATATATGTATGTAGTGCAGTAAATCTAATGTGTTATGTGCCCCTTGTGCAGGGGGTGGGAGACTAGGGGCCCACCTTGCTCAGGGGCCCACCAGGGGATTCCCCTGTACCCCTGTGGGCCAGTCCGAGCCTGGTTACACATATACACTACCGCTCCATCTAACTCCATTGAACTAATTTAGAGAAACCTAGTACAGCCTTGAGAGATCTCCAGGCAGTTCCAAAGAGAAGAACAGACTGGCAGCTGCTCGATGATGAGGGAAGGGAACCCCTTGTCCAAGCAGTCAGACCCCCCACCCCCAATCATTTAGTTATCCCCTATCCTGTGGAAGGGTTAACCTTTTAACTTGCAACAACCCCTTTAATTGGAGCTTGCAGAAATCCCGTTGCTTTTCAGCAAAATAACCCCATTCAAATGGAGAATAGAGTAGAATGGAAAACACGACCAGAAGGAAAAATATTTGATCAGGGCATGAGGTTAGCCTGGCATCTAGGGGAGATCACAGCTCAATGTAGACCTCAGATATTCAGTGTGCCACCTCTAATTGTAGCTGAATAACAGTTAAGAAGCATCATAGCTATACTGACTTTACTTATAGGTCCAATAGTCTATTGCAAAGATGAGTGGCTCAATTCTTCAGAATATAAATTCAACCCGAATTTAAAAAAAAAAAAAAAAAAAATTGGATTCTACAGAATCCAGTCTTTTTGGAATTCGATTTGGGTGAATTTTTCCAAGGGGAGTGAGAGACAAAGGAAAAGAAAACCGAGAGAAATAAAAAAGAAAGACTTTTCCAGGCGTTCAAAGTACTTTTCGATTTGGGTAGAATCAATTTGTACCCGAATCAAATCACAAGGTTAATTTAGACAAATCAGATCCTAAATGAATTTCAAGCAATTCGGTCATCTCTGGTCTACTGTCAAGTTTTTTCACATAGCATGCCATCATGGGCCTTGAATAGCAATCTGAGCATGTACAATCCAGATTCCAACACTTAAGAAATCTTCTGCCCCTTTACAGATTTCAACTATTGCAAAAATAATCCATCAATGTTAGTGGCTGTATGTCAATAATTAGAGATGAGCGATTCAGCCGATTTGCCGAATTTTTTCAAAAAATTTGGTTCGATCCGAATTTATTCACGGCGAATCGCGTTAAAAAACGGCTATTTTCTTGCTTTAGAGAGCCTTAATAGTGGTGTAGAACACTGTGCCTTTCAGTAACACACATAGGGAGTCTGCTGTGGTAGTGAAATAATACTGTTGGTCAGTATGACATGCAGATGACAGGTCTTGCTGTTAGAATCCATGCACATTTCACTTATTTGGGCAGTCACTGGGCCAAAACTGACCAAATAACTCAATTGTGAACTCAGCCTTACAGGTCGAGGTTCGCGCCAAGAAGAAGCGCACTCCTCTTACACCATCGTCAGCTGATTCTAAATAGATGTCTACAGAACCTGTTCTATTAAACCCTTACACAAGTAGAGCCCCCTCCTGACAGAGTGGAGAGGGTGTCAGCAGTAAGATTGTGTTGACATCACTGATTATTTTGCCCTTCCTCTGATCCGTCAGAACAATAACCCCCCCAAAAATGCGTCCTGTCTGCGGAGCATCCGCCTTCACTCGATCAGCATTTGGTCAGTAATCCATCAGTATTGCTAATGCCAAAAAAAACAGGAGTGGATCCAAAACACAGAGATGATACATGAATGACACATGAATGAGGACACCACAGAGTGGCCCAATGACAGAGTCTGGAGGTGGTGGCAGCATCAGGAGGAGCAAAAATAGAGAAATCCACAGCACTCTTCAATTTAGGTGAAAAAAACGGTTACTTTATTAGTAACAGCAGCATACAGATAGCAACGTTTCAACCATCCCTGGTCTTTATCAAGCTATGAAATCACAATGTGAAGTGTACCTTTAAATAGTGGGTCAGTGGGTGTGTGCCTGGGTGTATCCCTTGTGAGGATTGGGCGTTATATCACACGTGTACAGTGACTAATTATGACATCTCTACATACATATTGTTGCATGATACTTACGGGTGAAGGAGGGTCCATGTGAAACGCGGGCGCTGTGTTCTGTGGTGAATTTGCGCCAAATCCCGCGTTCTCTATGTCCATATGTGCATGCGCCGATTCCCCACATCCACAGGGGGAGGGATTCTAATGCGGCCAATAGGAAAATCCGGCACCTGTGACGTCCGGTATTGCTGGGGGCAGAAGGAAGATCCCGGTTAAGGGAACGCCTCTTACACGCTGCACCAATCCAGAGCACAGGCGCTGATGACGTCTATTGTTGCTAGGTAGGAGGGCGCAATCACCACAGGAGTGAGGATCGCGTCTCCTCCATAGCAACTATTTGAACCATATATTCCAGCAACTAGAATCTTCGTACACTAACTTATTCCCCTAGCCATGCTCCATTCTACCCTATGTGCGACTTAGCTACATAAGATTTTAACACAAGTAAAGTGCCCAACAATAGTCTATTGTTGTGTTTTGTTTATATCACAATTGTCACTTTTCTGCACTACAGGGGGTACTCCATGTGAAACCAAACATTATTTACAATCCTACCCGACGACTCCTCTAAATGCACCTACACAGACTCCGCTTCGGCTGATGACCTCTATTACCTATTTCCAGCAACCTCATATAAACTAGAGGGGTAAGTTTGATATAGAAATGGCTTATAAGTACAATAAGGATGAAAGAATGTATGCTAATAGCACGACGGCTTCTGTCCCTGACCGCCATTTTTCCAATGAGCGACCAGAGAGATACTGTCATGCTACCTGACCCCTGTCACAGAGTTAGCGCACTGAAGGAATTTTGTAGCTGACACTGTTTATAGATGGGGTATGTATGAATGGCGGCTGTAGATGCCCCCCTTTTAAGGACTGATGGCCAATTTACAGTTGACCATGTCCCTGTGGGGGCCACAGCCTAAACATAGGGACACAAGCTTCATCTGAGATCGTCTAAACAGCGATTCCATCTGGGTAAAACCCTCATATATCCTGGCCGACCCGATATCACCATCCCGGTTTCGATTCTAGTTGCTGGAATATATGGTTCAAACAGTTGCTATGGAGGAGACGCGATCCTCACTCCTGTGGTGATTGCGCCCTCCTACCTACCAACAATAGACGTCTTCAACGCCTGTGCTCTGGATTGGTGCAGCGTGTGAGAGGCGTTCCCATGATCAGGATCTTCCTCCTGCCCTCGGCAATACCGGACGTCACAGGCGCCAGATTTTTCTATTGGCCGCATTAGGGTCCCTCCCCCTGTGGATGTGGGGACTCGGCGGATGCGCATATGGACATAGAGAACGCGGGATTTGGTGCGAATTCGTCACAGAACACAGTGCTCGCGTTTCACATGGACCCTCCTTCACCAGTAAGTATCATGCAGCAATATGTATGTAGAGATGTCATAATTAGTCACTGTACACGTGTGATATAACGCCCAATCCTCACAAGGGAGACATCCAGGGACACACCCACTGACCCACTATTTAAAGGTATACTTCACATTGTGATTTCAGAGCTTGATAAAGACCAGGGATTGTTGAAACTTTGCTATCTGTATGCTGCTGTTACTAATAAAGTAACCGTTTTTTTCACCTAAATTGAAGAGTGCTGTGGATTTCTCTATTTTTGCTTCTTGACGGGACCCCCAGCCAGGATCCCCATCCGCGGGCACCAACCTATCATACCTCTATTTTGACCTGTTCCCAAATTGGGACCTAGAGTGCAGCTTACCCCTTACCCTATTTGAGCATCAGGAGGAGGCCGCAGAGTGGCACAATGACAGTGTGGATGTGGCGGCAGCATCAGGAGTCCATAGAGCGACACAATGACAGAGTGAGGAGGTGTCGGCAGCATTAGGAGGCCAAAGAGTGGCACAATGACAGAGTGTGGAGGTGGCAGCAGCATCATCAGGAGGCCACAGAGTGGCAATAAGACACAGTGTTGAGGTAGCAGCAGCATCAGGAGACCACAGAGTGGCAAGGTAACATTGTTTGGAGGTTACAACAGCATCAGGAGACCACAGAGTGGCAAGGTGACATAGTGTGGAGGTGACAGCAGCATCAGGAGACCACAGAGTGGAAAGGTGACATAGTGAGGAGGTGGCAGCAGCATCAGGACACCACAAAGTGACCCAGTGACAGAGTGGGGAGGTGGGTGGCAATACGAGTACCAGCTGAAAATGGTGGATGAAAAAAGGATCACTTGGCATCAGATGTGTGGCATCAGGCAGGTGGCAGCATCAAAATAGTAGTTGAGGCAGGTAGCCAGAAGAAACCAGTCTCTTTTATCAAAGTGTTGGTGTGGCACCATGGATGATCTAGTCTGATGCATCAGGCATTAGTGGGTTGAAATCCTGGCTGATCCACGCCTGATTCATCTTGACAAAGGTCAGTCTCTCCACATTTTGGGAAGACAGGCGAGTTCTTCTTGGGGTAACGATGGCCCCCGCCACACTAAACACCTGCTCTCATGCCACACTTCTGGCCAGGAAGGACAGCTTTTCCAGGGCAAACTCTGCTAGTTGCGGCCACAAGTCCAGTTTGGCTGCCCAGTAGTCCAGTGGATCTTTAATGTGGGGTGGAAGGGTACTGTCTGCTCCAGGTCTAACTGCTGCTGGTGAGTAGTTTCTTCACTAGGCGGGTGAAGAAAGCTGCTCATCAGCAACTCTGGAGTTGATGGAGCTGGAACTGCCCCTACCTTCCCACCCTGCCACAGCAACCATGGCACAGGAATGTGAGCGCAGTGGGTCCCCTGTTCAGACCTTCCCAAGCAAACGAAGTGCAGGATAGCGTGACACAGCCATGCCCTGTACATGTGGTATGCTGGATGGGGCACTGTGAATTGTCCCTGCAGTGGAGGTTGAGGACACGATGGAGGATGAGGAGGCAGTGGCGGACATTGTCGCAGGACCAACGGCGTGAGAACGTGGAAGCAGAAGTGGCGTCACCTGGCCAAGTTCATGGTGTGGCTGGGCAGGAACCACATTTACCCAGTGGGCTGTAAAGGACATATATTGTTCTTGACCATAGTTATAGCAACCGATCAATTTTCCCAAAAATGGCTGTATCACAAACAAATTTCACCACTGAATGGCTAATCAACCTAATTCAGTTCATGCAGAAGAACATCTACAATCACCCATCAATTTTCCCCAAAACGGCTGTTTCACAAATAAATTTCACCAATAAATGGCTAATCGACATAATCCGCTTCATACAGAAGAAAGTCTACAAACACCCATCGATTTTCCCTTATTCTTTTTCCTATTAATACATCCCAATGGCAATTTGTGTCCCCAGTCAGTGAAGCAAGGTGTAATAGGATTGTTGCCATTACCCAAGCTGTAACCTCCCCTACTAAACCCTGTTTAACATAAATGCTGTGGAATGATTCCTCCCTATGCTTTGCCAACTACTTGAATAATCTTTCCCTGAACTTGTAAATAGTTTTTTTTTTAGCACAATTAATTTTTTTCTAGCACTGTCCCTAGCGCCTGCTGACATCTCTTTTTGCACTGAGTACACTGGTAAATGGCAGAATTCAAGATGGCTGAGGCTATTTATAGGGCTGTGACATCACAGGGCTGGCTTCTGACCAGAGGCACGCATGGCATTATGGGTGATCCCGCCTTCCCAGAGTTCCTTGCTCCATGTCCTTACACGTGCAGCAGCCATTTTAGGAAAAAATGTGATTCGTTACCACGAAGCGTGAGGAAATTTGGATTCGGTGCGAATCAAATTTTTCCTGAAATTCGAATCAAATTCCACTTCGTCAACTTCAATTCGCTCATCTCTATCAATAATGTCCATCATTTCTCAGCTTCTCTTGGAGGTCATTCTAAAAATGATATGGGACACCATGCCTTTCTTGTATGAGAGCTGGGAGGATTGTTAGAACTATAGACAGCAAAAGTATATCACTGATGGCCTTCTACATTTGAGATCTAGATTCACTTCAATTGGGACAAGAGGGGAAAAAAATCAAGGAAAGGGATATGTATGAATCAAGACCCATTTCCTATCTTGGCAAGTGTTAAATGTTGTACTTGGTATTGCAGTTTCACAGATAATCTCTTTTGGGCCAACTTTTCCCAAGAAAATAAATGGTCCACAAGGCTTAATACTGTATATAATTCAGCTGTACTTTTTAATTCTGCCATTCTAGCCTCACTATATTATACATAAATATGTAAGAGCTGTGGAATTAATCTCAGCTTACTATGCCAATGTAACCCCCAGGAAAACTGCCAGTGCTTATTATACCTCAAACATGATGCATTGTATCAAATGTAGAGCAATTTACCCCTAAAGTATATGATTCAAGAAGCAGATAAATATAGAGCATGACCCCTGGGAATATAGTGATATAGTGTACGTCAAGCAGAAATTGCAGAATTTAATGAACAATGGTTTTAGGGGACATATATTTAGAGGCATAGAATGAATTATGTCCATTTTAAGCAAGGATGAAAGGAGGTTGTTTAATATAGATGGATTTTATTCTTGTTATATTGTATACTTTGTATATGTACAACCAGCGTGGAGGGGTCTGCTGCCTATGTTCTCACACTTGATGTATTAAATGCTCAGCTAAAAGGGGACATCATAGATGGCCTGACAGTAGGGGCTTGTGGCCACCAGGAATCTCAATATTAGGCCTCATGCACACGGCCGTTGTTCGGGTCCGCGTCCGAGCCGCATATTTCGCGGCTCGGCCGCGGACCCATTCATTTCAATGGGGCCGCAAAAGATGCGGACAGCACTCCGTGTGCTGTCGCATCCGTTCTCCGTTCCGTGCCCCACAAAAAAATAGAGCATGTCCTATTCTTGTCCGTTATGCGGACAAGAATAGGCATCTCTATAATGGGCGCGTTGCGTTCCGCAAATTGCTGAGCGGACGCGAGCAGCTTCCGTGTTTTGCGGATCCGCGGTTTGCGGACCGCAAAACACCACGACCGTGTGCATGAGGCCTTAGTTGTACATCAGTATTAGGTAGACATTATATTACTATAAGGCCTCATGCACACGGCCGTGGGTGTTTTGCGGTCCGCAAACCGCGGATCCGCAAAACACGAAGCTGCTCCGCGTTCCGTTCCGCAATTGCGGAGCGGAACGCTGCCCATTATAGATGCCTATTCTTGTCCGCATAACGGACAAGAATAGACATGCTCTATTTTCTTGCGGGGCACGGAACGGAGCAACGGATGCGGACAGCACACGGAGTGCTGTCCGCATCTTTTGCGGCCCCATTGAAATGAATGGGTCCGCGGCCGAGCCGCGAAATATGCGGCTCGGACGCGGACCCGAACAACGGCCGTGTGCATGAGGCCTAACTGTGTGTTTGTGGATTCCTTCATGTATGGAGTTATTTGGTCATTGTATGTTAGTGTTACTCGAGCCCTGTATGGCAATACTGTATTTACTTAAGCACTGTGTGGCACTGCTACTATTGTCTTAGTAAGGTATGGTTGTAGTGGCACTGCCAACAGAAGAAGGACAAGGGGACCATCCAATGTACAACTAGAACTATATGTATCCACCACCTCATGGATCACATAGAGAGGTTCAGTATGGTTGTTACTTGGTTGATCTCTGGACGATGATGATCATTACCCAAATTGTTCTTTATATCAGAGTGGTGACTTTAAAGGGGTATTCCCATCACTCTCTTTCATACTTACCTGCTCCCGGCGCGCCGTCCACTTCCTGGTTTCGGCAGGGGGCAGGCTCCATCTTGATTGACGTCTTCTCCCGGCCGGGCCGCGTGCTGGACTGAACGCGCACGGCGTCGGAGTGCGCCCTGGTGACTTCTTCCTGGCAAGTACACTATACTGGCCAGGAAGAAGTCACCATAGCGTATGCGTGGCATCGGCGTGCGCTTTTGGGACTGTGCGCTGCCTGGCCGGAAGAAAAGAAGAAGTCATCTGCGCAAGGGCGGCCGCCGCGGTTCCGGAGAAGAGCATTGGCCGTAACCAGAGGAGATGAAAGACAACAGTCGGGTAAGTATATCTTCATTTTCTTTTAAGGGGTGGGAATTAGTTAATTAAATATATTTAGAAAAATGATCACTGTTAAATCATTAACAGATTTAACAGTGATCATTAAGATGGGAATACTCCTTTAATCATGCAATAAAGTTATTGTGCCACATTCCAGTATAACCCAGCACTAAATAGTCTCATGACTGGTATGCTTGGATAAAATGTAGTGTTCAGATTGGTACTAATGAAGTGCAGTTGGACGAGGAATATGCCATATTGCTCAAAATTTGCACTCAGAACAGAATGTCCTGCATTGGTGTACCTCCAAAGTCACTGGGTACCCTGGGAGTGAATATTTTGTTTACATTGTCCTCTTATTATCAGCTTTCATCTTGGACCTATCCCATCTTGAAGCATGAAAAATTCACCAGATTGTCCTGCACATGCCCTGGAAACTGTGGTCGAAGTAACAGAAAGAATTATGATGGTGCCCAGTCTGATCAAGTCATTCAGTCTGAGCATCTAATTGCTGGCTCCATCTCAAAGTATCCATCTGCCTAACAGATAAGTCATGAAGCTGATTTGTTTCATCTTTGAGCCACTCACGATGATCTATTCTTAGCAGTTCTGGATTGTATGGTTGAAGACTAATGGGAACAGACCAATGGTAGCTGTCCATGCTCAAATGCTTTTACAGTAAAGTTAGACAAACATAAAAGTTTAGCTGATACAGGATGACTACTCACTGGTACAATCAGTAGACCAGCACTTATACAACGTTTTAGACTGGCATTTCTTTGAAGATTGACTGAGTAGATGCAGGGCTATACATGACCACAGTACTGTCAGACGAGATTTATGAATGCTCATTATGGCAACCAGTTTGCTTTTCAGGGCAGCCCATAATCAGCCGCCAGCCTCAGGCAAAACACCCAAAATATTGGACAATCTTATGACACCTGAGTTCCTCAGAATAGCCCGCACTGTAGTTTTATTACAAAATCTATTATTGTGACAACTTAAAGGGCTTATTTCATAAGTAACGTAAAAAAAGGATAATCAGATAGTGCATGACAACCTCTTTCTAACAAAGCTAGAACCAGCCCTATACCTTACATGGCTCAGGGGGCATATCCAGCTCAGGGAGCATGTCCTTTCAGCTTCAGCTCTCTCCCTATCAGTGCTCAAGAGCCAGCTGATGGATGGAACAGTGCATGTGCATCCACCTCGATGAAAAAACAGCAGGTGTCGCTATACGGATACATTGTATTAAATAGCTCACTGACTACCCTAAATTTTTAATAACATGGAATTACAAAAGTATTCAGATTCAGACACTGGTTTGAAAACTGCAGAACATTTAAAGGGGTATTTCGATAGAATAGGGATAGAGAACAACTGTTAGATCGGGGGGTTACTGCTGGGACCCACCATTCATGATAACAAGGGCCCCATATCCAGCAGGGACCCTGAAATAGATGGCTCGGCAGGGCGAACATGCGCACTGTTACTTTATTATCTTTATGCCACTCCTGCCTATAGCTCTTGTAGCAGTCTGATAGACAGGGCCGGACTGGCCTACCGGGATTTCGGGAAATTTCCCGGTAGACCGCCGGCCCTGAGGCGGCTGGGGCCACTTTAACATGTGCCCTGCGGGCTGCAGATTTGACTAGGTGGCCGTCCGTGTCTCCCTCCCTCTTCATGGAGACAGGCTACCGCCCGGCCACTCAGCTGATCTGTGGGTGAGGATTCAGGAAGAAGGCTTTCCACTGCACGTCCTGTGGAGGGACAATAATGGAGGGCTGTCTCTGTCTGGGGGCAAAATTAACTTGGGGGGGGGACAATAATGGGGGGCTATCTCTGTCTGAGGGCAAAATTAACTTGGGGGGGATAATAATGGAGGGCTGTCTCTGGGGGCAAAATTAACTTGGGGGGACAATAATGGAGGGCTGTCTCTGTCTGGGGCAAAATTAACTTGGGGGGGACAATAATGGAGGGCTATCTCTGTCTGAGGGCAAAATTAACTTGGGGGGGGACAATAATGGAGGGCTGTCTCTGTCTGGGGCAAAATTAACTTGGGGGACAATAATGGAGTGCTGTCTCTGTCTGGGGAAAAATTAACTTGGGGGGGGGGGTGGGGGACAATAATGGAGGGCTGTCGGTCTGGGGGCAAAATTAACTTGGGGGGTAGGGGACAATAATTGAGGGCTGTCTCTGTCTGGGGGCAAAATTAACTTGGGGGGGTGGGGGGATCATAATGGAGGACTGTCTCTGTCTGGGGGCAAAATTAACTTGGGGGGGGCAGCTTGGCGGTCAAACTACATGGAGGGCTGTGTGGTGGTAAAATTACTTAGTGGGGGGCAAATTACATAATGGAGGGCTGGAGGTGGGGGCAGGAGGTGACTTAGAGAACTGGGCCATATTCCTTGGGACTGTATATATGGTGTATTTATGTATGTGTAACATGTATATGATGTATTTATGTGTATGTGTGTTGGATATATATGTGTTGTGACCCCGAGCGTCGGCCGTTTTATAAAAATTTTAAATGACGTTGTGCTGGTATAATTACGCAGTGCTATGGGGCTGGTATGTAATTTTTTCCATGGCTGGTTTTCATACCCAGTCCGGCCCTGCTGATAGAGATGAATGGAGTGGCAGTGCATATGCTCAACCTGCTGCTGCAATCAGTTAGGGGGGGCCTGTGTGGTACAGGGTCCTCATTCTTGTTATCAATGGGGTCCCAGCAGTCAGACCCTGTTGATTTCATAGTTATTCTATGTCTTGCATATAATAGAATGATTATGCGATGTCCAAGAAAAATATGGAAACAATATAATTTTGTATACAATAATCAGGTGCAGAGTTACCTGCAGGCACAGTGGGCCTCTGCCTATAGGTGGCTGAGAGAAATGGTGTCCAATTCAGAGAAAATGCACACATGTAAATTATGAGCATTTTAATGTCAATAAAATAGTTTTTTCTGGATAACCAAAAATTGCGGCAGCCAAAGTTTTTTACATATTTAATGAAGATCCATAATGAATGATATAATGATCATCACGTTTTTTAAGTTTGTTGGCAACCTTTTTTTAACTAGGTAGTCATAGTGCTGTGGTAATGAGAGGAGGACACCCATGGAGGGACAGGGGGAAACTTGATAATGCTTTTCAGAAAGGTCACTGCAGCAATTGGCCGTGCATTTGCCCTGCAGCAGCCATTAAGCATGGCTGGGTCTTGTGCTCCAGAACAGAAGCCATGCTTAAAGGGGTTATCCCATCATTAATAAAAAAATTAATAAATTAGATAGTACATGACAATCTCTTTCTAACAAAGCTAGAACCAACTCTGTACCTCACATGAATCCAGAGCTCCCCCCATTCATTGCTCCAGTTGTTCTGCTAGATTTATTTGAGACTGGCAGCTCAGGGGGCATGTTCTTTCTGCTGCAAGTCTTTCGCTGTAGCTGCCACAGCATCTAACAGTAGATATGACTGGTGACAGTTGAAGATTTAAACTGAGCATGTGCCACCACTTCAATAAGGTGGACAGAGAAATAAGGAAAAAAGCAAACAGCAGGTGGCGCTATACAGATTCTTTTTATTGAATAACTCAGTGGCTATTCTACATTTTTGATTACATGCAATTCCAACAGTGTTTAGATCTACGTGCCGATTTGTAAAATGTAGAATATGTTTCATAGGACATCCCCTTTAGAGAACAGCTCCCCACTCAACCTTATAGAGGTGATTGAGGATCCCCCCTGGATGCCTTAACAGTATTGGGGTTGCCTTGATGAGCTAATCTCTTTAAGATGTAGCCTACTTGATGGGCAGAGCCTTAAGGGCGCTTTACACAGCCCGCGATCCGCCAGATAATCACTAACGAGTGTTCATAGGAACGCTTGTTAGTAATTATCTGGCAGTGTAAAGGCGCTTCCAATTACAAGATGAAAGAGCTGCAAATAAGCTCTTAACAAGCTCTGCCTCTAATGCCACCAGATGTAAGGCAGCTATCCTATAAGTCAATGATCGACCCTTTAAATAAGCCAGCACCTCATCTGCAGACAGCTGTTTTGGGGCGATTGCCCCTCATCAGTGCAGAGCAGAGAGTACTGACTTAACTGGGTGAGAGACCTGTCTGGGTTAAGGTGCTAACATCTCTTCTTAGGGAGAGAACAGCTTAATCAGCGTGAGGAGACTCATAGGCCATACATGCTCTTCTGGAATTCCGGGAGGAAAGGTGATGAGGGGCAATCACCCGGCTGTCTGCAGATGAGGTGCTGGCTTATTTAATATCCAAGTCATTTCTCAAGGCTTATTTAATGAGCTGAACATTGACTCATAGGATAGCTGCCTTACATCTGGTGGCATTAGGGGCAGAGCTTCTTAAGATGAAAGAGCGAAACGCTCTTCATTCATTTGTGTAGGCACCTAAATCGTTGTTTGCCAGCAGCAGATCGTGCTGTGTAAACACACTGCAGCCACCAAACAATGATTCTGTACAGGGGCGAATACTGTGGAGGAGACTGCTGCATTTAAATGCAGCGGTCTCCTTCACTAACAAGCAGTCACTTGCCAGAAAGGTTCCTTCCTGACAACTGCCTGCTGAATTGTTCAGTCTGAAGTGACCATAAGGCTCCAGATATGTCTGTAGGCTCCAGATATGTGGATTGGTTTCATGCCTTTATGCCTTGTAGGTACGTTTTGCTAGACAGAGATGGATTGGTACTTATTCCTTACAATGTCTGGGTTCCTCATTGTTTGCTAATCCCTATGCTGGGTGTTACATGCTTAGAGGAGCCTTGATGTAACTCTTTATTGTCAGCAGCCAGAGAAATAATACTTTCTGAACGCACACCTCTGGAAAATCTCCTGAGAACCTTATTAAATGCTTTTTTCTTACTTGAGTCTTAAATTCCTTGTTTTTTCTTTGTTAGGCGTTAAGTACTTGTCTGCTATAAATGAGGATCATTTTACTGTTAAATCCATTCTCGAAATTACATCCCAATGAAATGTAGGTGAAAGCTTTCTAAAGACCCAGACTACAAAGAACATCTAATCCTGCTATTACTATGTATACATGAGATAAATGAAGGTCTTTATGCCTCATTGCAACCAGTGATTTGCTTATTTTTGTTGTACAGTATTCCATTCTCTAACTGAAATCTGCACGAAGTTAAAAGTTGGTAAAAGAAGAGCTTCTCCTTACTGGAGACTGCTGAAATATGGACATTTAAAGAGGAGCTGTCACCACTCCTGACGTGCCTGTTTTATTAGCTTCATGTATTCCCCATGTAATAACAATTCTGGAACATTTATTCTTATGGCTCTATGTTGTGCCAGTCCTTTATTATCTCTACTAGAAGTTATGAATGAATTGCTAGCAGTCTGTAGTAAGGTTACAGACCAGCTGATTGTGGCATCTGAGACATTCAGGGGTTCAGGAAATTAATCCGGGGTTAAAAGCAAAAAAGAAAATTATACTCACCTCATCCACTTGACCGTGGAGAGGCCGCCTTGTCCCGTCTTGGTTAAACAAAACCCACCAATAGACCAGCGGCGAACGTGAAGACGTCACCACGCGATCACGCTGGCTGTGAGTGGTTATGTCACCAGTTATGATGTCACTGGGCACGGCCAGCGTGATCATGTGGTGACGTCATGATGGCACTGCAGGCTGCCAGCGTGTTCACATGATCTTCACTCTACCCTTAGGGCTTTTGGAGTTTGTTTGTTTTTTCAATCAAGAAGGGAGCGAACGTCCTCTTCACCATCAATTGGATGAGGTGAGTCTCATTTTTTTATTTTTAGCCACCATTTTACGAAAAATTGATTAGTTACCACTAAGCACTAAGAAATTAGTTTTGCGACTAATCAAATTTTTCCTAAACTTCGGACCAAATTCCATTTCAGATGTTTTCATTTGCTCAACACTAGTATTAGTGAAGGTTCAAGATCATGGGCAGGGTTGGACAAGTCCTTTTGGTACACAAGATAGGGTTTTTAGAATGCTTCTCCCTTTCCCTTGGTCTATGAAGTTCAGTATAGTAACTGTCAGATGGACAGTCATTCAGTTACCCCATCACCCTAAAAGAAATGGCTCATTGAGCTCTACTCCATAGTAGTGACCAGGGCAGCTACTCTGCCTGTCCCTCATCCTAGTCCAGGTTGATATCTTCAGGTAATTAACAGTGCAAAAACCTATAATAACATGTTTACAGAAAAAATGGAACTGACATTTGTAATGCCCCAGAGTGGCATTACCACTTCTACACCTTGCTACCGTCTTTATTGGTCTAACCTCATGTCATCTTGTGCCTTTTATTCCAGCTCTTCCCCACTGTGCATTTCTAATGTTTTGTAACTATTATGTTTACCAGAAGGTGGCAGCAAATGTGGCAGAGCTACAGTTAGGTAGAATGAAGTTTTCCATTTCATTCAAACCCACCATTGTAGAGGAGTGGGCAAGTCCCACTTCCTGCAGGAAGGGTGGGGAACAGTTTCTAGGAGCAGTCTAGCTTATCCCCTGCTAGGGGACAGATGTGCAGGAGGGCATGTCTCTGCTGGATGTGCCTAAGCCAGCCAGAGCACCCTCAGCTCTTCTGGCAATGAAGGCCAAAGCTCAATGCCTTAGGAGCCAGGAGGAGAGTTCCTTGGCATAATTAGGAGACAGACTACAAAGTGAGAAGTTGCAGCATAAAGAAGAAGCTAAGTCATACAGTTAACCTGTCAGCACAGCAGTGCCAGAGAGCAACAGATGTAGCAGAGTTTGCCTGCCAGAGTTTTAATGCTAAAGCCTGCTGGGACCAAGATCAAGTCTGAAGATTGTCTTGGATGAACGTTTACCAAAGCAAAGCTGCTATTCAACTGCATCACAAGGTCTGGACTCAATTATTTATTTGATTCCTCAATTATTCCCCCCTATTTGTCTGCTTTGGAGCCAACGCCTGGGGTCTAGCCGTATCCAGGTAGGAGCACCGTGACACAAAACAGTAAGGGATTTTTAGGCCACCCCATACCACTCGCCCATTCCTACGCCTGGTTACTAGATCCTCTAATAGGGCCCCAGGCGGCGGCCGGCTGCACATTCAACAAGAGACTGTGGTGGGACATGTCCTTGTTGTTTCAGATTGTCCTTGACTACTCTCTTCAAGTGTCACACGTCCTTGTCTGTGTCTGATATTGCAGCTTTTCTCCATTGAAAGGCATGGAGCAGATCTTCAATGCCAAACACAAGCCATGGACTGGTTTGGAGTTGTTTTAGGAAGAAAGCAGTCAGGTTCTTCGAATTCTAGGCAACCCCTTTAACCAGCATCGGAAATAATTTATTGAATCTATTCAAAAGTGTGGAAATTTGGCTGAGGCACTGGCCCCTGTGGCACCTGTTTCTTAAATATAGTCCATACATATTTGTGCATTTGCTCAGGTGAAAAAATTATTCCTCAGGGAGTCTGATGAACCTCCTTATAAATAATTTATATGGGAAGCTCAAATAGTGAAGTTCCACTTCCAGTCCCAGATATTTCAGAAGAGTGAACATGGAAAGAGAAATCTTATATATATCCATTTACTGCAATGTCTTCTTACCTAATACAACATCCTGCTGATTTTTTTCTTACTTTTAAATGTTGCGCGAAATTACAAAGACCATTTTGTTGTTTTTTTTGTAAATCATAAGTGTATGCAAATCTAAAACTGCTCAGTATCGAAACACAGCATGAGACCTATTGGAGGAAGCAGTTAGGGACAAGGGATACAGTGAAATGAAGAACGTGTTACAATGTTAAAAAAGAAGAGAAAAAATAATAAAAATAAAAAATCATATATTTTATGTGTATCTCAATGTGATCACGCTCCTGGAAATGAAAGTGTTTTATAATTAAACATTTCTTGTGTTACCTTGGTAACTGTGAAAGGACTAAAAAACCTCTTCTGCACATTAACATAATTTTTGGCTTTGTGCACCCCGACAAAGAATTCTCATTTTGTGTTGCACCATCGGAAAGATCAGGACTTGTCCGTCGTGCATTGCAATGGGAGTCTCATTATACCATTTAAATGATCAGAATGATGTGTTCACAGAGCAATTTAAGGTATCGCACTTCAGTGCCTTCTGAATTAGGCTACAGGATAATGAGCTTCCTGACCCACGGGGGAAAATCAGAATTAAATACACAAGGGACACTGACAAAACCTACAGTCCAGCTTTAGGCCAAAGTTGTAGGGGGAAATTCACTCACTCTACTACTAATTATCCATATTCACAAGAAGACACACAGTGCTCTTCCCAGTCACAAAGAAGAAAGAAACTGTCAAATGACACCTGCTCCCCTTCTATTAGGAAGTGATAACTATTATCCTAATTGCAATATAGAATATATTAAGTCTAGCAGTTTTTATAAAAATTGTACAGCAATGGCCCGATCCCCCTTAGCCCATAATGTTGGAATAAAGAGCCACAACAGCCCCTTTTATGAAAAATATAGCATGAATTTAAATTAATTATTATTGCAATATACACACAATAAAATAATTATTCAGTAGAACAGAGACTAGCAAGTGCAGACTGCAGTATATTCCTGAGAGATACAGCTTCTTGTCACATACTGACCCACAAAAAAAGAGAGTTGCAGATAGGTGAGTAAAGAAGCTATAAAGGGTGGAAAATACCATGGAAAGCATCATTTTTGCATTGATACAGTTAAAATTAGAGATGAGTGAAATTTTGAACAATTATATTCAGCAACTTCACCGAACTTTAGCAAGAAATTCAATTTGTTCTGAATTAATTTATCATGTATTGCTCTAAATCAGGTATACCGAGGCCACTCTGCCTTAGGGTACAGCCACATGAAGCGGCTATGCTGTGGACGGGTTGCAGCCATGCTGCGGTGAAGAGCCAATTAGCTGCCTTTCCTTTAATAATGTATAGTAGGTCTCAGGGGCTGACTGGCAACTTTTGGCCCAGGGGGCAAGTAACACCCAGAGGCCCACTGAGCCCCCCTGCTGCTTTCCGTTTTCCCCTTCCTCCTCCTGACCTCCCCCCCTTGCCACTTTCGTCAGCCATGTAAATTACAATACAGGATAACAAAATAAACCAGGGATGCTATGCGAAACATATCAGCCGAAAATGCCATTTTTGGTATAATGCCGAAAGTGTCATTTTCTGGCTGATACATTGTTGCATCCGTGTATTCTCTCTGCCCCGCTGGGCGCTGCTCTGTCTCCCAGAGAAACTGTGTCAGCTGGTCGAGCGCTGTGGGAGGAGAGCGCAGTGAGTGGCCGACGTCTCTCCTCTCCACAATGCTCAGCCTCCTGTCACAGATTGGCAGAGCGGTGTGTGGGCAGAGACAGCTTGCAGTGCTGTCCCAGGAGGTTGAGCTCTCCTCTCCGCACCGCCTGCTCGGCCTCCTGTGACAGCGTGTCAGGAAGCAGAGTGAGGCTCAAACACGCAGTGATCAGTGAGTGTTTGTAAATAGCATGTTGACTGTGTCCCCAATTATGAATAAAAAGAAAGTGATCTACATCACCGTTAATTTGCGCAGCCTTAATTTTTTACTTTACATTTAGGGGCTTCGGGGAAATATTAGGGATCTAAACCGACCCCTGATATTTCCCTTTTAAAATGGAAAAAGAGACCTAGAGGAGAAGGTTAGGTTGCTTGGAGATGCCTTAAAACATGGTGGGGTGAGGAATAGTAAACAGTCACGACTTGTGATTTATCAATTACATTGGTGGGAGATGTTTGGCCTGACGGTGTATAAGCTAATGCCTTTTCATGACACTATTTGTTGGGATAAAGTTGGGAAGTGGGAGGGATTGGTTGGGGAACGAATAATAAAAAATGGTTTCGGAAATGTCATTAATCCTTGAAGCTGATTCAGTACCACTAAATAATAATCCTGCTTTGAAACCGGTACTCTATATACTGTGTCCTGGTGATTTAACTATGATTCTTTCATGCCTACGTGCATGCGTACGCTGTCACAAGAGGCAGGGCCGGTGCAAGGATTTTTGGCAACACAAGCGAAGCTACATCTTGGCGCCCCGCACCAAACCCCCCACCCCCCGCCCCTGCAGCTCACCTGGTCCTGTCTGCAGCAGCTAGCTTCTCCTCTGTGTGGTCCTGGTATCTTCGCTCTGCTTCAATCGCTGGTTTGAGGACTGTATTTTTCGCCGGCCCATTAGACGCACCCAGGTTTTAAAGGAGGATAATAAGAAACAATATTTTCCATTACACCTCAAGTCAGACCAGCGATCAGACCCCCAATGTTAATCACACCTCAGATCCGCCCCCAATGTCAGCTGTCAGCCCCCATCCCTCATGCCCCCCATGTAAGCCATCATGCCCCCATGTCAGCCGTCAGCCCCCCATGTCAGCCATCATGCCCCCCATGTCAGCCATCATGCCCCCATATCAGCCATCATGCCCCCATATCAGCTTCCTATGTCAGCCGTTAGCTCCCATCTCAGCCATCATGCCCCCATGTCAGCCATCATGCCCCCATGTCAGCCACCATGCCCCCATGTCAGCCATCATGCCCCTGTTCTGCCGAAAGTCTATAGTTTGCCGAAAGTCTATAGCGGAAGTCACGTGGCGCGCTGCGCAAGCGCACAAGCGTTCTTCTGCGAATCATTCCCGCATCCTTCATTGCAGTAGTTCGCGCTTCGCGCGTGCGCACACTTAAGGGTACAGAGACTTCTTAAAGTGACAGTCATCTCCATTAACATACAGCTTCCCCCCCCCCCCCAGCGCTCATTAATCTGTACCCTTGCGGGCTCGCTTTGCTCGCAACGCATCGGTCTCAGCCTCGCTGCGCTCGGCATTTAGTACAACTAACTCTATGCCGCCATTGATAGTAAAGAAGGAAATGGATGGTAAAGAAAGAGATGGATAGTCTCTTTCTTTACCATCCATTTCCTTCTTTACTATCAATGGCGGCATAGAGTTAGTTTTACTAAATGCCGAGCGCCAGCGAGGCTGAGCCCGATGCGTGGCGAGCGAAGCGAGCCCAGCGAGAGTACAAATTAATGTAGATGTTGTATTTTACTGACTAATGACTGTCACTTTAAGACGTCTCCATACACATAATCCTGCAGATCTGGCAGAACACCCCCATGTCAGCCATCATGCCCCCATGTCAGCCATCATGCCCCCATGTCAGCCATCATGCCCCCATGTCAGCCATCATGCCCCCATATCAGCCATCATGCCCCCATATCAGCTTCCTATGTCAGCCGTTAGCTCCCATCTCAGCCATCATGCCCCCATGTCAGCCATCATGCCCCCATGTCAGCCACCATGCCCCCATGTCAGCCATCATGCCCCTGTTCTGCCGAAAGTCTATAGTTTGCCGAAAGTCTATAGCGGAAGTCACGTGGCGCGCTGCGCAGCGCACAAGCGTTCTTCTGCGAATCATTCCCGCATCCTTCATTGCAGTAGTTCGCGCCTGCGTGCGCACACCTAAGGGTACAGAGACTTCTTAAAGTGACAGTCATCTCCATTAACATACAGCTTCCCCCAGCGCTCATTAATCTGTACCCTTGCATGGCTGCTTTGCATACGCATCGGATCTCAGCCTCGCTGCGCTCGGCATTTAGTACAACTAACTCTATGCCGCCATTGATAGTAAAGAAGGAAATGGATGGTAAAGAAAGAGATGGATAGTCTCTTTCTTTACCATCCATTTCCTTCTTTACTATCAATGGCGGCATAGAGTTAGTTTTACTAAATGCCGAGCGCAGCGAGGCTGAGCCCGATGCGTGGCGAGCGAAGCGAGCCCGCGAGGGTACAAATTAATGTAGATGTTGTATTTTACTGACTAATGACTGTCACTTTAAGACGTCTCCATACACATAATCCTGCAGATCTGGCAGAACACCCCCATGTCAGCCATCATGCCCCCATGTCAGCCATCATGCCCTCCATGTCACATTTCTTCCCCCTCCATCCATGTCAAATCACCCCCTATTGTGTCACATTCCCCCCACCCAGTGACATTACTCATTCTGCCCCTCCATGGCACAGACTACATTGTCCCCCCTCCCATCATGCCACCCCCCCCCCCCATAATAAACTTAAACATCAGGCACTCTACTCTTACTCATCCAACGGCAGTGGCTGTGTGAGTTAACACAGCTCCAGCCTCCAGTATCTCCTGGCCGCGGCGCCACTCGTCAGTCACATGACCCCACCTGAGGCGTGACTGACCGTGTTGCCGCTCTGTCAGTGAGGGCTGCAGCTGCGGCGGGTGGCGCAAGGCAAGTGATTTTTTCCGCCCACCGCTTCTCTGCGCCGGGTGCGCCCTAAGGCAGCCGCTTGGTCTGCCTTAGGGTAGCGCCGGCCCTGACAAGAGGCTGGGCGGGGAGCTGCGGGTGTAGAGCACAGCCTCCTTTGACAGCATTGACAGCTATCTCCGCCCCCTTATGTGCCAGTAGTCCCCCCCTTATTTGCAAGTAGCCCCTTTATGTGCCAGTAGTCCCCCTATATGTGCCAGTAGCCGTCCGCCTATATATGCCAGTAGCCGTCCCCCCATATGTGCCAGTAGTCGTTCCCCCATATGTGCCCGTAGCCATCCCCCATATGTGCCCGTAGCCATCCCCCCATATGTGGCAGTAGCCGTCTCCCCATATGTGCCAGTAGCTGTCCCCCCATATGTGCCAGTAGTCCCCCCTTATGTGCCAGTAGTCCCCCCCTTATGTGCCAGTAGCCCCCCTTATGTGCCAGTTGTCACCTTTTGTGCCAGTAGTCTCCCCCCCCCTTATCATTTGCCAGTAGCCCCCCAAAAAACAAACAAAAAAACCCACTTATACTTACCTCCAGCGATACGATGCAGGCCTCTTCTGGCCTGTGTCCCTCGCTGTACCGCTCCGGCGGTGCGATGAAGTAATCGCGCCACCTGCACCGGCCTCTGATAGGCTGAGGACGGCGATACAGATGACTATGGAGATGAGCGCAATGGAAGCGCTCCCATCCTGCTGTGCCCTGCCGCTAGCCGCCCCCACTTGTCACCAGGGCCGCAGCAGGGCACATGCATACCCCAAAGGCCGGCCCTGGGTGACACTAGTGTTTGCGCTGACGGGGGCCATTTATAGAGGCAACAGTCCGCCCCTGGTAGGTTTTCATTGTTAATGGCCACGCTGCACCTTTACTGCACCTTTAAACAGGGGCTGTTGATGGTATGGGGTTTGGCTGGTTAGGTGGGGGGACAATATGCATATTATAACTGTTCTTGTCTGCAATCTCCTGCAGGTTATTTGATAGTTAACACAGAATATTAATCTGGCCCTACAGGTTGGAGCCCTTCTTCTGCCATCTGCTTTTCCTCCTTTTTCACATTATCTGATGAGAATATGTCATCAGGAACATCCAGCTCCTCTTCTCTCTACATCTTGCTGACTTGTCTAGGAAGTAAAGCCAGCAAAAGATGAGGATGGTCATCAAGATTTGGTCCCCCTAAGGGGTCTAGACTGGATGATATTGTTTGGCACGCTGGCAGTGGAATAATAAAGGCTTCCATCTTATTGGTATTGAATTGCAAATCTTAGTTTACGGCTGATGTAGGAATAAGTAAATGTAGAAATAAATAACACTGATGCAGAGTAAGTCTCCCTGCACCCTCCCTGCAGTCTCCCTCTCCAATATTCTTCTATTAACCCTTTCTAACCCGGAGCTATTTGTCTGTTCACATAGCCATATGAGGGCTTGTTTTTTGCGGGACAAGTTGTACTTTCCAACGCCATCATTTAATATTGCATATCATGTAGTAGGAAGTGGAAAAAAAACTTCAAATGGGGTAAAATTGCAAAAAAAAAAGCTATTCCGCCACAGTTTTACGTTTTTTTTTAATTACGACATTCGATGTACAATAAAACTGACCAGTTACTTTGATTCTACAGGACAGTACGAATCCGACGATACCTTAACTCCTTAAGGACATAGAACGTATGGGTACGCCCTGATGTTCGAGTCCTGAAGAAAAAAATAAAAATTTGACCTAGGAACATGGTTCCTGCTGCGATCGTGCAGCAGGAACCATGTTCAAATGCCGAGGGGGGTCCTGTGACCCCCCCATATCGGCGATCGCTGCAAACCGCAGGTCAATTCAGACCTGCGGTTTGCAGCGCTTTTTGCCGCTTCTGATCATAAACTTAAAAGTTCTGGTTTATTTGTTTTTTTTTGCCCCCTCCCCCTGCAGCCTTGTGAGATCTGCTGGCGGGCTGTGCAGGTGGGGGGGGGGGGACTGGTTGCGGGCGGCGCTGATGTGGCGCAGGCGGTGCGCCCACCTCCTCTCTAATGTCGTTGGTGGTCTAGTGGTTTTAGCAGAGTGTCAGCACATTGCTGACACTCTGCTAAAAATGGCTGGCATCTGTGCTTGTTCAGATGCCAGACTTTTAACCCCTTCCATACCGCGGTCCATGCAGGCTGCTGTATGGAAGCGGGTTAACAGGGAGGGAGCTCCCTCCCTCTCCCATCGGGAGCTGCTGTGCCCTTGCAGCCCCCAATCTTGATGGGAGCACAAATGGAGGAAGCCCCACTCCCTCCCCATCACCCGCTACTCTGTTCTAGCAGCGGGTGATGGTTGCCATGGCAGCAGGATGCTTTCAGAGGCATCCTGCTTGCCATGGTGATGTAAGTCTGATCTGAGTTTTGCTAAAGGCAGAAGTCTGATCTGACTAAGGCCTAATTCACACATCCGCAAAATGGATCCGCATCCCATCCGCAATTTTGTGGAAGGGTTGCAGACCCATTCATTTCAAAGGGGCAGGAATGGATGTGGACAGCACACTATGTGATGTCTGCATCCTTGTTTCCGCATCCTTGTTTCCGCATCCGTGTTTCTGTTTCCGCAAAAAAATAGAACATGTCCTATTCTTGTCCGTAATTGCGGACAAGAAAAGGCATTCTCTATATAGTGCCAGCAATGTGCGGTCCATGTTTTACGGATCCGTGTTTCCGCAAAACACACTACGGACGTGTGAATTGGGCCTAAGTCTAAGTAAAAAATACAGTACAGTACACTATATAGTGTACTGTACTGTATTATATAGACCCCAGACCCACTGGATCTTCAAGAACCAAGTGGGTCTGGGTCAAAAAAATGTAAAAAAAAGTAAAAATAAAAATCACATTTATCACTAAATAAAAATTCAAAAATAAAATACACTGCAGATATTATGTATCGCCACGTCCATAAAAGCCTGCTCTATAAAAATATCACATGACCTAGCCCCTCAGATGAACACCAAAAAAATTTAATAAAAAATGGTGTAAAAAAGGCAATTTTTTGTCACCTTACATCACAAAAAGTGTAATACCAAGCAATCAAAAAGGTGTATGCTTCCCAAAATAGTATCAATCAAACCGCCATCTTATTCTGCAAAAAATGAGCCCCTACATAGGACAATCGCCAAAAAAAAAAAAAGGGCTCTCAGACTATGCAGACATTAAAACATGATTTTTTTTTCTAAAATGCTGTTATTGTGTTAAAGTAAAATAAATAAAAAACATATAGATATTAGGTATCTCCGCGTCTGTATCAACCTGCTCTATAAAAATATCCCATGATCTAACCCCTCAGGTAAATACCATAAAAAAAAAAATTAAAACTGTTTAAAAAAAAAAACTTTTTTGTCACCTCACATCACAAAAAGTGTAATAGCAAGCGATCAAATATTTTATGAACCCCAAAATAGTGCCAATCAATCCGTCATCTCATCCCTCAAAAGATGATACCCTACATAGGACAATAGCCCAAAAAAAATAAAAAAAATATGGCTCTCAGACTATGGAGACATTAAAACATGATTTATTTTTGTTTCAAAAATATTGTTTTAAATAAATAAATAAAAAGTATACATCGTAAGTATTGCTGCATCCGTAACAACCTGCTCTATAAAAATAACACATGAACTAATCCCTCAGGTGAACACAGCAAAAAAAATATTATAAATACGGTGTCAAAAGACATTTTTGTCACTTTACATCACAAAAAGTGTAATAGCAAGCGACCAAAATGTCATATGCGCCCCAATATAGTGCCAATCAAACCGCCATCTAATCCTGCAAAAAATGAGCCCCTACATAAGACTGTCGCCCAAAAAATAAAAAATAAATATGGCTTTCAGAATGTGGAAATACTAAAAAATCATTTTTTTCAAAAATGCTTTATTATGTAAAACTGAAACAAAAATTCACACAAAGTAGTCCTATTTGGTATTGTCGCGTCCGTAACAACCTGCTATATAGAAATAGCACACAATCTATCCTGTCAGATCATCTATGTAAAAAACAAAAATAAAAACGATCCCAAAACAGCTATTTTTTTTTACATTTTAATCCATTTTTCCAGTAACAAAGCAAGGGTTAACAGCCAAACGAAACTCAATATTTATTGCCCTGATTCTGTACTTTGCATAAACACCCCATATGTGGTCATAAACTACTGTACGGGCACACGGAAGGGCGTAGATGGAGGGGAACGCCATATAGTTTTTGGAAGGCAGATTTTGCTGGACTGGTTTTTTGACACCATGTCCCATTTAAAGCCCAGCCCCCCGCCCTCCGCCACGATGTACTCCTAGAGTAGAAACTCGATAAAAGTGACTCCATCTAAGAAACTACACCCCTCAAGGTATTCACAACTGATTTTACAAACTTTGTTAACCCTTTGGGTGTTCCACAAGAATTATTGGCAAATGGAGGTGAAATTTCAGAATTTCTATTTTTTGTTACCTTGCCTCAAAAAAAGTGTAATATAGAGCAACCAAAAATCATATTTACCCTAAAATGGTACCAACTGCCACCTTATCCTGTAGTTTCCAAAATGGGGTCAGTTTTTTGAAATTCCTACTCTAGGGGTACATTAGGGGGGCTTCAATTGGGACATAGTGTCCAAAAACCAGTCCAGTAAAATCTGCCTTCCAAAAACCATATGTCGTTCCTTTCCTTCTGAGCGCTGCCGTTTGGCCATACAGTAGTTTACGACCATGCATGGGCTGTTTCTGCAAACTACAGAATCAGGGCAATAAATATTGAGGTTTTTTGGCTGTTAACCCTTGCTTTGTTACTGGAAAAAAATGATTAAAATGGAAAATTTTCAAAAAAATTGAAATTCTGAAATTTTATCTCCATTTTCCATTAACTCTTGTGGAACATCTAAAGGGTTAATGACATTTGTAAAATCAGTTTTGAATACCTTGAGGGGTGTAGTTTCTAGAATGGGGTAATTTTTGGGTGGTTTCTATTATGTAAGCCTCACAAAGTGACTTCAGACCTGAACTGGTCCCGAAAAAGTGGGTTTTTGAAAATTTCTGACAATTTTTAATATTTGCTTCCAAACTTTTAAGCCTTGTAATGTCCCCAAAATATAAAATGGCATTCCCAAAATGATCCATGCATGAAGTAGACATATGGGGAATGTAAATTAATAACTTTTTTTGGCAGTATTACTATGTATTATAGAAATAGAGAAATTAAAACTTGGAAAATTGCTAATTTTTCAAACTTTTTGGTAAATTTGGTATTTTTTTTATAAATAAACATAAATTTTTTTTACTCCATTTTACCAGTGTCATGAAGTACAATATGTGACGAAAAAAAAATCCCAGAATTGCCAGAATAAGTAAAAGCGTTTTAAAGTTATCACCACATAAAGTGACACTGGTCAGATTTGCAAAAAATTGCCTGGTCCTTAAGGTGTAATATGGCCGTGTCCTTAAGGGGTTAAATGTATAGTTTTTCTTGCGTTGAAGTAGCCAGCGAATGGTGTGGGAAACAGTCACCAGACCGATTAATTAAAATAAAAAGAGGTCTCTCTTTACTAAAGTGCAGGATAGGAGTAGTAGTTCATCAAACAGTATCAAGGCACAGTTCCAAATATATAACACAGTCCAATCATTATTAGCAATGTATGGATGAATAGCTGCAATTAAAGATGAGCGAATCGATACAGACGAAGTGGAATTCGATCCGAATTTAAGGAAAAACTCGATTCGCAACGAATGCAAATTTCCTCGCGCTTCTTGGTAACGAATCGCAATTTTTCCTAAAATGGCAGCCACATGTGTGAGGACTCAGGACATGGGGCAAGGAACTCTGGGAAGGCAGGATCACCAAGATTGACATGCATGCATGCAGCTAATCAGCAGCCAGCCAGCTCTCTGATGTCACAACCCTATAAATGCGGCAGTTATTTTAGATTCTGCCATTTTCCAGCGTTCTGAGTGCAGGGACAGATGTGACAAGGCTCTAGGGACAGCAATTGGAAAAAGATAATTGTGAAAAGAAAAACTGAAAAAACGATTTATAAGTGCAGGGAAAGGATAGGGAGGAATCTTTTCACAGCATCTTAGTGTAGGGAGTGCTAGGGACAGTGCTAGAAAAGCAATAATTTGGGGATCCAAATAGTCATTAAACAGCTCTGTCATTCCAGCAATTTGTTCTTGGGGTGCTAGTGCCATGATGAAAAGCCTTTAGTGGCTTATATCTGTGGAAAAAGAAAAATATATACGCAGTTCACTTCTGTAGCTATATGTGCTGAGAGAGTTTAGTGATGTATTTCTGTAGAACAAGAAAAATATATACACAGTTCACTGTTGCCGTTATTTGCCGTAAAAGTTTTTAGTGGCCTATTTCATTAGAAAAAGAAAAAAATATACGCAGTTCGCTTCTGCAGCTATATGTTGTAAAAGTGTTTAGTGACATATTTGTGTACTACAAAAAAATATATATACGCGGTTCACTTCTGCAGTTATTTGGGGTTAAAAGCTTTTAGTGAGGTATTTCTGTACTACAAGAAAAATATATACGCTGTTCACTGTTGCCGTTATTTGCAGTAAAAGAATTTAGTGGCATATTTCATTGCAAAAAGAAAACTACATACACAGTTCCCTTCTGCAGCTATATGTGCTGAGAGCGTTTAGTGACGTATTTCTGTACAACAAGAAAAATATATACGCAGTTTAATGTTGCCGTTATTTGCAGTAAAAGAGTTTAGTGGCCTATCTAATTAGAAACAGTAAAATATATACGCAGTTCCCTTCTGCAGCTATATGTGCTGAGAGCATTCAGTAATGTATTTCTGTACTACTAGAAAAATATATACGCAGTTCACTGTTGCCGTTATTTGCGGTAAAAGCATTTAGTGGCCTACTTCATTACAAAAAGAAAAACATATACGCAGCTCACTTCTGCAGCTATATGTGCTGAGAGCGTTTAGTGACATATTTCTGTACTACAAGAAATATATATATGCAGTTCTCTGTTGCCGTTATTTGGAAGAAAGGCGTTTAGTGGCCTATTTCAATACAAAAAGAAAAATATGGAAAAAGGGAATCCAGATTCTTATGAAATAAAAAAAGTTCTTTATTGGCTCATCATAAAAAAATCCACCAAAGTCACAGAAAATGACATCATAGTGACGCACTTCGGGCTACAGAATCCAGCCCTTCATCAAGACATAACAAAATGTATTAAAACCATTCCTTTTATACAGCACAGGGTCCAACCCCTTCTAATTAGCAAGGTATCCTGCACCTGGAACCTAGAATGTGAACCATTCAGTGATCCAGGGGAGGAGATCCAGCATCACAGATGGTGCATACATATACATAATGAGAACATCTTAGTTGTATTGCAGAGTAAGATCATGTTTTCTATTTAGCCCTTTTGGTATACAGGTGTCAAACGAAAACATCCAGAATGTTTACCTGCTGAGAAGTTTTTGTCTACGGTCCCCTCCTCTCATAGGCAATGTCACAACTTCGATCCCCTGTGCACAAAACGCAGATGCGTCTCCTTTATGAACAGTGGCGAAGTGGAAAGTCGCCGCCGATACATTACGAGTCTGAAAATAAGGGATGTCACTAAGATGTTTTCTAATGTGTATTTTCAACTCTTTCATAGTGCATCCAACATATTGAAGTTTACAAATTTTACATGTGATAACTAGAGATGAGCGAACTTCAAAAATTAGTTCGGCGTCATGTGATCAGTGCAGCGGGCGTGGCTCAGCACTGGATTTGATCCAGTGCTGAGCCACGCCCCTGCACTGATCACATGACGGTGACGTCACCCCAGGTCCTTCGGCTTTTCCAAAGTTCGGGTTCGTGGAAGCCGCCCCTTATGGATTCCATATGCCGGGATAGTCCGCGGTAGTGGAATCCAAAACGGGATGCGGTGATTACCCCAACCCGAATGCCGAACACCGAAATAATTTTTGAAGTTCGCTCATCTCTAGTGATAACATACACAACAAATTCCGTGTTACAATTAATATATTGTTTCAAAGTGTGTCTGTTATTATTCACTGTGGACGTAATCTCCATAGTAACGCACATATCTCGGCAGCATATACATCTCCTACTTCCACATTTATAATTACCAGTGGTTTTTGGCCAGGAGAATACCCGAGGGATAGTGTCAATAAACAAACTGGGGCTAAGTTTTTGTCCCACCGTGGGTGCTTTTTTAGATATACATTTGATGCCTGCAAATACCACATCTCTCCACTCCTCAGGGAGGACAGGGAGATGTTTTCGGATGATTTTGCATATGTGTGGATATTCTCTACTGTAATTAGTGATAAAAACAGTCGGCTTTTTATCCTCTTGAGCAGAATTTAATTCTTCACTTTTTTGATGTTTATAGGGTTTTTTCATAGTCTGAGGAAAAATCAAGGACTCTCTATTTTTTTATCTGGCAAATTCAATGCCTTTATTAATATTTTGAAGTGTATAACCTCTACTGAGAAGTCTTTGTGTGATTACCTCTTGTTTCTTTTGAGAATAAGCCCTCTGTGGAGCAATTGCAACTTGCTCTGATCATTTCCCCTTTTGGTATATTGTTTATGACATGCGGTGGGTGGCAGGAGGAGGCAAGAAGAATGTTATTCCCAGATGTCTTTTTTCTAAAAGTAAAAAAAGTTAAAGTAGTGACCACTCCCTCAGAGAGGTCTGATTCCAAATGTAAATCAAGAAAGTCGATTTTAGCTGAATCGCTAACATAAGTAAGTTTAATGGAATCTGTACAGTTATTGAGATAATTGACACACTGGGTTACCATATTTCCTCTCCCTGCCAAACCCACAGCATATCATCTATATAACGTCCATACCATTTTATGTATCTAGCAAAGGGGTTGTCATCAAGAAGCAAAAAATGTCGTTCCCACCACGCCATATATATATTTACTATGGATGGTGTGTGTTTGGCCCCCATTGAGACACCTGACATTTGGAGATAGTATTTGCTATTAAACATAAAGAAATTATGTCTCATAAGAAAATCCACACATATGCACAAAAAATCCTGTAATTCCAAAGTATAGTTGCTGTAGTGCTCCAGAAACCATTTAAAAGCCATAATGGCCAAATCCTGAGGAATGTTAGTGTATAGTGCGGTAATATCAGCCGCAACCCAGATATAATCACCACTCCACTTGAAATTATAGAAATTCTGAAGCACTATGCGACTGTCCTTCAGGTTGTAGCAGGGAATCGGTCCATTCTGATAATTTCTCAGAATAGGATCCGATGCCCGCCACAATTGGACGCATAGGGGGTGGAAAACCCGGTTTATGCACCTTGGGGAGTGCGTGAAAAAATGGTGTGGTTACATGTTCCACATAAATATACTCCACTTCTCTTTTAGAGAGAATTCCCAGTCTCTGGCCCTCCAACAGAATGCTATACAGCTTCTCCTGGTAAGGGAAGAGCGTATTGGAATCCAGCAGCAAATATGTATTTTTATCATTCAGCATATTTAGAACTTGTTCCTTGTATATATTGCTGTCCATAATTACCACCGCTCCTCCTGTTGGATGCACTATGAAAAAGTTGAAAATACGCATTAGAAAACATCTTAGTGACATCCTTATTATTTCAGACTTTTATATATTATCAGACTCGTAATGTATCGGCGGCGACTTTCCACTTCGCCATTGTTCATAAAGGAGACGCATTTGCGTTTTGTGCACAGGGGATCGAAGTGGTGACATTGACTATGAGAGGAGGGGACCGTAGACAAAAACTTCTCAGTAGGTAAACATTCTGGATGTTTTCGTTTGACACCTGTATACCAAAAGGGCTAAATAGAAAACACGATCTTACTCTGCAATACAACTAAGATGTTCTCATTATGTATATGTATGCACCACCTGTGATGCTGGATCTCCTCCCCTGGATCACTGAATGGCTCACATTCTAGGTTCCAGGTGCAGGATACCTTGCTAATTAGAAGGGGTTGGACCCTGTGCTGTATAAAAGGAATGGTTTAAATACATTTTGTTATGTCTTGATGAAGGGCTGGATTCTGTAGCCCGAAACGCGTCACTTTGATGTAATTTTCTGTGACTTTGGTGGATTTTATATGATGAGCCAATAAAGAACCTTTTTCATTTCATAAGAAGCTGGATTCCATTTTTCCATTGAATACTTCATAAGACCCAGTTCTGGTCTCTTTTCCGTGCTTCTTGGATTAAAGGTAGAGTTAAGAGCTGCAGCCATTTAAACTATTGCTTGTAAAAATAAAAATATATACGCAGTTCACTTCTGATGCTATATGTGCTGAAAGCGTTTAGTGACGTATTTCTATACTACAAGAAAAATATATACGCAGTTAACTTCTGCAGTTATTTGGGGTTAAAAGCGTTTAGTGAGGTATTTCTGTCCTACAAGAAAAATATATACGCAGTTCACTGTTGCCGTTATTTGCGGTAAAAGCGTTTAATAGCCTATCTCATTACAAAAATAAAAATAAATACGCAGTTCACTTCTGCAGCTATATGTGCTGAGAGCGTTAAGTGACGTATTTCTGTACTACAAGAAAAATATATACGCGGTTCACTTCTGCAGTTATTTCGGGGGAAAGCGTTTATTGGCCTATTTCATTACAAAAAGAAGCAGTTCACTTCTGCAGTTTTATGTGCTGAGAGCATTTAGTGACATATTTCTGTACTACAAGAAAAATATATATGCAGTTCTCTGTTGCTGTTATTTGGGGGAAAGTTGTTTAGTGGTCTATTTCAATACAAAAAGAAAAATATATACGCAGTTCACTTCTGAAGCTATATGTGCTGAAAGCATTTAGTGACCTATTTCTATACTACAAGAAAAATATATACGCAGTTAACTTCTGAAGTTATTTGGGGTTAAAAGCGTTTAGTGAGGTATTTCTGTCCTACAAGAAAAATATATACGCAGTTCATTGTTGCTGTTATTTGCGGTAAAAGCGTTTAGTGGCCTATTTCATTACAAAAAGAAAAATATATAAGCAGTTCACTTCTGCTGTTATTTGGGGGTAAAGCGTTTAGTGACGTATTTCTGTACTACAATAAAAATATGTATGCAGTTTACTGTTGCCGTTATTTGTGGTGAAAGCGTTTAGTGGCCTATTTCAGTACAACAAAAATATATTTTTTGCTTTTAGGGGTGTTTTAATTTGCTTTTAATTTATTTTGTTGAGCTAAAAGTATGTCTGACAGAGAAGTGCCAGGCCATGTACAGGGGAGTGGAAGAGGCTTAATTATTTCTGGCGCAGGCAGAGGTCACATAAGAGTAAAGGGGCGTGGCAGTAGGTGTCACAGCGAGAGGCCTGAGCTCCCGATGTCATCTAGCGGTGGTGTCTTGACCAGCAACCCAGTGGTTCTTGATTGGTTAACTCAGTCATCCACTACATCCCAAGTGACATCAAACACCCCAAGCCAACAGTCGGTGGGTTCGTCAGACACAACCCTTAGTTGGCATGGCCTGGAAGCAGGCCCTGTGAACTTACCTGTCCTCAACCTGCCTCTGTCGTTTTCTGTTTCCCTCACCGCGTGAAGTAGAATATGCTGTAGGCTCAGCTACACTTTTCAGAGAGGAAGAGCTACTAGAAGACAGTCAGCAGCTACTGTCCAGCCAAGATCTGGAGGAGACATCTGCCTCTTCCTCGGCTAGGCAGGCAAGTAGTGATGAGGAGAGTGGCGTGGGTGGTGGTGTAGCGAGCGATCAGGCTCCTGACCCAGATGCCATTGAGGAGGACATCAGTGACGTGCAGACACTACTCGATGATGATGAAGCAGCCGGGTGCAAAAGGGGTGCAGCCGGGTGCAAAAGGGGCTCTATCATCATAAGGAGAAGAGAGTTGCAGCTTGCCCGTGAGGCAGCGGTGGAGCCAGCAAGGTGGTAGCATGGCTGGGAGTGAGCAGGGTGGGAGAAGTGGGAGGTCAGGAGCCAAACATGCCCGGGGTAGACCACATGCTTCGCAGCAGCCTACCTGCCCGGGAAATAGTGATGGACTCACGGAAGCGATGGTGGTAGCAGTCAGTCAGTGCGGACTGGTTGGGGGAAAAATCACCTACTCAGCGGTGTGGCACTTTTTTTCAAAGCGCCAGAGGAGGTAAACATGGCCATATGTCGAATCTGTGGGCAGAAGGTGATGCGTGGCCAGGGTGCCAATGTTGGCACTACGGCCCTGCATCAATATATGCAGCGTTGCAATACAGTGGCCTGGGAGAACCGTGACTGCGATGTGGTGGTCCAGCCTGCCGCAGAAACCGCTGGCACGCACTGGATTTCAGGAAGTCAAGGCTTCACCACTTCAGCCGAAGGGAGCTGTCTGTCATTCCCATCTTCTGCTGGTCCAGATGCTCCTGCTCCTCGCCCTCCTACTCCTCGTCAGTCATTCTGTCAGCAAACGATCACCAAAGCGATGGCCAAAAGACAGCATTATGCGTGCATGCATCCAACGGCGCAGAAGCTGAACGTGCTACTGTCCAAGTTGCTGGTGCTGCAGTCCCTCCCTTTTCAAGTGGTGGACTCTGCACCTTTCAGAGTACTGATGGCTTGTGCCAAGCCGAGGTGGAGAGTTCCAAGCCGTATTTTTTTGTGAAAAAGGCAGTACCAGCCCTGCACAAATATGTAGAACAGAAGGTGGGCCAGTCCTTGAGCCTGTCTGTGTCTTCCAAAGTGCACGGCAGCGCCGACGTGTGGATCTGTAACTACGGCCAGGGACAGTACATGTCCTTTATGGCCCACTAGGTTAATGTGGTTCCTGCAAAGCCACACCAGCAACTTGGCCAGGTCACGTCACTTCCGCCTCCACGTTCTCACTCCGTTGGTGCAGCGACAATGTCCGCCTCTGCCTCCTCATCCTCCACCATGTCCTCAGCCTCCACTGCAGGGAAAATTTACAGTGCCCCTCCATCATACCACATATGCAGGGCACGGCGATGTCCCGCTGCTCTGCACCTCGTTTCCCTGGGCGAACAACTACTCCGTGTGATTCATCAAGAAATCGAATCCTGGCTTTCTCCGCGACAACTGAAAATCGATACCATGGTGACCGACAATAGAAAGAACATTGTGTCGGCGCTGTGTCAAGGAAGGCTGAGCCATGTGCCCTGCATGGCACACTTGTTCAATCTGGTTGTTAAGTGGTTCCTGAAGTATTCCACCCATCTGCAAGACATCCTAAAAATGGCCGGAAACTTTGCATGCACTTCAGCCACTTGTACACCGCAAAGCACACCCTCCTTGAGTTGCAGCTGAAGAACGGCATGCTCCAACGTAGGCTAATATGCGATGTTTCCACCCATTGGAATTCCATCCTCCATATGTTGGACCGACTATACGAACAGAGAAAGACCATAAACGTTTTCTTGATAATGCAAGCGGATAAGAGTACTCCCCTGTGTAACTTCGATGTCAGCCACTGGCAACTCATGCGTGACACCTGCCGGTATGGTCTTATCAGAATTGGCTTGTGGTTTGGTAGCCAAAAGCAGGAATGGGTACAAAACACAGAAGACATGCAAATATTCCATTCATGTGTCATCTCTCTTTTGGATCCACTCCTGTTTTTTTTGGCATTAGCAATACTGATGGATTACTGACCAAATGCTGAAGGCGGAGGATCCACAGACAGGATTCATTTTTTGTGGGTTATTGTTCTGACGGATCAGAGGAAGGGCAAAATAATCAGTGACTTCAATACAAACTTACTGCTGACACCCTCTCTACTCTGTCAGGGGGGCTCTACTTGTATATGCGTTTAATAGAACAAGTTCTGTAGACATCTATGTGGAATAAGCTAATGAGGGTGTAAAAGGAGTGCGCTTCTTCTTGACGCTAACATCTACCTGTAAGGCCGAGTTGATACTTGAGTTATTTGGTCAGTTTTTTCCCCGTGACTGCCCAAATAAGTGAAGTATGCAGTGATTCTAAGAGCGACACCTGTCATCTGCATGTCATACTGACTCACAGTATTATTTCACTACCACAGCAGACTTCCTATGCTTTTTACTGCAAGGCACAGTGTTCTACACCCCTAAAAAGGATCACTGCAGTCCGGAAATAGCAGTTTTTCAACGTGATTCTCCGCCAATAAATTCGGATCGAAGCAAATTTTTCCGGAAAACTTAGGCATGCATTTGAAGGTTTTTAGTATAGGTTCTGAAATTCATAGGCTGAGGGATACAGATTTAAGATATGGCTGGCCAGACCTTCTCAGTGTGGAAGGGTAAGCTGCAGCTATGTTACATTCCTTATATAGAAGGGAGGGGTCAGGCAGTCCAGTCCATAACTGAGACAGTGTGTGAGTCTAAGAGTAGAGAGAAGTGAGCACATGCTAAGTGCAGTATCTGAAACACAAGTAAGCCCTGGAATGGGTACTAACCAGACCAAGACCCTTAACAAACTTTGCTTAGTCATAAAGCATGCCAGATCTAAAAGAGAAGGTACATAGAGAGGTACTTTTGAGAATGGCTGTCTGAAAAGTACCACACAGTCTTCATTGCCATGTGTCAAGGAATTTAATGTCTTAATGTGCCTATACAAATTTGAAGCAGAACACATATCTCAGAGCACACTGTGGAAGTGTACATTGTAAGTACAACGACCTATTCTAAACAGGTGCAGAGCATAATCTGTCCTTACGGTCCACCCTGAGGTTGCATTGCAGAAAGAGAGGTGTTATACCCCATCCCTGAATGCTTGTGCAAGATTCAGCTGGAGAAGTGCAGTGTGGAAAGAATTGAATTAAGAAGACATCTTGGCCTATTTACTACATTTGCAGACTTGTTACCTGTAAAATCTGTGGAAAGTGTACTCATTTAAAACCTGCCAGTTCAGTGCGCTGAGAACTGTAATTGATGTGCTTAAACTCAAGTCTTCAGTAAAGAAATGTTCTACAGCAAAAACTGCCTCATCATTGCCTCCTCCAAGGCTGCACCTCACAATTCGTCACCAAGGGTACCCCGAACTAAGATCAGGTTATGCCCTGAAGGGAAGAAAAGGTGCACCCTTCCCATCACTGCACGGCCCAGGGGAGCATCAGAGTGAGTAATTACAACCCCATTATTGCTACTATCACTCCTCCTATCCCATCTACTCTTCTAGGCTCCCTGCACAATTACAATTGTAGGATGGCAATTATTGTAAATCTGTGTGTGGTTACAGTAGACCGGCTGCAACATTACAGGTACCCTTAGGGTACATGCACTTTCTGTACATATTTTTGGTTAGCTTTTTTAAATCTATGCTGTTTTTTTTTTTTTGTAAGTTGGATTTTTATTATTGTAAAATATGATAAAACATGGTGACGTTGTGTGTTTTAATGGGGTTTTCTGTGAATACTTTTACCAAGTGCCTACAGCCTGTCTCTGTAAATGGAAGATTCATACTTACCTGCTCCCCACCGCTACGGTTGTCCATGTTGCCTCTGCTGGTTATGGTCCCTGTTTTGTTTTCTTGTGACCATGCCCATTGCAGCACTGGAGAAAAACAAGCCAAGGAATGGAAAATGGACACAGCGGAGGCAGTGTGGAGGACTAGAGTGTCAGGGAGCGGGTAAGTATGAATGTTTTATTTATGAAGGCAGACTGCGAGCATTTGGTAAAAACGCTTTATTCCTGAAGAACCCCATTCAATGAGTGCCTTCACATGTGTGAGTATCATGCAGTTTGTGAATCCAAAACTAACAGTGAATTTTGGTAAAGTGAGAAGTAGACTATTTCTTATATAATTCCCATAGTTTTATTACCCACAACTTGCTTTGGTTCAGAAAACTGCTTCAAAATGGCACATGTCAAAGCCCCCTAATTAAAGGGGTTATCCCACAAATTAAATGAAGTTAGTGCACACTATTAATATTTATTAACATTAGTATATTGTAAATATATGACTGGATAAAATGCTGATCTCTAGTGTCATTTCCACCCGTTTTATCCTCTTTACACACCCCTTTGTGGCTGTGGGTGGGCATGTGGCATGTGGCAATCAAGCAGCTGCATCTCCCTGGAGTACATTGCAGTCAGTTCTTGCTAACCCTTTTTACGCTCCCCAATTATCAGTCTCACAAAATCACTCCAGTGCCTGCTGCTTCGATCCTCATTTGGTCTGCATCTGTTACATGACAGACATCTACAGTAAATCACTGCCTACAGTGGTGACGTGCCTTTCCTGCGCAGGTGACCACCGAGGCCAGTGTTTGCCTGTAAAAGTCATGGGACCAATTATCATGCCACAACATGCAGTGTCTGGTCATTTGAGGTTTATTCTTATACAATAGCCAACCCCTTTTAAATCTCTGCGATTGAGATAAAGGACACAAGACCACTGCTTGATAGTGTCTCCTTGCTCTCACTTGGCTTGCTATACTAAGTGGGCTTGTAAATAAGTGGAGTTTAAAGAACTGGAGTTTAAGACAAGGTGCAAGAAACTAAGGTTTGCTAGATTTTGCTTGTGTGTTGTTGGCTTGATTCTATCTAGTCCTCCAACTACAGCAGACAGGGTCTAATTCTAACTCATATTTACTGTTTTCCTTCTTTACTGTACATCCCCATCTAAACATGTGCTCCATGGACTATGCTACTGTGTATCCTGTGTGATGTATGCATGCCTTGATGAGCCATTCGAGGGTGAATACATTTGCACTAGATGCAATCACGTTGCATATTTGGAAGCCCAGATCTTGGATCTAAATAAGCAGCTTGAAATACTTAGGGGCATTGCAAAATTGGAGAGAGGCTTAGACCTCACAGTGCAGGCACTGACTGGGGTCAGTGAAATGGAGGTGGGAGGAGGAGGGCAAGATCAGGACTATCAGGTCAGCAGTTGGGTTAATGTAGGAAGAAGGGTAGAGGAAAAAGTGCCAGTTAGGTTAGTCCTGAGCTGGAACGCCCTAGTAAACATGCCTGTTTGGCTGATATTAGAAATGAAAGCCCAGGGCCAGCAACACCGCAGCAGGGCATTTTTCCTAGCAACCAGGAGGATGACTGCTGCAGGAGGGATGGGGTAAGGAGTGCAGCAAAGGTCAGACAGATGCTGGTGGTAGGGGACTCTATTATTAGGAGGACAGACAGAGTCATCTGTCGCCGAGACCGTGAATGCCGAACAGTGTGTTGTCTTCCTGGTGCTCGGGTTCGGCATATTGCAGATCGGATTGACAGATTGCTGGGTGGGGCTGGGGAAGACCCAGCGGTCATGGTACACATTGGCACCAATGACAAAGTCAGTGGGAGATGGAAGGTCCTTAAAAATTATTTTAGGGAACTAGGATAGAAGCTCAAGTCCTCCAAGGTAGTGTTTTCAGAAATACTATCAGTGCTATGAGCATCCCCCCGAGAGACAACGAGCTTAGGGAGGTAAATAAGTGGCTCAGAAGCTGGTGCAGGAAGGAAGGGTTTGGGTTCATGGAGAGCTGAGCCGACTTCTCTGTCGGTTACAGGCTCTATAGCCGGGACGGGCTGAATCTTAATAGGGAGGGTGCAACTGCTCTGGGGAAAAAATAGTTAGATAGCTGGAGGAGCTTTTAAACTTGGACCTGGGGGGAGGTTGGGGGGTCATACTAATAAGGGGGTAGATAGAGAGTGGGATATAGGAGGGGATTTAGTGGGGGCTGGGGTTAGTGAGGAAAGTAGGGAGAAGACTGGGCAGAACTATACACCGATGAAAAATAGAACTGCTGGTAACAAGAACCTGTTCCATACAAACATCAACCAAGGTTACCAAAAAATCCCAGATATTCACTTTACAGGTAATAGTAATTTAAAATGTATTTTTACAAATGCCAGAAGTCTAGCTAGCAAAATGGGGGAGCTGGAGCCTATTGTACTAGATTAGAAGAACACATACATGTAGTTGGTGTGGCTAAGACATGGTTGGACTCTTCGCATGACTGGGCTGTAAATATTAAGTGTTTTACACTATTTAGGAAAGACAGGGTCAGTAGAAAAGGCGGTGGTGTGTGCCTGTATGTGAGGAGTGATCTGAAGACAAGTGTGAAAGAGGCAATTGTGGGTGCGGATGGAGAGGATGTTAAAACCTTATGGGATATAAACACTGAAAAAATAATACTTGGTGTAATCTATAGACCCCCTAACATCACAGAAGATATAGAAACACAACTGTATAACCAAATAGAGAGGGCTGCACAGGCTGGCACAGTGGTCATAATGGGAGATTTTATCTTCCCAGACATTGACTGGGGTCATGATTCTGCCTCAACCGCAAAGGGGAGAAAATTCCTCAACTTGCTGCAAGACCACTTTATGGGCCAGTTTGTAAAAGCTCACAATAGGGGCAATGTTCTGTTGGATATGGTAATTTCTAATGATGCAGAGCTTGTTGGAAATGTTATTTTTAAGAAACACTAAGTAATACTGACCACAATATAATTATATTCCCCCCTAAACTATAAGAAGCAAACTCTGTCAGACAGAGCAAAGACACTGAATATTAAAAAGGCTAATTTCCGTGGGTTGAGGGCAGCATTTCAGGGCATAGACTGGGAGCATCTACTGTCATATAATAGTACTTAGGATAAATGGGAGAGCTTTAAATCCACATTGAGTAATTGCACTAAAAAATGTATTCCTTTAGGTAACAAGTATAAACGGGTAAAATGAACCCCCCCTCCCCCCCCCCATGACTTACAGCTAGTGTAAAAAGGGCAATAAAAAACAAAAAAGGACATTCAAAAAATACAAATCTGAGGGGTCAGCTGTAGCGTTTGAAGTTTACAAAAGGCTTAATAAAATCTGTAAAAAGGAGATAAAATTAGAAAAAATACAAAACGAACAGCAGGTGGCAAAAGAGAGCAAAACAAATCCCCAAAAATTTGTTAAATATATAAATGCTAAAAAACCAAGGTCTGAGCAGGTAGGTGTCCTAAATATTGGTAAAGGGGGGTTAGTCACTGAAGATAAGGAAAAGGCAGAGTTACTAAATGGGTTTTTGAGCTCTGTTTATACAAAAGAAAAGAAAGAAGCTAATATTAGTGGTGCTAGGGCTGTTAGTACATCCAGTAAAATACTCAATTGGCTAACTCTAGATATGGTCCAAGATAAGTTAAATAAGGTAAATGTAAACAAGTCTCCAGGTCCAGAGTGAATACACCCAAGAGTGTTTAAAGAGCTCAGTTCAGTCATCGCTGTGCCTTTGTTTATAATTTTTAAAGATTCTCTAGGTACTGGTAGAGTGAGTGCCAAGTGATTGGCGCAAGGCAAATGTGGTGCCCATATTCAAAAAAGGATCTAGGTCCTCCACAGGTAATTATAGACCAGTTAGTTTAACTTCTGTTGTTGGAAAAATGTTTGAAGGGACTCTTAAGGGACTATATACAGTAGTATGTGACTGTAAATAATATTATAAGTGATAACCAACATTGATTTAGCAAGGACAGAAGTTGTCAGACTAACCTGATTTGTTTTTATGAGGAGGTCAGTAGAAGCCTGGACAGAGGGGCGTCTATGGATGTAGTGTTTCTGGATTTTGCAAAGGCTTTTGATACTGTCCCTCATAGATGTTTAATAGGTAAAGTATAGTCCCTCATAGACGTTTGGAAAGTATAGTTTGTATTTGGATTGAAAACTGGCTGAAGGATCGTGTCCAGAGAGTTGTGGTCAATGATTCCTATTCAGAATGGTCTGGGGTGTACTCCAAGGTTCAGTGCTGGGCCCTCCATTATTTAATTTATTTATTATTGATATCGAGGACAGGATTAATAGCACCATCTCTATTTTTGCAGCTGACACTAAGCTATGTAGTACTGTGCAGTCTATGGAAGATGTCCATAAAATACAAGCTGACTTGTATTTTATGGGGCATCAACTTGGCAAATGAGGTTCAATGTGGATAAATGTAAAGTTATGCATCTTTGTAGTAATAATCTCCGTGCTTCATATGTCCTAGGGCAGGGATGGGCAAGCTGCGGCTCTCCAGCTGTTGTAAAACTACAATTCCCACCATGCCCTGCTGTAGGCTAATAGCTGTCTTTGCATGCTGGGAGTTGTAGTTCTGCAACAGCTGGAGAGCCGCAGTTTGTCTATCCCTGTCCTAGGGGATGTAACACTGGGAGAGTCACTTATAGAATTTGGGTGTCCTTGTAGATGGTAGATTAAATAACAGCATATAATGTCAATCAGCTCCTTCTAAGGCCACTAGAATATTGTCATGCATTAAACGAGGCATGGGCTCGTGGGGCAGGGATGTAATATTACCACTTTACAAAGTGTTGGTGTGGCCTCATCTGGAATCTGCAGTTCAGTTCTGGCCACCAGTCCATAGAAAGGACGCACTGCAGCTGGAAAAAGTACAGAGAAGAGCGACTAAACTGATAAAGGGCATGGAGAGTCTTAGTTATGAAAAAAGGTGAAAAGAATTGAATTTATTTAGTCTTGAGAAGAGACGTCTAAGGGGGATAAGATATATACAAATATATAAATGGGCCATACAAAAAATACGGTGAAAAACTGTTCCATGTAAAATGCCCTCAAAAGACACGGGGCACTGCCTCCGAATGGAGAAGAAAAATTCAGTCTCCAGAAGCGTCAAAGCTTCTTTACTGTAAGAACTGTGAATCTGTGGAATAGACTTCCTCAGGACGTGGTCACAGCAGGAACAGTGGACAGTTTTAAAAAGGGCTTAGATGAATTCTTAAAAGTAAATGACATTAATGCTTATGAAAATGTGTAGAAATCTTAGTTTCATTTCCTTCTGGGATTCGCGTCTCCACCTATCCCTTGATGGACTTGTGTCTTTTTTCAACCGTATTAACTATGTAGCTATGTATGATGTCTAGATATACTACTAGAAAAACAGACATAAATTATAAGGCCTATGCTCTATTGGCATGTGGGAGAAATCCGAAGAACCTTAAGAAAACCAAAAGCAATAAGTTATATTAGGTAATTGCTCACAATGCAATTCCCAACGTCCTTAAATGCTGTGTTGACCTTCTAACCAATGTTACTGGACCCATCCATCCAAAGCCAAAAGAAAATGAAGCAACTTTGCAAGTAATCTAGAGATATCCTACCATTTTGAGTGTGCAGCTCCTACCCAGACCTATGTGTTTGCATTGTAACAGACACCAATAAAGCCCGGTGTAGTCTGATCCTGCAGTCGTATTACTTTCAAGGTGTCCTCTACTTCTTGCTAACCTACCAAACGTACATTAGAAACAAGTAGGTGACCTAATTGAACTGAATATTGTGTTAGAATGTGCAGATCACTATTTGTTGTTTTCATCAATTGCGACATTATAATTCAGCAGATTTATGAAACTTCCCAAAAGAAAAATATTTTTGTTGCCCATAGCAACCTATAAAAAATGTTTTCATTTTAGACAGTTTCATAAATCTCCACAGTATCTGCTGCAGGCAGAGCGCTTATTGGAAAAGCGTTGATATATAGTTAACCCTTTCGTAATGCTACAGTTTTAGAATCATGGTTTAATAAGCATCTTGTCCCTCAAAGTCGCGGTCCTGTATTATAAGTAATGCTTACATGAAGCTAAAATAGAAAAGTAATACACTTACTAATATACTTACCTTGGCAATTCTGCCTTCTTCACCCTTCCTTGCTTGGGATTCTACAGAATAACGTGCCATTTGTAGTGTGAGCTGTGATGTTACTATGGACAAAAGCCACCACAGTACACAGCAATTGGCCGGTCACTATGGACATCTTGTCATTCTGGGCCTTTCAATACGTAGAGAAGGTAGGGAAGCAGATAACTGGAGGTGGGGATAGGGTGTACAAAAAAAAAGTATATAATAAAGTTTATTTTAAATCGTAGGTGTATAAACTCCAATCAAGCAAATGTTTATATATATATTTTTTAACTATAGATCAATTTTTGAAGGGAGATGATTTCATGGGTTTAATTTAAATAAACCTGATACAGAAGAACATTCGGAGTTATTCTTGAAATATGATCTACAAGATCTGTTCTTCAGGATTGCAGTTGCAGAGGGGAGCCATTTCTAATGCTATATCAGCAGCTATAGGAGTGTATGGATGTAAACCATTCTTACTGAGATTGCTGTCCATACAAAATGAGTGCCTTATAGCAAAATCCCCCAAGAAGTAGAGCCGTCTAATCTTCTGAGGATCTAAAACCTGACAAATTGATTCAACATCCTCTAATCACCATGTTCTTTGTATTAAGTTATGTAGCACTCCTTATACTCATCATTATTTTATACAGCAGTAAATTGACCCCAAGCTGGCAGCAGAAACGGCTCTTTCTATGTCACATGGAAACACTATTTGCCTCTATAACCCATTTGAAAAAATGCAGAATGCATATGGCCAGTATCCATATTTTGCAGATCTGCAGCTTGCGTCCTGCAAAATGGATACGGTTGTGTGCATGAGGCCTTTGACAAAATTTCTCATTTGGCTGTTGGCCACACACTCATTTTGCCATCAACTCTTCTTTCAGACTCCCCAATATACTTTCATGCTAGGCCTAGCATGTGTTTGCAATGACGATGAGGGAATAATAGGCAGCCAGAATCCTTCTCCTGAGAGAACTAGACTTTAGACAAGTTGAAATCCAACTTAACATCAGGGGGAGTAAAACCCATCCTTCCCATATACATTTCTTACTTAAAAGGGTTACCCCATGATTATTGCAATACATAGAAAGATAGTACAGGACAGTCTCTTTCTAACAAAGCTAGAACCAGCCCTGTACCTCACATAGATCCAGAGATCTCCCCATTCATTGTCCTGCTAGATTTATATCAAGCTGGCAGCTCAAGGGGAGTGTCTTTTCTGCTGCAGCTAAGGGGGCTTGTCTCATCTCTCCCTATCACAGCTCAGGAGGCAGATGAAGGATGAAACTGAGCATGTGCGACCATCTCAGTGAGCAGGACAAAGAAATAAGAAATAAAATAAACAGCAGGTGGCACTATACAGATGCATTTTATTAAATAACTTAGTGACTGTACATAGAATATTTTTCCTGGGATAGCACCTTTAAAAAAACCTGTTTGGCCTACCTTCATCTGCTTTGTATCAGCTATTTAAGACTAAATGGTCTAATGAAAGTCCTTGGATATTATAATATGATGATCCCAACTTCTAGTCACATGAAAACTAATAGGCCTCATTTGCTATACATTACATTGCAAAGGATACCAGCACCCTCGTTGTTATGAGAATGGCACAAAGCCATGCAAACTATATAAGGAGATGGTGATAAGATGGCTTGCACTCAAGGGAGGACTGAGGGTGGTCTGATTCCCCACTAAAAAATGATCATGGGTTTCTTACCAACCACCACTGTTATTCATAGTACAGCTGGGCTGGGTTAATGGTATTGCGTTCAAGCAGAATTTACAGTTTCCTTCCTTTTTTCTGCAGGCCATGCTTTTTAACAGCAGGACATTTCACTTGGAAACTGTGGGCCATTCGAAGCAATGTGCCCTTGGGCAATGCCCTAATTGGAGAGTAGTCAGCTCACACCTAATTGCGCCTAAGCACTTACTGACTTTTCTTCACCCTAACCTTGTAGCAGGCCTTAATGTGGCACTCTCATAGGAATCACCGTTTCAACTAGTTGTATATGTCAAAAAAAAAAAAAACTGTGAAGCAGATGGTCCGAGAAGCTATGAACATGCATAAACATTGTCCTTGGTTAAAATGCTCAATGCCAAGTTCCAAACTAGCTTTGTAAGCAACCTAACCATAAGAACTGTTCATCTATGTTTGCATGGCCACACATCAGTCTGAGATCACCATATGCAAAATCAATGCTCTACAGAAGAGGTGTACTGTACATCACTTATAAACTTTAGAGCAACTGCAGTGGTAAGGCTTTCTCTAAAGCAATGAAGCATGCGTCTGTAGTGCCCCAGAGGGGACACTACCATTCCGTCACCTACTAATTGTCTGTAATGGCTAGCAGAGAATGCCATCTGTTCATTTAATTCCAGGTCCTCTGATACCGTGCCTTAATAATACTGCTATGTAACTGTTATGTATTGTATTTCATGCACTGTGTCTGGCTGTCCAGCAGGTTACAATGTATCTGGCACGGTACTTTTAGATAGAATGGGACTTACCATTCCATTCTCTACCGTTTGGGCGGAAATGGACTAGTCCCGCTTCCTACCAAGGGACTGGTTGAGGGAAACTGACAGTTGAGTTTTAGAGTTCAAAGGGACAAGACATGGCACAGTGAGGGGAGCATTCCCCCTCCAGCTTCAGGAGCCCTGGAAAGCAGTTTGCAGAGCACCATGGCTCAAAGCAGTTCATAGACTGAGTATTACGAGGGGGTCAATGGCCAAAGGCACCCCACTCAATAGTACCAGAACTGCTAGAAAGTTCAGTAACCAGACTGAAGCCAGAGATAAGCACAGCAGAGCGATAAAGCAAAGAACTCAAGCTTACCTGCCAGTTCACCCTTAGTCTGCTGGGGCAAAGAGAAAGTATTGTTTGGATGACACAAGTTTATTGCCAGTTTATTCAAGTAAAAACCATTGAACTTTAACAAGTCTGGACTCTACTTACTCTACTAATTACAACTCCTTTATTACTACGGAATCTAACCCAAGGGAGCGACAGTATCCAGGTAGGAGCACCGTGACACAAACTTTTAGGGCCACAACATACCACTCAGCGTTCCTGAACACTGGGAGCCGGTTAGCCCTGGGGCCTGGCCTGCCACATGTCATCATCTAATGGACGAGCTGCCAGGAGAAGACTTTCTGTTTGAATATGTAGTGTCAACTGCAAAGATTAATTGAGAAGGAACACAGGTCTGGGACTATTTTTCGCATTTTGAGCTGGACATTTTACTTTCACTGAGGGGAAACTCATACTATGCTTTAGAAAATGTTTCAATTTGAGGCCTTTTACTATTATGCAGTACGTCTATGTTCTAAAGTTTAGTAATAAGCCTTCCGAGAAGGGCGGTTGCTGTTCTAGTATCTCTAGATAAACCACTTCCATATTAAAGGGGTTCTACAGAGTTAGTAAAACTAACAGGGTTAGTAAAAAGCGTCCTTGCTTCCACAAACAATCCGTCCTCACCTGTCTAAAGGTGTGAAAGCTCAGCCCTATTCACTTCAGTAGAGCTAAGCTGCAATACCAAACACAATCCATGGGCAAATGTATGACTGTTTCTGGAAAACAATAGTTATATTGGGGTATCCACAAACTTTATGACATGTTGTGTATCACAGACCCAGGCACACAGAGTACTGTAAATATCTATATACAGGGTGGGCCATTTATATGGATACATCTTAATAATATAGGAATGGTTGGTGATATTAACTTCCAGTTTGTGGCACATTAGTATATGTGAGGGGGGAAACTTTTTAAGATGGGTGGGGACCATGGAGGCTATTTTGAAGTTGGCCATTTTGAATCCAACTTTTGTTTTTTCAATAGGAAGAGGATCATGTGACACATCATACTTATTGGGAATTTCACAAGAAAAACAATGGTGTGCTTAGTTTTAAAGTAACTTTATTCTTACAAGTTTAAGAGTTATTTACAAGTTTCTGACCACTTATAAAATGTGTTCAATGTGCTGCCCATTGTGTTGGATTGTCAATGCAACCCTCTTCTCCCACTCTACACACACTGATAGCAACACCGCACCACTAACCCACATTGGATAGATCCCTCCAAGACTGTTGGAACAAAAAAATTGATGGTATTGTGTGGTATATGGGGTACAAAGATAGTGGAGCCATTCTTCATGAATGGAAACCTCAAGGCCACGGGATATGCGAAATTGCTACATGATGATGTGTTTCCCTCTTTATGCACTGAAGCTGGCACGTTCCCTGAGTTTTTCCAGCAAGATGGTGCACCACCACATTATGGGTGTCAGGTCCGAGCATTCCTAGAAGAACAGTTTCCTGGAAAGTGGATTGGTCGTCGTTGGCCAGTTGAATGGCCCCCAAGGTCTCCCGATCTGACCCCCTTAGACTTTTATCTTTGGGGGTCATCTGAAGGCAATTGCCTATGCTGTGGAGATAGGGTTGCATTGACAATCCAACACAATGGGAAGCACATTGAACACATTTTTTAAGTGGTCAGAAACTTGTACATAACTCATGAAAGAATAAAGTTACGTTAAAACCAAACACACCATTGTTTTTCTTGTGAAATTCCCAATAAGTTTGATGTGTCATGACCCTCTTCCTATTTAAAAAACAAAATTTGGATTCAAAATGGCCGACTTCAAAATGGCCGCCATGGTCACCACCCATCTTGAAAAGTTTCCCCCCTCACATATAATAATGTGCCACAAACAGGAAGTTAATATCACCAACCATTCCCATTTTATTAAGGTATATCCACATAAAAGGCACACCCTGTACATAGATATAGTCTGGTTAAGACAAAGGTATCTACAGGCTCATCTATCACACAGGCCAGGAAAGCACTGAGATCACAGCATTGTGGAACTAGACGGGTTACATTTTAACAGAAGGGAGACAGTTCCTAACAAACAAAAAATATAATAATCATGTTAAAAAATGTAATTTGCGGAATGACAAGTTTTTCCATTTCTTTGCTATCAGCATAGTGTCAATATAGATTTGAGCTATCTTTTCCATAGTCTGATTGCTATGAAAATAGTAAATTTTTAATGAGGCTGTCAAACAGTAAGTCCATAGCAACCAGGGTGCCTCATGTTAGTGGGATCCTCAGGTCAATGCAGCATTGCCACTGAACAGAAGGCAAAGGAGCTGCAAGGAGCCCTACATGGCTTTCTCTATCTCTTAATATCAAATTAACTATGCATATGTAAGACTTAATTTACATGATGAACCAATTAATTTTTTTAATAAATTAATTTTGTGTTACTATATATTATACCTAGTGTTCTACATGCCATACCAGTCTACAGAGAACCAACACGGTACTAACGTTAAGGTTAGAGGCCTGCTGAGATTGCCATGTAGTGCAGCAGGGGCTGCATTAATAAGTACACTATGTGATTGACAATCTGCTATTAACCATTGACTGACATTTCACATCCAATATACTATGCAAAGCTACCAGGGAGGCTTGTGCTATTTCTCTACTAGTACACATCCAAATAAATACGGAAGAGTTAAGAAAGGCTCCCGATGGCGCTAGGAACTGCCAAATGACACCAAGTGAATACAACTTTGCCTATTGATCTGAAAGCCAACTAATATTACTGTCAACCCTATGAATCCATAAGACAAATTTCATATCTAACCTATGTGCAATGATCCCAAGATGATCCCAATAATATGTGCTAGAATTAACATCTCACTCACTGCCTTGGCGCGCTGAGGGTGAGGGCAACCTCACTCTACGAAGATTTTGCATATTGTCCTTGCAGCTACATTAGTTTCTTTTTATTTCAGATAGCTTCCTATGAAACTACTCCTTCTCCATGAGAGAGGTTAAACTGTGCACCCCAATGGGGATGGCGACAACATGAATGCATTGTCTATACAGCACTGTAGGGCAGGGCTTGGATAGGATGGTGCCCTTTGCAGACTCTTTAATTGATATCCTTCTTATATTATACCATATAGTGTCCAGCATACAGTGCATACATTTACACACCATACCGTGCCAAATCATCGCCACCAAACTGGGGGCAATGATGTCATAGGTTTGTGGACCAAGTGAGAAAAGGGGGTGTGCACTGTGGGTGTCCAAGCCAGCTAGACTAGTGATACCCTTTAAAATAAGGCAGATGATGCGGTTTGTGCCGTAGGAAGAATGTCCATTTAGCCATTAGGGCTGTGTCTGAGGGCCTATGTCGAGAGGAGACCCACATCCCCATGGTCAGTTAAAACTGGGCATACAAAAGGGAAAATCCAAATAAGAAATTTTCCTTAAATATATTTTAATAACCAAACCCAAGTATATCTCAGCAGTGGTGTATGGTAAATGACCCGTCACTTTCAATACCCTGGGGGCCCAGATTATTGTCATTCTACTCTTCCATGTAGAAACCGGCTGTTCCTTGGTCACATCTCCTATCATACAATAGCAGTCAATTCTCAGGATATTGGAGCAGAAATGTGTACTTTTATTGTATTCATAGCCTTATTTGAAGTGCATAGCTCTAAAATTTGTTTTTTTTGTAAGATGTTGGCGAGGGTATGGGCTCTCTATAAACATTAGAGTGGTTGAAGTACAGTTTGGTCAATGGACCCACGCTGGGACAATTTTCTTCTTCCTTCTACCAGACAATTGAAACCTGTATTTCACCTTTCAGCAACGCGATTATCCAATTTAATGCAAATAAAGCCACAGAAAGGGGGCCAAAACTTTCAAGTGTCTTGATGCCAATTATTAGATATTTTATTTTTTTTGCGCTAGAATACATACTAAAATACACCAGTTTATGAAATGGCTACTGGTCCTATAGATTTGCCTGCAAATTATAATTCGGCTGTATGTAAAATCTCTAGGGGCTGCTCCAGAGAGCTGTGTGGGGTCCCCCATTAAGTCTCTCTGTGTTGGATGTCATTACACTGCAGTGGGTGGGAAAAAGCTGTCAGGAACATCCATTCTAGCTGGGGGGTGTATCAAATTCAGTTTTCTGCCTCTCTATCTTCTTTAGCTTCTCTCTATCACTGGAAGGTTAACCCTTGCAATCCCCAACTGCACAAACTAAAGGCAATTGCTATGGAGTTTTAAAGGCCACATTGGAGCCAATTATAACACCCACGTTCAAGTGACCTCCACAGCAGTTAAGCTGTTAAACGCAACAGGATTCTGGTTGCTTTAAAACGCGTAGGAGGTTGGGGGGGGGGCTATTATCACATCTCAGTGTTGCATGGTAAAGAAACATATGGAAGAATATAACCACATGCAGATGCAGCTGATTTACTCAGTGTAGCTGACACAGAGTTGTCATTTGGCAGAGCTCGTCGTGATACCACAAGGTGTCATTGATGTGTATTTTATATGGGATTACAGTTTTTCCTAGTTCATGGTATCGAAAAGAAATAGCTAAATGACACATTAGTCCTCCTGTGATCAAATGAACAGCATTCTGCAATTTAGTCTCCATGTAGTTGAACTGGTAAACAAGTTGGCAACAAACAGGCGACATAAAACAGCAGGCACAAAAATGCTCTAATATAAACCTTATCATTTTGCCCACAGTACAGTCTAAGCATTGCAGTAATATAGTGTCACACTTTTACTCCACATGCAGCCATTATACTAGTCAAATGTTGCCTCACTCTATAACTATAGAAACCGCTTATCAATTACAATGAACCGATAGCCACTATGATCTTCCAATGAGAAGATCATGCCCCATAGCAAATACCGTAGTCCTGATTCTGTATGCTAAGCTACGAGTGGGATTAATCTAATATGGATCAGGATAAGTTGAATTCCTTTTGAGATACTGTTGGCTGTGGCTGTAATATCAGGGAACACTATCACTCCTTACATCCAAAGCATGGCATGGCTTTCTTGACTCTATGCCAGCTGGATGGTGTAAACTGCCCTTGATTCTTTTAAACCGCTCCTATTCCCAATGTACCGTAGCAGCCATATGTCACTATGAATTTCCTAAAAGGACCTGTACAAGATGACCCTAGAGGCTATTAACAGATAGCAGTCACTGCTAGTCATTTATTACTAGATTGATTTAGCTAAATGGCTAACATGAAGGGTTTATAGTCACCTCTGAGGCCATCTGAGACACACATCTATATGCCAAGGCTAATTAAAGGTCACATCTTACGTTAAGTAATCCAATCAAAACCCATCGAAGAAATTATTCTTCAGTAAAGGAATGTATTCAGTTGAGTGTGATGCTAAAGAAGACAAGAAGACTATCTGACTTTGGCTACCTTGGTAGATTGTAGACATAGTGAAGGACTAGAAGAACCAAGCTTGTTACTTGTAGTTCTTCAACCAAGTTGCTCACCTAAGCCATCGGCTTATATATTCATCCCCAACCACGGGAATCTCTTCTACTAAAACATCCTTAAGGAATACCAATTGGTCCAAGATACTTCCCACAAAACTTTCTATCAACAACCTTCTGAGAATAAAGCCCTTGAGTTCAGTATTTTAACCTAAATGGTAGAGGACTTACAAAGACTTAGACACCCCATCAAAGCCCCCCTTTGTGTCCTTCAAGCCTTGGATAGAATTAGAAGAATATAAGACTTACTTTCCCAGTTCCTCAAACAGTTGGTACTCTTCGCTGAAGCGTGTGCAGGTGATGGTAGCCATACTTTAATCACACTGCGGTGACCTGGAGATGTTCAGTAGTTGGTAGTCGGAAGGAGATGTCACAGGCAGATGACAGCCAAGTACAATCTTCAGGTTGGATGACAAGGGTTTATCTCCTTTTCTGCTGTTTGGAAGAGTTGAGATGTCACTACTCCCCCTCTGTTCTTGTCACTGACTAAGACTGTCACCCTCTTCTTCACCTTCTTGGTATAAGTCTTTCTAGACCGATATATAAGCTCTAGATTTAAATCTAGGTGTCCATTAAAATTGGTGTCTATCCCTGAAACGATCTTTTTCTATCCCTCGCGGTCACCTTTCTGTCTCCTTCTCAGCCTGTATTCTGACTATGTATCCTTGCTCCTCTCCTATCTGCTGCCTGCTTGGCACTGGATAATATTTGCACTCTAGCTCACTCTTGTTCTGCTAGGTCCCTGCTGCTATCTTGAAGGTGAGGAAGGCAGGGGCTCTGACTGACAAGCTTGCAGATAAGCATGAAGCCAATCTGTCCTCCCAACCTTACCAGCCGTCGTCAGCATCCACATCTCTATAGCAACCACCCTCTGAAACGCCCTAACTCTGTTGCCAGGGCAACTGCTTCCCAAACATCTGCCCCCCTCCTCCCATCTTCCTCATTGCTTCCACAGCACTCCTGACTTTTAGTAAAATCCTAAATAATGGAGAGCATTAAATAAGTGCTGAATGCAATCAGAAGAAAGAGACAGATGACAGGGGTGTCACAATGACGTCCCAGATCTATTCTGATTATATGCACGGACAGTGACCCGGTTCTCTACTAGCTGATATATCACTATGGTAACAACAGCTTCAGAGTTGGTCCCCAGAAAGACAGGATGTTGTTACCATGGCGACCATGATTGATACCTTACAATAGACAGGTACCAAATTGTTCCCAAGCAGCATTTTTACTGTTATGTTAATTGCCCAAAAGAAGAGAAATTTCTGCCCCATTATGGTAAAGACTTGAAACATTCCTATGTCGTTCCTACGCGCCATCACACTTTGCATCCGTAGCACAGTCTATTACATGGCTGCAATTAATATTGGCTTCACAGCAAATGTATAGACAAGGATTTTATGCAGGACACATCACATGCATCAGGACCACATGTGCAGATAAAGGCTTAGAAAAGAATAGATTTTGCATTTGCTTTATTGCAAGGGGTTGGGAAAGCAAATCCTACTGCACTGTTATATGGCCATATAGCAATGATAATATCATATTACAACATTAGAAAACAGGGACTGTTTTTTTATTGCAACAGCGCCACTCTTGTCCACAGGGTGTGCTTGGTATTGCAGTTCAGACCTATTCACTTGAATGAGCATAAGCTGCAATAGCAGACATGGGCAATGCATCCAAAAAGAAAGCAGATTGTGTTTTTCTAGTAATGGATAATCCCTTTGAAGAGGTTTTCAGGAATTACTATGGTTTTTAACATGTACATCTTCCCCATGCTTTTTTCAGTTTGGACCCTTCTGACCTGTTTTCACTATGTATATAATCACTCGGGTTTGTTAGATCCTGTATGTAGCACTTCCTGTTGCTGAATCCAACCAAACCCATGATGCACTTCTTCTTTTTCTGCCACACCTCCAGCACCGCCCATAACAACGCCTGGCTAGTTTATAGCTCCTCCCACCCAGCTAGTTACATAGCTACTTCCTATCATTGGTGGTGCTTATTATGGACATAATGACACGGGAAGAGCTGCACAGACATGATCATGTGACCACAGACCAGAACGGAAGAAAAGAGCTATAAAGGTAACAGTACATTATAAAGTTATAGCTACCTTCATAGAAAATTATTTTAAAGGATGTTAGTGCAAACTGGAACACCCCTTTAAGTATTACATTGCTATTCCTAGAAGCCTCAACAGCCACAGAAACAATATTGAATAGATGTGGGTCCCACCTCTGGGACCTGCTGCTATCTCAAGAACGGTACCGCATTGTGTGCTGAATCGAAAAAAGAGCAGCTTGCACATGCATATCTCTCTCCATTCACTGCTATTGGACTTCCAAAAAAATCCAAGCATACTTACTGTACTTGGCTATTTTCGGAAGTCCCACAGAATTGAATGGAGAGAAAAACACATGTGCATCCTGTTCTCTTTTCACATCAGCAGCACATAAAGGGGTCCCATCCTTGACATAGGGACAGGTCCCAGAGGTGAAAACAGCACCTGTCATACATTTATGGCATATCTTGTCGATATGCCATAAATGTCCGTATGGGACAACCCCTTTAAAAGGGTTATCCAAGACTTAAAGGGGTTTTCCGAGATTTAAATACTGATGACCTATCCTCTGGGTAGGTCATCAGTGTCTGACTGGTGGGCGTCCGACACCCAGGACCCCCACTGATCAGCTGTTTGAGAAGCAGCGGCACTTGGTGAGCTGAGACAAGGCCGCGACGCACACAGGAGCACCGTTGCCTTCTCAAACAGCTGATCGCTAGGGGTCCTGGGTGTTGGACCCTCACTGATTAGATAATGATGGCCTATCCAGAGGACAGGTCAACAGTATTTAAATCTCAGAAAACCTCAAAAAGACCTCACAGAGTGGCCAACCCACAGTGGAGTTCATACTTATCTGGTCCCTGCCGCTGGGTTCCGGCTCCATCTCTACAGCGCTACAATGCTATGGCACCAACATCCTGTTGACCATCGCCATGTGACTGCTGCAGCCAATCACTGGACACAGCAGTGACCTGTGACCCGTGCAACACGTGACCCAGTGACGTGCTGCACGGATGACAGGTTACCAATGTAGCTTGTGAATGGCCAAAGCAGTCACTTGACGACGGTCGACAGGATGTTGTCAGATTATCGCATTGCTGCATAGATGGCCAGGGAGCAATTTAGCCTAAACCCAGCGGCAGGGACCAGTACGTATGAACCTCACTGCAGTTTGGCCACTCTCTGAACACTGTGATAACTTGGTAAATTATCACTTCTAGTTAACGTGTTAAGACTGTGACTGTTAACTCTGCTACATCTGTATGTGGGTCAGACAGAGTACCTTATTATTCATCTATATTGTAACAACATATTTCACAGTACTGTACATAGATTATCATCACTCATCTTTCCCCAACCTGAATTTGAAATTAAAGGGGTATTCCTATCTTGGACTTTTATGGAATATCCACAGGATTAGCTACAAAAAAATCTTGACAACAGTAGGCTTTTGTAGTGTGGGAGGAAACTGAAGTGCCCAGAGGAAACCAACAGAGACACAGGGAGAACATGCAAACTCCATACAGATGTTGCCCTTGGTTGGATTTGAACCTAGGACCCAGTGCTAACCACTGAGCTACCATGCTGCCCTATAGGCCCTCTGTATGCTAGTATATGGCGCTTCTATGAGGTGCTGTAGTCTCTCCTAGAAGCAATTAAACTGGATGTCCGGGTTCAAGGGGTTCAGCCAAACTTCGTTTCAAAGTTCGATTCGGGTTCCGAACTTGACCCGAACTAGAGGGTTGCAAAAGGCTCCAAAGTGGGCGCAAAAGCAGTACATTGGCCCTGCTAACAAATGTGGATAGAGAAATTACTTAAAAAAACATCAAATACATCAAAATAAAAAATAACAATCTTAAGCCAAGAGGCGGAGGTCCAAATGAAGTAGGAAGTTGAGGAGGCTGTGGACATCGGTGTAAGTTGAGGAAGTGGCGGAGTCGGGGGAGGAAGGCAACACTTTTTCTTCCAGAGGGCAGAACTGCAATGGGTACGCCAGTGGCTCCCACCTTCGCCAACCTGTTCCTGGTGAAATTTGAAGATGACAAGATTTACGATATATGGAATCCATATGTACAATATAATATCAAGTTATATTTGAGATACATTGATGATGTGTTTCTGGTTTGGTCAGGGTCGGAGGAGGAATTCACCAAGTTTATGGCATACCTAAATAATAACAATTGTAATATGTTTTTTACATCACAGTTTGGAGGTAATGTTCTACAGTTTCTAGATGTTGAAATAGAGATAAAAGAAGTAGGAGTTCATACTAGAGAATTTAAGTTAGTAAGTTACAGCTACTAACTCCTTATTAAGATATGATAATTACCATCCTGCATATATTAAACAATCCCTACCGTATGGTCAATTCTTACGACTCCGAAGGATTAGCAGTAGCGTTGAACAAGTTGATTTACAAGCACAGCAACTGAGCCCCCGTCTAAGGAAGAGAGGATATCCCCGTAATGTCATACAGGAGTCCTATAAAAGGGCTTGAGGTAAGGATCAATAAAAGTTACTAAAAACTAACAAAAACAAATAAAGAAAGAAAAACTAAAAATTGTTTACTTTTTCTTTCCAGTTTAATCCTATGGCAAATTCAATGAAGGCCTCTGTAAAGAAGACTTGGCACATAATAGCAAGTGATGCCCGTTAAAAGAGGTAGCTAATCAGTCTCCACTGGTTAGTGTTAGACGCAGTAAGAACCTGCGAGATTTGCTAGTGAAGAGTAGGTTTGAGAGACAGTCTGAACAGGAACCAAACTGGCTAAGAAGCATGATGCCGGAGGGTAATCATCGTGGTGGCCACTGTCGTCTTTGCAATAATTTATATGTAAGATTGGGCAATAGTGAATTCTTTTTAAAGGATTTTTTTTTACCTGTAAGGGTACTTTAACACAGGCGTTTTGGATTCTGTTTGTGAGATCCGTTTCAGGGCTCTCACAAACTGTCCAAAACGGATCAGTTAAGCCCCAATGCATTCTGAATGGATAAGGATCCGTTCAGAATGCATCAGTTCGGCTCCGTTCCGCCTCTATTCCGTTTTGGAGGCGGACACCAAAACGCAGCATGCAGAATTTCGATGTCCGTCTGAAGAGGCGGAGCCTAACGGATCAGTTTTTAATTACAATGTAAGTCAATGGGGACGGATCCGTTTTCAATGACACAATATGGTGCATTTGAAAACGGATCCGTTCCCCATTGACTTTCAATGTAATTAAAAACGGACCTGTTTTGGACTTTGTCATTTTTCTTTAAACCTAATGCAAACGGATCCGTTCTGAACGGATACAAACGTTTGCATTATAGGTGCGGCTCCGTCTGTGCAAATAAACAGACGGATCCGCACCAACGCTAGTGTGAAAGTACCCTAAGAGGAACTATGTAGTGTATGCTATTATATGCACATGTGGTTTATGAAAAACAATCAGGGTGATGCGGGTTCGCCTTGGCGAGCATGCACGCTCACTTAGAACTAAGGTGGGAGTGCCGATATTGATCGACCACATGTGCAAGCAACATGGAGGTGATACTAACCAAATGCGGTTTTGTGGTTTGTTCTGTTTACAACAGGTAACAAAAGGAAGCAATAGAAAAAAAATGTTACTGCAAAAGGAGGCAGAAATTATTATAAAAACTAGGGCGTTGGGCCCTCTAGGGTTAAACGACAGGAAGGACCTCAGTGTGTGTTTATAAAACATCTCCTAAGGGAAAGTACGGTAATATTGTAAGCTTTGGGTGAAATTCCTCGTCTCTCAGGTATACATTTTTTTCTAGACTTTTAGTGCTATGATTTGTATCATGTGTTGTATAATGTGGTTAATTAAGCTTCTTTACGGGGCGTGCCACAGTTTGTGTGGGAAGGCAAGATGAAGTGCAGGTATGCACGAAACGGCTGTCGCCAAGATGTTCATGTCCATGTCTTTGTAACCCGCAGAAAGCAATAAAGCAAGAAGATTTTTACTCCCGGGTGAATGCCGTGTTATGCTCTACTGCACATTATTTATGGACTCTTTCTGTTTGTTTGTTTTTTCCATGTGTCCGTCAATTCTGTGTCAGGTTGCTAAGGGCAACGGCGTGACAGTTTGGTGCTTGTATGTCCTGGGTTAAAACGGAGTAAAACATTTTAGTCTCAGTTATAAATTTTACACGTCCCCTATCTGGGGACTGTATATTAAAATAATTTCCTCTCCTACAACAGTTAAAGTGAACCTGTCATCAACTTTATACTGACCTCACTGAGGGCAGCATAAATTAGTGACAGCAATTCTGATTTCAGCGGTGTGTCACGCATGAGCTAAAAGTAACTGGTTGCCGAGAACCAGCATCATACTCATTGCAGCACAGGCCTTGAAAAGAGTCAAATCTACCTGAGAATAGTCATGGTTATTCATATGCTCCTGCACTCTCACCCATCTGCTGATGATTGGCAGTTCTCGCTCGCTTGGCTGCTCCTTCTCTCAGAGAGCCTGCGCCGAATTAGGACCGGTACGGCGCAGGCGTGGGATTTTAGCTCCAGACAGGGCCAGCGGGAGGAGGAGAGCGCTCGCTGGTCCTGTCAATCAAGTGGAGGAGGGGGCGTGTTTTTAGACCAAGGATGTGGCGGCTACCAGCAAGTAACTGCCCAACTTCCTGGTAGTGAAGAAATTTGTATAACACAAAAGTACTATATTTAAAGAATTTAAAGCACAGCCAGAGGTAAGAGAGGTATATATGGACTCTGGGTACATTAGCAATTATATTAAGTCCAATACTGAAAATTGCTGTTTGGGGGGTGACAGAAGCCCTTTAAGCCCCCGCTGTCAGGTGGGAATGCCATCAGTAGCACCTCTAACAGCGTTTACTTGTACTCGCGCATCTTCCGTCCATGCTCCAGTGACAGAAGTAAGGACGGCACATTGTCTTTGTAGCGGGGATCCAGCAGGATGGCCACCCAGTAATCAGCACCGGTTAGAATGTGGGCAACTTGGCAGTCATTGCGCAGGCACTGCATCATGTAGTCACTCATGTATGCAGAGGCAATGACAAGCTGTCCTCGGTGGGAGGTGTATCGTCTGTGTCCTCTGTATCCCACCAGTCACACTCAGTGATGTCCGTGTCCTGTTGGACAGTTGGGTACCTGGCCGCTGTTGGCGCGGAACCCACCCTCTGAGCCACCTTTGGACGCTGGCCTGATAACCTTGGGAATGATCCCTGTTCCTCCTCCTCTTCTTCCTGCGCCACATCCTCATCCATCAGTGCGTGAAGCATTTTTTCAAGGAGACTTAGAAGTGGGATAGTAAGGCTGATGACAGCGTCATCACCCCTGGCCATGTTGGTGGAGTACTTAAAACAGCGCAACACAGCACACAAGTCCTGCATGGAGGCCCACTTATTGTGAAAGGTTGCTGTTCCGCAGAGCGACTCACCCGTGCGTGCTGCAGCTGAAACTCACACAGTCTCTCCAGCATGTGCAAGGTGGAGTTCCACATGGTGGGTACGTCGCATATGAGGCGGTGAGCCAGAACGCCGAAGATACGCTGCAGTGTAGACAGACGGCCCTCACTTTCTCCAGCAGCTCTGACATATCGTAATTTTTCAGGAACCTCTGCACCACCAAGTTCAGCACATGCTCCAGGCAAGTGATGTGCGTCAAACCCAACTAGCTTCAGAGCTGCTACAAAGATTTCGCCCGTTGTCGCACACCACCAGGCCTGGCTTGAGGCTCAGTGGCAGCAACCACTCATTGGTCTGTTCTTCCATGCCCGCCCACAGCTCCTGCGTGGTGTGGGGTCTTTCTTCCAAACATATGAGTTTCGGAATAGCCTGCTGTCGTTTCCCCCTGGCTGTGCTGAAGTTGGTGGTGCAGGTGTTGTGCTGACGTGATGAGGAGACAGTAGAAGAGGAACTGGAGGAGGAAGAGGAGTAGGAGGAGGAGGGAACAGGAGGCACCTAGAAACCCCCAGCAATCTTCGGTGGCAGTAAGACATGCGCCAAACTGCTGTCCGCCTCAGGCCCAGCCGGTACATTTACCCAGTGGACAGTAAGGGAGATATAATGTCCCTGCCTGTACTTAGTGGTCCATGTGTCGGTGGTTATGTGGACCTTGCCACTGATGGCGTTGCGCAGCGCACACCAGATTTTTTCGGCCACTTGTTCATGTAGGCCAGGCATAGCCCACCTTGAAAAGTTGTTGTGACTGGGAACTACGTACCGTGGGACAGCTCCTGTCATTACATTTTTAAAACTGTCCATTTCTACCAGACGGAATGGCAGCATTTCAAAGGCCAGCAGTTTTGAAATGCTGTCATTCAGGGCCAGGGCTCACGGTTAGGTAGGGGGGTACTTTCTCTTTCTTGCTGCCACATCCTCTATTTGCGGGTTGGAAGGTGCCCCTGTCGCTTCAGAGAGGGAGGAAGAGGCTGAGACCATAGCAGAAGAGGGAGCAGGAGGAGCCTCTGATCTTTTACCCTGGGTTCAGACCTGAGCGTTCTAAAAACGCGCGTTTTACGCGCGTTTTTGTCGCGCGTATTTCAGCGCGTTTTTGCAAATAGGAAACGCGCGTAAAACGCGCGTTCTTGTGATTGACTACTGTGGTGTCAATCACAAAACGCGCGTCAAACGCCCCAAAAGAAGCTCAAGTACTTGTTTATGCGTTGGGCGTTTTACAGCGCGTTCAAACGCGCTGTAAAACGCTCAAGTGTGAACCACTCCCATAGGGATGCATTGGTTTTAATCTGTTGAGCGTTTTACAGCGCGTTTGAACGCGCTGTAAAACGCTCAGGTGTGAACCCAGGGTTATTGTTCTTGAGGTACCTACTCCACTGCAGCTCTTGCTTTGTGCTTAGATGCTGGTGCGTTGGGCAGTAGCAGGTGTACTAGCTGGGAAATGGCCACTCTGCTTTTGCACCCTGCTCCCTCTTTTGCTGTGCGGCTGGCGCTGAGTGCCCCCCTCCTCTTCCTCTGAACTGCACACGTCACTGGCATGACCTGGATGCCATGTGAGGTCTAGGACCTCATCATCCTCCCCATCATCTTCTGCCCACTCCTCACACCTGCCCTCCTGGCCAGTCTGCACACTGCAGAAAGCCCCAGCAGATGACACCTGTGTTTCATAATTGTCATTAGAGACGTGCTGCGGTGGTTCTCCCACGTTCTCAAGTGGTTGGGCATCAGTGCACTCAATCTCTGTCACTTCTGGGGCAGAGCTAGGTGGATGGCCCACAAAAACCCAACCAGCAGAGTTATCAAAAAGCATAAGTGACTGCTGCATGACTTGGGGATCAGACTGCTTGGCGCATGTGCAAGGGGTTGAGGTTAAAGAGAGATGCCCGTTGACCGACGGTGCCAATTCTGCGCTTTCAGCACTGGACCGGGTCAAAGACAATGTGAAGGAACTGGAGGCACTCTCAGCCATCCAATCTACTACCACCTCTACTTGTTCTGGCCTCACCATTCTTAGAGCGGTATTCGAGCCTACAAAATGCTGCAGAAGGTCCTGTCGCCTGTGTGCACCAGAAGAAGGTTTAATTTGGACATGTAGCTGGCACAGATCGACAACGTCCTCTCCCTGCAGCAGGAGCTCCACCACCACCACAGCCACGTCCCCTAATTGATACTGTCCTCATTTTGGTACAGTCAACCACAAAATTGCCTGATATATCCGTGTCACGGATGCAAAAATGGTGTTTAGCACAATAAAAATAGGTAGGTCACACCGACCCAATTAACCTGCTGAATAACTATTATAATAACTATTATATATCCCTGTGATGGTGGCAAGAACAGTGTTTTTTAAACCAAAAAAATTGATAGGTTACACCGAACCAATTAACCGGCTAAATAACTATTATATATTCATGTGACGATGGCAAGTACAGTGTTTTTTCAACCAAAAAAGGGTAAGTCACATCGACCCAATTAACCGGCTGAATAACTATTATACAGTATATCCCTGGGACAGTGGCAAGTAAAGTTTTTTTCACCCCCAAAAAAGGTGTGTCTCACCGACACAATTAACAGACTGATTAACTATTATATATGCCTGTCAAGTAGGATTGCACCAAAAAAATGCCCACAGGTCACCCTCAGATTGAACAGCACGAATAGGTATGGTATTTCTGTCTCCCTGGTGCAAAGGAGTTGTATTGCACCCATCAATAATGCCTTCAGGTCACCAGCACACTTTTTAAAACTAAAAAAAGCGTAACACTGTCCCTGCTTGCAGCAGTATCCTGTCCCTACAGTAGTCAAAGGAGAATGGCGGCGCACCATGTGATCTAGCATTTATGCATGCATGGTCACATGGTGCACCGGCCAATCACAACCATGCCAATACTAGTCACGACTGTGATGGCTTCCAAGTGCCCACAGCTTAATCGCTTGTTGATTGGCACTACAGCCTTTCAACAAGCTTAATTTAAAGTACGAACCTGGACACTGACTTTGGAACCAAAATCTAGGTTCGGGTTCGGTACATGGACACCCAAATGTCTGGTATGGTCCCAAACGTCCGGGTTCGCTCATCCCTACTAAGGACCCATAAAATGTCTTTATTGTGTCTTGTAGATTACATTGGACAGAGCAAATGTTAACGGCTGGTAAAGTCATCCATGTTACAGTTCAAGTTTTCAGGAACCTATGGCGATAGGTGTAATTAGCTAATGATATCTTCGGGTGTTGGATCTTCTGGTATTCTAGTGGATCTCTTGACTCTTTCACCAATCAGCAAGAAACATCACCTGTAGGCATCTTAGCTTTACCTTATGGCCAAAATTTAGGCAAAATATGTACTTGATATGAAGAATTTGAGAAATAGAATAATGAGTTCATGTTTGTCAAAAACCCAAGATTTCCTATTTCAACTGGTAATCCTAAAATTGTTCCCACCTATAGCTGACAATGAAAATGGTGTTCATCTCCTGACTTTAGTTGACGGCACTATATACTCCCCGTCCTTAGAGCATCACTTCCACACAGTTGTCAGACAGCCCTTGACAGGTTTTACACTGACTAAGTGTAAAAGTGGTCAAGCTGTGGGTTCACCTTTTCAATGGACCCACAGAAGCTACTACAGTGAATAGCATCCTTAATGGACTATAGGCAGTAGCATAATACATCCAGGCACGTACAAACTCAGAAGTTATTTTCTTCATGGAACAATTCTGCACGTATCGCACTATACACTTCTATCCACTGCACCCATTTGTAGTCAATCACAATAAACGCCTGTCGCCCTGTTACAAGTGTTTCATTTTCGCGTCTTCTCACTTCGACACCTTTGGCTGATATAAGTCTTGCTCATACTTTTGTTCTGTAAATACAATTTGGTGGCTCAAGGGACATTCAAAATCTCAGTTCATGGCAAAAGACAGTGGATTTTATCTGACAGGACATGCGCACTATGGGAAATTGACAAATGACTACTAATTTGGCACATTTATCTCTTTACTGTGGAAAGTGTCAAGCTGCAGATTAAAAGGCAAATTTGGATTCTTTGGAGTCTTTGTGGAGTGTACATGTCCTGTAATTCTATCATATTTCCCCAGGACAGATGCAATAAATGGGAAAGAACTCTAATATCATACAAATGAATATAAATGTGTCTGGAGAGTCTGTGAATTGGAGATATGTAAGGAGGAAATTTGAATGATGTTATGTGAACGATCCTTTTAACTGCGCTCAGATTTTACCCATCTTATAATGACCAATCACAGGGAAAAATAGATTTTATTATGCTGGTTAGATAAAATACGAGAGCCTTTAGGTTTAGTATCTGTTTAGTGACATATAGTGTATTCAGGGGCGTAGCTAAAGGTTCATGGGCCCTGGTACAAGAGTTCAGCTTTGCTCCCCTTCCCTCAGTGCTTTGTGGACAGGGACAAGGAAGCACATAGTCTTCATGCTGCATGAGGCAAAAATTGAAAGGGCACCTCACCCCCCATGCTAAATTCTAGACCTAACCGCGTCTCTCCAGCCAGAGGTGTAACTTGACCAATATGCACTTTCTATAATACCGGTGTCTTTTTATGTGACACAAGGGTCTTTGGGGCCCCTCAGGCTCCTGGGCCCGGTAGCGACTACTAACTCTGCACCCAGTGGTGCACCGCCAATAGAGGCAGGGTATGCTATGGGGCCCGTGGGAGGGGGGGGGGGCCAGCCCGGATTGGATGGAAGGCACTGCCCCCAAATTACACTATAAGCTGTGGTGCAGCCAGCGCTACTGTCTTGAGTCCCTATCTGGGACTCCGACGGGCCCTGCTTTCTTGTGCTCAGGCCCCCCCCCCCCCACCCTGTGCTAGCGCCAGCACTCCGTAACCTCCTCACACAGAACTAAGTGGGCAGTGGTCAGGACCTGCTGCGCAGCCACAAATATATATATGTATATATATATATATATATATATATATTACCAATACAGAGGGATGCATCACATATATACTACATATATACGCTGCTGATGCTTTTATATAGCACAATGTGCGTCCCCCTAACCTTTCCTCAAGATAGATGTCAGTTTGGTTGGCATCCAACACCCAACACCCCCATCAATTAGCTGTTTTGGGAAAAAGGCTCCGTACACTGTTTAGTTTCCAGCATACTGCAGTACCCGACACGGCCACTACACAGAGTACAGGGCTGTCTACTTTCAGCTCCATACACTTGCAGAAATCAGATGATCAGTGGGGATGTTGGGTGTCAGACTCTGCAGATCTGATCAACTATCCTATAGAAAGTCCTGAAAAACCATGTTATACATGCTATTTATGTCCCTGCACTTACTTGTGCAATGTAACTTCCACTCATGTATAATATGCCATGTTGTGATGTTATGTGATACACCATATATTTTGCTCTATGCCAAGTAGAAACACCAACAAGGCAACCAGATATGATAAACAGTAATTTTGGACTGTATTATGGCCATGGTGGAAATGTATATTAGTACATTACAATCATCCATTGACAGCATTTCAGCAACTTGGAAGGGTGGTATACCTTGATGGGGTAGGGATAGACCTTACAGATGGTCCGTACTAATTACGGATGAACCACATTGTGTACAGTGTGAAACTTACTGTAGTGTATTGCACTCCATTACATGAACCATTGAAGATAGTAAAGCATTAACTGCATGGTAACATGGTAGAGGCTGTGTTGAGTTAGAGATCAACATGCGGGTCACACTGTCAGTGTCCCCATGCAAGCTAGCATGTTTCCCAGAGGAATAAATAGTACTACAGGCAGAGCCACATGGCACTGGTGTGAGCTTTGAGATAATGTAACGCTTCTTCAAGTAACTATCTAGCAGTTGAAGTGAGGGTCACTAGCCATAAAGGTGCAGCCAGATAGGGCAAAGATGTGTTGAACGCCACGGAGGATTTGAGGTGGGAGCTAGGTGTAGACACCTTGCTCCTACATCCTAATAGCAGCTAAGGCCTATATATGTCAAGTCTGTATCCAAGACCAGCCAGCGTTCCTCAAAATAAGTTGTTCATAGGAGTTTAACTGTGAGTAACATTGTTTGAAGAGCTATGTAGGTGAGGGATATCACTACTGTAGATGAACAATGCACAGTCTGCTGGTGGTAGCAAGGAGAGACATACTATAACCTTGAAGCGCCTGTTGAAGATTACCCATATTGTGCAGGACCTCAACATGTGAAAGAAAAAGCGTAGAGATAACTGTAGCTTAATCATCTTCGTCATTGCCACCTTACTTCAGCAAGCTAGGGAATGCACCTGGCTGCATTATTTCTGCAATCTTAGAGTGGAGAGCTATGCATCCCCCTCAAGACCCAATAAGATCCGTTAGGTAAGGTTCTGATCAGCAGCCCCTTACATCTGTCCAGCTTAAAGGGGTTTTCTGAAAATCTACTTTTATGGTATATTTACTAACAAAAGACCTCGAGTAATCCAGAGATAAAGATTTGTCTCATCTAGTTTCCAAATAGAGACATAGTCATGCAAGCAATGGACACCTTTGTTAATTTTATATTGTGCATTTGCTTCCTAAATGCAAATTCATACAACTTTTTAAAGGGGTTATTCGAGCCTGGAAATGGCCCGCCTATATGCCCGGGCCCCTCAAACTGATTCCACTTACCTGGCTCCCGCTCCCTGCACCACTCCTGGTTTCCGCACGGCCGCCACTGCCTCTCCCCATGCGCAGATGAAAATATCCGGTGTCGGGGGTGATGCTAGGGAGGCTCATCCCCGTCACCGCCTGCCATTGGCTGCCCCTGACACCGGATGTTTTAATCCACGCATGGGGAGAAGAAGCAGAGGTGGCTGTGCGGGAACCAGTAGCGGTACAGGGAGCTGCAAGCAAGGGAAGTAGAATCAGTGTGAGGGACCCGGGCATATGGTGGCATTTCAAGGCTTGGATAACCCCTTTAAAAATTCCCAGCATTTTACTGCTGTAGAGTATGTGTAACTCCTTCATATAGCTAGATGTTATGCCACTCCTACCAGGACAACACACTACTGTGGTCTCCCTATCTGCTCTTTTTAACCTTTTCTCAGTAGATAGTAGCAACGAGTAGAGGGAGTTGTACACAGAGAGTGCAGAAGGAGGAAAGCATCCAGATTTTTACAGAAGGTAAATCACAAAGGCTGTAAATAAAGGGGCTGGCTCTTCTGGGGGGTAGTGGAATCACATGCTCTGTCAGCACAAAGAAAAGCTACCTCATAAACTGTACAAGCTGAAAGCAGGTAAAAGCAACCTGGGCACATAGACCTCACTAGTGATGAGCGGCATGGGCAATATTCGAATTCGCCATATTTCGTGAATATTTGGCCGAATATTTGTCATATATTCGCAAATTCGAAAATTTGTGATCATTTTCTTGATTGCGAAAATTGGCAGTGTAATATTCGCGTATTGCGCTCGCAATACAGGCGTGGGTCACTTTTGCTACATTTTTCAAGCTGCTAGAAAGTTTACTGAGAATGGAGAAAATGGTTGGCAAGGCAGAACATTACAATAGCTTTACATGCAGATAGAGTGCTCCAATATATTCGCGATTGCGCAAATCGGCAATTAATGCGCATATTTTTGCGCAATACGTGCAACTTCACATTTTAGCAGGTCTGACTACATATTAGTGATTGGTGCACTAAGTATTGTTGTGAACTTGTGACATCACAGCACTATGTATGTAGCATGAATAAATGGACAGCAGAACCTAGCTAACACCCTGCACTGGAACCTCAGCTACAATATATCACTATCTAACCTACACTGACTATCTCCCACTAACTATCTGTAATATAGATATATAAATATATAAGCTAAATAACTATGTAATGTGACAGCAAAGCACAGAGCACAGCAATGACACTGCTGTCTCTCTCAGAACTGTAAAATAATGCAGAAAATGGCTGCTGGGGAGGTTCTTATATAGTAAGGGGTAGGCAACTTTCCTATTGGTTGCTAGGGATGTTGCTTAGCTCAGACAAAGACATTGCAGCCTTCTCATTGGCCCACAAGCAAGAAGCAGTGAGGGATCATGGGTTCAGATGGAAAAAAATGACGAATATTCTCGAATACGACTATATAGCACTATATTCTAAATATTCGCGAATTCTCGAAGTGCCGATATTCGCGATAAATATTCGCGATTCGAATATTCGCGCCTATCCCTCCAAAATAAAGAACTTCCAGACCAGAACCCCTAAATACAATCTCCCAGACAAGACTCTCGTAAATAAATACAGACAACACAAACTTACGAGTGGAGGTTTGAAGGTCCAAGTAATCCGATATGTATTTCCATGTTTGCCTCACAATTTTGGAGGTACAATTAACAAATCAGAGGAAAATACACCCATTTTACAAGTTTCTTACACTGCTTCCATCAGTCAGTGACCACATTTAAAATGCCACCAAAGCGTCCATTCTGCCATACATCATTTTTAAACATTCCTGTTGGATTTATGGCTCACTGTCTATTCAGACTCAAATATTATAATTTCCTCATTTATATGCCTGTTTCGAAAAACTGTTGTTACAGTGAAAGCACCATATGCTGAAGTTGCCAGGTTTTTGGATCTGCTTTCCATGTACTCATATGTTTGCCATCTACCTCATGCCTTTTATAATAGATCGTTTTTGGAACAGTTTTATTATTCATTATATACTGACACATTGGCGGAACCGGGGGGGGGGGGGGCAACGGGGCAATTGCCCCCCCGGGCACTAGGCCCGCAGCCTATCAGATGTTCGTGCAGGCAGCGCGATGACGTCATCGCGCCGCCTGTGAGCTGTACAGAGCGGGACACAGGCCGGAAGAGGCCTGCATCGCATCGCTGTGAAGGATGGAGGTAAGTATAAGTGTCTTGTTTTGTTTTTTTTTTGTTTTTTTTAAAGACCGGACCCACAGGCACATAAGGGGCATATGGGGGGGGGGTCGGCAGGTTGGCACATGGGGGGGATTGTTTGGCACATGATACTGGCACATGGGGGGGATAGTTTGGCCCATGATACTGGCACATGGGGGGAGATTGTTTGGCACATGATACAGGCACAGCACATGGGGGATAGTTTGGCCCATGATACTGGCACATGGGGGGGGGGATTGTTTGGCACATGATACAGGCACATGGGGGGGATTGTTAGGCACATGGGAGGGGATTGTTTTTGGCGCATGGGGGGCAATTGTTTGGCACATGATACTGGCACATGGGGGGGGGATTGTTTGGCACATAATACAGGCACATGATACTATTGGCGGGGGGGGGGGTTGTTTGGCACATGATAAAGGCACATGATACTGGCACATGGGGGGGGTTGGTACATGATACAGGCACATGGGGGGTTGGCACTTAATACTGGCAAATGAGGGGGCAGCAGTTTGGCGCTTGATGGCAAAAGAGGTGGGGTTGGCACATGATGCAGGCATTTGGGGGGGTTGGCACTTGATACTGGCAAATGAGGGGGGGGGGGGTTTGGCACTTTATACTGGCACCTGGGGCATACACTTGATACTTGCACATGGGGGTTGGCACTTGAACTTGATACTAGCACATGGGGGGTTTGGCACTTCATACTGGCACTTGGGGGTTTGGCACTTGGTACTGGCACATGGGGGGTTTGGCAGTTGTTACTGGCACATGATGGGGGGGAGAGGCACTTCATACTGGCTCATGGGGGGGTTTGGCACTTGGTACTGGCACTCAGGGGGGGGTTGGCAGTTGTCACTGGCAAGTGATGATAGGGGGAGAGGCACTTATTATTGGGGGCACTATTGGGGACAACAGCGGCACAGTATTGGAGGTAGTGGGATGTTGATGGAAAGGATCAAGATGGGAGAATGATGGAAAAGTAGTAAACTAAGATTTATTTTTTGTTAAACTGCAGAGACGGAAAATGACAGAAAAATGGTGGCCTAGTCTGAAAGGAGAAGACGAGGAAAGAGAACATCTACATCAAAGGAGGCGTCACTGGATGTAAGAGGTATGGGCGCAATATATGGGTAGGGCTGTGTGTGGGTGTGGCTTTAGGGTGGGCAGGGACACAGGGGCCCCATAAGTTCCAATTGCCCGGGGAAGTGCCCCTCCCGAGACCAGGCTCTGGATCCGCCACTGTACTGACAGTACATCTCGGCTTCACAATAATGGACATATATAAATTTTAGCATAGCAGGAGAAATCACTATCAGCTTCAAACTCTGAAAAGTCGGCAGTTACAAGGCAGCTGGTCTAATGCACACATGAGCTGAGTCCTCAGGGGAATAGCCAAACTTATAGTGGCCAGAATCGACCCCTTCAGCCTCTGGACCCTTGTGCAGCTTGTTCAACTCTGCAATACATCTGCCTCTGAGAGACTGGCTGAGCATGTCATAGAAAGACAGGCTGGGTCTATTTTGTTAGCGGCTTTGTACTAATAGGTCACAGGGAAAGGAGTTGTTCTCATGAGACAACCCTTTTGAGAAGTTGTATTTGATGGATCTTCATGTGTCTTTTTCACAAGCTAAGTAAGGGTACTTTCACATTAGCGGCAGGGGAGTCCATCAGGCTGTTCCGGCGGGTGAACAGCCTGTCGGATCCGTCCTGCCGCTAGTTCACGTGTGCCCACGGACTCCCGCTCCGTCCCCATTGACTATAGTGGGGGCGGAGTTCCGTCGGCAGCACGGCAGCGCACGGCGAGAGGCCGCCGGACTAACAGTACGACATGCAGTACTTTTAGTCCGGCTGCCTCTCACCGTGTGCTGCCGCTGGAACTCCGCCCCCGCCACTATTATAGTCAATGGGGACAGAGCGGCAGTCCGGGGACACACATTAAAATTGATGGCGGATCCATCATTCCGTCAAGTGTTTCCACATTTTTGGACGGAGATAAAAATACAACATGCTGCGCTTTTATCTGCTTCCAAAAAAAGGACTGAACTGAAGACAAACTGATACAAACTGAACGGATTTCTCTCCATTCAGAATGCATTAGGATAAAACTGATCAGTTTTTTTCCGTTATTGAGCCCCGAGGACAGAACCCAATGACGGAAAACTTTGACACTAGTGTGAAAGTACCCTTAGAATGTACAGTATATGATACAAGTAAAGCACTTGCTACTAATAAAGTATCTGTGTAGTAATCTAGCTGTTCTTTGAGATTTTATCTCTCCATTCCTCCTGCAGCTTCTGATTTCACACTTCTGTCATCATGCATTGAGAGGCTGTATGAACCTTGGTAATGCCATACAATCCTACACGTGTGCTCCTCCATCATCCTGTTATTCTGCTTAAAACGCCTTCAGTTCTCCATATGGTACTCAAGCATACCTTAGGTATGTGTTATTTGGGTTTCAAGGGGCAGGGATGGTTGAGGAGCAGGAAAGTCAGGAGCAGACTTTTAAGTTCTCATCCCCAACACCCACTAGAGTTAATTTTGTAGAAAGCCGATTTACTGCTAGTTTATTTTTGGGAGAATGGAAGGAAACACAGAGAGAACATAGGAACTTTATACAGATGTTACCTCTGATTGGAATTTGAACCTAGCACCCTGGCACTAGTAAGGCAATAGCACTAAACCACCACACCAGCATGGGGGGTTCTGAGCAAGCGTAACAATTTGACAAAGCAGTCTTTTTATTCTCAAGATACCATTTAAACAGAACAGAATGGTATAATGACCAATCTGCTTTATTTGGTGTGAGAGCAATGAAGTGAGGTTTATACGAACTCCCAGCTAGTGTACAAGCAAACCTTCCCCAAACCTATAGTCTAAACTCAGGACAGTGAGATATATATAGATGGAATAAATGGCAATGGAAAATAATTTTTGTTTTAATTTTTAAGGCCGTCGTTCCTTGGGTTTTGGTGCAGTGAAAAATTGATGATGAAGGGAACCAAGCATAGATTGTAGAGAAAATCTTTCTTTACTGAGTGCAAAAAAATAAATAAAATAGCAGCACATCCAGCAGCAGTTTTGTACAAAGAGCAGTCTCTACTCCCAGATAATGGGGTATAGTGGCTGGCAATGTGGCAGAAGATGACATTCAGAAATTTGCTTGCTGACAAAGTCTCTCTCTGAATTTTCTTCCCTAGGGCTTCCCTCTGTCACCTGTGGCTGTAAGTGTCCAGACTTCTAGCTATTCCCACCCTGAACTGTGGTGATGGTGACTTGACATGTTTCCTACCACCTTGCAGCAAAGCTTGAATGCCTGATCACTCTGCTGACTCAATTATGCCCACTCCCACCAAGAGAGGACAAATGGAATGGTAAGTTCTATTTCTGTTGCCAAACACTGCCAACCGTACCTCATATGTTGTTGTACAAAATGTATTGCATGTAGTGTGACATAACATGATTATTACTAACCATTCCATTACAAACCAACTGCAGTATCCCCAGGTCTAGGGTATCGGACTATTAGCCGATGAACGACAATTTGTTCGGGTAATCAGCAGTACCTTAACACAGGCAGATTATCGCTAACAAGCGTCCGTACGAATGCTCATTAGCAATTTTGTGCCCGGACATTAGGTAGTGTAAAGGGCGCTTTAATCTTTCTGTAGCTCTGCCATCTTTGAATCCACACATCAGACTTTGCATGCAGCCAGTTCCCCAAAATTAGTATGCAGACTATTTCCCACTGAAATGCATGCCTCTGGTCTGAATTTGACATTTTTCCACAATTCATAGAACTATCATTATATGGCATCCCAAAGGCATTTTCCCTGTTGGTGCACAATCACAATGCACAAAATAAACCTATTTTATAAATTTAGCTCCACTACATCTGTACCAGTACTGTGGCTGCTTTCCTTATGACTGAGAGTATTAACATAGTTGCCAACAGTCTTGAATTTGCAGGGACTGTCCCTAATTTTCAGAGACAGTCCAAGAAAAATTAGAAATGTCTTGAGTTAAAAATGGGCAGGACTTATGTAAGGGCTCTTTCACACTTGCGTTTTTGTTTTCCGGCATAGAGATCCGTCGTCGGGTCTCTATGCCGGAAAAATCCTGATCAGGATTATCCCAATGCATTCTGAATAGAGAGAAAGCCGTTCAGGATGCATCAGGATGTCTTCAGTTCAGGACCGGAACGTTTTTTGGCCGGAGAAAATATCGCAGCATGCTGCGCTTTTTGCTCCGGCCAAAAATCCTGAACACTTGCCACAAGGCCGGATCCGGAATTAATGCCCATTGAAAGGCTTTAATCCGGATCCGGCCTTAAGCTAAACGTCGTTTCGGCGCATCGCCGGATCCGACGTTTAGCTTTTTCTCAATGGTTACCATGGCAGCCAGGACGCTAAAGTCCTGGTTGCCATGGTAAAGTGTAGTGGGGAGCGGGGGAGCAGTATACTTACCATCCGTGCAGCTCCGGGCGCTCCAGAGTGACGTCAGGGCGCCCTACACGCATGGATCACGTGATCGCATGGATCACGTGATCCATGCGCATAGGGCGCTCTGACGTCATTCTGGAGCGCCCCGGGAGCCGCACGGACTGTAAGTATACCGCTCCCCCGCTCCCCACTACTACTATGGCAACCAGGACTTTAATAGCGTCCTGGCTGCCGTAGTAACCTCAAAGCATTTCGAAGACTGATCAGAATCCTGATCAGTCTTCTAATGCTTTCAGGCGACTTGCGTTCTGACGGATCCGGCGGGACGGAAGTGCCTGCCAGATCCTCAGAACGCAATTGTGAAAGAATCCTCAGCATCACACATAAGTAATCGGTCCTGGTTGGGTTTGGGGTGTTGCAGGGTCAGGGCTTATGAGCTCTGAATTTACCAACTATAATGTTGGTAAGTATGCATTAACAGTGGCCATAAGATCATTTGCAAGGGTATACATGCCATACAAGTGGGCAACAGTTTTTTTTACTCATTTAGGCCTCATGCACACGACCGTTGTTTGATTCCGTGTCCGTTGCTCCGTTTTTCGTGATTTTCTGCGGACCCATTGGTTTTCAATGGGTCCGTGGAAACCTCGGCAAATGCACCGTTTGTCCTCCGCGTCCGTGGTCCGTGATTCCAGTCCGTCAAAAAAATATAACCTGTCCTATTCTTGTCCGTGAAAAACGGTTCACGGACCCATTCAAGTCAATGGGTCCGTGAAAAATGCGGATGGCCATCCGTGTGTCATCCGTGTTCCGTGTCCGTTTTTTTTGCGGATCCCTTGGCAGGCACTTGGGAAACATTGTCAGCCTGTCTTTTGGTAAAATCTTTTGGGTCATGTCCGCTAAAAAAACGGAAGATACACGGAAACACAACGGAAGGCAAAAACGGACACGGATCACTGAACAACGGAACCCCTTTTTGCGGACAGCATAAAAAAACGGTCGTGTGCATGAGGCCTTAAACAGTTTTCAGGCAGAATGCCAGCTTGGGAGGTTGATAGCAGACAAGGGAAAGTACATTAGCGAAGGTGGAGGGGGGGGGGGTGCAGGTTTTGTCCATATTTTTATAAACATCTGTTTATTAAGTTTTCATAATAAAATACAAACGAAAAAAAAAAAGAAAATAATGAGGTATGTCTCAATTACATACCGTAGTACAGTACAATACACAGGGCCGGTTTTAGACAAAATGTGGCCCTGGGCACAGCGCACGCTCTCTCCTCAAACAGCTGATCGTCGGGAGTGCCGGGTGTCAGACCCCTGCCGATCTAATATTGATGACCTATCCTAAGGATAGGTCATCAATATGAAAAAAAAAACGGAGAACCTCTTGAAGCTACCCCGAATACTGTGCCTGTTCTGCTACCTCCCCCCCATGTCCACAAACACTATACTATACACATAGACTGCCCTAATTAGTAATGGTGCCCCCCAATAGGGATAATACTCCCCAAGATAGCCCCCATTCATAGCAATGCCCTCCATATTGCATCAAATACTAATACCGCTCCTACAGTACTCTAGTAGTAATAATATAACCATAATTCTCCCAGTGGCTCTAATGTCCCCCTGTAGTGCCCCCCACTAGTTCCAATATATAATGCTTCCCCCCAGAGTGCCAATATATATATATATGTAATGTTCCACCGTAGTGCCAGTATGTATATAATGCTCCTCCATTCCTTCCCAGTAGTGCCAGGTATATATAATGATCTCCTTCCCCCTTTGCCTGGTGCCCCCAGCAGTGTGGATATTTTGTAGAAAAAAAAAAAACTGCCTCTCTCCGTTCCCCCTGCCGCAGTTTTATCTGTGGCTTGTGTTGCTGCGTCCCAATGACATTACCACTCCTGCTCTGGGTCTCACATGATGACATCATCATGCGAAACCCAGGGCAGCAGGTTGCAGTGATGCAGGTGTCATTTCGAGTTCTTGCTCTGTTCTAACGCCTCACAGACTTGAAACCTAGCGGCCTCAGGCTTGTGAAGTTGGACCTCCATGAGTGGGCTCCCCTTTATGGATAGCGAAGTGGCAGCCTAGGTGGATGACTACCCTAACCTATCCATCGTCTCCTAATTCGGAGCACATTATTGCAAGAGGTATAACAGGAGCGGACTATAACTCCCAGCATGTCTAAGCCATTATTATTTAATATCAGAGCACATTACAGGGGGACATAAAAGAGGATGGGACTACAACTCCCAGCATGTCCAAGCTGTTATTATGTAATATCAGATTACATTACAAGAGGAGGTATAAGAGAAGACTACAACTTTCAGTATGTCAAAGCAGGTATTATGTAATATCAGAGTACATTATAAGAGGAGGTATACAACTCCCAGCATATCCAGGGGGTTGTAATGTACCCTGATATTATATAATAATGGCCTGGACATGCTGAGAGTTGTAGTCCTCCCCACTTACACCTCCTCTTGTAATGTACTCTGATATTACATAACAAGCTGGACATGCCGAGAGATGTAGTCCTCTCCTGTTATACCTCCTCTTGTAATGTACTCTGATATTACATAACAGGAGGTATAGGAGGAGATGACTACAACGCCCAGCATTTCCCTTGCACTTACATTGAATCCATACTTCTTCACATGCATGGCTGGTCTTCTTCTTACTTTACTGCACTGCTGAGCTCCGCCTCCTGTTCTGGTCATATGATGGTGAGGTCATCGCAGGTCCTTCATCCCCTCTTCTCTGCTGAGTTCCACCTCCTGCATCTGACATTATCGCAGGTCCTATTTCAGTATACAACGATCGGAATTTACACTCAACGTAATGGGGTGTACCCAATAAACCTACAAGTACAATAATTTAGTACACGTTTTCCCATAAAATCAATGATCTTTATTCAAACCATTTAAAATCCAAACATTCCCATATGCTGGGGGAAACAGCTTAAAATACACACCAGACAATTCCTGCTCTACATTTCAAAATACAAATGTTGGAAGGTATGGCATATCCTGAACCACATAAATCACTGTCTGGTTAGAGCTGAAACCTTCGACTACTTGCTACTGCATAGTACAAATGACATTAGAACTCTTTTTTTCCCATCTATACAAACCACCAACACTGTCGACAAGCACATACCTAATCACACGGATAAAGACACGCAAGGCAGGACTGGAGCACCCCTCAATGCGCATTTCGCGTCAGCTTCTTCAGGAGGAGAGATCGCAGGTTCTGTCAGCACTAGGGTTATGATTTCTCTTATATGTGAGAGAGGGGACTTTACACTGCATGTTCAGCTGTCCACCCGTTTGCTTTCTCGGACGTTCAGCTTAACAGCAACACTAAAGCAAGGGGTCCCTTAGACAACGAGGGCCCTGGGAAATTGCCCAGTTTGCCCCCCCCCCCCCCAATGCTGGCCCTGACAATACAGTAGCAATAGAGAAATGTATAGGAGATCACTCATGTCATGTCTTGAAAATGTCCACAGCATACCTAGTCAAAATTCTCCTACCAAGAATATCCTCAAAAAGTAAAACATAAAACCACATAATATAACTCTAACCCTCCTTCCTTCCCTGACCCTATGCGACCTTGAGTCCTCCCACTCCCCATCACGCAACAATGGTTAGGAATTTCTGCGGATCCTTGAGCCAATATCCAGATCTCCCAGTGTCTCCTTTAGGTCTTCCTCCAAATACCAGGATGTACGGTGGAAAGGAGCCAGCCATAAAATCACAAATGTTAGTGGGAGAGAGATAAGCCACAACAGATTTTCACCACTTGAGGAAGAAACCCTTAGTCTGTTGTTCTCAACGATTGAGTACTTTCAGTCTTTCCAGATCATCCGAGCCACCACCTGATTGACTCCTGGGGCCATAAAAAGGAGTGGCCTATAGCAGGTATGAGAAGGAGTGCCTCTAACTCTTCAGTTAGACAAAGACCCCAAGTGAAAAAGAATAATCATATTCTGTATTGTCCTTGGAAAGTGCTAATCTTACCCAAAAGTTGACCCACTTCCTCTCAGAATACTTTTAGATGAGGACAAAACCACAATTCATGGTATAGATCAGTGGCCTTTTGATCACATCACGGATTCACGGACACTCAGGAGGTTTGGTTTAGCTGGGTTGCTTGGGAGACTGAAAGCATAAACAGCCTGGTGAATAATTTTCAAATGTGTTTCCATCCACATTTTATTCACTATATGTGACTGAATAGCTATTATCCCTTGTTTGATCAGGTATTGGACCTTTGAGATGTTCAAAATGAACATCCATTTTTAAAATACCTTATCTGGGTATATGGCAAGAAACCTATCTCATAAGTCCTGCTTTAAAAATGATACACTAGGTCGTTGAGATCTACAAAGATAGGTGTCAAAAACATTAGGGGCCCACTCTTTGGACATATCCCCAAGTAAGTTTTTCCAATAGGATTTGAGTTGTAGGAGTTGCAGGAAGTGAGTCCCTGTCAAACCAAAGCTATTGGACAGCTCCAGGTGAGTAGCCAAGCATGGCTCCACTTATTAATGCAATGGAACAAGTCTGCCAATACCAGGTGCTTTGGTATGTCCTAGCGCCCAGATCACACACAACACTTCTGGAGCGGTTATGGCAGCATTTAGTTTACTTGATCAGGGGTGATGTTGGGAAGAGAGACTTTATTTAGCAGGGTTTCAGGAGGGACTGGGTCTCCCCCATCCTGATAAAGCTGTTGATACAAAGAGGCTAAAAAGGAGTTCACACAAGCTTGATTGTCTGTTACAGTGCAGTCAGGCGCCCTCAACTTTGCAATATAATGCAGCTGCATTTTGACCTTTGCTAGGTTGGCTAAGAGCCATCCTGACTTGTCAGTCAGCCACCAACCCCTAAGCCATTGTTAAATGGGAGGGGAACTGCCAAAGATAATCTGGGCCTCTAGGGTGCCTATCACGCAGATTAATGTAGACCAGGCCATGATCTGACATCACTAAATCCTTAAGTTTGGCAGACCAGGAGTTCTGGGAGTGCGAGTAGAATGAAAAACCGTGTTCATCCTGTAAAGGTCAGTAAAGGCTGAAAGACCCTGTTGCACTTCCCCAAGCTCCCATGAGGTAAATAAAAGTGTCTCCTGTCCTCCCCTGCATCCGCTACTGTGTTAAAATCTCCCCGCACAAATTTATGTTGTATCAGATCGGCTAAAAGCAATCCTTCCAGCTTATTAAAGAAGGAACAGTTGACTCCATCAGAAAGTGATCTCCAGAAGTATCAATGCAAACATTTACCTAACTACCTTGGTTATTAGAGGTGACTTGAGTGGCCTGACAAGACCAATGTTTGTTGATCAAAATGAGGATCTCTGCCTTCGGATTGGTTGCCGATGAGCCAAACACCTGCCCCACTCACAGTTTTTTTTTCATTCTGTCAAAATCTCTATCCTTCAGATGAGTCTCCTATAGAAGTACCTTGTCAGGTTTAAAAAAAAAAAATTTATGACGGACTACAGACATTAGTTTCTGAGTAGACCACAATCCCTTAATGTTCCAAGAGATTACCTTCACAATAAGCAATCCTATGTCGATCCCAGGATCCAGGTGACATTGATACCTAACACCACGGAAGCCAGTCATAAGATGACTGTAATGGCGTCATAATGGACAGTAGGAGAACCGAAGTCCACACAACCCCAGAACCAAACATGCCCCCCCCCCTTTCCCAACAAAGCAATAAACTCAAAAGTAACTGTAACTGTCAAAATTATTTTCTGTTTTTTAATCAGAAGAGAGCAAACATTGGAGAACTTGCAACTTTTCTTAGTGACTGCCACAGAGTAGTCTGCAAAAAAAGAGCACAGAGGGGCCCCTTAAAGAGGAATAGAGATTTTCTGGCTCTCAATGCCGTACAATGGGTTCTCTATCTATATAATCTAGAAAGCACATTATCATATGCCGAGAGCGGTTGGCATCTCTCTGTATTCTCAGGTCGGGAGAAGCCATATGTGTGGGCCCAATGTCATAATTTATTTTCGGTTTTACATGGGCCAGACAAGTCCAGTGTTTCTGTTAATCAGATTGATGGAGCTTCTTCAGCGCCTGTTGCTTAATATGTTCCACAACCCCATGAGGAACATGTTGTTTCTCTGAAACCGATTGTCAAGATCCTCAATATGGTCCTTTTGGACGACACTCTCTTTAACTAACTCCCTTAACCAAGAACTAATGTGGGAATAGTCATCCTCCACAAATGGCACTCTTTGTTCAACCTCGTCCAGCTTTGTAGAGTGCTGGACAATGTATTCTCACATCTGCTGTAAGGAGGCTGCCAAAGTGGTCATTAGAGTGTCTTTAATGTCCATTGACTAATGTCGAGCTACCCCAATAGCGAGTCATTTGTAATCAGCTGCCAGTCTCACCCACCGAACAGAGAGTTCAACACGAGCTAGGCGGTCTTCTTAAGCAGTGGAGATGAGGAGCATGCAGAAGCCATCTTGCTCAACATGGCAGATGTAGAGGGGACTTTTCATTCTAGATCGGTTACCGCTTCTGAGATGGTAACGGTCCATGACATATGGTGTGCGGATCCTTTACTAGTATCAGGGACCTTTATGCGATGAATGCACATGGCGACACCTTAAAATGAGAGGCCCCTGAAGCAGAGATCACTCCCGAGCATCCTTACATCCCAGCGCTGGAAAGGGAAGTCGTCCCATTTTAATGGTTGCTGACAAAATGTTTGCTGAAAAAATTTACAATACTTGTGTCATAAAAATGTGATGGGAGCACCATGACATCATGGTAACTATTGTTGATGTGGTCATATCAAGCAGCTCCTAAAAGACACCTTATTTTTATCCTCCTTGATTATTGCTATTAAGTCTGATTGTTTGCTATGGACAAAAGCACAGAGCCCCCGGTCAGTGTTTCTATTGTGAAAGTTGTGGTATTTTGTGCACAATTGTTCATGGGGGGGTTGTAGCTGCATCTCCCTATGTTTTCATTATGATAGCAGGCACATTGTCAGCACTGTGAAGAACCTCAATGCAACGCTATGCAGAACATACTAAGCATAAAGAGCCCCACACCCACACATTCACAGTGTGCTATTCTCAGTGTGCTAAAAGCTTATTATTTTGTTATAAACGGGAATAACATTAAAACTCCCCTTAATAACCTGTGATCTGCTGGCAATGATTTGGAGCTTCTAGTGTTAACTGTAACAAGGAACTATCAGATGGTAATGCTCAACTAAACCAGTGTAAATAATTGAATCTGAATCAAGTACCTTGTATAGTGTCCTGTCTTTCCAGATGGTACATATCAATCCCATATGATCTGCATTCCAAATGATGCTGATGATTATATTGCAATTTAAACAAGACTTTAGATTTCAGCATAAAAAAGGGATGTCACACTAATTAAAACAGGCTGTCCTTCATAGTTTACAAACATTCATATAGGATATACTGCCAGCTGGAGACATTCCGTAGTTAACTGCCCATCCCATTTTAAACAGACTAATAATGGCGCTATAAATGGGCATCAGTGACACTCACCGTTTACCGCTGATTGCCAGTCTGCAGCTAGATATGCCAGCTGAAACAATGGCAAGTCTAGCTACACACCTCAGTTAGTGGTAAATCTCGAGTACAACCGTGGACATTTGCCCCTGTTGCTACTATGCAAAACCATCAACTCCCTACTTTATTACACTTTGAAGGGTTAACTTGCACTGTGATTTATACTGTTGTGTGCACATATACAATTATACATTGTTGAACTCCATCTTACAGGTTTATTGAAATATATATTGTTAATTTGTACTGCTATTTTACTTTATTTGCACTGTGATGTGGAAAGGATTAATACACAATCAGCTAATACTGGGAGATTTTGGGACTTTCAGACTATGCATTGAGCTAGTAATTTTCCATAGTTACTATAAGGGAATATGCACAGGTAAGTTTTAGAGGGAAAGAACCAGAAACAGTGACCTTTCAATTAATCTCTATCTAGACTGTTGTTTATGTCTAAGAACTGCTCAGTCATCCCCATTGACTTGCATTGAGGCTTAAGACAAGTCTATGGCAGACTGAAATTGGAACATTGTTTCTGTTAGGCTGGGATTCTCCAGCTTACCCCTTCCACTAGAAGGTTCTAGTTTAGTTAAAAAACTATATAAAAGCAGAGTCCCTAGTGATCTGTAGATAGGGACCAGTGTTAAGTAGAGGAAATTCTGTCAGACTGCATGCGTGACCGGAAGAAGATGCTGAGACAGGATACTCTGCCACAGACCCTGGATGATTGTCCCTTTGACCAAGGAGCCAGTCGGACAAATTAGCCACAGACCCTGGGCCACCAGCCCTTTGGCCAGGGTACAAACCTTCTGAGAGGGACAGCTAGCTCAAGCCTTTCCTCATCATAGAATCTTCTTCTATTAGAGAGGAGACTGGAGGAGTCAGCTCGGTATATTGCCTGTATTGTTTGGCACTTGAGTTCCTCCAGTTAAGAAGCACACTGATTTACTACAAACCCTGAGTTTTTGGACTTATTTCCCATTGGGGTGCACCATGGATGCCTCATTATGCAAATCTATGGATATCTACAGAAATATATCTTTCAAAATCGGAAAATATTTCTGATTTCCTTATTATTGTTAAATTACTGCCTATACAATACTACACCAAAAATATCAAATCGGGACATGTATTAAAACGATACTTTTATTAATGTTTTTTAAGTAAAATTCTCTTCATAAAATACAAATAGTACATATAGATATGGTTGGTGGTTTAGGTAACACGCAGGAAAAAAACCCTCACAGGCTTATAATGGTATTAAATAACAGAGTACATAGCAGATGAGGACCCACACGTGCCCACACGATCCCTTGAGAAAGCCATTGCGGAGAAACACGCATCGGGACGCGGGAGGCACTGCGGTTACCATAAGTTACCAGGTATAACTTTTAACAATTGGGGGCCTGTTTATACTCAGTGACATATTCAGTGACATATGATGTTTGGCTATAATGTGTATAATACTCATTGATAATGTGTATACTAGCGAACTGAATTACATTATTGGTCCTCTTCTGCTATTTTACTTCAAAAACATTAATCAAAGTATTGCTTTAATACATGTCCGGATTTGCTATTTTTGGTGTAGTATATGTGGGTTTCCCGTCAAGTTTTGGTGTATATACTTCCTATACAATGTAAAAAAGTTACATTATTTACAGTAAGCACATATATTAACTAGTGTTGGGGGCGAATATTCGAATCACGGATATTTATCGAGAATATCGGTACTTTGAGAATTCGCGAATATTTAGAATATAGGGCTATATATTCGTAATTTCGAATAATTTACATGTTTTTTTTTCATCAGTAACCTCCCTCTTGCTTGTGGGGCCAATGAGAAGGCTGCAATGTCTTTGTTGCCTACCCCTTACTATATAAGAACCTCCCCACAGCCATTTTCTGTAGTGTAATGGAGTTCTGAGAGAGAGAGCAGTGTAATTGCTGTGCTCTGTGCTTTGCTGTATATATATTAGACAGTTAACTTAGAAATAATACAGATAGTTAGGGGGAGTTAGTCAGTTTAGGTTACATTGATTTATAGTGTAGCTGATAGGTTCGAGTGCAGGGTGTTACTTAGTGTGATAGGTTCGGCTGTCCATTAATTGCCGATTTTCGCAATTGCGAATATATATTGGAGCATTCTATCTGTATATAAAGCTATTGTAATGTTCTGCCGTACCAACCTTTATCTCCAGTCTCAGTAAACTTCTAGCAGCTTGAAAAATGTACCCAAAGTGACCCACGCCTATATTGCGCACGCATTATGCGAATACTACATTGCTGCTTTTTCAAATCAAGAAAATAACTGCGAATTTGCGAATATATGGCGAATATTCACCCATATATTCACTAAATATCGTGAATTCGAATATAGCCCCTGTCGCTCATCACTAGTAGTGTTGATTGTGAATATTATAATCGCGAATTTTTATCGCGAATATCGGCACTTTGAGAATTTGCAAAAATCTAGAATATAGTGCTATATATTCATAATTGCTAATATTCAAGTTTTTTTTTCATCTGCACTGTGGGTCAATGAGAAGGCTGCAATATCTTTGTCAGAACTTAGCAACATCCCTAGCAACCAATAGGAAAGTTGCCTATCCCTTTACCATATAAGAACCTCCCCAGCAGCCACTGTATGCAGTATTTTGCAGTTCTGAGAGAGACAGCAGTGTCATTGCTGTGCTCACTGCTCTGTGCTTTGCAGACTCATCTGAATCCTTACTTAATTAAATTAGATAGTTAGTTAACTCATATATATATATAATACAGATAGTTAGTTGGAGATAGTCAGTGTAGGTTAGATAGTGATATAGTGTAGCTGATAGGTTCCAGTGCAGGGGGTTAGGTAGTGTGATAGGAATTACTGTGCTGTGATAGGGATTAGTGTCTCTGTTAGACACAGTGCTGTGATGTCACAACAATACTTAGTGCACCAATCAGTAAAATCTTCTCAGACCTAATAAAAGGTGAAGTTGCATGTAATGATGAAAAAATGTGCATCATTAGTGCTGATTTGCGCAATCGCGAAATTAATGACTGGAGACTGTGAGTCCTAGAATTCGCCAATTTATTGCGAATATTATGAGAAAGATTCACGAAATATCGCGAAAACTAATATTGCCTATGCCGCTCATCACTACAATTTAGCCCTACTGTAAGTTCTGGGGACATCTGAGTACCAAGAGGCATCATTAGTCCATAAGTCCAGTTATGCAGTCTTGTGAACAACCAGTGTTATTATGCCCCTTTCAGTTAGTCCATATATAAGGGTACGGCCACATGGTCAGATTTCCTGATGCAGCTTTGGAAGACAAAATCAGAAGTGGGTCATAAAAAGATAAAAAGTATAAAGGACAGATATGCCTTCTCCTCTTTTTTGAATTCACTCCTGGTTTTAGCTTCCAAAACTGCACGCCCAAACCTAACTATGTGGCCTTTCCCCAATGAATAAGAGCACATACTGAGGCTTACACCCAGTATACAGGACAAGAGAAGTGGTACTGTGCAGCGTCAATATATACAAAATAAGAGCAGATACTGAGAATTACACCCACTATACATGACGAGAGAAATGGAACTGTGCAGTCTCCAGATTTAAGAGCAGGTACTGAGAATCACACCCAGTAGAGAGGACAAGAAAAGTGGTACTGTGCAGTGCTCATATATACAGAATAAGAGCAGATACTGAGAATTACACCCAGTATACAGGACAGGAGAAGTGGTACTGTGCAGTGCTCATATATACAGAATAAGAGCAGATACTGAGAATTACACCCAGTATACAAGACAAGAGAAGTTGTACTGTGCAGTGCGCATATACTGTATACAGAATAAGAGCAGATACAAGAATAACACCCAGTACACAAGGCAAGAGAAGTGGTACTATGCAATGTCTATATATGCAGAATAAAAACAGATACTGAGAATTACACCCAGTATACAGGGCAGGATAAGTGGTACTGTGCAGTGTCTATATATACAGAATAATAACAGTTAGTGAGAATTTTATCCAGTATACAGGAAGGAGAAGTGGTACTGTGCAGTGTCCATATATACAGGATAAGAGCAGATATAAGAATTACACCCAGTATACAGGACAGGGGAAGTGGTACTGTACAGTGTCCATGTGGTATGTACAGAATAAGAGCAGATACTGAGGATTACACCCAATATACAGGATAAGAGAAATGGTACTGTACATTGTCCATATAAACAGAATAAGTGCAGATACTGTGAATTGCACTCAGTATATAGGACAAAAGAAGTGGTACTGTGCAGTGTCCATATATACAGAATAAGAGCCGATACAAGAATTACACCCAGTATACAGGACAGGGGAAGTGGTACTATACAGTGTCCATGCGGTATTTACAGAATAAGACCAGATACTGAGGATTACACCCAATATACAGGACAAGAGAAATGGTACTAT